>JAQOWZ010000045.1:1311116-1966675 GCA_035578165.1 Stenolophus ochropezus
TATTCTAGAATCCAGCCCATGTAGCTTACAATATACAACGTATTCATTAAAATGACACCCGAAAATTGATTGTTTATTATCTGATTGGTAACACGTTTTAGCCATTTTTGCATGTTCAATGCTTAAAACCATACATTGTAGATGCTAAAGCATGAATATGAATGTTTTAACAAAAATATCCATTTCAAGAATAGGTAAAATCTGACTTTATTTTTGTAAAATATCATATAAATATTTGCTTTCGCGCCCGAATTTTATAATTCTTTATCATATTTTAGCTAAAAGAAAACATTGCATCAAGAAAATTGCTATTTCAAGTGAGGTAGATATTCCAGAATCCAGCCCATGTAGCTTACAATATACAACGTATTTAACAAGAATGGGTAAAATCTGACTTTATTTTTGTAAAAAATCATATAAATATTTGCTTCGGCGTCCGAATTTTATAATTCTTCATCATATTTTAGCTAAAAGAAAACATTGCAACAAGAAAATTGCTATTTCATGTATGGTAGGTATTCGAGAATCCAGCCCATGTAGTTTACAATATACTACGTATTCATTAAAATGACACCCGAAAATTGAATGTTTATTATCTGATTGGTACCACGTTTTGGTCACTTTTGCATGTCAAATGCTAAAATTATCCATAGTATAGATCCTAAAGCATGAATATGAATGTTTTAACAAAAATATCCATTTCAAGAATAAGTAAAATCTGACTTTATTTTTGTAAATAATCATATAAATATTTGCTTCAGCGCCCGAAATTTATAATTTTTCATCATATTTTAGCTAAAAGAAAACATTGCAACAAGAAAATTGCTATTTCAAGTGTGGTAGGTATTCTAGAATCCAGAACATGTAGCTTACAATATACACCGTATTCATCAAGAAAAGGTAAAATCTGACAATATTTTTATAAAAAATCATATAAATATTTGCTTCCGCGCCCGAATTTTATAATTTTTTTCATATTTTATCCAAAAGAAAACATTGCATCAAGAAAATTGCTATTTCAAGTGTGGTAGGTATTCTAGAATCCAGCCCATGTAGCTTACAATATACAACGTATTCATCAAGAATAGGTAAAACTGACTTTATTTTTGTAAAAAATCATATAAATAATTGCTTCTGCGCCCGAATTTTATAAATCATCATTATATTTTAGCTAAAAGGAAACATTGCAACAAGAATATTGCAATTTCAAGTGTAGTAGGTATTCTAGAATCCAGCCCATGTAGTTTACAATATACAACGTATTCATCAAAAAAAGGTAAAATCTGACTTTATTTTTGTAAAAAATCATATAAATATTTACTTCCCCGCCCGAATTTTATAATTCTTTATCATATTTTAGTTAAAAAAAAAACATTGCAACAAGAAAATTGCTATTTCATGTGTGGTAGGTATTCTAGAATTCAGCCCATGAAGCTTACAATATACAACGTATTCATCAAGAATAGGTAAAATCTGACTTAATTTTTTTTAAAAATTATATAAATATTTGCTTCCGCGCTCGAATTTTATAATTCTTTATCATATTTGAGCTAAAAGAAAACATTGCAACAAGAAAATTGCTATTTCAAGTGTAGTAGTTATTCTAGAATCCAGCCCATGTAGCTTACAATATACAACGTATTCTTCAAGAAAAGGTAAAATCTGACTTTATTTTTGTAAAAAATCATATAAATATTTGCTTTCTCTCCCGAATTGTATAATTCCTCATCATATTTTAGCTAAAAGAAAACATTGCAACAAGAGAATTGCTATTTCAAGTGTGGTAGGTATTCTAGGATCCAAGCCCATGTAGCTTACAATACACAATGTATTCATTAAAATGACACCAGAAAATTAAATGTTTATTCTCTCATTGGTACCACGTTTTGGTCACTCTTGCATGTCCAACGCTTAAAACAATCCATAGGATAGATCCTACAGCATGAATATGAATGTTTTAACAAAAATATCCATTCCAAAATAGGTAAAAATCTCACTTTCTTTTTGTAAAAAATCATATAAATATTTGCTTCCGCGCCCGAATTTTATAATTCTTTATCTTATTTTAGCTAAAAGAAAACATTGCAACAAGAAAATTGCTATTTCAAGTGTGGTAGGTATTCTAGAATCCAGCCTATGTAGGTTACAATATACAACTTGTACATCAAGAATAGGTAAAACTGACTTTATTTATGTAAAAAATCATATAAATATTTGCTTCCGCGCCCGAATTTTATAATTCATCATCTTATTTTAGCTAAAAGAAAACATTGCACCAAGAAAATATCTATTTCTAGTGTGGTAGGTATTCTAGAATCCAGCCCATGTAGCTTACAATATACAACGTATTTAACAAGAATAGGTAAAATCCGACTTTATTTTTGTAAAAAAGCATAAAAATATTTGCTTCCACGCCCGAATTTTATAATTCTTTATCATATTTTAGCTAAAAGAAAACATTGCAACAAGAAAATTGCTATTTCAAGGAAGGTAGGTATTCTAGAATCCAGCCCATGTAGCTTACAATATACATCGTATTCATCAAGAATAGGTAAAATCTGACTTTATTTTTGTACAAAATCATATAAATATTGGCTTCCGCGCCCGAATTTTATAATTCTTCATCATGTTTTATCTAAAAGAAAACATTGCAACAAGAAAATTGCTATTTCAAGTGTGGTAGGTATACTAGATACCAGCCCATGTAGCTTACAATATACAACGTATTTATCAAGAAAATGTAAAATCTGACTTTATTTTTCTAAATAATAATATAAATATTTGCTTCCACGCCCGAATTTTATAATTTTTCATCATAATTTAGCTAAAAGAAAACTTTGCAACAAGAAAATTGCTATTTCAAGTGTGGTAGGTATTCTAGAATTCAGCCCATGTAGCTTACAATATACAACGTATTCATCAAGAACAGATAAAATCTGACTTTATTTTTGAAAAAAATTATATAAAATTTGCTTCCGCGCCCGAATTTTATATATCTTCATCATATTTTAGCTAAAAGAAAACATTGCAACAAGAAAATTGCTATTTCAAGTGTGGTAGGTATTCTAGAATCCAGCCCATGTAGCTTACAATATACAACGTATTCATCAAAAATAGGTAAAATCTGACTTTATTTTCGTAAAAAATTATATAAATAATTGCTTCCGCGCGTGAATTTGATAATTCTTCATCATATTTTAACTAAAAGAAAACATTGCAACAAGAAAATTGCTATTTCAAGTGTGGTAGGTATAATAAAATCCAGCCCTTGTTGTTTACAATATACAACGTATTCATCAAGAATAGTTAAAATCTGACTTTATTTTTGTACAAAATCATATAAATATTTGCTTCCGCGCCCAAATTTTATAATTTTTCATTATATTTTACCTAAAAGAAAACATTGCAACAAGAAAATTTCTATTTCAACTGTGGTAGGTTTTCTAGAATCCAGCCCACGTAGCTTACAATATACAACGTATTTAACAAGATTAGGTAAAATCTGACTTTATTTTTGTAAAAAATCATATAAATATTTGCATCCGCGTCCGAATTTTATAATTCTTCATCATATTTTAGCTAAAAGAAAACATTGCAACAAGAAAATTACTATTTCAAGGGTAGTAGGTATTCTAGAATCCAGCCCATGTAGCTTACAATATACAACGTATTCATCAAGAATAGGTAAAATCTGACTTTATTTTTTTTAAAAATCATATAAATATTTGCTTCCGCGCCGAAATTTTATAATTCTTCATCATATATTAGCTACAAGAAAACATTGCAACAAGAAAATTGCTATTTCAAGTGTGGTAGGTATTCTAAAATCCAGCCCATGTAGCATACAATATACAACGTATTCATCAAGAATAGGTAAAATCTAACTTTAATTTTGTACAAAATTATATAAATATTTGCTGCCGCGCCCGAATTTTACAATTTTTCATCATATTTTACCTAAAAGAAAACATTGCAACAAGAAAATATCTATTTCAAGTGTGGTATTTTAGAATCCAGCCCATGTAGCTTACAATATACAGCGTATTCATTAAAATGACACCCGAAAATTAAATGTTTATCATCTGATTAGTACCACGTTTTGGTCACTTTCGCATTTCCAATGTTTAAAACCATCCATAGTATAGATCCTAAAGCATGAATATGAATGTTTTAACAAAATTATCCATTTCAATGATAGGTAAAATCTGACTTTATTTTTGTAAAAAATCATATAAATATTTGCTTCCGCGCCCGAATTTTATAATTCTCTATCATATTTTAGCTAAAAGGAAACATTGCAACAAGAAAATTGCTATTTGAAGTGTGGTAGGTATTCTAGAATCAAGCGCATGTAGCTTACAATATACAACGTATTCATCAAAAATAGCTAAAATCTGACTTTATTGTTGTAAAAAATCATATAAATATTTTCTTCTGCGCACGAATTTTATAATTCTTCATCATATTTTAGCTAAAAGAAAACATTGCAACAAGAAAATTGCTATTTCAAGTGTGGTAGGTATTCTAGAATCCAGCCCATGTAGCTTACAATATACAACGTATTTATTAAAATAACACTCGATAATTGAATGTTTATTATATGACTGATACTACCTTTTGGTCACTTTTGCATGTACAATGCTTAAAACCATCCATAGTATAGATCCTAAAGCATGAATATGAATGTTTTAACAAATAATATCCATTTCAAGAATAGGTAAAATCTGACTTTATTTTTGTAAATAGTCATATATATATTTGCTTCCGCGCCGGAATTTTGTAATTCTTCATCATATATTAGGTAAAAGAAAACATTGCAACAACAAAAATTGCTATTTCAAGTGTGGTAGGTATTCTAAAATCCAGCCCATGTAGCATACAATATACAACGTATTCATCAAGAATAGGTAAAATCTGACTTTATTTTTGTACAAAATCATATAAATATTGGCTTCCGCGCCCGAATTTTATAATTTTTCATTATGTTTTAGCTAAAAGAATACATTGCAACAAGAAAATTGCTATTTCAAGTGTGGTAGGTATTCTAGAATCCAGCCCATGTAGCTTAAAATATACAACGTATTCATCAAGAATAGATAAAATCTGACTTTATTTTTGAAAAAAATTATATAAAATTTGCTTCCGCGCCCGAATTTTATAATTCTTCATCATATTTTAGCTAAAAGAAAACATTGCAACAACAAAATTGCTATTTCAAGTGTTGTAGGTATTCTAGAATCCAGCCCATGTAGTTTATAATATACAACGTATTCATCAAGAATAGATAAAATCTGACTTAATTTTTTTAAAAAATTATATAAATTTTGCTTCCGCGCCCGAATTTTATAATTCTTCATCATATTTTAGCTAAAAGAAAACATTGCAACAAGAAAATTGCTATTTCAAGTGCGGTAGGTTTTCTAGAATCCAGCCCATGTAGCTTACAATATACAACGTATTTATTAAAATAACACCAAAAAATTTAACGTTTATCATATGATTGGTACTACGTTTTGGTCACTTTTGCATTTCCAATGCTTAAAACCATCCATAGTATAGATTCCAAAGCATGAATATGAATGTTTTAACAAAATTATCCATTTCAAGGATAGGTAAAATCTGACTTTATTTTTGTAAAAAAACATATAAATATTTGCTTTCGCGCCTGACATCTATAATTCTTCATCATATTTTAGCTGCAAGAAAACATTGCAACAAGAAAATTGCTATTTCAAGTGTGGTAGGTATTCTAGAATCCAGCGCATGTAGCTTACAATATACAACGTATTCATCAAGAATACGTAAAATCTGAGTTTATTGTTGTAAAAAATCATATAAATATTTTCTTCCGCGCCCGAATTTTATAATTCTTTATCTTATTTTAGCTAAAAGAAAACATTGCAACAAGAAAATTGCTACTTCAAGTGCGGTAGGTATTCTAGAATCCAGCCCATGTAGCTTACAATATACAACGTATTTATTAAAATAACACCAAAAAAATTAATGTTTATTATATGATTGGTACTACGTTTTGGTCATTTTGGCATATACAATGCTTAAAACCATCCATAGTATAGATCCTAAAGCATGAATATGAATGTTTTAACAAATAATGTCCATTTCAAGAATAGGTAAAATCTGACTTTATTTTTGTAAAAAGTCATATAAATATTTGCTTCCGCGCCCGAATTTTATAATTCTTCATCATATATTAGCTAAAAGAAAACATTGAAACAAGAAAATTGCTATTTCAAGTGTGGTAGGTATTCTAAAATCCAGCCCATGTAGCTTACAATATATAACGTATTAATTAAAATGACACCCGAAAATTGAATGTTTATTATCTGATTGGTACCACGTTCTGGTCACTTTTGCATGTCCAATGCTTAAAACCATCCATAGTATAGATCCTAAAGCACGAATATGAATGTTTTAATTTTGTAGGAAATTGTGTGGCGAAGGATCAGAAGAAACGTGATGAGTGGTTTTAAACAATTTTTATTTTCATCGAGGACGTTTTGACGCAACAGCGTCATCTTTAGCTCTAAAAATTTTTTGAAAAATACAATAATAAATTTTAAATATAAAAAATGAAATAATTCTTACCAGGACAAGTGATATAAAAATAATAACATAGTAAATTTTAACAATAAAAGTTGATATATAAAACATTTTACATCTAGTAGGATGCGTCAAGGACAAGTTCTGACTTAATAGTAAAAAATAATTTTGTAAAAATAAGTAATAATCCACAAATTATTGCGAAGGTTGAAAGTCAATGTCATCTATCGGAAAAGAGTTGAAGGATGGGTGCTGAAATTTGTGCAAAATTGTGGAAATCTGTTTTGTGGTAACATGTTTATTTTTATTAATATTAATGTATATTGTTTCATAGGTTAGTCTTTTAAATTTATTTGGTTCTGTTTGTAAAATATTTGGGTTATTAAAATCAAATTAATGTCCAGTGGTTTGATTATGATTACAGAGAGCGCGTGATGTAGATTACAATATACAACGTATTTAACAAGAATAGGTAAAATCTGACTTTATTTTTGTAAAAAATCATATAAATATTTGCTTCCGCGCCCGAATTTTATAATTCTTCATCATATTTTAGCTAAAAGGAAACATTGCAACATGAAAATTGCTGCTTCAAGTGTGGTAAGTATTCTAGAATCCAGCCCATGTAGCTTACAATTTACAACGTATTCATCAAGAATAGGTAAAATCTGAATTTATTTTTGTAGAAAATCATATTAATTTTTGCTTCCACGCCTGAATTTTATAATTCTTCATCATATTTTATTTTTGTAAAAAATTATATAAATATTTTCTTCCGCGTCCGAATTTTATAGTTCTTCATCATGTTTTAGCTAAAAGAAAACATTGCAACAAGAAAATTGCTATTTCAAGTGTAGTAGGTATTCTAAAATCCAGCCCATGTAGCTTACAATATACAACGTATTCATCAAGAAAAGGTAAAATCTGACTTTATTTTTGTAAAAAATCATATAAATATTTGCTTCCGAGCCTAGATTTTATAATTCATCATCATATTTTAGCTAAAAGAAAACATTGCAGCAAGAAAATTGCTACTTCAAGTGTGGCAGGTATTCTAGAATCCAGCCCACGTAGCTTACAATACACAAAGTATTCATTAAAATGACACCCGAAAACTGAATGTTAGTTATCTGATTAGTACCACGTTTTGGTCACTTTTGCATGTCCAGTGCTTAAAATGATCTATAGTATAGATCTTAAAGCGTGAATATGAATGTTTTAACAAAAAAATCAATTTTAAGAATAGGTGAAAACTGACTTTATTTTTGTAAAAAATCATATAAATATTTGCTTCCGCGCCCGAATTTTATAATTCTTCATCATATTTTAGCTAAAAGAAACCATTGCAACAAGAAAATTGTTATTTCAAGTGTAGTAGGTATTCTAAAATCCAGCCCATGTAGCTTACAATATACAACGTATTCATCAAGAAAAGGTAAAATCTGACTTTATTTTTGTAAAACATCATATAAATATTTGCTTCCGCGCCCGGATTTTATAATTCATCAGCATATTTTAGCTAAAAGAAAACATTGCAACAAGAAAATTGCTATTTCAAGTGTGGTGGGTATTCTAGAATCCAGCCCTTGTAGCTTACAATACACAAAGTATTCAGCAAGAATAGGTAAAATCTAAGTTTGTTTTTGTAAAAAATCATATAAATATTTGCTTCTGCACCCGAATTTCATCATTTTTCATCATATTTTAGCTAAAAAAAAACATTGCAACAAGAAAATTGCTATATCAAGTGTGGTAGGTATTCTAGAATCCAGCCCACGTAGCTTACAATATACAACGTATTCATTAAAATGACACCCGAAAACTGAATGTTTATTATCTGATTGGTACCACGTTTTGGTCACTTTTGCGCGTCTTATGCTTAAAACCATCC
This sequence comes from Stenolophus ochropezus, assembly GCA_035578165.1. Taxonomy (NCBI): domain Eukaryota; kingdom Metazoa; phylum Arthropoda; class Insecta; order Coleoptera; family Carabidae; genus Stenolophus; species Stenolophus ochropezus. The sequence continues at coordinate 1,319,569 of JAQOWZ010000045.1, forward strand.
ATAGTATAGATCCTAAAGAATGAATATGAATGTTTTAACAAAAATATCCATTTCAAGAATAGGTAAAATCTGACTTTATTTTTGTAAAAAAATCATATAAATATTTGCTTCCGCGCCCGAATTATATTTAATCTTCATCATATTTTATCTAATAGCGTTTTCGATTGGGATGCACTGACTGCACTCAGTGCGCACTGCGGGCAACTGGCGTATTCGATTGGGATTTCCAGTGCAAGGGTGCAACCTTTTCCGTATTCGATTGGGCCAGGCATATTGCCCCCAGTGCGCACTCAGTGCAATAAATACTGCACCGTCTCTAGCCGTAGTGCAGTTATTTTCAAACACTGAAAGGCGCGATGAATTTGAATCTGGAAGATATCATTACTTTGTAAACATTACTCGAATCTTCATCTTCAAGTAGTGATGAGGAAAATATTGAAAATGTGGTGAAGCAATATCGGAAAAGGCAGAAAGTGAAAGATTTTATCACTGAAGTAATAAACGAATATAACAATGATGATGTTAATGTTAATATGTATAGTTATGTCGAATATATTCGTCATTTCCATCTCGTATGACTTATTTCAATGTCATGTTTCTTTCGCTTTCTATACCACAGCTTGATCCCGCCATTTCTAGTGCACTGAGTGTTTGGTGTATTCGATTGGGGTAGTTTTACCTGCTCGGCACTCGGGCAACCCGAGTGCGACACCAGTACCGAGCATGACGTCATACAAAAAATTCCGAGTGCACCCAGTGCACACTCAGTGCATCCCAATCGAAAACGCTATAAAAGAAAACATTGCAACAAGAAAATTGCTATTTCAAGTGTAGTAGGTATTCTAGAATCCAGCCTATGTAGCTAACAATATACAACGTATTCATCAAGAAAAGGTAAAATCTGACTTTATTTTTGTAAAAAATCATATAAGTATTTGCTTCCGCGCCCGAATTTTATAATTCATTATCATATTTTAGCTAAAAGAAAACATTGCAACAAGAAAATTGCTACTTCAATTGTGGCAGGTATTCTAGAATCCAGCTTACAATTTACAAAGTATTTATTAAAATGACACCCAAAAACTGAATGTTAATTATCTGAATAACACTACGTTTTGGTCACTTTTGCATGTCCAATGCTTAAAAAGATCTATAGTATAGATCCTAAAGCGTGAATATGAATGTTTTAACAAAAAAAATACATTTCAAGAATAGGTAAAAACTGACTTTATTTTTGTAAAAATCATATTAATATTTGCTTCCGCGCCCGAATTTTATAATTCTTCATCATATTTTAGCTAAAAGAAAACATTGCAACTAGAAAATTGCTATTTTAATTGTGGTAGTTATTCTAGAATCCAGTCCATGTAGCTTACAATATACAACGTATTTATTAAAATAACACCCGAAAATTGAATGTTTATTATCTGATTTGTACCACGTTTTGGTCACTGTTGCATGTCCAATGTTTAAAACCATCCATATTATAATAATAATAATAATAACTTTATTGCCCAACAGTTTAAATAACCAATTACAGGACAAACACAAAAAATATAAATATGAAACATAAATAATACATATAAATACATAATGAACAGCACAGAGAATATACCTAATTAAAATATATCTGATATTATGGAAATCATATTTGAAATATGAAATTACAAAAAAATATGTTGAGAGTGCAGTTCAGCGTTTCGGCACATGATGTGTATTGGAGAGCGCTGGAGGATATCGGTCCGTGCTATGGGAAAATAAAAGGTCCTTGTGTACCTATAGCCAGATCTGGGAATGTAGGAAGGAATACAAGAAAGTAAATAAGGAGCATCATTTTTATTATTAATTAACATCCACAGGAACGTGGAACTAGAAGTGATTCTTCTTTCAGAGAGAGAGCTCCTCTTTCTGGGTAAACGCCATCGAGTTTAAATGAAAGAAATTTCAAAAATTTTGTATGAATACGCTCTAAAGCGGCTGATTGATAATTATAGAATGGATACCATATTAAACTAGCATAATCAAATTTACTCATTACAAATCTAAAATATAGCGATTTAAGAACTAACTGATTGTTAAACATTTTAGATATTCTCATTAGGAATCCAAGCATCTTGCTAGTAGAATTACAGACATCAAGTAGATGCTTCCGAAAACTGAAATTTTGAGAAAAAATTACGCCAAGGTCTTTCATCGATGTTTTATGTTCTATTGCAATCCCTAGTATTGAATAACGGAAAAGAATGATGTTCACCTTTCTACTATAACTAATCGAGCAGCACTTGTCAACATTTAGAGTGAGTTTATTATCATCACACCATTTTACTAGGGTATCAATATTTGATTGCAAATATAAGGAATCATTGACATTAGAAATACTATAATAAAGCTTAATATCATCTGCATAAGCAAGTACATGACAGGAAAGTGATTCAATTAATTCATTGATAAAAAGGTTAAATAATAAAGGTCCTAGATTGGAGCCTTGAGGCACGCCGGACAATGCTGGAAATTTAAAAGATTTATAACCATTATAATAGACGAAGCACATTCTATTCTGTAAGTACGATCTAATAAGATTTATAACTGATGGTCCTGCTCCGAAGAAATCTAGCTTATTCAATAGAATCTCATGATTTATAGAATCAAATGTGCGAGACATATCCGTGTAAATAGTGTCTACTTGACCACGTTTATCAGTTACTTCTGACACATATTGCGAAAATGAAGCAAGGTTTGTTGTAGTAGATCTTCCTTTCATAAAGCCATGTTGATGATTAGAAATTAAGCAATGTGTGTTTGTGTAGATCAGTTTAAAAAGAACCATTTCAAAAATTTTACTGAAGTTATTTAATATTGATATTGGCCTATAATTTTTTATGTGTGATTTATCACCTTTCTTATGCATTGGAATAATGCGTGCACTTTTCCATTTTTCAGGAAAAGTGACAGTTTTCATGGCAAGATTTATTATAAATATAAGTGGATGAACAATAGCTAATTTGAGATATTTTACAATAAAACTAACAATTTGATCTTCACCTGAAGTAAATTTATTTGGCAAAGAAGATATGATAGAAAGAATTTCATCTTCAGAGACTGGCTGAAGATTAAAAGTGGAATGATTTGTATAATCATTTGATGATAAAGTAGGTGTAGCAGACTGATAAAATGTGGAGAAGTAGGAAGCAAAAGCATTAACAATTTCTTCAGAGGATTCATATTCATTATCATCATCATATACTTCACCGGGTATACGAGTATTTCCTTTATTCATTTGTACATACTTCCATAACTCTGATGGATTGGACTGAATATTGTTTTCTACTGAATGAATATAATTGTCATATGCAGTTTTAATTTCATGTTTTACTACCTGTCGTAATCTTTTAAATTCTAGCTGATAATTGAGGTTCTTGGTTTTTATCCATCTTTTCCTAAAGTAATTTTTAGTGCTAATATTATATCTTATTTCCGAAGTAAACCATGGCGGAAAACTGAAATTAATATTTTTTTGTTTAGGAACATGTTTATCTAATGCATCATATAATAAATCATAAAATATATCCAAGGCATTATCAACATTATTATGGTTATAAATAGAAGACCAGTCAGTTTCTGAAATTTCATTATATAATTCAATGTATTTCGCGTTACGGAAATTATAAAAAAGATTATTAGAAGGTGTGAATTTAGTTTCAGCACATGACTTTAATTCAAAATGCACAGTAAGTGAAGGATGATAAACATCTTCAGGAACAAGAGGACATTCGGCTTTACTCACTTTAATTAAACTGTTTAAATTCAAAAATAACAGATCTAAAGTATTGCTATTGATGTTAGTAACATTGTTATATTGTGTGAGGTTTAAGACATTGCATATCTGTTGGAGCGAAATAGATTTTGTACAATTGGTAGAAGAATTACAGTAGTTGGGTGCATTGAAGTCACCAATTAACAAAATAGATTCATTCAAGAAGAGCTCAATTGCATCAATGTAATTTACAAAATCAACTACAGTTATATCTGGAGGAACGTATAATACACAGATTACGCATATTCTATTACCTATTTTACACTTACTAGCAACAATGTCAATTAAAGGATTGAGTAATCTTCAAGATGAAACATCACAACGACTAAATGAGATATGGTTGGCTAAAGCTAAAAGAACACCACCTCCTGTAGATCGATTTAGATGGAAACAATTCAGCATTATAAACTGAGCTGGAAAGCCAAGTTTCAGACAAAGCAATAATATCGAACGAGACAGCACAACAATTAATATAAAACTTTATGCATTTAGAATTGAGACCCCTTGTATTTTGGTAATAACAACTTATACTAGAAGAATGAACACTGTTGGGCAAGATTAGTTTCCCGAGCGAACGATTTTGGGAATTCCATTAATATATTTTATTGATAAATTAGTTTCGCCGTTAGATACACGTTGCTCCATTTCAAGTTTTAATTTTTTGTATTGATTAACTTGCATAGTTGTTCGGTCACGTGAAATATATAGATTTTTCCACATATCAAGTGACTTTATATTTTGTATATTTTTTATTATTGTATTAACGTCATTAGTGGAAGAAAGTTGAATTTTAATTGGCCGACACCGACTAGATGTTGAATCTTATCGGCCAATACGCAAAACTTTGACCGGTTGCGTTAATATACCAGTATTCGAGAGAAGGTCCTTAGATAGGGAATTATCACGGTCAATTTGTTGTTGCTTAGGGGAGTACTGTCCTCCTTAGAATTAAATATTAAGATATTGTAAGAACGCTTTTCACGTTCTAAAATTTCATTAATAATAGTATCCGACAATGATGATGCTGTTTGAGGATCAAGTATGTTACTCGAATTAATGTTTTTTAGCTCAGCTATATCCTTTTGTAATTGTAAAATAATAATTTTTAAACTTTCGATATCGTTACCTAAATTAATACAAGAAGTGCAATTCCACTTCAAACCTGATTTTACATTTCGAATTCGTCGTGCTTCTACTGCAGAAAGCTCAACGCAATCCATATTATATAAATTTTTGCAAATTGAACAAGTGATTAATTTGTGACTTTCTGCACTTTTTTGCAACAATTACAAACTAACATGATGAAAATAGAAATAAGAGAGCAAGCCAAAGAATAAGCGAAAAAAAAAAGAAACTGCACCCTGTATATATGTTTTATAAAAACACCCAGTATAAAAATCCCAGCTGTAAGGTTAATGATCTATCATCAACGAAACAAGACAAAACTACACAAAAGCCACGTTCTTAAAGTGCATAAAAAAATTTAACAAATTGAAGATAACTCATTAGAGATACACTAGTTCACAAACTCACAAATATGATGAGAATGTAGAAGAAAATATCAACCCACACATATAATTTGAAAAAAAAATCAAAAATAGAACCACTAAAAAAGCAAAAATTCACAGAGAAAAGAACTAAGTGTCAACACACACCAGCAAAAAAATTATAGATCCTTAAGCATGAATATGAATGTTTTAATAAAAATATCCCTTTCAAGAATTGGTAAAATCTGACTTAATTTTTGTAAAATATTATATAAATATTTGCTTCCGCGCCCGAATTTTATAATTCTTCATCATATTTTAGCTAAAGGAAAACATTGCAACAAGATAATTGCTATTTCAAGTGTGGTAGGTATTCTAGAATCCAGCCCTTGTAGCTTACAATATACAACGTATTCATTAAAATGACACCCGAAAATTGAATGTTTATTATCTGATTGGTAACACGTTTTGGTCACTTTGGCATGTCCAATGCTTAAAACCATCCATAGTATAGATCCTAAAGCATGAATATAAATGTTTTAACAAAAATATCCATTTTAAGAATAGGTAAAATCTGACTTTATTTTTGTAAAAAATCATATAAATATTTGCTTAAGCGCCCGAATTTTATAATTTTTTATCATATTTTGGCTAAAAGAAAACATTGCAACCAGAAAATTGCTATTTCAAGTGTTGTAGATATTCTAGAATCCAGCCCAAGTAGCTTACAATATACAACGTATTCATGAAAATGACACCCGAAAATTAAATGTTTATTATCTGATTGGTACCACGTTTTGGTCACTTTTGCATGTCCAATGCTTAAAACCATCCAGAGTATAGATCCTATAGCATGAATATGAATGTTTTAACAAAATTATCCATTTCAAGAATTAGTAAAATCTAACTTTATTTTTGTAAAAAATCAAATAAATATTAGCTTCCGCGCCCGAATTTTATAATTCTTTATCATATTTTAGCTAAAAGAAAACATTGCAACAAGAAAATTGCTATTTTAAGTGTGGTAGGTATTCTAGAATTCAGCCCATGTAAATTACAATATACAACGTATTCATCAGGAATAGGTAAAATCTGACTTTAATTTTGTAAAAAATCATATATATATTTGCTTCCGCGCCCGAATTTTATAAATCTTTATCATATTTTATCTAAAAGAAAAGATTGAATTAAGAAAATTGCTATTTCAAGTGTGGTAGGTATACTAGAATCCAGCACATGTAGCTTACAATATACAACGTATTCATGAAAATGACACCCAAAAATTAAACGTTTATTATCTGATTGGTACCACGTTTTGGTCACTTTTGCATGTCCAATGCTTAAAACCATCCAGAGTATAGATCCTAAAGCATGAATATTAATGTTTTAACAAAATTATCCATTTCAAGAATTAGTAAAATCTAACTTTTTTTGTAAAAAATCATATAAATATTTGCTTCCGCGCCCGAATTTTATAATTCTTCATCATAATTTAGCTAAGAGAAAACATTGCAACAAGAAAATTGCTATTTCAAGTGTGGTAGGTATTCTAGAATTCAGCCTATGTAAATTACAATATACAACGTATTCATCAAGAATAGGTAAAATCTGAGTTTATTTTTGTTAAAAATCATGTAAATATTTGCTTCGGCGCCCGAATTTTATAAATCTTCATCATATTTTATCTAAAAGAAAAGATTGAATTAAGAAAATTGCTATTTCAACTGTGGTAGGTATTCTAGAATCCAGCACATGTAGCTTACAATATACAACGTATTCATTAAAATGACACCCGAAAATTAAATTTTTATTATCTGATTGGTACCACGCTTTGGTCACTTTTGCATGTCTAATATTTAAAACAATCCAGAGTATAGATTCTAAAGCATGAATATGAATGTTTTAACAAAATTATCCATTTCAAGAATTAGTAAAATATAACTTTATTTTTGTAAAAAATCATATAAATATTTGCCTCCGCGCCCGAATTTTATAAATCTTTATCATATTTTAGCTAAAAGAAAACATTGCAACAAGAAAATTGCTAATTCAAGTGTGGTAGGTATTCTAGAATTCAGCCTATGTAACTTACACTATACAACGTATTCATCAAGAATAGGTAAAATCTGACTTTATTTTTGTAAAAACTCATATAAATATTTGCTTCCGCGCCCGAATTTTATAAATCTTTATCATATTTTATCTAAAAGAACACATTGAATTAAGAAAATTGCTATTTTTAGTGTGGTAGGTATTCTTGAATCCAGCCCATGTACCTTACAATATACATCGGATTCATTAAGAATAGGTAAAATCTGACTTAATTTTTGTAAAAAATCATATAAATATTTGCTTCCGCGCCCGAATTTTATCATTTTTTATCAAATTTTAGCTAAAAAAAACATTGCAACAAGAAACTTGTTATTTTAAATGTGGTAGGTATTCTAGAATCCTGCCCATGTAACTTACAATATAAACGTATACATTAAAATGACACTCGACAATTGAATGTTTATTATCTGATAGTTACCATCTTTTTGGTCACTTTTGCATGTCCAATGCTTAAAACCATCCATGGTATAGATTCTAAAGCATGAATATGAATGTTTTAACAAAAATATCCATTTCAAGAATAGGTAAAATCTGACTTTATTTTTGTAAAAAATCATATAAATATTTGCTTCCGCGCCTGAATTTTATAATTTTTCATCATATTTTAGCTAAAAGAAAACATTGCAATAAAAAAATTGCTACTTCAAGTGTGGTAGGTATTCTAGAATCCAGCCCATGTAGCTTACAATATACAACGTATTCATCAAGAAACGGTAAAATCTGACTTTATTTTTGTAAAAAATCATATAAATATTTGCTTCCGCGCCCGAATTTTATAATTCTTTATCATATTTTAGCTGAAAGAAAACATTGCAACAAGAAAATTGCTATTTCAAGTGTGCTAGGTATTCTAGAATCTAGCCCGTGTAACTTACAATATACAACGTATTCATCAAGAATAGGTAAAATCTGATTTAATTTTTGTAAGAAAAACATATAAATATTTGCTTCCGCGCCTGAATTTTATAATTCTTCATCATATCTTAGATAAAAGAAAACATTGCAACAAGAAAATTGCTATTTCAAGTGTGTTAGATATTCTTAAATTCAGCCCATGTAGCTTACAATATACAACGTATTTATCAAGAAAAGGTAAAATCTGACATTATTTTTGTAAAAAATTATATAAATATTTGCTTCCGCGCCCGAATTTTATAATTCTCTGTCATATTTTAGCTAAAAGAAAACATTGCAACAAGAAAATTGCTATTTCAAAAATGGCAGGTATTCTAGAATCCAGCCATTGTAGCTTACAATATACAACGTATTCATTAAAATGACACCCAAAAATTAAATGTTTATTATCTGATTGGTACCACGTTTTGATAACTTTTGCATGTCCAATGCTTAGAACCATCCATAGTATAGATCCTGAAGCATGTATATGAATGTTTTAACAAAAATATCCATTTCAAGAATAGTTAAAATCGGACTTTAGTTTTGTAAAAAATCATATAAATATTTGCTTCCGCGCCCGAATTTTATACTTCTTCATCATATTTAAACATTGCAACAAGAAAGTTGGTATTTCACGTGTAGTAGGTATTCTAGAATCTAGCCCATGTAGCTTACAATATACAACGTATTCATCAAGAAACGGTAAAATCTGACTTTTTTTATGTAAAAAATCATATAAATATTTGCTTCCGTGCCCGAATATTATACTTTTTCATCATATTTTAGCTAACAGAAAACATTGCAACAAGAAAATTGCTATTTCAAGTGTGGTAGGTATTCTAGAATCCAGCCCATGTAGCTTACAATATACAACATATTCATTAAAATGACACCTGAAAATTGAATGTTTATTATCTGATAGGTACCACCTTTTTGGTCACTTTTGCATGTCCAATGCTTAAAACCATCCATGGTATAGATTCTAAAGCATGAATAAGAATGTTTTAACAAAAATATCCATTTCAAGAATAGGTAATATCTAACTTTATTTTTGTAAAAAATCATATAAATATTTGCTTCCGCGCCAGAATTTTATAATTTTTCATCATATTTTAGCTAAAAGAAAACATTGCAACAAGAAAGTTGCTACTTCAAGTGTGGTAGGTATTTTAGAATCCAGCCCATGTAGCTTACAATATACAACGTATTCATCAAGAAACGGTAAAATCTGACTTTATTTTTGTAAAAAATCATATAATTATTTGCTTCCGCGCCCGAATTTTATAATTCTTTATCATATTTTAGCTGGAAGAAAACATTGCAACAAGAAAATTGCTATTTCAAGTTTGGTAGGTATTCTAGAATCTAGCCCATGTAACTTACAATATACAATGTATTCATCAAGAATAGGTAAAATCTGATTTAATTTTTGTAAAAAAAACATATAAATATTTGCTTCCGCGCCTGAATTTCATAATTCTTCATCATATCTTAGATAAAAGAAAACATTGCAACAAGAAAATTGCTATTTCAAGTGTGGTAGATATTCTTAAATCCAGCCCATGTAGCTTACAAAATACAACGTATTTATCAAGAAAAGGTAAAATCTGACATTATTTTTGTAAAAGATCATATAAACATTTGCTTCCGCGCCTGAATTTTATAATTCTTCGTCATATTTTAGCTAAAAGAAAACATTGCAACAAGAAAATTGCTATTTCAAGAGTGGCAGGTATTCTAGAATCCAGCCATTGTAGCTTACAATATACAACGTATTCATTAAAATGACACCCGAAAATTAAATATTTATTATCTGATTAGTTCCACGTTTTGGTAACTTTTGCACGTCCAATGCTTAGAACCATCCATAGTATAGATCCTAAAGCATGTATATGAATGTTTTAACAAAAATATCTATTTCAAGAATAGGTAAAATCGGACTTTAGTTTTGTAAAAAATCATATAAATATTTGCTTCCACGCCCGAATTTTATAATTCTTCATCATATTTAAGCTAAAAGAAAACATTGCAACAAGAAAATTGCTATTTCAAGTGTAGTAGGTATTCTAGAATCCAGCCAATGTAGCTTACAATATACAACGTTTTCATCCAGAAAAGGTAAATTCTGACTTTATTTTTGTAAAAAATCATAAAATATTTGCTTCCGCACCCGAATTTTATACTTCTTCATCATATTTAAACATTGCAACAAGAAAGTTGCTATTTCAAGTGTAGTAGGTATTCTAGAATCCAGCCCATGTAGCTTACAATATACAACGTATTCTTCAAGAAAGGGTAAAATCTGATTTTTTTATGTAAAAAATCATATAAATATTTGCTTCCGTGCCCGAATTTTATACTTTTTCATCATATTTTAGCTAACAGAAAACATTGCAACAAGAAAATTGCTATTTCAAGTGTGGTAGGTTTCTAGAATCCAGCCCATGTAGCTTACATTATACAACATATTCATTAAAATGACACCTGAAAATTGAATGTTTATTATCTGAATGGTACCAGGTTTTGGTCACTTTTGCATGTTCAATGCCTAAAACCATCCACAGAATAGATCATAAAGTATGAATATGAATGTTTAAACAAAAATATCCATTTCAAGAATAGGTTAAATCTGACTTTATTTTTGTAAAAATCATACAAATATTTGCTTTCGCGCCCGAATTTTATAATTCTTTATCATATTTTATCTGAAAGAAAACATTGCAACAAGAAAATTGCTATTTCAAGTGTGCTAGGTATTCTAGAATCTAGCCCATGTAACTTACAATATACAACGTATTCATCAAGAATAGGTAAAATCTGACTTTATTTTTGTACAAAATCATATAAATATTTGCTTCCGCGCCCGAATTTTATAATTCTTCATCATATTTTAGCTAAAAGAAAACATTGCAACAAGAAAATTGCTTTTTTAGGTGTGGTAGGTATTCTTGAATCCAGCCCATGTAGCTTAAAATATACAACGTATTCATCAAGAATTGATAAAATCTGACTTTATTTTTATTAATAATAATAATAATAATAATAATAATAACAATAGTAATGATTTATTACTTAACAGGATGAACCCAATACAAGTAAATGAACAACAAACAAGTATTACAAGTCACAGATTGTTATACAACGAGCACATTACATAAATTGGTGACTTAACCAAAACATTAGAATGACACAAATGCAAGTAGAAGATGTTACGTGTACGAGATGTTGAACTGGGGACATGAAACGATAATTTGTGCAATAAGTACGGACATTCTTTATTATTGCCTACAATTTTGTCTAACGTTGTTAAAGCAATACTTTTATGCCTATCGTCAACTGACTGGACAGAGAATTTTTCTAATAACAAGCGTTGCTCAAATCCTCTTTCCGGGTAAACAGAGAATCTTTTGAACCAAAGATACTTTAGAAAGCGACGCTGAACTTGTTTAATATTAGTTCTATGGGTGTTATATGGCGAATACCATATAAGAATAGCATATTTCAACTTAAAGCGAACAAAAGCGAAATACACAATTTTTAAGGTATCGACATTAAAAAACGATTTACTATTACGTATAATAAAACCAAGTGTTTTATTACATGATAATAATGTTTCCATTATGTGCATAGTAAAAGTTAGGTTTTGTTCGAATGTAACGCCTAAATCTTTTTTATACAAACATATCTTTAAAGGCACTGACTCTATAACGTAAGTGAAAGTAATTGGATTTCTTTTACGAGTAAGGGTCATAAATGAGCACTTATCTATATTTAAAGATAAATTAAACTCTTCACACCATAATTGAATACAATTAAAATTTTTCTGTAATTCATTACAATCATGTAGATTATGTATTTCTATATAGATCTTAATATCTTCGGCATATAGAAGAATATTACAATTAACATTATAACATATATCGTTAATATATAACAAAAATAAAAAGGGCCCTAGGTTAGAACTCTGTGGGACCCCTGACTTAGCTGTATACACTAAGCTCTTATGACCATTGTACATTATATATAATGACCGATTCGCTAAGTACGATTTAAAAAAAATTATTAGTAACGTGTTGAAACCAAAGTTTTCCATTTTTAAAAGTAAAATATCGTGATCGATTGGAGAAATCAGTATAGATGACATCAAGTTGGCCGTTTTTATCCAGAATTTCTGAGGCTTGCTGCGTAAATGTACATAAATTAGTAACGATGGACCGCATTGGGATAAATCCGTGCTGGTGTACAAAAATGTATTTATGACTTTGCGGGAATATATCTTTATATATTATAATTTCGAAAAGTTTAGCAAAGTTCGATATTATACTAATTGGCCTAAAATTGTTGACCAAAGACGGATCGCCAGATTTTAGGATAGGGCACACTTTCGTTTCTTTCCATATTAAAGGGAAAGTTCCAGTCGAAACACATAATCTAAAGATAAAAATTAATGGATTAGTTAAAACAGATATGCAGTCCTTAACTAAGAAACTCGGTATCTGATCAATCCCAGCTGTCATTGAGCATTTTAGATTACGTGCTGCTGAAAGGACGTCACTGTCTAAAATAATTCCCATTTTAATATTAACAGAATTACTGAAATGACAATTATTCGATAGATTCATATTCTGTTTCGGAACATGATCCTCATTAAATACCCTAGAAAAGTGCTTATAAAATAACTTAAGAATTGATTCTGGGTCATCACCGGTTTCACCCTTATAATGAATTAAGCCGGGAATTCTTGAGTTGCCCTTTTTACTGTGCACATAACTCCAGAAACTTTTAGTATCAGAGGCAACATTATTTTCTACTTTATGAAAATATTCTGTAAATGATTCTTTAATCAGTCGTTTAGATAGCGAACATATCTTTTTATATTCGGACAAATGACAGGCTAAATTTGATTTTTTATATTTACCATAAAGCTTTGATTTTAATTTCAAATTATGAATTATTTCATGCGTGAACCATGGTGGATAATTTTTGTTACGTTTTTTATTATGATGAATTGTAACACATTGATCTAATATAGTATAGAATAATTCATAAAATTTTTCACAAGCTAGGTCAACATCCGTACACTCATAAACAATTGACCAATTACAATTTAATATCATATCATATAATAAATGGATATTCGCCTTTTTGAAATTGTAAACCTTAGAACCATTGTTACTCGAAAAGTTAACATTATTAGTATTTAATAAAAATAATTATAAATGTAAAGCTGGATGAAAAGTGTCTTCTTTAACCAAAGCTATGTTTTCATGTGTTACAGTGCAATGCAAATTAGAAAAAAATAAATCTAACAAGCGTCTATTACAGTTTAATATATCATTGCATTGAAACAGCTGAGAGAAAGCAGCGAAATTCAACATGTGTTTAGTTAAATTGTCAACCAAGTTATCAGAGCAGAAGTTAGGCTTGTTAAAGTCGCCCATTATAAGGACGTTTTGTTCAGAAATACATACAGATTCATGAAACGTTGTAAGAAAATCAAGCGTAAAAATATCAGGTGTAAAAGGTATATAAACTACAAATACAGTTAAATTACAATTTTGTAAGAAAATGCGACAACCAACAATATCAACAAATTGCAGTAGAGTCCCTTGATTTCCTGTGTCAATCAATTCGTAGGTGAATTGAGTTCTGAAGGCCAGGAGTACACCACCACCACGAGAGACGTTGAGCGCTGTAAAATTTCTGTCTTGTCGGAGAACAGTGTAGTACTCAGTTGGAAATATTTCGGAATTACCGATATCAGGGCGTAACCAGGTTTCTGTCAAGGCAATAACATGATATTCGCAATCATAAACAGATGTGTACATGTCATTCATCTTATTGTTTAAGCTGCGGACGTTTTGGTAGTAGCATCGAAGTTCTAATTTACTTTCTGCGCCGATGTTTGGCTGTCTAAAAAATGATTGCCGCTGTTTTTCCTTGGGAACCAGAACTTACGAACTGCTATTTCCTCTGGCCACAGCGCCGATTTTAAGTATTTATCGAGAAGCTCGTACGGTACTCCTAGTTTAAAGGAGCTGTAATTCCCTCCATGGTCGATTTTTTGACATATACATCTGGCGTCAAGACTAAAAGTTTTGAGGTATTCCAGGATATCGTTGTCTACGGCATCTTTGTTGGCCACCCGGCTGATGTGAAGCCAAGCCCGTCTTGGAGCACCGAGCAATTTGCTGTCAATACTGGCCTGAGCTGCTCCCAAGGTGTAGCGCAAATGGGCGGTGCTACGCGTTTTGTCGGATTTACTCGTGCGTTGTTCGGAAGATGTCTCAGCTCCAGTGCCAGTTAGTTGCGGCTGCGGCATGGATTGTGACTGAGCACGCTCGCAACGCTCGCCATGTGGAACAGCTGATTTTGACACCTTCGCACTATACAGTGGCATATTGCTTTTATTAGCTACTCTACTACGTAGGTTTGCATCAGTCACTGAATCACTTTCAATTGTTGGTTTATCACTATATTTAACGCCCTTGTCTTGATTATTTAAAATCACATGTTTTAAAGCTCAAAAGATTTTATTGCTTTACTTACAGCATCATCCACTGCTCGTTGAACAATGGTATTTAAATCTTCTAGATCGATAATTTTATTAGCACTACTTTTACTTTATTCATATTATAATAAAATTTAAGATATAGACCACGCACAGGCGAAAGAAGAAAAATATACACGTCCGCACAGATCGACAACTTTTTTATATTTTTGTAAAAAATCATAAAAATATTTGCATCCGCACCCGATTTTTATAATTCTTCATCATATTTTAGCTAAAAGAACACATTGCAACAAGAAAATTGCTATTTCAAGTATGGTAGGTATTCTAGAATCCAGCCCATATAGCTTAATTATACAACGAATTCATTAAAATGACACCCGAAAATTGAATGTTTATTATTTATTTTGTAAAAAATCATATAAATATTTGCTTCTGCGCCCGAATTTTATAATTCTTCATCAAATTTCAGTTAAAGGTAAACATTGCAACAAGAAAATTAATATTTCAAGTGTAGTAGGTACTCTAGAATCCAGCCCATGTAGTTCACAATATACAACGTATTCATCAAGAATAGGTAAGATCTGACTTTATTTTTGTAAAAAATCATATAAATATTTGCTTCCGCGCCCGAATTTTAAAATTTTTTACCATATTTTAGCTAAAAGAAAACATTGCAACAAGAAAATTGCTATTTCAAGTGTGGTAGTTATTCTAGAATCCAGCTCATTTAGCTTACAATATTACAACGTATTCATCAAGAATAGGTAAAATCTGACTTTATTTTTGTAAAAAATCATATAAATATATGCTTCCGCGCCCGAATTTTATAATTCTTTATCATATTTTAGCTTAAAGAAAACATTGCAACAAGAAAATTGCTATTTCAAATGTGGTAGGTATTCTAGAATCCAGCCCATGTAGCTTACAATATACAACGTATTCATTAAAATGACACCCGAAAATTGAATGTTTATTATCTGATTGGTACCACGTTTTGGTCATTTTTTCATTTCTAATGCTTAAAACCATCCATAGTATAGATCCTAAAGCATGAATATGAATGTTTTAACAAAAATATCCATTAAAAGAATAGGTAAAATCTGACATAATTTTTGTAAAAAATCATATAAATATTTGCTTCCGCGCCCGAATTTTATAATTTTTCACCATATTTTAGCTAACAGAAAACATTGCAACAAGAAGATTGCTATTTCAAGTGTGGTAGGTATTCTAGAATCCAGCCCATGTAGCTTACAATATACAACGTATTCATCAAGAATAGGTAATATCTGACTTTATTTTTGTAAAAAATTATATAAATATTTGCTTCCGCGCCCGAATTTTATAATTCCTTATCATATTTCATCTAAAAGAAAACATTGCAACAAGCAAATTGCTATTTCAAGTGTGGTAGGTTTTCTAGAATCCTGACATTGTAGCTTACAATATACAACGTATTCATCAAAAATAGGTAAAATCTGACTTTATTTTTGTACAATATCATATAAATATTTGCTTCCGCGACCGAATTTTACAATTCTTTATCATAATGTAGCTAAAAGAAAACATTGCAACAAGATAATTGCTATTTCAAGTGTGGTAGGTATTCAAGAATCCAGCCCATGTAGCTTACAATATACAACGTATTCATTAAAATGACACTCAAATATAGAATGTTTATTATCTGATTTGTATAACGTTTTAGTCACTTTTGCATGTACAATGCTTAAAACCATCCATAGTATAGATCCTAAAGCACGAATATGAATGTTTTAACAAAAATATCCATTTCAAGAATAGATAAAATCTGACTTTATTTTTGTAAAAAATCATATAAATATTTGCTTCCGCGCCCGAATCTTATAATTCTTCATCATATTATAGCTAAAAGAAAACATTGCAACAAGAAAATTGCTATTTCAATTTTGGTAGGTATTCTAGAATCCAGCCCATGTAGCTTACAATATACCACGTATTCATCAAGAATAGGTAAAATCTGACTTTATTTTTGTAAAAAATCATATAAATATTTGCTTCCGCGCCCAAATTTTATAATTTTTCTTTATATTTTAGCTAAAAGAAAACATTGCAACAAGAAAATTGCTATTTCAAGTGTGGTAGGTATTCCAGAAGCCAGCCCATGTTACTTACAATATACAACGTATTCATTAAAATGACACCCGAAAATTCAATGTTTATTATCTGATTGGTACCACGTATTGGTCACTTTTGCAAGTCCAATGCAACCATCCATAGTATAGATCCTAAAGCATGAATATGAATGTTTTAACAAAAATATCCATTTCAAGAATAGGTAAAATCTGACATAAATTTTGTAAAAAATCATATAAATATATGCTTTCGCGCCCGAATTTTATGATTCTTCATCATATTTTAGCTAAAAGAAAACATTTCAACAAGAAAATTGCTATTTCAAGTGTGGTAGGTATTCTAGAATCCAGTGCATGTAGCTTACAATATACAATGTATTCATCTAGAATAGGTAAAAGCTGACTTTATTTTTGTAAAAAATAATATAAGTATTTGCTTCCGCGCCGGAATTTTATAATTTTTCAATATATTTTAGCTATAAAAAAAAATTGCAACAAGAAAATTGCTATTTTAAGAGTGGTAGGTATTCTAGAATCCAGCCCATATAATTTACAATATACAACATATTCATTAAAATGACACCCGAAAATTGAATATTTATTGTACCACGTTTTGGTCACTTTTGCATGTCCAATGCTTAAATTCCATCCATAGTATAGATCCTTAAGCATGAATATTTCCTGTGTCAATCAATTCGTAGGTGAATTGAGTTCTGAAGGCCAGGAGTACACCACCACCACGAGAGACGTTGAGCGCTGTAAAATTTCTGTCTTGTCGGAGAACAGTGTAGTACGCAGTTGAAAATATTTCGGAATTACCGATATCAGGGCGTAACCAGGTTTCTGTCAAAGCAATAACATGATATTCGCAATCATAAACAGATGTGTACATGTCATTCATCTTATAGTTTAAGCTGCGGACGTTTTGAAAGTAGCATCGAAGTTCTAATTTACTTTCTGCGCCGATGTTTGGCTGTCTAAAAAATGATTTCTAGAATAGAGCCCATGTACAATATACAACGTATTCATGAAAATGACATTCGAAAATTGAATGTTTATTATCTGATTGGTACCACGTTTTGGTCACTTTTGCATATCTAATGCTATATTTATCCATAGTATAGATCCTAAAGCATGAATATAAATGTTTTAACAAAAATATCCATTTCAAGAATAGGTAAAATCTAACCTTATTTTTGTAAAAAATCATATAAATATTTGCCCCGAATTTTATAATTTTTCATCATATTTCAGTTAAAGAAAAACAATGCAACAAGAAAATTGCTATTTCGAGTGTAGTAGGTATTCTAGAATCTAGCCCATGCAGCTTACAATATACAACGTATTCATCTAAAATAGGTAAAAGCTGACTTTATTTTAGTAAAAAATTATATAAATATTTGCTTCCGCGCCGAATTTTATAATTCTTTAACATATTTTAGCTAAAAGAAAACATTGCAACAAGAAAATTGCTATTTCAAGTGTGGTAGGTATTCTAGAACCCAGCCTATGTAGCTTACAATATACAACGTATTCATAAAACTGACACCCGAAAATTGAATGTTTATTATCGGACTGGTAACACGTTTAGGTCACTTTGCAATGTCTAATGCAAAAATTATCCATAGAATAGATCCTAAAGCATGAATATAAATGTTTTAACAAAAGTATCCATTTCAAGTATAGGTAAAATATGACATAATTTTTGTAAAAAATCATATAAATATTTGCTTCCGCGCCCGAATATTATAATTTTTATCATATTTTAGCTAAAAGAAAACATTGCAACAAAAAAATTGCTGTTTAAAGTGTGGTAGGTATTCTACAATACAGCCCATATAGCTTACAATCTACAACGTATTCATTAAAATGACACTCGAAAATTGAATGTTTATTATCTGATTGATACCACGTTTTGGTCACTTTTGCATGTACAATGCTAAAGTTATCCATGGTATAGATCCTAAAGCATGAATATGAATGTTTTAACAAAAATATCAATTTCAAGAGTAGGTAAAATCTGACTTAATTTTTGTATAAAAACATAAATATTTGCTTCCGCGCCCGAATTTTATGATTCTTCATCATACTTTAGCTAAAAGAAAACATTTCAACGAGAAAATTACTGTTTTAAGTGTGGTAGGTATTCTAGAATTCAGCTCATTTAGCTTACTATATACAACATATTCATCAAGAATAGGTAAAATCAGACTTTATTTCTGTAAAAAATCATATAAATATTTGCTTCCGCGCCCGAATTTTATAATTCTTCATCAAATTTTAGCTAAAAGAAAACATTGCAACAAGAAAATTGATCTTTTAAGTGTGGTAGGTATTTTAGAATCCAGCCCATGTAGCTTACAATATACAACGTATTCATCAAGAATGGGTAAAATATGATTTTATTTTTGTAAAAAATCATATAAATATTTGCTTCTATGCCCGAATTTTATAAATCTTTATCATATTTAAGCTAAAACAAAACATTGCAACAAGAAAATTGCTATTTCAAGTGTGGTTGGTATTCAAGAATTCAGCCCATGTAGCTTACAATATACAACGTATTCATAAAAATGACACCCGAAAATTGAATGTTTATTATCGGACTGGTAACACGTTTAGGTCACTTTTGCAATGTCTAATGCTAAAATTATCCATAGTATAGATCCCAATGTCTACTTTTAGTTAAAATATGATGAAGAATTATAAAATTCGGGCGCGAAAGCAAATATTTATATGATTTTTTACAAAAATTATGTCAGATTTTACCTATTCTTGGAATGGATATTTTTGTTAAAACATTCATATTCATGCTTTAGGATCTATACTATGGATAACTTTAGCATTGGACATGCAAAAGTGACAAATACGTAGTACCAATCAGATAATAAACACTTAATTTTCGGGTGTCATTTTAATGAATACGTTGTATATTGTAAGCTACGTGGGCTGGATTATAGAATACCTACCACACTTGAAATAGCAATTTTCTTGTTGCAATGTTTTCTTTTAGCTAAAATATGACGAAGAATTATAAAATTCGGTCGTGGAAGCAATTATTTATATGATTTTTTATAAAAATAAAGTCAGATTATACTTGAAATGGATATTTTTGTTAAAACATTCATATTCATGCTTCAGGATCTATACTATGGATAATTTTAGCATTGGACATGCAAAAGTGACCAATACATGAAACCAATCAGATAATAAACATTCAATTTTCGGGTGTCATTTTAATGAATACGTTGTATATTGTAAGCTACATGGGCAGGATTCTAGAATACCTACCACACTTGAAATAGCAATTTTCTTGTTGCAATGTTTTCTTTTAGCTAAAATATGATGAATAATTATAAAATTCGAACGCGGAAGCAAATATTTTTATGATTTTTTACAAAAATAAAGTAAAATTTTACCTATTCTTGAAATGGATATTTTTGTTAAAACATTCATATTCATGCTTTAGGATCTATACTATGGGAAATTTTAGCATTGGACTAGCAAAAGTAAGAAGAACGTGGTACCAATCAGATAATAAACACTTAATTTTCGGGTGTCATTTTAATGAACACGTTGTATATTGTGAGCTACATGGGCAGGATTCTAGGATACCAACTACACTTGAAATAGTAATTTTCTTGTTGCAATGTTTTCTTTTAGCTAAAATACGATGAAGATTTATAAAATTTGGGCGCGGAAGCAAATATTTATATGGTTTTTTACAAGAATAAAGTCAGATTTTACCTATTCTTGAATTGGATATTTTTGTAAAAACATTCATATTCATGCTTTAGGATCTATACTATGGATGGTTTTATGCATTAGAAATGCAAAAATGAGCAAAACGTGGTAGCAATCAGATAATAAACATTCAATTTTCGGGTGTCATTTTAATGAATACGTTGTTAATTGTAAGCTACATGGGCTGGATATTAGAATACCTACCACACTTGAAATAGCAATTTTCTTGTTGCAATGTTTTCTTTTAGTTTAAATATGATAAAGAATTATAAAATTCGGGCGCGGAAGCAAAAATTTATATGATTTTTTACAAAAATTATGTCAGATTTTACCTATACTTAAAATGGATATTTTTGTTAAAACATTCATATTCATGCTTTAGGATCTATACTATGGATGGTTTTAAACATTGGACATGCAAAAGTGACAAAAACTTGGTACCAGTCAGATAATAAACATTTAAATTTCGTGTGTCATTTTAATGAATACGTTGTATATTGTAAGCTACATGAGCTGGATTCTAGAGTACCTATCACAATTGAAATAGCAATTTTCTTGTTGCAATGTTTTCTTTTAGCTAAAATAGGATAAAGAATTATAAAATTCGGGCACGGAAGCAAATATTTATATGATTTTTTACAAAAATTATGTCAGATTTTACCTATTCTTTTAATGGATATTTTTGTTGAAACATTCATATTCATGCTTTAGGATCTATACTATGGATGGTTTTAAGCATTAGAAATGCAAAAATGACCAAAACGTGGTACCAATCAGATAATAAACATTGAATTTTCGGGTGTCATTTTAATGAATACGTTGTTAATTGTAAGCTACATGGGCTGGATTCTAGAATACCTACCACACTTGAAATAGCAAGTTTCTTGTTGCAATGTTTTCTTTTAGCTTAAATATGATAAAGAATTATAAAATTCGTTCGCGGAAGCAAATATTTATATGATTTTTTACAAAAATTATGTCAGACTTTACCTATACTTAAAATGGATATTTTTGTTAAAACATTCATATTCATGCTTTAGGATCTATACTATGGATGGTTTTAAACATTGGACATGCAAAAGTGACAAAAACGTGGTACCAATCATATAATAAACATTTAAATTTCGTGTGTCATTTTAATGAATACGTTGTATATTGTGAGCTACATGAGCTGGATTCTAGAATACCTATCACAATTGAAATAGCAATTTTCTTGTTGCAATGTTTTCTTTTAGCTAAAATAGGATAAAGAATTATAAAATTCGGGCACGGACGCAAATATTTATATGATTTTTTACAAAAATTATGTTAGATTTTACCTATTCTTTTAATGGATATTTTTGTTAAAACATTCATATTCATGCTTTAGGATCTATACTATGGATGGTTTTAAGCATTAGAAATGCAAAAATGACCAAAACGTGGTACCAATCAGATAATAAACATTCAATTTTCGGGTGTCATTTTAATGAATACGTTGTTAATTGTAAGCTACTTGGCCTGGATTCTTGAATACCTACCACACTTGAAATATCAATTTTCTTGTTGCAATGTCTTCTTTTAGCTAAAATATGATGAAGAATTATAAAATTCGGGCGCGGAAGCAATTATTCATATGATTTATTACAAAAATAATGTCAGATTTTACACATTCCTGTAATGGATATTTTTGGTAAAACATTAATTTTCATGCTTTAGGATCTATACTGTAAATAATTTTAGCATTGGATATGCAAAAGTGACCAAAACATGGAACCAATCAGATAATAAACATTAGATTTGCGGGTGTCATTTTAATGAATACGTTGTGTATTGTAAGCTACATGGGCTGGATTCTAGAATACCTACCACACTTGAAATAGCAATTTTCTTGTTGCAATGTTTTCTTTTAGCTAAAATATAATAAAAAATTAAAAAATTCGGGCGCGGAAGCAAATATTTTTATGATTTTTTACAAAAATTAAGTCAGATTTTACCTATTCTTGAATTAGATTTTTTTGTTAAAACAGTCATATTCATGCTTTAGGATCTATACTATGGATGATTAAGCATTGGAAATGCAAAAGTGAACAAAACGTGGTACCAATCAGATAATAAACATTCTATTTTCGTGTGTCATTTTAATAAATATTGTAAGCTATATGGGCTGGATTCTAGAATACCTACCACACTTAAAATAGCAATTTTCTTGTTGCAATGTTTTCTTTTATCTAAAATACGTTGAAGAATTATAAAATTTGGTCGCGGAAGCAAATATTTATATGATTTTTTACAAGAATAATGACAGACTTTACCTATTCTTGGAATGGATGTATTTGTTAAAACATTCATATTCATGCATTAGGATCTATAGTATGGATGGATTTAAGCATTGGACATGCAAAAGTGACCAAAACGTAGTACCAGTCAGATAATAAACATTCAATTATGTCAGATTTTACCTATTCTTTAAATGGATATTTTTGTTAAAACATTCATATTCATGCTTTAGGATATATATTATAGATGGTTTGAAGCATTGGACATGCAAAAGTGACCAGAACGTGGTACCAATCAGATAATAAACATTAAGTTTTCGGGTGTCATTTTAATGATTACGTTGTATATTGTCAGCTACATGGGCTGGATTCTAGAATACCTACCACCCTTGAAATATCAATTTTCTTGATGCAATGTTTTCTTTTAGCTAAAATACGATGAAGAATTATAAAATTTGGGCGCGGAAGCAAATATTTATATGATTTTTTACAAAAATAAAGTCAGATTTTACCAATTCTTGGAAAAGATGTTTTTTTTAAAACATTCATTTTCATGGTTTAGGATCTATACTATGGATAATTTTAGCATTGGATTAGCAAAAGTGACCAAAACATGGAACCAATCAGATAATAAGCATTACATTTTCGGGTGTCATTTTAATGAATACGTTGTATATTGTAAGCTACATGGGCTGGCTTCAAGAATACCTACCACACCTGAAATAGCAATATTCATGTTGCAATGTTTTCTTTTAGCTAAAATATGATAAAGAATTATAAAATTCGGGCGCGGAAGCAAATATTTTTATGATTTTTTACAAAAATTAAGTCAGATTTTACCTATTCTTGAATTAGATATTCTTGTTAAAACAGTCATATTCTTGCTTTAGGATCTATACTATGGATGATTAAGCATTGGAAATGCAAAAGTGACCAAAACGTGGTACCAATCAGATAATAAACATTCAATTTTCGGGTGTCATTATAATGAATACGTTGTATATCGTAAGCTACAGGGGCTGGATTCTAGAATACCTACCACACTTGAAATAGCAATTTTCTTGTTGCAATGTTTACTTTTAGCTAAAATAATATGAAGAATTATAAAATACGGCCGCGTAAGCAAATATTTATATGATTTTTTACAAGGAAAAGTCAGATTTTACCTATTCTTGAAATGGATATTTTTGTTAAAACATTCATACTCATCCTTTAGGATCTATACTATGAATGGTTTTAAGCATTGGACATGCAAAAGTGACCAAAACGTGGTACCAATCAGATAATAAACATTCAATTTTCTGATGTCATTTTCATGAATACGTTGTATATTGTAAGCTACATGGGCTGGATTCTAGAATAACTACCACAATTAAAATAGCAATTTTCTTGTTGCAATGTTTTTTTTTAGCTAAAATATGATAAAGAATTATAAAATTCGGGCGCGGAAGCAAATATTTATATGAGTTTTTACAAAAATAAAGTCAGATTTTACCTATCCTTGATGAATACGTTGTATATTGTAAGCTACATGGGCTGGATTCTAGAATACCTACCACACTAGAAGTAGCAATTTTCTTGTTGCAATGTTTTCTTTTACCTAAAACATCCTTGATGAATACGTTGTATATTGTAAGCTACATGGGCTGGATTCTAGAATACCTACCACACTAGAAATAGCAATTTTCTTGTTGCAATGTTTTGTTTTAGCTAGAATATAATGAAGAATTATAAAATTCGGTCGCGAAAGCTAATATTTATATGATTATTTACAAAAATAAAGTCAGATTTTACCTATCCTTGATGAATACGTTGTATATTGCAAGCTACATGGGCTGGATTCTAGAATACCTACCACACTAGAAATAGCAATTTTTTTGTTGCAATGTTTTCTTTTAGCTAAAATATGATGAAGAATTATAAAATTCGTACGCGGAAGCAAATATTTATATGATTTTTAACAAAAATTATGTCAGATTTTACCTTTTCTTGAAATGGATATTATTGTTAAAACATTCATATTCATGCTTTAGGATCTATACTATGGAAAATTTTAGCATTGGACATGCAAAAGTGACCAAAACATGGTACCAATCAGATAATAAACAATCAAGTTTCGGGTGTCATTTTAATGAATACATTTATATTGTAAGCTACATGGGCTGGATTCTAGAATACCTACCACACTTGAAATAGCAATTTTCTTGTTGCAATGTTTTCTTTAGCTAAAACATCCTTGATGAATACGTTGTATATTGTAAGCTACATGGGCTGGATTCTAGAATAACTACCACACTAGAAATAGCAATTTTCTTGTTGCAATGTTTTCTGTTAGCTAAAATATGATGAAAAATTATAAAATTCGGGCGCGGAAGCAAATATTTATATAATTTTTTACAAAAATTAAATCAGATTTTACCTATTCTTGAAATGCATATTTTTATTAAAACATTCATATTTATGCTTTAGGATCTATACTATGGATGGTTTTAAGCATTGAACATGCAAAAGTAACCAAAACGTGGTACCAATCAAATAATAAACATTCAATTTTCGGGTGTCATTTTAATGAATACGTTGTATATTGCAAGCTACACGGGCTGGATTCAAGAATACCTACCACAATTGAAATAGCAATTTTCTTGTTGCAATGTTTTCTTTTAGCTTAAATATGATAAAAAATTGCAAAATTTGGGCGCGGAAGCAAATATTTATATGATTTTTTACAAAAATAAAGTCAGATTTTACCTTTCCTTGATGAATACGTTGTATATTGCAACCTACATGGGCTGGATTCTAGAATACCTACCACACTAGAAATAGCAATTTTCTTGTTGCAATGTTTTCTTTTAGCTAAAATATAATAAAGAATTATAAAATTCGGGCGCGGAAGCAAATATTTATATGATTTTTATCAAAAATTAAGTCAGATTTTACCTATTCTTGAAATGGATATTTTTGTTAAAACATTCATATTTATCCTTTAGGATCTATACTATGGATGGTTTTAAGCATTGGATATGCAAAAGTGACCAAAACGTAGTACCAATCAGATAATAAAAATTTAATATTTATGTGTCATTTTAATGAATACGTTGTATATTGTAAGCATAATGGACTGGATTCTAGAATACCTACCACACTTGAAATAGCAATTTTCTTGTTGCAATGTTTTCTTTTAGCTAAAACATGATGAAGAATTATAAAATTCGGACACGGAAGCAAATACTTATATGATTTTTTACAAAAATAAAGTCAGATTTTACCTATTCTTGAAATAAATATTTTTATTAAAACATTTATATTCATCCTTTGGATCTATACTATTGATGGTTTTAAGCATTGGACATGTAAAAGTGACCAAAACGTGGTACCAATCAGATAATAAACATTCAATTCTTGCGTGTCATTTTAATGAATACGTTGTATATTGTAAGCTACATGGGCTGGTTTCTAGAAAACCTACCACACTTGAAATAGCAATTTTCTGGTTGCAATGTTTTCTTTTAGCTAAAATATGATAAAGAATTATAAAATTCGGGAGCGGAAGCCAATATTTATATGATTATTTACAAAAATAAAGTCAGATTTTACCTATCCTTGATGAATACGTTGTATATTGTAAGCTACATGGGCTGGATTGTAGAATACCTACCACACTAGAAATAGCAATTTTCTTGTTGCAATGTTTTCTTTTAGCTAAAATATAATAAGGAATTATAAAATTCGGGCGCGGAAGCAAATATTTATATAGTTTTTACAAAAATTAAATCAAATTATTCCTATTCTTGAAATGGATATTTTTGTTAAAACATTCATATTCATGCTGTAGGATCTATCTTACGGATGGTTTTAAGCATTAGACACGCAAAAGTGACCAAAACATGGTACCAATCAGATAATAAACATTCAATTTTCGGGTATCATTTTAAAGAATACGTTGTATATTGTAAGCTACATAGGCTGGATTCTAGAATACCTACCACACTTAAAATAGCAATTTTCTTGTTGCAATGTTTTCTTTTAGCTAAAATATGATGAAGAATTATAAAATTCGGGCACGGAAGCAAATATTTATATGATTTTTTTACAAAAATAAAGTCAGATTTTACCTTTTATTGAAATGGATATTTTTGTTAAAACATTCATATTCATGCTTTAGGATCTATACTATGGATGGTTTTAAACATTGGACATGCAAAAGTGACCAAAACGTGGTAACAATCAGATAATAAACATTCAATTCTTGTGTGTCATTTTAATGAATACGTTGTATATTGTAAGCTATATGGGCTGGTTTCTAGAAAACCTACCACACTTGAAATAGCAATTTTCTGGTTGCAATGTTTTCTTTTAGCTAAAATATGATAAAGAATTATAAAATTCGGGCGCGGAAGGAATTTTTTATATGATTTTTTACAAAAATAAAGTCAGATTTTACCTATTCTTGAAATGGATATTTTTGTTAAAACATTCATATTCATGCTTTAGGATCTATACTATGGATAATTTTAGCATTGTACATGCAAAAGTTACCAAACGTGGTACCAATCAGATAACAAACATTTAATTTTCGGTGTCATTTTAATGAATACATTGTATATTGTAAGCTACATGGGCTGGATTCTAGAATACATACCACACATGAAATAGCAATTTTCTTGTTGCAATGTTTTCGTTTAGCTAAAATATGATGAAGAATTATAAAATTCGGGCGCGGAAGCAAATATTAATATGATTTTTTACATAAAATAAAGTCAGATTATACCTAATCTTGAAATGAATATTTTTGTTAAAACATTCATAATCGTGCATTAGGATCCATACTATAGATGGTTTTAAGCATTGGACATGCAAAAGTTACCAAACGTGGTACCAATCAGATTATAAAAATTCAATTTTCGGGTGTCATTTTAATGAATACGTTGTATATTGTAAGCTACATGGGCTAAATTCTAGATAACCTACCACTCTTGAAATAGCTATTTTCTTTTTGCAATATTTTCTTTTAGCTAAAATATGATGAAGAATTATAAGATTCGGGCACGGAAGCAAATATTTATATGAATTTTTACAAAAATTATGTCAAATTTTATCTATTCTTGAAATGGATATTTTAGTTAAAACATTCATATTCATGCTTTAGGATCTATACTATGGATGATTAAGCATTGGAAATGCAAAAGTGAACAAAACGTGGTACCAATCAGATAATAAACATTCTATTTTCGTGTGTCATTTTAATAAATATTGTAAGCTATATGGGCTGGATTCTAGAATACCTACCACACTTAAAATAGCAATTTTCTTGTTGCAATGTTTTCTTTTATCTAAAATACGTTGAAGAATTATAAAATTTGGGGGCGGAAGCAAATATTTATATGATTTTTTACAAGAATAATGACAGACTTTACCTATTCTTGGAATGGATGTTTTTGTTAAAACATTCATATTCATGCATTAGGATCTATAGTATGGATGGATTTAAGCATTGGACATGCAAAAATGACCAAAACGTGGTAGCAATCAGATAATAAACATTCAATTTTCGGGTGTCATTTTAATAAATACGTTGTATATTGTAAGCTACATGGGCTGGATTCTAGAATACCTACCACACTTAAAATAGCAATTTTCTTGTTGCAATGTTTTCTTTTAGCTAAAATATGATGAAGAATTATAAAATTCGGGCACGGAAGCAAATATTTATATGATTTTTTTACAAAAATAAAGTCAGATTTTACCTTTTATTGAAATGGATATTTTTGTTAAAACATTCATATTCATGCTTTAGGATCTATACTATGGATGGTTTTAAACATTGGACATGCAAAAGTGACCAAAACGTGGTAACAATCAGATAATAAACATTCAATTCTTGTGTGTCATTTTAATGAATACGTTGTATATTGTAAGCTACATGGGCTGGTTTCTAGAAAACCTACCACACTTGAAATAGCAATTTTCTGGTTGCAATGTTTTCTTTTAGCTAAAATATGATAAAGAATTATAAAATTCGGGCGCGGAAGCAAATATTTATATGATTTTTTACAAATATGAAGTCAGATTATACCTTTCCTTGATGAATACGTTGTATATTGTAAGCTACATGGGCTGGATTCTAGAATACCTACCACACTAGAAATAGCAACTTTCTTGTTGTAATGTTTTCTTTTAGCTAAAATATGATGAAGAATTATAAAATTCGGGCGCAGAAGCAAATATTTATAAGATTTTTTACAAAAATTATGTCAGATTTTACCTATTCTTGAAACGGATATTTTTGTTAAAACATTCATATTCATGCTTTATTATCTATACTATGGATAATTTTAGCTTTGGGCATGCAAAAGTGACCAAAACGTGGTACCAATCAGATAATATACATTCAATTTCCGGGTGTCATTTTAAGGAATACGTTGTATATTGTAAGCTACATGGGCTGGATTCTAGAATACCTACCACACTTGAAATAGCAATTTTCTTGTTTGCAATGTATTCTTTTAGCTAAAATATGATGAAGAATTATAAAATTCAGGCGCGGAAGCAAATATTTATATGATTTTTTAGAAAAATTAAGTCAGATTTTACCTATTCTTGAAATGGATATTTTTGTTAAAACATTCATATTGATGCTTTAGGATCTATACTATGGACGGTTTTAAGCATTGAATGTGCAAAAGTGACGAAAACGTGGTACCAATCAGATAATAAACATTCAATTGTCGGGTGTCATTTTAATGAATACGTTGTATATTGTAAGCTACATGGGCTGGATTCTAGAATACATACCACACTTGAAATAGCAATTTTCTTGTTGCAATGTTTTCTTTTAGCTAAAATATGATAAATAATTATAAAATTTGGGCGCGGAAGCAAATATTTATATGATTTTTTACAAAAATAATGTCAGATTTTACCTATTCTTGATGATTACGTTGTATGTTGTAAGCTACATGGACTGGATTCTAGAATACCTACCACAGTTCAAATAGCAAATTTCTTGTTGCAATGTTTTCTTTTAGTTAAAATATGATGAAGAATTATAAAATTCGGGCGGGGAAGCAAATACTCATATGATTTTTTACAATAATAAAGTCAGATTTTACCTATTCTTGAAATGGATATTTTTGTTAAAACATTCATATTCATGCTTTAGGATCTATACTATGGATGGTTTTAAGCATTGCACATGCAAAAGTGACCAAAACGTGGTACTTTTCAGATAATAAACATTCAATTTTCGAATGTCATTTTAATGAATACGTTGTACATTGTAAGCTACATGGGCTGGATTCTAGAATAAATACCACACTTGAAATAGAAATTTTCTTGTTGCAATGTTTTTTTTAGGTAAAATATGATGAAGAATTATAAAATTCAGGCGCGGAAGCAAATATTTATATGATTTTTCACAAAAATTAAGTTAGATTTTATCTATTCTTGAAATGTATATTTTTGTTACAACATTTATATTCATGCTTAAGGATCTATACTATAGATAATTTTAGCATTGGACATGCAAAAGTGACCAAAACGTGGTACCAATCAGATAATAAACATTCAATTTTCGGGTGTCATTTTATGAATACGTTGTATATTAATAATAATAATAATAATAATATTAATAATATTTATTGTGTTTAAAATATTACAAAACATATCTTAAGGTCAAATACAATTTTAATTAAGATTAATTAAGAGACAAGCAATAGTAACATATGTATATTACATTTTACAATAATCGAAAAATTCATATATACTGTAAAAGCAGTTTGAAATTATGATTTGTTTTACTTTTCGTTTAAACCAATTTGGTGGATTATTTTTTAACTCAGTATTTAGTCTATTGAATAAGTTCGGTCCCCAGTATTCAACACTGCTTTTACATTTGTTAAGTTTAACAAATTTTGTTATTATATTGTTTTTTGATCTAGTTTCATAGTTA
The DNA here is from genome assembly GCA_035578165.1 of Stenolophus ochropezus. NCBI lineage: Eukaryota > Metazoa > Arthropoda > Insecta > Coleoptera > Carabidae > Stenolophus > Stenolophus ochropezus. The sequence continues at coordinate 1,350,454 of JAQOWZ010000045.1, forward strand.
TGTTGATCAGAATATGTTTGGTATATATTCATGTGGTTTTTGACTTATAGTAAACATTGATATATAAATATACAAGGGAGAGGCATTATTTTAAAATTTTGAAATAATGCTTTACAATGTGTTCTTAGATTTACTTAAACAATAATTCGCACAGCTTTTTTTTGCAACCTTAAGAGGTTATTAGTTTGATTACAGGAACCCCATATCAATATTCCATATGTAAGATGTGTGTGACAGATTGCAAAATAGGCTGTTAATAGGGACTCATTAGGTGAAACTAGTGATAATTTGCGCAAAGCATATACAGAGCATGCCAATTTATTGGAAAGTTTGTTAACATGATACTGCCAATTCATATCTGCACTAATGTATAAACCTAATACTTTTGCAAGTGGTACACTTTCTGGTATATCCACTTTTTTGTTTGTGATCATCATATCCTGAGTTTGATTTAAATTAAGTTTAAGTTTATTAGCTGAAAACCATCTTTCTGCACAGTTTGAAATTTGCTTAAATTGAAAATTGGCATCGTTCAAAGAAATACAATCTTTTAAGAAAGTCGTGTCATCAGCAAATAAAACAATTGTTATATTGGGCATATTTTGTGGCAAATCATTTACATAAATTATGAAAAGTAGGGGCCCAAGTATAGAACCTTGAGGTACTCCAATATTTATTGTTTTTAAATCAGAAAAATTACCATTAAATGATACTGTCTAAACTCTATTTGCAAGGTATGATTGGATTAATTCTAATGGCAGGCCTCTAATTCCATAGTAATTTAATATAAGCAATAAAATTTCATGTGACATGCAATCAAAGGCTTTTGATAAATCGCAGGAATGTTGAAGTTAATGAACCACCTTCGTCTAATGTATTATATATTATTGATATTATTTGTAATAAAGTATCATTTGTTGATTTATTACGTCTAAAGCCATACCGACAGTCTGTTATAATATTATTTTTTTCTAGATATTTTGTAATTCTTCCATGAAGTAGTTTTTCAAAAATTTTTGAAATAATAGGAAGAAGAGAGATGGGTCTGTAATTACCTACATCTGTACCATCACCTTTTTTAAAGATTGGTATAATTTTAACAATCTTTAAAAATTGGGGAAGACACCAGTACAAAAACTAAGGTTAATTATGTAGCAAAGAGGTTTGCATATAATATATCCAATTTTTTTAATTACGCAAACATTAAAGTTATAAATGTCTTTAGTGGTATTATTTTTTAGGTTCTTGATTATGGTTTCAATTTTTCGGTAGTTGGTTCTAAATAAAAGGAATTTGGGCTATTTACATTGGACTGTTTAATTAATTCTTCTGCAGTGTAAGATGATGCAGGGATGGAATTTATAATTTGTTGACCTACATTTAAAAAATAGTGATTAAATTCATTGCATGTCATATTTTTATTTACATCTGTCTGATTTCTCGACCGATTTAATTCTTTATTGATTATGCTCCATAAAGATTTACTTTTATTATCGGCATTAATAATTTTGTCATTCTTGCAATTTATTTTGGCTTCTTTAATTTTTTTCCTATAAAATTTTTTATATTTAATGTAAATATATTGTAATTAAGGATATAATTTGGAATCAACATAAATAAAACCGAGCGTTTCTCTGTTATATTGGAGCTCTAAATTAAACCATTTATGACATTTCACTTCTTGTTTTTTTCCTTCTGTATGGAAAACACGACTGAAAAAGGTAGTACAATGTATTGTGAAACAAAGTATAGCTTTGATCCGCATCCTCACATGTAAAGATGTGGTTCCAATTTACTTGCTCTAGTTTTTTAATATAATGTTGCAGGCCTTGCTCGGTTATTGGTTGGCGGTATATGTTAGAATTTTCATTAGATTCTATTTCATGTGTGTGTGTTGTAAATAGAATACCAAAATAATCAGATTGGTGGAGATTGATCACTTTCGCGTTATACATATTAGATTTAAGATTTGTTAATACGTTGTCAATACAGCTTTTAGAGTTTTTATCTATTCTAGTATAATCAAATATCGTTTGTTGCAAACCATAAGAATTTATTAAGTTTAGGATATTCATTTTGTGAATACTGTCATCACGTAAATTAATGTTAAAATCTCCAGTAATTATAATATTTTCCTTCCTATTACTTAATTTATGTAATACACTATCAAAATTTTGTAGAAACTTATTTAAATCTCCTTTGGTGGTCTGTATACATTTATAATTATGCAATTTATATTTACAACTTTTATGGCTGAAAGTTCACAATGTAGTTCGACACAAAAGTCTTCTACCCACTTGAATTTAATAAATGATAAGTCATTTTTCACGTAAGTGATTACACCTCCATGCGTATGTTTATTTCTACAGAAATAATTCGCCACTTTGTATCCATCTAGACAAAAACAGTTGATTTCTTCATGTTGAAGCCAGTGTTCTGGTAGGAAAATTATATATGTATCACTTTTGAGTATGTGTTTCACGAGAGCATCTAATTCATAAATTTTATTTCTCAAGCACTGTATATTTATGTAGAACACGGTAGTGGTTTTATTAAATGTTTTGGTGATTTTTTCATTGTTGACGTTTAAGAAAAAACCGACGCACTCGGATTTCAGCAGGCCAAAATTCCGGACTGTAGATTTCATCCTAGATGGACATAGGAATCCCAAGTTTAAACGAGGCGTAATTCCCTTTCGATTTAAGTTTTTCACATTGAAATTTTAAATTTGGTTTGGCGTTGTTGAGGTAAGTTAACAATTTTGTTGTTGTTGTGTCTTCAGCCAGGCAATAAACATGAAGCCACCCTATTTGTGGATTGGCTTTTAGTAATTCGTTATTATTTTTATTTTTTTGTTCCTCTTTCTCATTGTATTTTGGGAGTTGAAATCCATCTGTTTCTGTGTCAGGGTCAATTGGCCCAGCCATCAGTTTATCATTCTCATGTTCATTCAAATTGTCAACAGACGTGTTAGATCATACCTGCTGAACAATATTGTTAGACTTTGGATGCTGCCGCTGGCCTTCACCTTGAGTCTCTTTGTTTTTATCTTGTTTTTGTTTATCAGGTGCTACCTGTTGGTGGTCAGTTGTATTTCTTGTTTCTGTAGATATTTGTTTTTTGAATTTCTGCACATTTTGGTTTGCATTTGTGCTACTTTTTTCACATGCTATTTTAACTTTATCGATTTCATTCATTAGGGTAAAACATTTTGTCTCCATTTCTTTATACAATGCTTTATAGGTAGCGCACTCACCTTGTAATAAGAAATACGCCTTTTCAATTGCTTGATATTTTATTAATAATATAGGAATTGGAGTTGTTTTATCACCGCAAATCTTACAAATCCATTTTCCTTCTTCATCATTTTCCCTCACATTTCCACATTTATGGTGATAGTTGACTTCACAGGACGCACATTATACTCCGTTTTTCACTCTGTTTTTACATTTTTCGCACTTAAAATTTCCGAAATTATTTAATAACTCACTAAGACCACTTTCATCATTCGCCATGTTTGACAATAACAATTCAAATATATTGTAAGCTACATGGGCTGGATTCTAGAATACCTACCACAGTTGAAATAGAAATTTTCTTGTTGCAATGTTTTATTTTAGCTAAAATATGATGAAGCATTATAAAATTCGGGCGCGGAAGCATATATTTATATGATTTTTTACAAAAATAAACTCAGATTTTACCTATTCTTGAAACGGATATTTTTGTTAAAACATTCATATTCATAATTTAGGATCTATACTATGGACAATTTTAAGCATTGGACATGCAAAAGTGACCAAAACGTGGTACTATTTAGATAATAAACATTAAATTTTTGGGTGTCATTTTAATAAATACGTTGTATATTGTAAGCTACATGGGCTGGATTCTAGAATAACTACCACACTTGAAATAGCAATTTTCTGGTTGCAATGTTTTCTTTTAGCTAAAATATGATGAAGAATTATAAAATTCGGGCGCGAAAGCAAATATTTATATGATCTTTTACAAAAATAAAGTCAAATTTTACCTATTTTTGAAATGGATATTTTTGTTAAAACATTCATATTCATGCTTTAGAGTAGATATGCTGTAGGGATTCTAACTCAAACTCGATGACCGTCCTAGCTCGATGACCGTGGTCATCCAGATCCACCACTCTTCAGCAGTTCTTCGGCAGTTTTTCAGCAACCCCTAGCCAGTTCTTCAGCAACCCCTAGCCAGTTCTTCAGCAACCCCTCAGGACCTAGGGGTGGATTTCCTGGCCTTCTTCGGCAGTTCTACAGCGACCCCTAGCCCCTTCTTCGGCAATTCTTCAGTAACGCCTTAGAGGCAGTTCTTTAGCAACCCCTTCTTCAGCAACCTCAAGTACCTGGTTTATCCAGGTAGGTGTGTTGTTTTAATTAACCTGTATCAGGTAGGGGATTTTGAACGCCTTCTTCGGTAGTTCTGCAGCAATCCCTAGCCCCTTAGTTCTTCAGCAACTCCTAGCCCCTTAGAGGCTGTTCTTCAGCAACCTCTTGCACCTTCCTCAGCAGTTCTTCAGCAACCCCTAGCCCCTTAGTCCTTCAGCAACCCCTAGCCCCTTCTTCAGCAACCCCTAGCCCTTTCTTCAGCAACCCCTAACTCCTTCTTCAGCAACCCCTGGTTTATACAGGTGAGGGAGACTGGTCAGGTAGGTGTGTTGTTTTAACTAACCTGTATCAGGTAGGTGTATTGTTTTAATTAACCTGTATCAGGTAGGTGTATTCTTTTAATAAACCTGTATCAGGTAGGTGTATTGTTTAATTAATTAACAGGTAGGTACCTGTCTTCGGCTATTGTTTAATGAACAGGTTGGCTGTTTTCAGTCAGGTGTATTGTTTTTATTAACCTGTATAAGGTAGGTGTATTGTTTATTTAATTAACAGGTAGGTACCTATCTTCGACTATTGTTTAATGAACAGGTGGGCTGTTTTCAGTCATATAGGTGTATTTTTTAGCTAATTAACGGGGCGGGGGCCAAGTATTAAGATGTAACGAGGACGTCAACTAGTCGTTGCTGTGTCCACAGCGAAATTGAAGTTGATATGATGTTTTCGAGTGTAAACAAGTTGATATGATAACCTTATTGCGTTAACTATCAGCTAATTATAGACTTATCTGAATAATTTATCAGCTCACATTGGCAGATGTACATAAAATTCTTCTTGAACATTTTCTGCTTATTATTACAACTGCAGACAAATATATATCAGCTTATTATTACATATGCAAAAAAAAAATTGTGTTACTATGTTGTGTATTTAACGAAGAACTTCTAGAAAATTTTCCTTAGTCTGTGAACTATCAGCTCATTGCGGACTGATCTATAACCATAATGACGTCAATGCAACTTGTAAAAATATCAATGGCGGTGCAAAAACACCTCATTGAACGATTGAATGTAAGTTATAAATTTATTAGTATTTTAAATATAACATTTATAATTTGACTTTGTTTATTATATATATTTCAGATGCTTGATATTGACTGTATAGAATTAAGTAAGTTGCTGCTACCGGAGGCAACCTGCATCTATGCGGGTGAGGTAGACGACATCCTGTGGCCACTCTAATTATGGAGGAGTAACAAATTTGTCTATGTCATTTTTGAGGTGTAACAAGGTTGTCTATGTCTATGTCTACGTGTAAATGTATGTATGTATGATCTATTTTTTAAATATTGTAAATTACGAGTAATTATATTTAAAAATATTTCAAAATAATTTAATATTTTTTTCTTTTGTTACAGAACTGAAATATATAAAAAAGAATGTCATAATATAAATTTACATGAATTAACATTTGCAAACAAATAATTTTGTGTTACTATGTTGTATAATTAACAAAGAACTTCGAGAACATCTTGTAATCAATTTTCAACGATAAACTTTAACCTTTTTAGTATATAATACTGAATTGTGTTGAAAGTTTTCATAGTTGTTTGAACTGATATATTGCAACTTCTCTTCACAAGAAGCAGGTAAAATAATTTTTTACTAAATAATTAACTTATTAATAACCGGTAGTTCATCAATAGGTTGTTCTTATACAGTCGGTGTATTTGAAAGTAAATTATTTGGAATAACTAATATACGTAGAGCAACTTTAAAATTCCCTTCACACGTGCAGGTAAGACAGTTTTAAATAAATAAATAACATATTAATAACCGGTAGTTCATTCCTAGATTGTACTTATACAGTTCGGTGTATTTCAAAGTAAATTATTTTGAATATAGAATATACATATTTCAATAAAAATGTCAGAGGAAACTGTTAGTTGTCTAAGTGATAGTCTTATAAAAACGTTGCAAACAACAATAGATTTAATAAAAACTGAGGAAGAGGTAGCAAGATATAAAAATATAATAAATAAATTTATATTATTACTCATAAAATTTATAAAGAATCAACGTGTTAAAAAAATTAAAAATTAAAATTTATTTAAATTAGAGACGAATTTATCTCATTTGAATTATTTTCGGCTAATGTTATCACGAATTGTGGATAGAAATAACCCTGTTGCTTCTGGTTCGGGATATTCAAATCAAAAAAATCAAAATAAAAATTCAAAAAAGAAATTAGTTTGGGTAGATATGTGTTCAGCATTTAATGGGAGAATTAAAACGGGGATAATTCTCAAAAATTATTATGTTGATCCTAGATTGTTTTTGGAAAAAGTAAAAACCATATTCAGACAGAATTATTGAAGAATTAAAAAAATCTTTAATAAAAGTAAATTGTGTGTTGAGTGCTGAATTCATTTTACCTACCAAAGGAATAAAAGAGGTAAAAAGCTTTAATACATCTAATGCTGTTATCACGCGGTTAACAGATTTAAATGATTGGTATTGGGAAAATGTGAAAGATAAAATTTTAACAAATTTAGAAGAATTTCAAGAAAGGGACAGTGGTTGGGCATTGTTAAAAATAATGCATTTAAAAGTAAATATTAATACCTATACACCAATCACCGGTGGGTGTTATACTGAATTACCTAAGAGTATAAGCAATAAACGTGCTGTAATAAATATAAAAAATAACGATCAGTATTATTTTTTGAGAGCCGTGGTATCAGCATTACATCCGGTTAAAAGAAATTCTGAGCGTTTTACTTCATATCCACCTTTTCAAAACGTATTAAAATATATTGGGATAAATTTTCCAATGCAATTAAAAGATATTTCGAAATTTGAAAAATTAAATGAATTAAGTATTAGTGTATATACGTTAGAAAAAATTCAAAAAAAGAAATTTCAGGTTGTTCCTATAGCAATAAGTAAAAGTAATTATAATAGAGTAATTAACTTATTAATAGTTGAATCAAATAGCGAATATTGTGATAGCACAGAGGACAGTGAAACGGAAGAACAAGAAATGAAAACAGATAAATGTGTAAAGTATCATTATATGTGGATAAAAAATTTATCACGTTTAGTGGGAGATCAATTATCAAAGTACAAAGCTAAGAAATAGCTTTGTAATATTTGTCTAAATTATTTTGTAAGTGAAGTACTATTACAAAAGCATACTGAATATTGTAATACTGTAAATAAAAATAAATGTCGCATTGATTTACCGGAAGAAAAGAATAAAATTTTAAAGTTTAAAAATTTTCGTAACAAAGAAAAGGTACCGTTTGTTATTCACAGTGATGTAGAATCACTTTTAGAGGCTTTAGATAATAGTAACTTGAATTGTAATACTTCTTTTATTTATAAACATACACCATTTAGTATAGCTTATTATTTAAAATGTTCTTATGATGATACTTTATCACAATTTAAAATATATAGGGGAAAGGATTGTTTGCAATGGTTTTGTGAAGAGCTATTATATATAAGTAGTAAATTAGATGTAATTGCAAAAAATGTACAACCAATCACTATGTCTGAAGTAGAGGAAAAATTATTTAAAAATTCAAATAAATGTCATATATGTGGCAAACCATTCACCTTAGAAGATATACGTGTTAGAGATCATTGTCATTTTACTTCAAAATTTAGAGGTGCCGCCCACCAACATTGCAATTTAAATTGGTCACAGTCTTATATGTTTCCTGTAGTATTTCATAATTTAAGTGGATATGACGGTCATTTTATAATTAAAAGTATAGCCACTGAAATGGAGGGTAGCATATCATTACTTACAATTAATAAAGAACGGTATATTTCATTTACAAAATATTTAAAAGACACAAAAATTAATTTTCGGTTTATTGATTCTTTTCGATTCATGGCTAGCAGTACTGATAAACTTTCCTCATTTTTACAAGATTCAGATTTGAAAATTACAAAATTATTTTGTAAAAATGAAGAAGAATTTCAATTACTCAGAAAAAAATGTATATTTCCATATGAATATATGAGTGTTTGGGATAAACTCGATGAAAAATCTTTACCTTCAAAATTACATTTTTATAGCACATTAAAAAAAGAGAATTTTAGCAATACCGACTATGACCATGCTTTACATGTATGGAATGAGTTTAACATTAAAACGTTGGGAGAATATGCAGATTTATATTTGAAAACTGATGTTCTTTTGTTAGCAGATATATTTGAATATTTTCTATAAAGTCGTATAGAAACATATGGATTAGACAGTTTATGGTATTTTACTGCTCCAGGCCTTGCTTTTGATGCCATGTTAAAATGTACTGAAATAGAACTTGAATTACTGACTGATAATGATAAAATTTTATTTACCGAGAAGGGAAGTAGAGGCGGTGTTTCACAATGTTCAAATAGGTATGCAAAAGCAAATAACCGATATATGGGAAATTTATATAATTCACAGGAAAATGAAATTTTTTTGATGTATTTTGATATAAATAATTTATATGGAGCAGCAATGTCTCATTTTTTACCATATAAAGATTTTGAGTGGGTGGAGGAAAAAGATTTCTATAGTATTGACTATTTTAATTTAAGTAGTTCTTCTGAAACTGGTTATATTCTTGAGGTTGATTTGGACTATGGAAAACAATTACATGAAGCTCATAAAGACTTGCCGTTATGTCCTGAACATTTTATTCCACCCAATTCGAAGAATGCAAAATTAATTACAAATTTATACTCCAAACAAAATTATATTATTCATTATCAAAATTTGAAACAATGTTTAGAGTTAGGAAAGAAATTGACTAAAATTTAGCGAATACTACAATTTAGACAAAGTGATTGGTTGAAAAAATATATAAATTTGAACACATACTTAAGAACAATATGTAATAATGAGTTAAAAAAAAAAATTACAAATTAATGAACAATGCAGTATTTGGAAAAACTATGGAAAATGTGCGGAAGCACAAAGATGTGAAAATTGTTACAAAATGGTCTGGTAGATACGGAGCTAAGTATTACATTTCAAAACCAAATTTTTATAATTGTATAGTTTTAGATAAACAATTAGGAAAATCTGATATTGTAATTATTGAAATGAAAAAAACTAATATCTATTTTAATAAACCAATTTATGTAGGCTTCTCAATTTTAGATATTTCAAAAACATATGTATATGACTTCCATTATAATTATATTAGAAAGGAAATGGGTGAAAAAGCAAAATTATTGTATACAGATACAGATAGCTTAATATATAAGTTTGCTAATATCAACATATATGAATTAATGTTGCGAGATATTTCTAAATTTGACACATCTGATTAGAACGAAAATAATTGTTATGGTCTACCTTTAGCCAATAAAAAAGTAATTGGATTAATGAAAGACGAATGCAATGGGCAATTATTATATGAATTTATAGGATTAAGATCAAAAATGTATACCTATAAAATATTAAATTGTAATAAATCGTTTAAGAAAGCTAAAGGTATAAAATCCGGAGTTTAGAAAACAATTACATTTGAAGATTATTATAATTGCTTATTTAACGATATAATTATTTCTAAAAATCAGCAACATATTACATCTAAACTGCATAATGTGTATACAACAAGACAACAAAAAATTATTATGATTCCTCATGATGACCAAAGAGTTGTGAATTATTTGTACACAAGTACATTGCCATGGGGATATGAACTCAATACTACATAGTGTTAAAGTATTACCCCACTATCAATAGTGGGGATTGTTCTATAAATTATAGTACCTGTAAATATATGCATAGTATTTTGCAAACGTTAATATGTATTGTTGCATTATAAATAGTGCTGACATTTTTTGTCAGCTATTACAAGTTCGTGGTATGTATATTCTATATAACAAAATAGTATTTTTTACAAGTAAAAATGATAGTTTTTCACTAAAAATAAATTATCAACAACCAAGAATAAATGGATTAGTATATTTATGGATTCAGGTGGAAGAAGAGAAGTCACAATTGAATCCACTTATTAAATTTAATATCAAGTTACAGAGAGGTCAAGTTAATTGTTTTAAACTTGATTATATAAAAACTAAATATGAGTGTATGTTGACTGCTAAATATTATAATGGAAATAACATTTACTATGTTTTACCTGAGAATATGAAAAATGTATTCTTATATGATATGTGGATTTTAAATCCGTATAGATTGGAAGAGGAGAAGGAGGAGGAAGATGTGTGTAATCGTCGAATTGTAGTATGTCTTTTAACTGGTCATGAAGACTGATGATTTTTGCAAAAAATTAACTATAAAACCAAAGTTACAATGCATTCAGATTTCAGGTATCGTAAACCCAATGGAGATATAGTTTTAGTAATAGATGATCTATTTTATAATATTTTATGGTCTGAAATGAAATTATCTAATCAAAAATTGTTTTACCTGCAAATAGCAACACAATTTACTTATCAATATTTGGAATAAATTGTTCTAATATATCTGTTCTGAAACAATTAAAAAATTTATTATTAAGATTAGAAAATAAATATTCTTACTAAATCAATTTTATGTTTCTAGTTAAAAAATGTCTACATCTAATTCCAAGTATGATCTTTTCAACAAAAACTCTAAACCGAAGGAGATCTGGGGTCTTAGAATGTTAGAAGAAAACAAAAAATTCTATATTAAAAATATGGAAAAAGTGGAATCGAAATTCGGCTTACGGATACGAGTAGAATTAGTGAATAGTTATATCTTTCCAAGTGAAAGATATAATCACCACATCGGTGAGCAGGAGCTGAGTTGTATGAAAGAAGATATCGACAAAGGACTTCTGTATTTGGTGTCAAAAAGCACCAAAGGGAAAGCAATCGATATAGAAATTCATGCTGATTAAATAAAATTGTAATTATGATATGAAATAAAAAATATATATGTTTTGTAATACAGGTTTTATTTAATACTAATATATATATATATATATATATATATATATATATATATATATATATATATATAGATATACACAATATTAACAGTTTTCATTACATCTTTTACAGTTTCAAATTAATACATACAATTTTCATTATATCTTTTACAGTCTCTAATTAATACATAATCACTATCGTTATTTTCATCATAATGATACCAACATTTTTGATATTTTTTAAATATTTCATTATTTCTCCAAGCTTCTTGTAATTTATTCCATACCCAATCAATTTGACTTTCTGCATAAACCATCACAAATTCTATTGGCAAATGTATAATATCTTCTTCAAAGAAGTGATTTATTTGCAAATAATTGAAATGAATTAAACATATTGAACCTTGATTGATACCATCGTCTTATATCTTCCACATTTAAACAGCACAGTTTAAAACGTGAAGATAACAATTTTTTATTTCAACCGGAGAACGTAATGCTGATATCTGTGGACATTCCAGTTGTTCTAAATTTATTATATTCTTGTGAATAAATGCTTCTAACCTTTGTTTTTATCTTCTCCCAGAACGTAGATTTTATAAATTTCAGGTTGTTCAAGTATTTTCTTCAAAACTGATTTATGTTTACTGTATCGTATATTGCCTGTAGACCAGTCTAAATTATGTGCAGATTTCACAGATAATTGCACACTGTTTTGAGTTTCTTTGGATAAACATGTAAACGTATATGGTTGCTTAAAAATTCCTGTTTCAAATTTACCACTTGTTATATTAATAACTGCAAATTCTTTGCAAATAAACTGATTTGTTTCTAGAATAATGAAACCTTGAATATCGACAATAACACTTAAAGTCATCTTAACGCTGTCTGTTGAACACAAGCAGAGAAACTAAATAATAGCGAATGAATGTTTTTGTTTTATACATAACTTTTCTTATCAATCCAGCTGTTATGCGAGCTATCAAATCCTAACCATTTTACGTAAATTTTACTATATTTTTCTTTAAATTTTTTTCTACTAAATAAATATCGGAATATTTGACTTTTTGTAACTCGTTTTTATAAAACCCACCTTTAATAGGTTGCTTAAATTTATCACTAAGTAAATGGGTAATTGGATTAGTTAATTTTATATTTTTAATTACAAATATTTCATTAGACCAATTTTTTATGTAACCTTCTGTAAATAATCCCCTCTCTGTACTAATTCTACCATTATCACCTATTTTAAATTTAGATTTTATATTAACAATTTTTATGTGATTATATACAGTTCTTTATAAATCTTTTTCATTGCTCTTGGCTACGTCAACAGGTTTCATATGAATTGTACTATGTTTTTTATTGTTATATATTTCAGTAATTTTAATGTTCTATTTACACGTTCCACAATAGCTGCTTTTTTTGAGCTATATGTTGAATAGTGATTAATTTTATATTTTCCATTAAATTACTGAATTCTTTATTATAAAATTCTTTTCCCAAATCTGTTTGCAAATTTTTTGGTATACGATTATCTGTTATTTATATATTTTTTAAAGCATTTGTTACCTCAATTGCATTTTTCTTCTTAATAGGTCTTGTCCACACATATTTAGAAAAAATATAAATCACAACAAGAACATAGTTATAATTTTTATTTATTTTTGCAAACGGGATCATTTCAACTAGATCAGCTTGATGAGTTTCATCTAATTGTTTTATTATTGTTCGCCTTCGTGGAAAATTTCGTCTTGCTGGTTTATGTAGTTCTTCTACAACATGACGTTTTATATTAGACATTTTTTTTAGTTTGGTTCTGATAAATAATGAATATTTAATTCTTTTAAAATAAGTTTTATATCTTGTTGAATATTTTTTATAGTTTTATCGGTATCTTGTATGTATTTCTTAAATTCAGTAATTATACTTTGCAATTTTTGTCTATATTTTCTGTTGTTATATTTATTTCATTTTCTAAATATTTTTTACTAATAGCATGAGAATCTAATAAAGGAGATGCAACCTTAACAAGTTTTTCACTGGAATCACTATCATAGTCGTTATCACTATTGTCACTACTAAATTTTGAGTAGTTATATTTTACAATATGACGTCCGAACTTATCAATAGACATTTTATTACTAAATATTATAGAATGATATTAGCCTCTTTTAACTCTTTAATTATGGAAAAAATTTCGTTATCAAGATTAATATTACCGGCGTTTTTAGATGCTATCATTTCCTTTAATTTTTCAACTAATTCATTAGGATTATCCCAATATTCATATTCAACTGGTTTATTATTATAATTTTTAAAAAATTCTAATCCATAACCAGTTCTCTTATGCAAAAATTTTGCTGTCTGTGTTGCCGACGTTGGACTAAGAGAAAATTACGAATGTCTCGCAAGGGTAAGTAATGTTTTTATAATATTTGTATATTTGTACGATTGATTTCCTTTCAACCGTGCTGTTGGTATATTATTAAGACGCGCTGCGTTTGTTATATTTAAAATTTCTTTATAATTATTTCTATCATTATGGGTATATACATGTTCAGGATTTTTTTTTAAAATAAGTTCATATAAACCTACTGTTCCAGGAAATTTTTTTATTATCAATTAATATATTATTTTCTTTAAAATCAATTTTCTTGTTATCCATTTTAAAAAATTCACCCTCATCAGTTTCGTTGTATGTAACTCCAAATTTATCATCGATATCTCTAGATTTCAGTATAACATTTTTAATATATGGTTTGAGTAATTCATGAAAGTCTTCTACATACGAGTCTACAACATTCTGATTATACGTCCTATGCAGTACTATATTTTTATCATCTATAGATAAATCTGGGACTGGATCAGTTTCTAAAAATTTTTTACTAGGACTAGCAAAATATGGATTCACTATAGGGTCAATATCTTCTTCTTCCTCTTCTTGTTCTTCTTCCTTGTCCTCTTCCATTTGCTTGCTTTTATTATTATTTTTTGACTTTTGTAAATTTTCACTAATTTCTTTTAATTGTTTTGTTATAGGAATATAGGTTTCTTTTTAACATTTCGTCGCGCTTCTACTAATTGTTTTTTTATATTTTCATCTATATTACTCATTTTTAAGAGATAAACAAATTGTAAACTGCTCGTCAGTATACTAGCAAATAGGTTTAAACAGCTTGTAACTTTATACTGATTTGTAAACAGGTGTACACTGTTTTATATACTTATAAAATAATCGAAACCTTTACGATATCGACCTTCATTTATATTACATTCTTTATTTATAACTAAAAATTTATAATTATCAGACCAACATATAGAACATAGATTTTTAAATTGATCGAAAGTCATATCAGCCCCAACGTGTTCATCGTATACATGTTTTAGATTTATATCATCCTGTTTGAATAATATTAGCATATTTGCATTATCACGAATTAAATGTTTCGGCATACGTATATATGTTTGACATAAGTAAAAACAATCAATTAACTTATGTCGTCCCATGGAAAAATAATCTCTAATTATATCCTGTTTTTCACATGCGATATCGTCAAAAATAAAAAGAGAGTTATATTTTGCTTTGCTTGGTTGAATTATATTCTCACTGTTATTATACGCATAATATCCTATATTTTTAATAGGTTTTAATAACTTTTCCAAGTAGACATACTTTGGTTGAAAAAGAGAATTTAAATATACATGTATGTATGTATGTATATGAGGGTTTTTAAGCGTTTTCTCGCTTTTTGTCAACGCGACCTAGAAGATCTATTGTGACACAGCCCTTACTTAGTTTTCCGGAAGTAGATCCAGATTTTTGATGAAGCCGATTAGGCCTCAAGTACCTGAAGTACTTGTTTCGTGACATGTTTTACTTGCATTTTAGTGATGCAGGTTATCAGCCTACAGTCTCTGCAAGGCCAGCACACACCGAGCCGTTGTGCGGCAACCCATCCAATTGGACAGGACGGGCTATGTTGCTTATCTACACGATCAGACAAGACACGCCACGACCACACAACCGTACTGGCTGACTTGAATATACATAAATATTTTCAAAATGTAATCCATTTAAATGTTCAATGAGTGCAATTATGACATTTGTTTTTCCACAGCCAGAAGGACCACTTATAAGACACCGAATGGTTGATGGAAGTAATACACTATGACGCGGTCTTATTTTTTTCTTTCAAATCATAAGTTCCACAATAATAATACTTTACCCTCAAATTTAACACCAGATAACTTAAATGAACATTTTGCAAATGTAGCTTCAAACATCATTAAAGATATTTCGAATAAGACTTACAAGGCTGATGATATTTTAAAAATTAAAATTAAACCTCCAACTTGTAAATTTGTTTTAGATCAAATAGATGTTGTCGAGACTTTTAATGCAATAAAGTCACTTAAATATTCAAAATGCCTGGATATTTATAACATAAGTAATAATTTATTAAAAAACATAATAGAATACGTCACTGAACCTCTGACTTCATTATTTAATAAATGTATTACAAAAGGGATCTATCCTGATTGTTTCAAAGTTTCGAAAATTCTTCCGCTGTACAAAAAGGGTGACCCATCACTAGAATGTAATTATAGACCTATTTCTCTAATTCCAACAATTTCTAAAGTGTTTGAAATTATTTTAAAAAATAGATTATTGGAATACTTTGAAAGCAATAATTTACTCTGTGATAGCCAGTTTGATTTTCGACGAGATCATTCTACTATCAAAGCGATTTTAAGCGTTATTGATAATGTAACAATAGCTCTTGAAGAGGGTCAGCATGTAGCAATGACGCTTTGCGATCTTTCCAAAGCATTTGATTGTGTATCGCATGAAATTCTTTTAAAGAAATTGGAGTTCTATGGAATTCAGCAGGAGCCATTATTATTTTTTAAATCTTATTTAGCAAATCGTTATCAGAGTGTCTTAATCGATGGTAACCAATCAGATTTCATTGAGGTTAAACATGGTGTCCCACAAGGGTCTATTTTAGGCCCTTTATTTTTTATTATTTACCTAAATGATTTCAGTTCTTTTGTAGAGCTCAGTAGTACTATTCTTTATGCCGACGACACAACCTTAATAAGCAAACATAAAAATTTTAATAATCTTCTACAGATTAATGAATCTAATTTATTGCTTACAGAAGCATGGTTCGCTGCAAATAATTTACTTTTAAATAAAGAAAAAACGCAACTGTTAATCATTTCTAGTAACAGACTGTTTAATGAAAATAAATCAGTATCACTTCTAGGTTTACAAATAAACGACAGTTTGAATGGGAAATCTCACGTAGATATGTTGTGCAAAAAATTATCAAGTTGTATTTTCCTTTTACGTAGGTTACAACCCTTGCTACATAAGTCTACACTTAAAATGGTATATTTTACACATTTTCATTCTCTAATTTCGTATGGCACAATTTGGTGGGGTAATTTCACTGTAGCGTATCAGGTTTTTAAACTTCAAAAAACTGCTGTAAGAATTATTGCCAATGTAGGTTTTAGAGATCATTGTAAACCACACTTTTGTGAATTGGGTATTATGACTCTTCCGTGTCTATTTATTTTCCATACAGTAATAGAGATCCATAAAAATAAATGTACATTACCTACAAATGGCGATTATCATGGATACAATACACGTTCTGCAAAACTCTTCAGAAAACCTCGAATGAAGCTTCAGATGTGCATTAAAAACAAAATAAATCTTGATTTGTATAATATTCTACCCGAAAATATAAAACTTCTGGACAACAAAAAGTTCAAAATGAAAATCAAAGTATTTCTTTTAAGAAACGGGTTTTACTCAACGGATGAATATTTACATTTTAATTTCGCGAATTTCTGACATGAAATATATTATTTAAAAATTGTAATGTACCATTATGTATCATGTATATTATGTATTTATACTTTGTATTTTTTTTGACGTTCTATAAATACTCTTGTGTAAAATAGACAAGAACAATAAATAAATAAATAAATAAATAAATAATTTTTTTCTTTAAGCGTATGATTTTGTTTTCTAATATGGAACATATCTTTTTCTTGTAATTTCTTCATTGTGACTAATAGGAAATATATAAAAAGGCACTTTATATAAATAATATTTTAGTTAAATATTAAACTTAAACGATTAAACATCGGAAAAAAAATAATAACAAGCAAGTTTACGGTAGTGGCATATTAAACACAGCTATTAATAAACTTCCAATTGAACTTCATATACCTGGATATAATTACTGTGGTCTCGGAACAAAACTACAAAAAAGACTTTCACGTGGTGATCAGGGAGTAAATTCATTGGATGAGGCGTGTAAAATTCATGATATTGCATATTCTAAAAGTGAAAAATTAGAAGATCGCCATAAAGCTGATAAAATATTAGCTAATAAAGCATTTCAACGGTTTAAATCAAAAGACGCTTCTATAAAAGAAAAAATTGCTGCTCTAGGTGTTTCCGGAATAATGAGAGCAAAAACTAAATTAGGTGCTGGATATAAAATAAAACGTGTTAAAAAAATGAAACGTAATAGAATACACTCTTGAAAAAAAATTAAACGTGTTAAAAAAGTACAGGTGGTAAACTTACATTCCAAAATGAAATGAAACGTATTCGTTCAACTCTACATAATAACAATTCTGATAGCAGAAACATTTTAATTGCTTTAAAAAAATTTAAGAAGAATAAAAAAAAATATGTAATCTAAGACTAATACCTGTACCGAAAAAAGGTGGCATATTACCACTTATACCAATATTTGCTGGATTAAGTGCATTAGGAACATTAGCGGGGGGTGCGACAGGTATCGCAAAGGCCGTAAATGATGTGAAGTCAGCAAATAAACAATTACAGGAAAATCAACGTCATAATAAAACAATAGAAGCAATTGCTTTAGGAAAAGGTTTATATTTAAAACCATACAAAAAAGGGTTAGGATTATATTTAAACCCTCTCCATATTCACAAACAAAAATGCAAAAAAACTGTTAAAGAAGCTACCAAAACATGCTCTAACTAATATTGAATTATTGAAATATGCAAAGATTTTAAAATTACAAAATTTCAGAGAAGTTTTTATGAGAAATAATTTACCTAAACGAATTAATTTTAAAGAATGTAGAATTATTAATTTGGTTGATTCTAATAATCCAGGCACCCACTGGGTAGCATATAAAAAGTTTGGTAAAAATGTGTTATATTTTGACAGTTTTGGTAATTTAAAACCTCCAATAGAAATTGTTAAGTATTTTGGTAGCTCTAATATTAAATATAATTATAATCAATACCAGTTATTTAACACTATTCATTGTGGATATCTTTGTTTAAAATTTTTATATAATAAACATTGTCTGTGAATAAATATTTCACTAATACACAAACTGCAAGCAAGCAATGTCGTACACATTTACTTTTTCGGGTAATAGTGCTCACTTACCTCAAACCATATCTCCAGCTATTCAACTCGATCCTAACAGTCAATATGTAATAGGGTTAATAAATTTTGAATCTTATAATTCTACTCCAAACATTGATGCTCGAAACAATAAATTTTACGCAGGTGATTTTGAAATTACTATACCAGAAGGATCATATGAACTAGAAGATATAAGTAGATATTTAAAAAAGAAATGTAAAAGTGGTGACGTTAAGGGAAAAACAAATATTTCAATTCAAGCGAATAATAATACTTTAAATTGTGCAATGTTATGTAATTGGTATGTAGATTTTACTAAACCAAATACAATTAGAGAATTATTAGGTTTTAAATCAAAAGTATATCCGGGTGGGAGGTTTCATACATCAGAAAATCCTGTAAATATAAAAAAAGTAAGTGCTATTCGTATAGAATGCAATTCTAGTAACATGTTCATACGATAATTCAAAACAAGTTCATAGAATTCACGAGTTTTACCCAAATATTCCATCAGGATTTAAAATTATTGAAAATCCGTTAAATGTTATCTATCTACCAATCAATACTAGTATTATTGATAATATTTCGCTTAAAATAGTTGATCAGTCAGATACATTAGTACTAAATTACATATAAAGAGAAAACATTGTAATGCAGACGTCAGTAAAAACCAAGCAAGCCATCAACTAACAAGTGAGAATAAATCTTATTTGAAAGCTCTGGGATTTAAAGTAATATCAAGAAATAGTGTTAAAAACGGAAGGAAAAAAGAAAAATAATAAAGAAGATAAAAATATATTAACACGTTTACTACTTAACATACATTGTAAAATTCGTACATCATTTTGTAAGTGTTTTAATTACATATATTGTGTACAAAAACAAGAAAATGAGTGAAAATATTTTAAATGTGAAGGAACATGTATATTTCGATGAAAAAATACAAAGTGCCGAAACACGTACTTATCATTCATATACATCAAATTTACTAGAAAACAATGACGAAATTAGAATAACAACTAGCGAATGCTCAGCTACGCTGAGCTTTCCCTAGGCCTCCGGCGTCCGTGAAATATTATCATTTGATAGATAATTTCATTTCTCCAGGACAGGTCTTGTCGAATGCTTTCATTTAGTATCAAACAAGGTTTACTTCCGCCAACTAATAGTAAAAAACAAATGCAGATCAACTTGGCATTTTTTTGTTATTTCTGCAAATTAGCCCTCAACAAGATATTTAATTTGAGACCAAACTCGATATACCTTTGAGAAATTTTTCAAATAAACAAAAGCGGGTCAACATGAACCATTTCTGTCAATTTTGCATGTCATCTCTCATCGAGACCTTTCATTTTATACCAAACACGATATAATTCTGACAACTTTTTACATAAAACAAAAATCCGTTCGTCATGGAACATTTTTAACATTTCTGCTCGCCAGCCCTCATCGAGTCCTTTCATTTGACTCCAAGCACGATATACTTCTTACAACTTTTTACAGAAAACAAAAGCCGATCAACGTAATCCATTTTCGTCATTTCTGCAAGCGAACCCTTAGTAAGACCTTTCATTTTAGACCAAACATCATATACTTTATACAACTTGTTTCCAAAAACAAAAGCCGATCAACATAGATCATTTTTGTCAATTCTGCATGCGATCCCTCGCCGAGACCTTTCATTCGATGCCAAAGACGACATATTTCGGACAACATTTTGCAAAAAACAAAAACCGATTGGCATAGATCATTTTTGTCAATTCTGCTCGCCAGTCCTCATCGAAAAATTTCTTTTAATACCATACACGGGATACTTCTGACAACTTTCTACAGAAAACAAAAGCCGATCGACATGGAACATTTTTGTTAATTTTACATGTCAGCCCTTAACGAGACCTTTTATTAGGTACCAAACACGACATACGTCTTTTAACTTTTTGCATAAAACAAAAGCCGATTAACATGAAAATTTTTTTTTTGCACAGCAGCCCTCACCAAGACTTTTCATTCGATACCAAACACAACATATTTCTGACAAAATTTTGCAAAAAACGAATTGTAACTACGTTTGAGACCAAACTCGACATAATTTTGAGAAATTCTTACAGAAAACAGAAACCGAAAGGAATGCAACATTTTTGTCAACCCTGAACGCCAGAGACCTTTCATTTGAGACCAAACTCGACATACTTCTAAAAACTTTTTGCAAAAAACAAAAGCCGATCAATATTAACCCTTTTTATTAATTCTGCACACCAGCCCTTATCGAAACCTTTCATTTGATACCAAACATCAAATACTTCTGACAACTTTTTGCAAAAAACAAAAAACCGATCGACATAGCACATTTTTGTCAATTCTGCACGCTAGCCCTCATCCCTCAACGAGACGTTTTATTTGAGACCAAACTCGTCATACCTTTGAGAACTTTTTACAGAAAACAAAAGCCCACCGGAATGGAACATTTTTGTCAATTCTGCTCGCTAGCCCTATACGAGACTTTTCATTTGAGACCAAACTCGACGTACCTTTGAGAAAGTGTTGCAAAAATCAAAAGCCGATCAACATTGATCATTTTTGTTAATTCTTCACGCCAGCCCTTATCGAGCCCTTTAATTTGATACTAAACATCACATACTTCTCACAACTTTTTCCAAACACGACATTTTTCTGACAACATTTTGCAGAAAACAAATCGTAATCTACGTACAACATTTTTGTCATTCGTGCACACCAGTCCACATTGTGTTGTTTCATTAAAACCTAAGGACGACCTACCTCTAACAACTTTTTGCGCAAAACAAATGCAGATCGACATGACAGATTTTTTTTTGTTTTTTCAAAACCGGCCCTTATGGTTTTCTTTCTTTTGATATCAAACACAGCAAAATGTTCAATTTATTTTATTTAGGAATATTAGATTTTTATTTAGTTACCTACTTCATAATTTGGCAACACTGTTTGTATTAAAAAATATTGGTTAATTTTTAAATTTATAAATTAATATTGTCAATCCTAATACAACTGCCACCGTCTTCAGTGAAGTTAGTTTAGGAATATTTGGTTTTAATTTAGTTACTTTATGACACATTTGGCAACATTGAGTTTTGACATTGGAAACGTCAAAATTTGTATTAATTAAATAGGTTGTGTTTTAACCTTAAATTAGTTGTAACACCTTTGCTCAAGACTATTATACATGATACTGTATTTATTTCTTTAATATCAATGTTCTATAAAAAGTTATAATCGTTTAAAGTTCATAGACAGATTGTCAAAAGTGACAGATAACAGCGTGACTCTTCTTAAATTTAGACATGGCTACTAGGATCCATTGTTTCAAGTTATTAGTTTTGCACAGTTTTAATTTTTTTACACAAGAACCACTCACAGTAAAAATATGAGACCCCCAAAAGGCACAACTACACATTATTCCCTGCAATCTAAAAAAAAAATTACAACAATCCATTTCATGGTTCAGGCAGTTAGGCTGTCCACAAAATTTGGCGATCGTCATGATGAAAATAAATAAACATCACGACACATGCCTTTTAGTATATAGGATACATAAACAAGATTTATATACGTTACCATCGAATAGTTTTATTTATATTGAGGGACAATTATTAGATCATGAAGATAAGAAATCAACAACAGGAAAATTTATAAACAATGGGATAATGCACCTGTTTGATGAGATTCGCTATGAAATTGGTGGAATTGTTATAGAACGTATTCGTAATCCAGGAATTACAACAACTTTAAAAAATTATTGTTCATATTCACCAAATGAATGTCATGCATTAATAAACGCCTGTTGGTCACCATCTACAGATAATATTGATATAAAAAACGATAAAGGCAATTTTAGCTTTTGCATTCCACTTCGTATGGTATTAAGTTTCGCAGAAGATTATAAAAAAGTTATTTTATATGTCCGTCAAGATTTAGTTCTTCTACGTAGCAGTTCTGATAAAAATGCTATAATCACAACAAGTGCTACGGATAACTTAAAAATAAAACTTTCCAAAAATACAATGGCATATGCCTCATATAACAGTTGCAGACCAAGAAAAATTAAAATTGATAAAGTACCTGGATAACAACGTAGAACTATCAATTCCATTTCGAAGCTGGGAGTTACATGAATTTCCAGTGTTACCAGAAAACTCAACAACACACCTGGCCTGTGAAAACTCTAGCACAATCGTAAAAACCTAGATTTATCATTTTCGGATTACAAACAAGTCGTAAACAAAATTTTCTTAAAGATATGAGTTTATTCGACCACTGTAATTTAAAGCTGAGTTAAATTCTCAAGTTTTTCCATATAATAATATGAATTTAGATTTTGACAATAATCATTGGGCTATTTTATACTATATGTTTACACAATTTCAATTTGCATATTATCAAAAAAATAATGAACCAATTTTTTCGCCAGAACAATTAAAAAACGTCCTATTATTGTACTAAATACACAATATCAAAATGAAACTATAAAATCAGGTGGAATAAATTTAACATTATATTTTAACACAAAGACGAGTATTCCTGCACAAACTGCTGATTACTGTTTATTAATATATGATAAAATTGTTAAATACACACCTTTAACAAATAATGTACGAATTATGTAAATGTTTATTATAAAATTGTGAAATACATACCTGTAACAAAAATGTAATGTTATAAAATAAATAAATATATATATATATATATATATATATATATATATATATATATATATACAGGGTGTCCCATTTAAGGTACGAATGCATTGGTATATCGAGAACCGTAAGAGCTACGAGGTTGGTTAAATTAGACAAAAGTTGCCCCATTAGGAGGCTATTTTAATAGTGTTTTGTTATTTGCGAAAAAATGCATAGGTCACTAGATATAGGGGAAAATGTAAATTTAGCGATTTTCTTTTTTTGCTTATTACTTTGTTATATGAAATAATACGGGATTCTGGTTTGCACTTTCTTAAGGCACTTTTGTATGGTGAATTTGCAGAAGTACTCAATATTTTTTTATATCTAACCATTTACGAGTTACTGATAGCAACTTTTATTTTTCATATGGAGGTCATATTAAGCTATGGTATTTTTGAATAGAGATTTTTTTTAGCTTTACAATGATATAAAACAGTAATACTTTATTTTTATAATTAACAGAAAAATTAACAAAAATTGTTATTTATACTAAAATTGCATTGAAAAAAGTAAATTAAAGGCTACAATCTAAGAAAATAACTATTTCATAACATATGTTGCAACAAGTTTATGTAATTAAAGTTAAAAATTCAAAAATAATTTGCGAAAACTTCACAATAAATTTAGATAAATTCTTCCACAGCAGCCTTCGATTTACTTTTTTCTAACTAAATTTATTGTTAAGTTTTCGCTAATTATTTTTGTATTTTTAACTTTAATTAAATAAACTTGTTGCAACATATGTTATGAAATAGTTATTTTCTTCCACTGCTGCCTTTAATTTACTTTTTTCAATGCAATTTTAGTATAAATAACAATTTTAGTTAATTTTTCTGTTAATTATAAAAATAAAGTATTACTGTTTTATATCATTGCAAAGCTAAAAAATATCGCTATTTAAAAATACCATAGCTTAATATGACCTCCATATGAAAAATAAAAGTTGCTATCAGCAACTCGTAAATGGTTAGATATAAAAAATATTGAGTACTTCTGCAAATTCACCATACAAAAGTGCCGTAAGAAAGTGCAAACCAGAATCTCGTATTATTTCATATAACAAAGTTATAAGCAAAAAAAGAAAGTCGCTAAATTTACATTTTCCCCTATATCTAGTGACCTATGCATTTTTTCGCAAATAACAAAACACTATTAAAATAGCCTCCTAATGGGGCAACTTTTGTCTAATTTAACCAACCTCGTAGCTCTTACGGTTCTCGATATACCAATGCATTCGTACCTTAAATGGGACACCCTGTATATATATATATATATATATATATATATATATATATATATATATATATAATACTTTATTGTTTTTATTATTATTGTAATTACAAAATATTTTCATCTCCCATATCCCTTACAAATATAATTGGAATAGACTGCTTCGTTCATGGCTTGTAGATAGTTGGAATAGACTGCTTCGCTGCGATATTCGGAATGGGCTGCTTCATCCATACTAAGAATTAAAATTTTTTTGATAAAATATTTGAATTTGTAAGTATTTTTATTTGTTTATAATATACATTTTCTTTTCGTATTAAATTTTCTTTACAAAATAGTTCAATATTTTTTAATTTTGCAATTTCTTCTAAACTTTCATTTTTTCTACAATAAGAAGGTGCTATATGAGTACCAAATATTTCACGATTAATAATTCTCTTGGGAATTGATTGCAAGTTATTACTCACCGCAAGACTTTGCATTTTTAACTGTCTCTGACAAACAAATCAATTATTTTACATATATTAATTTCTTTCCAATCGCAAGAATATTTTAACCTTGGCATAACGTGTCCAGGACGTGTACGAAACTCTTCTTCTTTCATATATATTACATTTTTGGATGGATCCCAAATATAAACACAAAGTGATTTGTTAAAAATATACTCCACATCACTAAACTGACTGACTTCGTTCACCGGTATATATTTTCTTTTTTCGATATCACTAGAATCTTCAAAGTACTTCCTTGTTGTAGTAAAAGATTTGTATAACTTTTTAAAATCACTTTGCTTTATTAAAAAAATTTTACTATCTCTATGCAGAATAAAACTGAATGATAAATCCACACACGCACAACTAGCTGATAAACCGCCGCTTATTAAAACATTATTTAAATGTAGTACTTTTTTTACTGTTACACTTGAGGTGCATTTCGGCAAAGTAATTTTAATTAGCTTCATAATGCGATCAGAGCAGAAAACGAACTGAATAAACATTAAGTCGTATATCCCAAAAAGGTTCAAGTTTATCGTTAAAAATTGATTACAAAATGTTCAAGAAGTTCTTTGTTAATTACACGACATAGCAACACAAGTTTGCAGTTGTAATAATAATAAGCTGAAATATTTCATCAGAAAATGTTCTAGAAGAATTTTATGTACTTCTTCATTAAATACACAACATAGCAACACAAAATTATTTAAAGGAAATATGTTTTTATATGATAAAAATTATCAGTCGCCACTGGGACTCGAACCCAGGATCTCTGTCATTCTAAAGAACAATGCTCCACCACTGAGCCATAACGACAGGTGAAAATTATTTGTTTGCAGTTGTAATAATAAGCTGATATATTTCATCAGAAAATATTCAAGAAGAATTTTATGTACATCTGCCAATGTGAGCTGATAAATTATTCAGATAAGTCTATAATTAGCTGATAGTTAACGCAATAAGGTTATCATATCAACTTGTTTACACTCGAAAACATCATTTCAACTTCAATTTCGCTGTGGACACAGCAACGACTAGTCGACGTCCTCGTTACATCTTAATACTTGGCCCTCGCCCCGTTAATTAGCTAAAAAATACACCTACATGACTGAAAACAGCCCACCTGTTCATTAAACAATAGCCGAAGACAGGTACCTACCTGTTAATTAATTAAACAATACACCTACCTTATACAGGTTAATAAAAACAATACACCTGACTGAAAACAGCCCACCTGTTCATTAAACAATAGCCTAAGACAGGTACCTACCTGTTAATTAATTAAACAATACACCTACCTGATACAGGTTAATTAAAAGAATACACTTATCTGATACAGGTTAATTAAAACAATACACATACCTAATACAGGTTAATTAAAACATCACATCTACCTGACCAGTCTCCTTCTCCTGTATAAACCAGGGGTTGCTGAAGAAGGGGTTAGGGGTTGCTGAAGAAGGGGCTAGGGGTTGCTGAAGAAGGGGCTAGGTATTGCTGAAGAACTAAGGGGCTAGGGGTTGCTGAAGAACTGCTAAAGAAGGTGCAAGGGGTTGCTGAAGAACAGCCTCTAAGGGGCTAGGGGTTGCTGAATAACTAATGGGCTAGGGGTTGCTGAAGAACTGCCGAAGAAGGCGTTCAAAATCCCCTACCTGATACAGGTTAATTAAAACAACACACCTACCTGGATAAACCACGTACTTAAGGTTTCTGAAGAAGGGGTTGCTGAAGAACTGCATCTAAGGCGTTGCTGAAGAACTGCCGAAGAAGGGGCTAGGGGTTGCTGAAGAACCGCCGAAGAAGGCCAAGAAATCCACCCCTAAGTCCTAAGGTGTTGCTGAAGAACTGGCTAGGGGTTGCTGAAGAACTGGTTAAGGGTTGCTGAAGAACTGTCGAAGAAGGGGTTCACACAGCCAAAGAATCCAAGAAATCCGCCCCTAAGTCTTAAGGGGTTGCTAAAAAACTGCTGAAGAGTGGCAGATCTGGATGACCACGGTCATCGAGCTAGAACGGTCATCGAGTTTGAGTTAGAATCCCTACAGCATATCTACTCTAAAGCATGAATATGAATGTTTAGGATCTATATTATGGATGGTTTTAAGCATTGGACACGCAATAGTGACCAAAACATGGTATCAATCACATAATAAACATTAAATTTTTAGGTGTGATTTTAATAAATACGTTGTATATTGCAAGCTACATGGGCTGGATTCTAGAATACCTACCACAAGTGAAATAGCAATTTTCTTATTGCAATGTTTCCTTTTAGCTAAAATATGATGAAGAATTATAAAATTCGGGCACGGAAGCAAATATTTATCCGATTTTTTACAAAATAAAGCCAGACTATACCTATTCTTGATGAATACGTTGTATATTGTAAGCTACATGGGCTGGATTCTAGAATACCTACCACACTTGAAATAGCAATTTTTTTGTTGCAATGTTTACTTTTAGCTAAAATATGACGAAGAGTTAGAAAATTCAGGTGCGCAAGCAGATAATTATATATTTTTTACAAAAATAAAGTCAGATTTTACCTATTCTTGAAATGGATATTTTTGTTAAAACATTCATATTTGTAACACGGTCGCTTGGCGGCTGTGCATTTTTGGTAAATTTTGATATTGCAGTACTCCAGATGTTACGAAATGGACAGATTTATGGTGAAGGTCGCACATTTTTTGCGCCCTGAAGCTTATTGTCAAAGACATAACTGTCCGTTTCCGTAAGTGATGCCCTCAGTGGACATCAATAGTTTGGGTTCTTTTTAGCATAGTTTGTACTTAGGGGATGAGAAGAGCCGGATAAACATAGGTTGAGAACTTCTGGATTTTTACTATTAAATAGTGTTTAGAAGTTCGAAATCGCTCTCTCTTGTTGTAACATTCGATTGTTGTGGATGTCTTGACTGAATGTCAGACATACCTTGGTATTTCTTAGTGAAATAACCAATTAGTTGTTTTACTGTGTGTAGAGGCTCTCTCATCGTGGTGTAAATTTGTAAGTAGTTTTTATTATATTCTGTGTGAATTAATATTGATTTGTAGATCGTTGTATAAAAAGGTTTTCAAAATTGTTTGTAAATTAGAAAAGTAAGAATTTAGAGTTTATATAGAATCAAGTTACGCGTTGTAGTTTATTTGAATTATATAAATGTTTTGATCGCGGTTGATTATTAAAATTTATATAATTTTGTTATTGTTGGAATATCGTGTTTGATTCAGCCCATCCTATTCCAACCCCTGTCTTTGTGACGTGGTAGTACAACGCGTAGGTAAAATTCTATTATTCTAAAATTACAACCCTGCACCAATTTGACCATAATTGTAGTAAACCGCGTCTGTTATCATTATTAATCATTCCCCTGTCTGCTTCTATCACGGCAGACTTTTAAATAAATAAATAAAGTGATAGTGGTGGCAGCGACTATCGTTACCCTTGTCTAGTGTAAAAGTTGTTCATTAATATTATTCGTGGATTACTTTTGAGGCAAGTAAAACTCGTAAATTTAAATCCCTTGAACGTCAGACGTATCTGTTACATTTAATTGGTGGCAAAGCGCTGGGATCTAAATATTTTCTAAAACTAAACCCACTCAAACCAGTAAAGTCTTTAATTGTGGTCAAATTTGAATAAATCTAATAATTTACTTTGTGTTGTTGTTACGAGTGCAGGTAGTTTTTGGGTCAGTAAAAGCGGGAAAAGTCTCTAACGGTATTTTTTTGTGTATGGTCACCCTCGTAGTGTCGTTAACCCTGAAGCAGGTACTCGAAAAGAAAAGTTGTAAAAGAGATAATAAAATAGTTTTTGTAATTATTACGCGTTTATTGAAAATAAAGTAATTTAAATATTTAAATATGGCATTAAAATTAGAAACGGTTAGTAGTTTAGCTGGAGCAGTAAATAAAATTCCAGAATTTAGCGGAAATTCAGATATTAGCGTAGAAGAATTTATTGATAAAGTCGAGTTATTTTTTAAAATTAGTAAACAACCGGATAACAGAGAAGTAGCAATTGCAAAATTATGTTTGGGTAAAGATGCTTTAGAATTCGTCAGGAATAATAGTATAATTAAAAATACAAATAATTGGTCAGTTTTCAAAAAGGAATTGTTAAATAGATATGTACAGAAACCACATTTTCTTACAGTAGAGAAAGAATTTGTAAATTGTTTTCAATTAGAGACAGAAAGTGTAATTGAATATGAAATAAAATTAAGATCACTTGCATATAAATTAGTAAATAATAGTGAAGATCCGACAGAAAATGAATTTAATTGTAAATATGTAGAAAAACGGCTATTCAATCAGTTTTTAATAGGTCTGTTACCGCGGTTGCAACGCGATATTATATTAAAAGATCCAAAAACATTAGTAGAAGCGATAGACATAGCAAAAAGAGTAGAGACTGTAGAGAAATTAACGGAGTCTAGCTCAAGTTTAGATCTTAAACCAATATGTCATAAAAATTTCGAAAATTCCCCAGAAAAAGGTGATCTGAGTGTTTTAAGTACAAATAATGAATACAGTAGAGTGAATGAATTAATAAATAAAGTTACGGAACTTCTATGTGAAGCCGGGCAAAATAGATCAACTTGTAAATACGCAATTAGTGATAGCGAAGATTCGGGTGTAGAAAGTGAAGATGAAACAATAAGATATATAACATTTAAAAATAGGTACCGTAGTAAATTGTGCTTCCAATGTCAAAAATTTGGGCATATTTCAAAATTTTGTAAACAAGCAAAAAATAAATTAAAGTACAAAATTTGTTACAATTGTCGCGAATATGGGCATATCGCGAGTAGTTGTTCACTTAGTGTGAAAAGTAAAATTAGAGAAAACAGTATACACGTGAGAGATGCTAAACAACAGTGCGAGAGAATTATCCCAGAACATACGGTCAGTGATGATAGTATGCGCGGGAAAAATAAGGCGCGAACGACCGTATGGAGAAGAAGGCTTCATCAGGGAGAAGATGACCGCCAAAAGCTTAGTTCAGGGGCCGAGCTGAGCAACGCAGATGCTGGACGAGCCGACACCGCAAAACGTATTTAGAAGAAGGTGCGTTTTGTTGGTGTGGAGGAACCCGAAGACTTGGATGCGATTTCTGTGGTGAAATCAGAGGAAGAAGACCAGCACGCACACGACATCTTTGTGAACCGTGACAAGACGGTAGGTATGTGCACTGGTAATAAATATTACAAGGGTTTTGGTTCTGGGATAGGTAGCAACAGAAGACGCAAGGAATATCGAGAGGAGCGAGCCGAAGTACCTGAAGACGTCAGGAAGGGCAAGCCGACACCATCCAAGGAGGAAGTGGAACAATGGCGGCTACAATCGCAACCAGCAGGTATCCTAGCGGACTTCAAGAGAGCAGAGCTAGTCGAGTGGACGAGGAGCAGCAAGGTTTAGGCGCGAACTTCGTGCAACGAAAAGCGTCGAGGAATAAAATTCCAGGTAGCTCTTTAAATATGTACATAGTGCGAATGAGTAAAATTAAGAAACTAAATTGAGGAAAATTAGAGTAATACAGTTGAGTTCTTTGTGATTTCGAAAATTAAATGCAGGTTGTAAGAATGGTTGAAATCGATTACTTAGTGTTTCGATAAATCAAAATTATTATAAATATATTGTGAATTTGGCTGGAATGAAAGTACTGAGTGTACTATTGAGTAGCGTTGCTTGTTGGGACACATATCTGCCGGAGATATTTTGTTATAGTTGTTCTTTGTGAACACTCCTGTGCTGCTGGATGGCGGATGCGTGGACGCGGGAAGGCTGGCGTCACCTCCAGGTCGAGTCAAGACGGGCTAGGAGTTGAGGTGGAGTTCCAACAAGATTCCCATTGGACATTGGGCATTCCAACTCAAAGAAGTGGATTCATCGTCCAGCGCGGAAGTTAATAAATTATATTTCCTTCAGAAATGTAATTTATTTTAAGGGGAAAGGGAAAGTTGTAACACGGTCGCTTGGCGGCTGTGCATTTTTGGTAAATTTTGATATTGCAGTACTCCAGATGTTACGAAATGGACAGATTTATGGTGAAGGTCGCACATTTTTTGCGCCCTGAAGCTTATTGTCAAAGACATAACTGTCCGTTTCCGTAAGTGATGCCCTCAGTGGACATCAATAGTTTGGGTTCTTTTTAGCATAGTTTGTACTTAGGGGATGAGAAGAGCCGGATAAACATAGGTTGAGAACTTCTGGATTTTTACTATTAAATAGTGTTTAGAAGTTCGAAATCTCTCTCTCTTTTTGTAACATTCGACTGTAGTGGATGTCTTGACTGATTGTCAGACATACCTTGGTATTCTTAGTGAAATAACCAATTAGTTGTTTTACTGTGTGTAAAGGCTCTCTCATCGTGGTGTAAATTTGTAAGTAGTTTTTATTATATTCTGTGTGAATTAATATTGATTTGTAGATCTATGTAAAAAAGTTTTCCAAATTGTTTGTAAATTAGAAAAGTAAGAATTTAGAGTTTATAAAGAATCTTGTTACGCGTTGTAGTTTATTTGAATTATATAAATGTTTTTGATCGCGGTTGATTATTAAAATTTATATAATTTTGTTATTGTTGGAATATCGTGTTTGATTCAGCCCATCCTATTCCAACCCCTGTCGTAGTGACGTGGTAGCCCAACGCGTAGGTAAAACTCTATTATTCTAAAATTACAACCCTGCACCAATTTGACCATAATTATAATAAACCGCGTCTGTTATCATTATTATCATTCCCCTTGTCTGCTTCTATCACGGCAGACTTTTAAATAAAGTGATAGTGGTGGCAGCGACTATCGTTACCCTTGTTTCGTGTAAAAGTTGTTCATTAATATAATTCGTGGATTACTTTTGAGGCAAGTACAACTCATAAATTAAAACCCTTTTATGTCAGGTACTAGATTTCGTCTTAGGCGACCGTACTTGTTACATATTCATGCTTTAGGATCTATACTATGGATGATTTTAAGCATTGGACATGCAAAAGTGACCAAAAGGTGGTACCATTCAGATAATAAACATTCAATTTTCGAGTGTCATTTCAATGAATACGTTGTATGTTGTAAGCTACATGGGCTGGATTCTAGAATACCTACCACACTTGAAATAGCAATTTTCTTGTTGCAATATTTTCTTCTAGCTAAAATATGATGAAGAAATATAAAATTCGAGCGCGAAAACAAATATTTATATAATTTTTTACAAAATTAAAGTCAGATTTTACCTATTCTTGAAATGGATATTTTTGTTAAAACATTCATATTCATGCTTTAGGATCTATACTATGGATGGATTTAAGCATTGGACATGCAAAAGTAACCAAAACGTGGTACCAATCAGATAATAAACATTCAATTTTCGAGTGTCATTTTAATAAATACGTTGTATATTGTAAGCTACGTGGGCTGGATTCTAGAATACCTACCACACTTGAAAAAGCAATTTTCTTGTTGCAATGTTTTTTTTTGCTAAAATATGATGAGGAATTATAAAATTCGGGCGCGGAAGCAAATATTTATATGAATTTTTACAAAAATAAAGTCAGATTTTACCTATTCTTGATAAATACGTTGTATATTGTAAGCTACGTGTGCTGGATTCTAGGATACCTACCACACTTGAAATAGCAATTTTCTTGTTGCAAGGTTTCCTTTTAGCTAAAATAAGATAACGAATTATAAAATTCGGGCGCGGAAGCAAATATTTATATGATTTTTTTACAAAAATAATGTTAGATTTTACCTATTCTTAAAATAGATATGTTTGTTAAAATATTCATATTCATGCTTTAGGATCTATACTATGGATGGTTTTAAGCATTGCACATGCAAAAGTGACCAAAACGTAGTACCATTCAGATAATAAACATTCAATTTTCGGGAGTCATTTTAATGAATACCTTGTATATTGTAAGCTACATGGGCTGGATTCTAGAATACCTACCACACTTGAAATATCAATTTTGTTGTTGCAATCTTTTCTTTTAGCTAAAATATGATAAAGAATTATAAAATTCGGGCGCGGAAGCAAATATTTATATGATTTTTTACAAAAATAAAGTCAGATTTTACCTATTCTTGAAATGGATATTTTTGTTAAAACATTCATATTCATGCTTTAGGATCTATACTATGGATAGTTTTAGCATTGGACATACAAAAGTGACCAAAACCTGGTACCAATTAGATAATAAACATTCAATTTTCAAGTGTCATTTTAATGAATACGTTGTATATTGTAAGCTACATGGGCTGGATTCTAGAATGCCTACCACACTTGAAATAGTAATTTTCTTGTTTCCATGTTTTCTTTTAGCTAAAATATGATAAAGAATTATAAAATTCGAAAGCGAAAGCAAATATTCATTTGATCTTTTACAAAAATAATGTCAGATTTTACCTTTTCTTGAAATGGATATTTTTGTTAAAACATTCATATTCATGCTTTAGGATTTATACTATGGATGGTTTTAAGCATTGGACATGCAAAAGTGACGAAAACGTGGTACCAATCAGATAATAAACATTCATTTTTCGGGTGTCATTTTAATGAATACGTTGTATATTGTAAGCTACATGGGCTGGATTCTAGAATGCCTACCACACTTGAAAAAGTAATTTTCTTGTTTCCATGTTTTCTTTTAGCTAAAATATGATAAAGAATTATAAAATTCCAAAGCGAAAGCAAATATTCATATGATTTCTTACAAAAATAAAGTTAGATTTTGCCTATTCTTGAAATGGATATTTTTGTTAAAACATTCATATTCATGCTTTAGGATGTATACTAAGGAAAAATTTAGCATAAGACATGCAAAAATGAGCAAAACGTGGTACCAATCGGATAATAAACATTCAATTTTTATATGTCATTTTAATGAATACGTTCTATATTGTAAGCTACATGGGCTGGATTCTAGAATACCTACCACACTTGAAATAGCAATTTTCTTGTTGCAATGTTTTCTTTTAGCTAATATATGACGAAGAATTATAAAATTCGGGCGCGGAAGCAAATATTTATATGATTTTTTACAAAAATAAAGCAAGATTTTACCTATTCTTGACGAATACGTTGTATATTTTAAGCTACATGTGCTGGATTCTAGAATACCTACCACACTTGAAATAGCAATTTTCTTGTTGCAATGTTTTCTTTTAGCTATAATATGATGAAGAATTATAAAATTCGGGCGCGGAAGGAAGTATTTATATGATTTTTTACACAAATAAAGTCAGATTTTACCTATTCTTGAAAATGATATTTTTGTTAAAACATTAATATTCTTGCTAACGGATCTATACTATGGATGGTTTTAAGCATTGGACATGCAAAAATGATCAAAACGTGGTACCAATCAAATAATAAACATTCAATTTTCGGGTGTCATTTTAATGAATACGTTGTATATTGTAAGCTAGATGGGCTGGATTCTAGAATACCTACCAAACTTAAAAGAGCATTTTTTTTTGTTGCAATGTTCACTTTTAGCTAAAATATGATGAAGAATTATAAGCAAAGATTTATATGATTTTTTACAAAAATAAAGTCAGATTTTACCTATTCTTGATGAATACGTTGTATATTGTAGGCTATATGGGTTGGATTCTAGAATACCTACCACACTTGAAATAGCAAATTTCTAGTTGCAATGTTTTCTCTTAGCGAAAATATAATAAAGAATTATAAAATTCGGGCGCGGAAGAAAATATTTAAATGATTTTTTACAAAATTTAAGTCAGATTTTACCTATTCTTGAAATGGATAGTTTTGTTAAAACATTTATATTCATGCTTTAGTATCTATACTATGGATAATTTTAGCATTGGACATGCAAAAGTGACCAAAACGTGCTACCAATCAGATAATAAATATTCAATTGTCGGGTGTCGTTTTAATGAATACGTTATATATTGTAAGGTACATGGTCTGGATTCTAGAATACCTACCACACTTGAAATAGCAATTTTCTTGTTGCAATGTTTTCTTTTAGCTAAAATATGATAAAGAATAATAAAATTCGGGCGCAGAAGCAAATATTTATATGATTTTTTACAAAAATATAGTCAGACTTTACCTATTCTTGATGAATACGTTGTATATTGTAAGCTATATGGGTTGGATTCTAGAATACCTACTACCCTTGAAATAGCAATTTTCTTGTTGCAATGTTTTCTCTTAGCTAAAATAAAATGAAGAATTATAAAATTCGGGCGCGGAAGCAAATATTTAAATGATTTTTTACAAAATTAAGTCAGATATTACCTATACTTGAAATGGATATTTTTTGTTAAAACATTCATATTTATGCTTTAGGATTTATACTATGGATGGTTTTAAGCATTGGACATGCAAATGTGACGAAAACGTGGTACCAATCAGATTAAAACATTCATTTTTCGGGTGTCATTTTAATGAATACGTTGTATATTGTAAGCTACATGGGCTGGATTCTAGAATACCTACCACACTTGAAATAGCAATTTTCTTGTTGCAATGTTTTCTTTTAGTTAAAATATAATGAAGAATTATTAAATTTGGGCGCGGAAGCAAATATTTATATGATTTTTTACAAAAATTAAGTCATATTTTACCTATTCTTGAAATGGATATTTTTGTTAAAACATTTATATTCATGCTTTAGGATCTATACTATGGATAATTTTAGCATTGGACATGCAAAATGACGAAAACGTGGTACCAATCAGATAATAAACATTCATTTTTCGGGTGTCATTTTAATGAATATGTTGTATATTGTAAGTTACATGGGCTGGATTCTAGAATACCTACCACACTTAAAATAGCAGTTTTCTTGTTGCAATGTTTTCTTTTAGTTAAAATATGATAAAGAATTATAAAATTCGGGCGCGAAAGCAAATATTTATATGATTTTTTATAAAAATAAAGTCAGATTTTACTTATTCTTGATGAATACGTTGTATATTGTAGGCTATATGGGTTGGATTCTAGAATACCTACCACACTTGAAATAGCAAATTTCTAGTTGCAATGTTTTCTCTTAGCGAAAATATAATAAAGAATTATAATATTCGGGCGCGGAAGAAAATATTTAAATGATTTTTTACAAAAATTAAGTCAGATTTTACCTATTCTTGAAATGGATATTTTTGTTAAAACATTCATATTCATGCTTTAGTATCTATACTATGGATAATTTTAGCATTGGACATGCAAAAGTGACCAAAACGTGCTACCAATCAGATAATAAACATTCAATTGTCGGGTGTCGTTTTAATGAATACGTTATATATTGTAAGCTACATGGTCTGGATTCTAGAATACCTACCACACTTGAAATAGCAATTTTCTTGTTGCAATGTTTTCTTTTAGCTAAAATATGATAAAGAATAATAAAATTCGGGTGTGGAAGCAAATATTTATATGATTTTTTACAAAAATAAAGCTAGATTTTATCTATTCTTGATGAATACGTTGTATATTGTAAGCTACATTGGCTGGATTCTAGAATACCTAGCACACTTAAAGTAGCAATATTCTTCTTGCAATGTTATCTTTTAGCTAAAATATTATAAAGAATTATAAAATTCGGTCGCGGAAGCTAATAATAATATGATTTTTACAAAAATAAAGACAGATTTTACCTATTCTTGAAATGAATATTTTTGTTAAAACATTTATATTCATGCTTTAGGATCCATACTATGGATAATTTTAGCATTGGACATGCAAAAGTGACCAAAACATGGTACCAATCAGATAATAAACATTCAATTTTTGGGTGTCATTTTAATGAATACGTTGTATATTGTAAGCTACATGGACTGGATTCTAGAATACCTATTGCACTTGAAATAGCAATTTTCTTATAGCAATGTTTTCTTTTAGCTAAAATATGATAAAGAATAATAAAATTCGGGCGCGGAAGCAAATATTTATATGATTTTTTACAAAAATAAAGCTAGATTTTATCTATTCTTGATGAATACGTTGTATATTGTAAGCTACATTGGCTGGATTCAAGAATACCTAGCACACTTAAAGTAGCAATATTCTTCTTGCAATGTTTTCTTTTAGCTAAAATATTATAAAGAATTATAAAATTCGGTCGCGGAAGCTAATATTAATATGATTTTAACAAAAATAAAGACAGATTTTACCTATTCTTGAAATGAATATTTTTGTTAAAACATTCATATTCATGCTTTAGGATCCATACTATGGATAATTTTAGCATTGGACATGCAAAAGTGACCAAAACATGGTACCAATCAGATAATAAACATTCAATTTTTGGGTGTCATTTTAATGAATACGTTGTATATTGTAAGCTACATGGGCTGGATTCTAGAATACCTACCACACTTGAAATAGCAATTTTCTTGTTGCAATGTTTTCTTTTAGTTAAAATATGATAAAGAATTATAAAATTCGGGCGCGGAAGCAAATATTTATATGATTTTTTACAAAAATATAGTCAGACTTTACCTATTCTTGATGAATACGTTGTATATTGTAAGCTATATGGGTTGGATTCTAGAATACCTACAACCCTTGAAATAGCAATTTTCTTGTTGCAATGTTTTCTCTTAGCTAAAATAAAATGAAGAATTATAAAATTCGGGCGCGGAAGCAAATATTTAAATGATTTTTTACAAAAATTAAGTCAGATATTACCTATACTTCAAATGGATATTTTTTGTTAAAACATTCATATTCATGCTTTAGGATTTATACTATGGATGGTTTTAAGCATTGGACATGCAAAAGTGACGAAAACGTGGTACCAATCAGATAATAAACATTCATTTTTCGGGTGTCATTTTAATGAATACGTTGTATATTGTAAGCTACATGGGCTGGATTCTAGAATACCTACCACACTTGAAATAGCAATTTTCTTGTTGCAATGTTTTCTTTTAGTTAAGATATAATGAAAAATTATAAAATTTGGGCGCGGAAGCAAATATTTATATGATTTTTTACAAAAATTAAGTCATATTTTACCTATTCTTGAAATGGATATTTTTGATAAAATATTCTTATTCATGCTTTAGGATCTTTACTGTGGATAATTTTAGCATTGGACATGCAAAAGTGACCAAAACCTGGTACTAATCAGTTAATAAACATTTCATTTTCGGGTGACATTTTAATGAATACGTTATATATTGTCAGCTACATGGTCTGGATTCTAGAAAACCTACCACACTTGAAATAGCAATTGTCTTGTTGCAATGTTTTCTTTTAGCTAAAATATGATAAAGAATAATAAAAGTCGGGCGCGGAAGCAAATATTTATATGATTTTTTACAAAAATAAAGCTAGATTTTATCTATTCTTGATGAATACGTTGTATATTGTAAGCTACATGGGCTGGATTCAAGAATACCTAGCACACTTAAAGTAGCAATTTTCTTCTTGCAATGTTTTCTTTTAGCTAAAATATGATGAAGAATTATAAAATTCGGGCGCGGAAGCAAATATTTATATGATTTTTTACAAAAATAAAGTCAGATTTTACCTATTCTTGATGAATACGTTGTATATTGTAAGCTATATGGGTTGGATTTTAGAATACCTACCACACTTGAAATAGCAATTTTCTTGTTGCAATGTTTTCTCATAGCTAAAATATAATGAAGAATTATAAAATTCGGGCGCGGAAGCAAATATTTAAATGATTTTTTACAAAAATTAAGTCAGATATTACCTATTCTTAAAATGGATATTTTTGTTAAAATATTCATATTCATGCTTTAGGATCTATTCTATGGATAATTTTAGCATTGGACATGCAAAAGTGACTAAAACGTGGTACCAATCAGATAATAAACATTCATTTTTCGGGTGTCATTTTATTGAATACGTTGTATATTGTAAGCTACATGGGCTGTATTCTAGAATACCTACCACACTTGAAATAGCAATTTTCTTGTTGCAATGTTTTCTTTTAGCTAATATATGATGAAGAAATATAAAATTCGGGCGCGGAAGCAAATATTTATATGATTTTTTACAAAAATTAAGTCAGATATTACCTATTCTTAAAATGGATATTTTTGTTAAAATATTCATATTCATGCTTTAGGATCTTTACTGTGGATAATTTTAGCATTGGACATGCAAAAGTGACCAAAACGTGGAACATTTAAATTTGGATTTTTTAAAGGTAGGGACATCATACAGATCTTTTTCACGTAAAGAGTATTCATAGGTTTTGGCGACAAGTTTTTCATGCAAGTATGGAGGGATGCCATTTATCCTTATTTTATGAGTGAAACAATTAAATGATTTAATTAAATGGTCATCAACAGTATCCATATGAGCTAATGAGCGACAGTGTGAAATATGGTCATACTTACGAATACCATAAACATAACGCAGACAAGCATTCTGAAACATAGTTATTCTATGTTTTTCGGATTGGGTTAAATAAAGTACATAAACACATGCACAATAATGAAGTAATGGTAAAATTAATGTGTTGATTAACCGTAATTTAACTTGCGAGGATAAGATGTGTCTAAACTGATATAGATGGCGTAGTTTCAGCTTAGCCGCTGTTAATTTTTTTGCTAAGTGAGCTCTAATATTCAAATTTTCATCAATTTCCAAACCCAAGCTTTTAATAGTAGAACTACGTTTCAATTTTACATTATCTAGCTCAATATCAAGTGCATCATTACATCCAAAGATTATAAGTGATGATTTTTCAGGATTTATTTTGAGACCATTACCCTTTATCCACTCTGTTAAGCAATACTAGATCATTATTAATTAAATCAGTTTTTTCGACAATTTCAGAGGGATTAACAGATGCTAAAATGTGTGTATCATCAGCATAAGAATGTGCTGAGCAATACTTCATGACTGATGGCATGTCGGCAACATAGATTAAAAAAAATAATGGGCCCAAAATAGATCCTTGAGGAACTCCACACTGCAAGGGAAATAAAGATGACTGAGATGTGTTTGTGTCAGACGACATAGTAACATAAAAAAATCTGTAAGTAAAATAACTTCTGCACCAATTTATAGAATTCTCAGAAAAATTATAATATTTGAGTTTAGCAATGAGCATGTTGTGATCCACCATGTCAAAAGCTTTGGTAAAATTAATCTGAATTAACGTAGACAAATTTGATTTATCCAGATTGGAAATAATGGTGTCTATAATGTTTATGAGACTAGACTAAGTGCTGTATCCGCGCCTGAAACCTGACTGCGTACGTGGTAAAATATTATTCTCAGAAATGTAGCTCATTATTTGATCACCACATATTCTTTCCAAAACTTTAGAGAGTGTCGGAAGAATGCTAATTGGGCGCAAATCATCGAAAGTCATGGCTTTACCTCTTTTTGCAATTGGTTTAACTATGGCAACTTTCCAAATATCAGGGACAACTCCCTCCAACAAAGCTGTATTTATGATATGAGTGATATGACCATTTATCACCGGTAAAAGTAAAGTAATCATTTTTAATGAAATGCCATCCACCCCAACTGCATTGGATTTTAGTTTGTGCAGAATGTTGAGTATAGTTGCATTATCAACAAGTTTAAAATTAAAGCATTCTGTTTGTAAATTTGGACATTTATGATTAATGTAATGATTCATAATATTATCATCAATACTAGATGTTCCAACCTTATCTATTAAGTATTGAGCATAAGATTCAGAATTGTAAAGTGAAGGTGAAATTGTTTGTTCAGATTCATTTGTAACTCCAACACGTTTTAAATTTTTCCATAATTTATTAGAGTTATTAATGTTATTATTTATATCATTCTCAAGAAATGCATGCTTTTCTCTACGTATCGCAGCAGTTGTGAGGTTACGTAACTGTTTATAATAATTGAATTTAGCCTCTGTTTTATATTTTCTATACTCCTTTAAAGCTTTATCCCTTTTTTTCTGCATTATTTGAATGACTGGAGTAATCCACGGATTGTAATGTTTACCTACTTTAATAGTTTTAATAGGAGCATGTTCATTAAATAATGCAGATATTTGGTTATTAAGATACGCTATTTTATCGTTAATATTATTGAGGTAAAATATTCTATTCCAGTCAATTAACTCACTGTCTGCGATAAAGTTGTTGTAATCAAAATTTTTGAAATCTCTATAGTTAATTACTTTAAAAGGGACATGTTGCTTTGGAAAATTAAGAGTACAAAAAGCACCACTATGGTCCGAAAGGTCAGTAGTCAGAACACCGGAGTCTGTACACAAAGATTTACTATCAGTTAATATCACATCCAGTAAAGATTTACTTATAGGTCTTGTATACTGATTTATTAACTGATAGATACTATTGGAAGAAATTAAATCTCTAAAAAATTTAGTTCGAAAATCATCAACAAGCAGATTAATGTTGATATCACCAGCACATATCAAGTGATCCGACTGCGGTATAAATTCAGTAAATATATTATTTAATATTTCCAGATCTCTATAAAATATTTCGTGAGGACTATACATTACTCCAAAGATAACTTTTTTATTATGAATGCAACATTGTATCCATAAATGTTCAACATTATTATTTTCAACAAAATCTGTATGAAGGATTTTAAATGATATGTTGTTACGCACATAAAAGGCGACACCTCCACCACGCCTAGATGTTCTTTCAGAGCTAATTAAATTGTATCCAGAAATATTAAATAATTTTGGAGGGCAAGTTTGGCTAATCCATGTTTCTGTGACACCTAATAAATCAAAGTTAAATCCGTTTACAAATTCCTTAAAA
This sequence comes from Stenolophus ochropezus, assembly GCA_035578165.1. NCBI lineage: Eukaryota > Metazoa > Arthropoda > Insecta > Coleoptera > Carabidae > Stenolophus > Stenolophus ochropezus. The sequence continues at coordinate 1,392,364 of JAQOWZ010000045.1, forward strand.
TTTAAAAAACAAGAGTTAAGCGACCTTACATTTAAATGGCCAAATGTAAACGAACTATTCTTTGGTTGAATGAATTCTGAATCATATGTTTCTGACATTTAACAAAAATTGAACAAGTAAAGTACAAGAGACAAAATCTGCTTAAGCCTGTTCAGGCATAATTTATGATTTTACAGAAAGTGATTCAGTAAGGTTGTGCACTTAAAATAAAAGAATATAATAATGAATCCAAACAGAATAAAGTTAATTAATATTTTTGATATCCTCAACATTGGCGACCACATGTTTGATACTTTTGCCATGATTATTTATAAGTACGATAACACGACCGTCTGATGACCACACATTCTTAAAATTAAACTTATCTGCAGCAGTTTTCAAAAGTGCCAGGTTCGTCTTGGTCAGGTCCTCTCGCATGGTGATACCGCTGCCCTTCAGCTTCTTTTTCTCCGTGTAAACTTGGGAACGCATACGGTAACTCACAAATTTTACAATTACCGCCCTGGTGAAATTATTTTTCGGCGGCCCAATTCTGTGACACCGGTCTATATCGTTGATAGAAATATTCACATTAAGTTTTTCACGACATAAAGTAACAATACGTTCGTCGATGTTTTCACTTTTTATTTCAGGTAGTCCAAAAATACGAACATTATTTCTACGAGTGTATTGTTCCAAATCGTTGCACTTCTTTTCAGATTCCACACAACATTTTTTTAACTCTATATTAGATTGTTTTACTTCATTCACTTCTTCTTGCAGCACTTTAAATTTAGCGTCGAAAACTTTTTCTACGGAAACTGCATTAACGATGGACTGAATAAAGGTTGTATCGGAATTTAGGTTTTTCAGAGCATCACTGATTAATGCACTGACTAAACCCTTATCTTCACGAGTAAGCATTTTGTACGATAGTAAGACAACCGTTAAATATGAATTAGATCACTTAATTTTTAAAAAAATATTTACTGAAAAACACAATGCCAGAACACGAGAACACGTCGACAGTACATCTCAGATTAGGTAAAATCTGACATAATTTTATAAAAAATCATATAAATATTTGCTTCCGCGCCCGATTTTTATAATTTTTTATCATATTTTAGCTAAAAGGAAACATTGCAATAAGAAAATTGCTATTTCAAGTGTGGTAGGTATTCTAGAATCCAGCCCATGTAGCTTAAAATATACAACGTATTCTTCAAGAATAGGTAAAATCTGATTTATTTTTGTAAAAAATCATATAAATATTTGCTTCCGCGCCTGAATTTTATAATTTTTCATCATATTTTAGCTAAAAGAAAACATTGCAACAATAAAATTGTGATTTCAAGTGTGGTAGGTATTCTAGAATCCAGCCCATGTAGCGTAAAATATACAACGTATTCGTTAAGAATATGTAAAATCTGATATAATTTTTGTAAAAAATCATATAAATATTTGTTTCCGCGCCTGAAATTTATAATTCTTTATCACATTTTAGCTAAAAGAAAACATTGCAACAAGAAAATTGCTATGGTAGGTATTCTAGAATCCAGTTTATGTAGATAACAATATACAACGTATTCATTAAAATGACACCCGAAAATTGAATGTTTATTACCTGATTGGTATCACGTTTTGGTCACTTTTGCATGTCAAATGCTTAAAACCATCCACAGTATAAATCCAAAAGCATGAATATGAATGTTTTAACAAAAATATCCATTTCAAGAACAGGTAAAATCTGACTTTATTTTTGTAAAAAATCATAAATTTTTACTTCCGCGCCCGAATTTTATAATTCTTCATTATATTTTAGCTAAAAGAAAACATTGCAACAAGTAAATTGCTATTTCAAGTGTGGTAGGTATTCTAGAATCCAGCCTTTGTAGCTTACAATATACAACGTATTCATCAAGAAAAGGTAAAATCTGACTTTATTTTTGTAAAAAATCATATAAATATTTGCTTCCGCGCCCGAATTTTATAATTTTTCATCATATTTTAGATAAAAGAAAACATTGCAACAAGAAAATTGCAATTTGTATGTGGTAGGTATTTTATAATCCAGCCCATGTAGCTGACAATATACAAAATTAAATGTTTATTATTTGATTGGTACCACGTTTTGGTCACTTTTGTGTATCCGATGCTTAAAACCATTCATAGTATAGATCCTAAAGCATGAATATGAATATTTTAACAAAAATATCCATTTCAAGAATATGTAAAATCATATAAATATTTGCTTCCGCGGACGAATTTTATTATTCTTCCTCATATTTTAGCTAAAAGAAAACATTGCAACAAGAAAATTGCTATTTCAAGTGTGGTAGGTATTCTAGAATCCAGCCCATGTAGCTTACAATATACAACGTATTCATTAAAATAACATCCGAAAATTAAATGTTTATTATCTGATTAGTACCACGTTTTGGTCACTTTTGCGTGTCCATTGCTTAAAACCATCCATTGTATAGATCCTAAAGCATGATTATGAATGTTTTAACAAAAATATCCATTTCAAGAATAGGTAAAATCTGACTTTATTTTTGTAAAAAATCATATAAATATTTGCTTCTGGGCCCGAATTTTATAATTCTTTATCATATTTTAGCTAAAAGAATACATTGCAACAAGAAAGTTGCTATTTCAAGTGTGGTAGGTATTCTAGAATACAGCCCATGTAGCTTACAATATACAACGTATTCAATAAAATGACACCCGAAAATTGAATGTTTAATATCTGATTAGTACCACGTTTTGGTCACTTTTGCATGTCCAATGATTAAAACCATCCATAGTATAGAACCTAAAGCATGAATATGAATGTTTTAACAATAATATCCATTTCAAGAATAGGTAAAATCTGACTTTATTTTTGTAAAAAATCATATAAATATTTGCTTCCGCGTCCGAATTTTATAATTCTTCATCATATTTTAGCTAAAAGAAAATATTGCAAAAAGAAAATTGCTATTTCAAGTGTGGTAGGTATTCTAGAATCCAGCCCATGTAGCTTACAAAATACAACGTATTTATCAAGAATAGGTAAAATATGAATTTATTTTTATAAAAAATCATATAAATATTTCCTTCCGCGCCCGAATTTTATAATTCTTTATCATATTTTAGCTAAAAGAAAACATTGCAACAAGAAAAATGCTATTTCAAGTGTGATAGGTATTCCAGAATCCAGCCTAAGTAGCATACAATATACGACGTATTTATCAAGAATAGGTAAAATCTGCCTTAATTTTTGTAAAAAATCATATAAATATTTGCTTCCGCGCCCGAATTTTATAATTTTTCATCATGTGTTAGCTAAAGAAAACATTGCAACATGAAAATTGCTATTTCAAGTGTGGTAGGTGTTCTAGAATCCAGCCCATGTAGCTTACAATATACAACTTATTCATTAAAATGACATCTGAAAATTAAATGTTTATTATCTGATTGGTACCATGTTTTGGTCACTTTTGCATGTCGATTGCTAAAATTATCCATAGTATAGATCCTAAAGCATGAATATGAATGTTTTAACAAAATATATCCATTTCAAGAATAAGTAAAATCTGACTATATTTTTGTAAAAAAACATATAAATATTTGCTTCCGCGCCCGAAGTTTATAATTTTTCATCATATTTTAGCTAAAAGAAAACATTGCAACAAGAAAATTGCTATTTCAAGTGTGGTAGGCATTCTAGAATCCAGCCCATGTAGCTTACAATATACAACGTTTTCAATAAAATGACACCCGAAAATTGAATGTTTATTATCTGATTAGTACCACGTTTTGGTCACTTTTGCATGTCCAATGCTTAAAAGCATCCATAGTATAGATCCTAAAACATAAATATGAATGTTTTAACAAAAATATCCATTTCAAGAATAAGTAAAATCTGACTTTATTTTTGTAAAAAATCATATAAGTATTTGCTTCCGCGCCCGAATTTTAGAATTCTTTATCATATTTTAACTAATAGAAAACATTGCAACAAGAAAATTGCTATTTCACGTATGGTTGGTATTCTAGAATCCAGCGCATGTAGCTTACAATATACAACGTATTCATCAAGGATAGGTAAAATTTTTGTAACAAATCAAATAGGTATTTGCTTCCACGCCCGCATTTTATAATTCTTCAGCATATTTTAGCTAAAAGAAAACATTGCAACAAGAAAATTGCTATTTCAAGTGTGGTAGATATTCTAGAATCCAGCCCATGTAGTTTACAATATACAACGTATTCATCATGAAAATGTAAAATCTGACATTATTTTTGTAAAAAGTCATATATATCTTTGCTTCCGCGACCGAAGTTTATAATTTTTTATAATATTTTAGCTAAAAGAAAACATTGCAACAAGAAAATTTCTATTTTACGTGTGGTAGGTATTCTAGAATCCAGACCATGCAGCTTGCAATATACAACTTATTCATCAATAAAAGATAAATACTGATTTTATTTTTGTAAAAAATCATAAAAATATTTGCTTCCGCGCCCGAATTTTATAATTCTTTATCATATTTTAGCTGTGTTTAGGTGTTCTAGAATCCAGCCAATGTAGCTCAAATTATACAACGTATTCATCAAGAATAGGAAAAATTTGACATTATTTTTGTAAAAAATCATATAAATATTTTCTTCCGCGCCCGAATTTTATAATTCTTCATCATATATTAGCTAAAAGAAAACATTGCTACAAGAAAATTGCTATTTCAAGTGTGATAGATATTCTAGAATCCAGCCCATGTAGCTTACAATATATATATATCAAGAAAAGGTAAAATCTGACTTTATTTTTGTAAAAAATCATAGCTTCCGCGCCCGAATTTTTTTAAATTTTCATCATATTTTAGCTAAGGGAAAACATTGCAACAAGGAAATTGCTATTACAAGTGTGGTAGGTATTCTAGAATCTAGCCCATGTAGCTTACAATATGCAACGTATTCATCAAGAAAAGATAAAATCTGATTTAATTTTTGTAAAAAATCATAAATATATTTGCTTCCGCGCCCGAATTTTATAATTTTTTATAATATTTTAGCTAAAAGAAAATATTGCAACAAGAAAATTTCTATTTCAAGTGCGGTATGTATTCTAGAATATAGCCCATGTAGCTTACAATGTACAACGTGTTCATCAAGAATAGGTAAAATCTGACTTTGATTTTTTGTAAAAAATCATATAAATATTTGCTTCCGCGCGCGAATTTTATAATTGTTAATCATATTTTAGCTAAAATAAAACATTGCAACAAGAAAATTGCTATTTCAAGTGCCGTAGGTATTCTAGAATCTAGCCCATGTAGCTTACAATATTCAACGTATTCATCAAGAATAGGTAAAATCTGACTTTATTTTTGTAAAAAAACATATAAATATTTACTTCCGCGACAGAATTTTATAATTCTTTATCATATTTTAGCTAAAAGAAAACATTGCAACAAGAAAATTGCTATTGCAAGTGTGGTAGGTATTCTAGAATCTAGCCCATGTAGCTTACAATGTACAACGTATTCATCAAGAATAGGTAAAATCTGAGTTTATGTTTGAAAAAATTATATAAAGATGTGCTTTTGCGCCCGAATTTTATGATTCTTCATCATATTTTAATTAAAAGAAAACATTGCAACAAGAAAATTGCATTTCTAGTGTGGTAGGTATTCTAGAATCCAGCTCATGTAGCTCACAATATACAACGTATTCATCAAGAATAGGTAAAATCTGACTTTATTTTTGTAAAAAATCAAATAAATATTGACTTTCGCTACCGAATTTTATAATTCTTCATCATAATTTAGCTAAAAGAAAACATTGCAACAAGAAAATTGCTATTGCAAGTGTGGTAGGTATTCTACAATCCAGCCCATGTAGTTTTCAATATACAACGTATTCATCAAGAATAAGTAAAATCTAACTTTATTTTTGTAAAAAATCATATAAATATTTGTTTCCGCGTCCGAATTTTATAATTCTTCATCATATTTTAGCTGAAAGAAAACATTGCTACAAGAAAATTGCTATTTCTAGTGTGGTAGGTATTCTAGAATCCATCCCATGAAACTTACAATATACAACGTATTCATCAAGAAAAGGTAAAATCTGACTTTATTTTTGTAAAAAATCATATAAATATTTGCTTCCTCGCCCGAATTTTATAATTTTTCATCATATTTTAGGTAAAAGAAAACATTGCAACAAGAAAATTGCTATTTTAAGTGTAGTAGGTATTCTAGAATCCAGCTCATGTAGCTTACAATATACAACGTATTCATCAAGAATAGGTAAAATCTGACTTTATTTTTGTAAAAAATCATATAAATATTTGCTTCCGCGCCCAAATTTTATAATTTTTTATCATATTTTAGGTAAAAGAAAATATTGCAACAAGGAAATTTGCTATTTCAAGTGTAGTAGGTATTCTAGAATCCAGCCCATGTAGCTTACAATATACAACGTATTAATTAAGATGACACCCAAAAATTGAATTTTTATTATCAGATTGGTACGTTTTGGTCACTTTTGCATGTCCAATGCTAAAATTATCTATAGTATAGATAATAAAGCATGAATATGAATGTTTTAACAAAAATTTCCATTTTAAGAATAGGTAAAATCTGATTTTATTTCTGTAAAAATCATATATATATTTGCATCCGCGCTCGAATTTTATAATTGGTAATCATATTTTAGCTAAAAGAAAATATTGCAACAAGAAAATTGCTATTTCAATTGTTGTAGGTATTCTAGAATCCAGCCCATGTATCTTATAATATACAATATATTCAACAAGAATAGGTAAAATCTAAGTTTATTTTTGTAAAAAATCATATAAATTTTTGCTTCCGCGCCCTAAATTTATAAATCATCATCATATTTTTGCTAAAAGAAAAGATTGCAACAAGAAAATTGCTATTTTAAGTGTGGTAGGTATTCTAGAAACCAGCCCTTGTAGCTTACAATATACAACGTATTCATTAAAATAACACCCGGTAATTAAATGTTTATTATCTGATTAGTACCACATTTTGGTCACTTTTACGTGTCCATTGCTTAAAACCATCCATTGTATAGATCCTAAAGCATGATTATGAATGTTTTAACAAAAATATCCATTTTAAGAATATGTAAAATCTGACTTTATTTTTGTAAAAAATCATATAAATATTTGCTTCTGTGCCCGAATTTTATAATTCTTTATCATATTTTAGCTAAAAGAATACATTGCAACAAGAAAGTAGCTATTTCAAGTGTGGTAGGTATTCTAGAATCCAGCCCATGTAGCTTACAATATACAACGTATTCATCAAAAATAGGTAAAATCTGACTTTACTTTTGTAAAAAATCACATAAATATTTGCTTCCGTGCCCGAATTTTCTACTTTTGCATCATATTTTAGCTAAAAAAAAAATTTGAAACAAGAAAATTGCTATTTCAAGTGTGGTAGTTATTCTAGAATTCAGCCCATGTAGCATACAATATACAACATATTCATTAAAATGACACCCAAAAATTTAATGTTTATTATTTGATTGGTACCACGTTTTGGTCACTTTTCCGTGTCCAATGCTTAAAATTATCCATAGTATAGATCCTAAAGAATGAATATCAATGTTTTAACAAAAATATCCATTTCAAGAATAGGTAAAATCTGACTTTATTTTTGTAAAAAATCATATAAATATTTGCTTCCGCGCCCGAATTTTATAATTCTTCATCATATTTTAGCTAAAAGAAAACATTGCAACAAGAAAATTTATATTTCTTGTGTAGTAGGTATTCTAGAGTCCAGCCCATGTAGCTTACAATATACAACGTATTCGTTAAAATGACACCCGAAAATTGAATGTTTATTATCTCACTGGTACCACGTTTTGGTCACTTTTGCATGTCCAATGCTTAAAACCAACTATAGTATAGTTCCTAAAGCATGAATATGAATGTTTTAACAAAAGAATCCATTTCAAGAATAGGTAAAATCTGAATTTATTTTTGTAAAAAATCATATAAATATTTTAATCCGCGCCCGAATTTATAATTCTTTATCATATTTTAGCTAAAAGAAACCTTTGCAACAAAAAAATTGCTATTTCAAGTGTGGTAGGTATTCTAGAATCCAGCCCATGTAGCTTACAATATACAACGTATTCATCAAGATTAAGTAAAATCTGAAGTAATTTTTGTAAAAAATCATATAAATATTTGCTTCCGCGCCCGAATTTTATAAATTTTTGACATATTTTAGCTAAAAAAAACATTGCAACAAGAAAATTGCTATTTCGAGTGTGGTAGCTATTCTAGAATGCAGCCCATGTAGCTTACAATATACAACGTATTCATTAAAATGACACCCGAAAATTGAATGTTTATTATCTAATTGGTATCACGTTTTTGTCACTTTTGCATGTCCAATGCTAAAATTATCCATAGTATAGATCCTAAAGCATGAACATGAATGTTTTAACAAAAATATCCATTTCAAGAAAAGGTAAAATCTGACTTTATTTTTGTAAACAATCATATAAATATTTGCTTCCGCGCCCGAATTTGATAGTTCTTCATCATTCTTTATACTATATATATATATATATATATATATATATATATATATATATATATATATATATATACAGGGTGAATACTGAAAACCTTGACATAGGGAAATAACATGGGAAAACAGTTTTTTGCTGTTTCCATCTGTCCCGCTTAATAAAATCGGTGTATATGGTATCGTCAGTTAGATTACTTAATTTTGTATCTAATAAAACCAAATGCTGTGTAATATGGTCTTTTCTAACAGATATATTTGATAAAATAAATTGTATTTTGAAGGTTATCCTTCATATTTTCGAATAAGGAACGTCAAAAACAAAATGCTCCATAGCCGAGTGGATACGAGGCCTGTTTCATAACATAAATAATCTACAAGACCTGGTTCGAGATCACATCGGCCCTATTTTTTTTTAAATTAAATTATACTTAAAATATCATGTTTCGAAACATGAAATACCAAATTATACACCAAAAACTAAATTCAAATTAATTGTTAAGTTTGACAGACAGCAAATAATAATGCTATTAAATATTTGGATTTTTTTATTTATAAAAATATTAATATTGCTATTTTATTAAAATGGTCTGATATAATAAAGATATTTTAAGCATAATTTAATTAAAAAAAAGTAGGGCTGAGGTGGTCTCGAACCAGGTCTTGTAAATTATTTATGTTATGAAACAGCCCTCGTATCCACTCGGCTACGGAGCATTTTGTTTTTGACGTTTCTTATTCGAAAATATGAAGGATAACCTTCAAAATATAATTTATTTTATCAAATATTTCAATTAGAAAAGACCTTATTACACAACATTTGGTTTTATTAGATGCAAAATTAAGTAATCTAACTAACGGTACCATATACAACCGATTTTATTTAGCGGGACAGATGGAAACAGCAAAAAACTGTTTTCCCATGTTATGTCCCTATGTTTTCAGTATTCACCCTGTATATATATATATATATATATATATATATATATATATATATATATATATATATATATATATATATATATATATATATATCTATTGATTCATCACGAGCATCGAGTAACTTTTGTGAAGGCCTACAGCCTGAACCATGCAAGTGATTGTTATATATTTTTTTTTAATATGTGGGGGCTAATGAGATCTGGTGCCTTTTGGGTTTCTCATATTTTTACTATTAGTAGTTTTCGTGTAAAAAATTAAAACTTTGCACAAATGCTGCCTTGAAACAATGGATCCCAGAGGCCATGTCTAACTTTAAGAAGAATCACGCCGTCATCCGTCACTTTTGACAATTTGTCTATGAACTTTAAATGATTATATCTTTTAATAGAACATTGATATTATAGATTTAAAAACAGTATCATGAATAATAGTCCTGAGCAAATGTGTTACAACTAATTTAAGTTTAAAACATAACGTATTTAATTAATATAAATTTTGACGTTTCGAATTACATAAGTCAATGTTGCCAAATGTGTGATGAAGTAGGTAACTTTGACAAGTGTAAAGTACGAATATTAAAGTACAATAATTTTGAAAATGGACAAAGATATTATTAACTGAACTATGTATCCGTACTTTATAATATTGAGCAAAATATGTATTATTATTGTAGAAATTGTATATGGTACAATTAAAATTTTCTAACATTTAACGTTTGTTATAATTGGTTATAACATAAATTTATACTAGAAATTCTGCAACTTGATACAAACACTAAGAACATATGTTGGTTTGTACTTATTATTTATTATTGAAATAAATATAAAATGATATATGTATGTTTTAGAAATGTAGAGAAATATATAAAAAGGAAAGAAATATACAAAAGATTGGAAATAAGCAGTACTAAAGAATATGAAAGACGAAAGAGTACAATTTATTATTCCTGCAAAAGCAGAAACATTATTTTTCAGAAAATAATTCAATTAATTGACATTCTTTTCTTTATATACAAGAGAGTTATAGAAATAATTCAAATAACGCGCATTTTTAGAGCCGGTGTTCTTCTTTTGATTCATATGCGTTTCAACCCTCTATTTTATTTAGTGAACGACAAGTTCGAAGAAATTAAATCATTTGTCAAAAGATGTTATGTGTCATACCTTCATAATTTACTTAAAAGTCTTGCCAGCACATTGTTGTTTATTGTATTTGCAAAATGACAAGTACACCTATAATTGTAAGCCGGAATATACTTCGCAAACGTATTAGAAATAGTAAGTTACAAATAAATTCCTATTATATTGAATAACAAGTTATTTATTATAGGTGTTTTGTAGTACTATCCTGAGTACTGTACTTCATTTTAAATTAGACAGGCGATAAAAAATTAAATAATTATAATAAAAAGGTACATGATATCATTAGAAGATTTTGACTTAAAATCAACAAGTAAGTGGGATAACTGACTATCGGAAATTTTAAATTCTGAGCTAAAATCGTTCACAATACTAGACAAACAATACGTGGTATTAATTTCCTGCAATCTGTTTACAAAACCTGTAAGTAGCAGAAGATATGTTATAACTCCGAATGAATGTATGTACATAACAGATTGTGTTGTCCTAAAACATCTTTATTATGAAAAAAATATTACAAGCTGGAGGGGATGTACTATTTGTATTTTTATTAAAAAATAATTACAATCAAACGAACGAAGTAGAATTTAAAATAAATTTAATAAAATACGTTTTATGATAAATATGTTTTTAATGCAGGATTGGTTTATCAACTGATTGTTAATATGAAAAAAGTCTTTATTGGAGTTGCAATCACCTGATAAAATCCACTAATATGTGTATTAGTGGATTTTATTAAATTACAGTAACTGCAATAAAGACCTTCCTCTAATGTTTTTTTTTAATTTGTAATTTTCATTTTACAGCTATGAATGTGAAAATTAATAATAATGTAGGTACACTGAACAAAAGTTGCAGTTTATTTTAACAAAAATACAATATGAATGATTATACACAAATTTTGAATGTATTTCATGTAAGTATACATTTTAGTGCAATTAATCTCTACCAATACGTTGTATTTTATTAACAGTTATTATGTTATTACGGTATTAGTATGAATCAGTGAAGAAGTTCATGTTGCAACCATTTGAAAACGGTTGCATTTGGAATATAAGCACTAATGCCAGAGTATCAGTTTTCGCTCAAAAGTTCGCCGTTATCTTATGATCAATTAGAATGGAAGTTAAAGATTCGAACAACAAACCTTGCATCTGTGACGCTAAAAGTAAGTATTATAATTATTTCGTTATTGTATATAACACGTTCATTTCGTTTTAAAGGAAAATTCTCATTCAAATTAAAAGTATATTTGTGTTATAACATTATGAATAAATTATTATTTAAAATTTATTATTTTTGAATTTTTAATAATTTAATTTTTGTATTTATCTGTATGTACGGTGTCGTTATTAATAATTTCATATTTGCCGACATTTCGGAAATACTAATTTGAGATCAGGGACACCATAGAAAACAAAATTTGTTTATCAAGAATATTGCTTCTTCACTTGTGTGTAGAGTAATTTCATTTATTGTGCTTTGTTACAATATATTTATATTGCGAATTAATATTCATTATCTTTGATCAGAGCTGCAGTAGTCACAATAAAATATATCCCGTTTAGTGTGCCGCTAAATTCAAATCTAAGGTGAGAAATATTTTATATCTTTTACAACTCTCGAAAAATCAACTTGCAAGTTCGCAATTTACAATTAAAAAAATGTCATTTACAACCAAGCTAATAGAAATTTTAATTTGTGATTTCATTATTTTTTTTATATTATTTTATTTCTTATTAAATTCTATATTTTTCTTGTGTACCCGGCGCCAGTAGTTTTTAACCGGTTTTCCGTAAACCTACAAAAGATGTGTCTCCATTATTTTTATTTAGCTGAAGTATGCTCCAAAATATGCTAAATTATTTATTGCACAAATTAAAAAAATATTTAGGCGGGTATTTCATCGTCTCTGGTGGGCCGCGTGTTATAACTAATTGCGAGTTAGTCCAACCTACAATTTTTGAGAGTTGATCTTTTATTTAAGTATAAGTAATTTACTTTAAATTTATATTAATTACACTATCTCTAATAGGCCGTGAAAGCGTGACGTCAAAATGGAGCGGGAATTACATATATATTTTTTGGTTTGAAATTTTGGTAATTTAAATAACTTTCATCTGTTGTGTACTTATGTTTCGTTATGTATATGTCCGTATAAAATCTATTTTAGCTTAATATGCAAGAATGCATGTTTTTTTATTAACATATAGGGTAGGAAAGGTACAAAATTATTTAAAAAATAAATTTATTAAGTGGTTGATTCTTACTTCTTAGTAACAGTACTTTTATCTCGCAATTTTTTTATTCTGAGAATTTTAAAATGTTGCAAACTTTTCTGTTACATCCAAAAAAAAAAAATTTTAATTGCGAAAAGTTGACTATTTTATTGTTATATATAATTAGAAATCTATGAATGTATTTTTTGTGAAAAATCTTTAAAATATACAGGCTGTTCCATTTAAGCGTGCCACCATTGCTATCTTAAAAACTATAAGAACTACCAGTTTGGTTAACTTAGCAAGGAATCACCATTTTAAAAGTCTATTAACATAAGCGAAACAAATATTTTTTTAAACCAATGGTTCTCAAGATATGGAGTGGGTTTTTTTGCCCATTATGTTGTTCTTGTAAAATGGTGGTTCTCGCTAATTTGAACAACCTCGTAGCTCTTATAGTTCTCGAGATAGCAATGGTGTCACACTTAACTGGAACATCCTATATTTACCGAAAACAACATTTTTATTTAAATGTTATTTATTTACAAATAAAACACAAAATGTAAACTATCCGCAAATTTCTTGTAGTCCAACCATGATACCAAGTCTTAAATACATCCACTATTAAATTATAAACATATTTTTATATAAATATGCATTTAATTAATAATTAACGCGAAATACATCATTATCTTACAAACTACACATAAGAACACAACAGATGACAGTTGTTAAAATTGCGCGGTTATAGTTTGTTCACTACATGGACAATCTCAAATATATTATTATATTTCACGTTGTGTAATTGCCGCTCGATTATGACGAGAGCAGTTTCACGGCCTAGACAGTGTACATAGTTTGCAGTATTTAGTAATTTAGCAATCTAATAATACTAATACACATTTATTTTGTATTAATTTTTTATAATGCTATGCATATATTTTAAATATTAATTTTACTGTAGGTTTACAACTTGACTGCAGCAGAGTAAAAGAAAGAGTGCAACATTCCATTATCCTAACAGAAAAGAACCTGATCGACTTATAATCGAAGGCCTGACGTAATTATTGGTAATTATAAATATTGAAAAGAACAACGCACTCAAAAATTGTAAGTTTTGTATAATTTTTAAGTACATAACAAAATGCCAAGTAAAGATAGAATTAAACGTCTTAAGCGCAAGCAAAACAACGAGAAAAATGCGGCAAAAAATAATAAAAATGATAATACGGGAAATATAGAAGAAAACTTTATTAATAGTCAGGTTCAATCAGGTTGTAGGAGTATATCTGTCATTTCAGTAGGGGACAATAATATCAATAATGTACATACAAGTAATCCAACGGCTAATGTAGAAATTAGGACAGTAAACTATCAGATTCACTTAATAGACCAGGATATTAACACGTTGCTAAATCCTGCAGGGTACTTAGAAGACGTACACATAGACTTTTTCTTTTCTTTAGTCCGTTCTATGACTGAGTTCAACCCTCAGCCTACAGTGTATGTAAATGCTCCGGACCGTATCATTCCAGTTCAACAAGGAACTAAAATTTTTTTCGTACCAGGTGCAAATACCGGTAGTATTGGTCATTGGCTTACCGCGTACTATGACGGTTCAGAGATAATTATTTACGACAGCATGAATTCTCAATGTTTAAATTCAAATGCCAGTTTATATTTAGAAAGACTATTTCCTTATAGACCAACAGTTAGATTTGTCCGGGTTCAGCAGCAGACCAACACTTTTGATTGTGGGTTGTTTGCAATTGCGTTTTGTACGAGTATCATATTTAACCGCAATCCGGAACAGGAAAATTATGATATCAATAAGCTTAGGTCACATACTTTAAATATGTTTCGAACACGTAATTTAGTATTATTTCCGATAACACGACAGCAGAAATGAAGAGAAAAGCATTTAAAGCGTAAAGAGAATGAAACAGCTGAAGAACGGTCCAAACGTCTAAAATTAAATACAGAAAATAAATTAAAAATTTTAGCTAATGAAACACTTGATCAACAAACAAATAGGTTAAATAAATTAAAATTTAATTTCAAAGAATACATTAAAAATGAAACACCTGAACAAAAAACAAATCGCTTAAATAGATTAAAAGATAACTTTCAAAATATGATTCCAATAGAAACACATGAACAAAAAGAAAAACGTTTAAATAGGTTGAAAAATAATTTTAAAAATACAATTGAAATAGAGACATCCGAACAGAAAAAAAATCGTTTAAGTAGGTTAAAAAATAATTTAAAAACTTCAATAGAAACAGAAACTCCCGAACAGAGAGAAAATCGTTTAAATAGTTTAAAAAATAATTTTGAAATTTCAATAGAAACAGAAACACCCGAACAGAGAAACAGAAAGAAGAGCGTTTGTTAAAAAATAATGTAATAAATAAAAATAAAGTAAAGACACGCAAAAATAAAGTTAATGATAAAGTTAGATTAGCTAGCAAAGGTATAGGAATGCAAATTGAACCGCATTCGTTGGGTCCAATGTCTGCACTGTGCACTTACTGTTCATCCAAAAACTTCGCGTATGAGAAGCCCTCGGACGGCAAATTCACACACTGCTGCCGTAAAGGCAAGTTAAACGCAGATCAATTAGGCGAGTTTCCGGAATACATATAAAGTCTAATGATCAATAATAACGCGGACAGTAGAAATTTTAAAGATAATATTAGACAGTACAATAGTGCGTTAGCTTTTGCTTCCTTTGGGGCTAAAATTTCAATGCCTCCGGGCAGAGGACCATATTGTTTCCGAATACATGGTCAAATTTATCATGATTCAGTCAGTTCCTTATATCCAACTAATAATAATGTTGAAAAATATGCGCAGTTATACATTATAAATTCTGCGGAAGCGTTAGAGAAAAGAATGAATGTAGAATACAATAAACAGTGTAAACCAAATATAATGGGGCAGTTAGATGATATTATTAGAGAAATTAATCCGTATTCTCAAGCATACATGATGTTAAAAGAAGTAGAGCAAAGAGAAATAGCTAGGGCAAATATTAATAATCAGTCAGTGCCAGAAATTAATTTGTGGATAGTTAGTGACAGACGAAAAGATAAGCGTAGGTATAATGTACCAACATGTAATGAAGTGGCTGTAGTTTTTACATCAAATGACGGAGAGCCATTAATAGATAGAGACATTTGTGTTCACCCAAGAGCAGGCGGTTCTGTTAGAATTAATCATACTTTTTCCTCGCGGTGAATGTGGCTGGAACATGAACCTAAAGCATGCCGACGGTATTAAAAAACAAAGCATGCTACAATATTACATGAATAGATTAGCAATTAGAGATATATTTAATCCGTGTTTAGAAGCCGGAAAGCTAACTCAGCAGTACATTGTAGATGCATATGTGAAAGTCGAGGCTGAAAGATTGACTTATATTAGATTAAATCAGCCTACCCTCAGAGTAGAGCTGTATAATGGGTTAATGGACCATGTAAATAATTTAGCAGATAATGAGGGCGGTAAGGCGGGCACAATGGTTATTTTACCATCCACATTCCAAGGTGGCAGTCGTTTTATGTTAAAAATGTATCAGAACGCTATGTCAATTGTTAGAGAATTCGGCCGACCTGATTTGTTCATAACAGTAACGTGTAATCCAAAATGGCCTGAAATAATTGAACAGTTACGCGAAGGTCAAAGTTCTGCAGATCGGCCAGATATAGTAGCGCGAGTTTTCAACGGAAAAATTAAAAGTATGATGAATGAAATTCTTCACGATGATATTTTTGGAAAAGTCGTAGCCTTTATTTTTGTAATAGAATTCCAAAAACGTGGGTTACCACATATGCATTTGTTGTTGACATTAGATAGCGATAGTAAAATCCGTAACAAAGATGAAATAGACGAAATTGTAAGCGCCGAAATTCCAGATGAAGACGATGAACCAGAGTTGTATCAATTAGTTCGAACGCACATGATTCACGGTCCCTGCAGTATATTAAATAAATATTCACCTTGCATGAATGAAAATAAATGCACAAAAAGATACCCTCAAGAATTTCGAAACGAAACACACGAAAATATTAACGGTTATCCTCTTTACAAAAGGCCAGATAATAATGCAAAGATATATATTCTCTGGAAAAACGGTTTAGTAAAATATACAATAGATAACAGATGGATAGTACCTTACAATCCATATTTGCTAAAAAAGTATAAAGCTCATATTAATATCGAAATATGCTCTTCGGTTAAAAGTGTTAAATATATTTGCGATTATCTGTGTAAGGGTCATGACTGCGCAAGTATTAAATTAGGTCAACCAGATAAAGATAAAGTAATTCAATGGGATGAAATAACCGGTTATTTAGATGCGAGGTATGTTTCTGCTCCAAAATGTTGTTGGAGGCTACTGGAATATCCCTTACACGATAAATCTCATGTAATATTTGAGTTAGCTGTTCATTTGAAATACCAACAGGCGGTATTTTTCGTTAATGGTCAAGAGAAAAAAGCAGTAGAACGGGAAGCGAAAAAAAATACAACTTTAACTGCGTGGTTTATTCTAAATAGCACAGATGTAAATGCTCGGCAGTATGTTTATATGCAAATTCCAAAATATTATGTATTTGTTAATAACGCTTGGAAGGCTAGGCAACGCGAGTCAAAACCACCAATAGGCCGAATGATTTCCGTCAGTTCCAGAGATATAGAAAGGTTCCATCTACGTTTAATATTAGTACACGCGAGAGGGGCTACAAGTTTCGAAGACTTGCGTACCGTAGATGGTAAGTTGTATAACACATACCAAGAAGCTGCCCGCGCATTAGGTCTTTTAGCAAATGATAAAGAATGCGAAAATTGTTTAGGTGAGGTAGTGATAAATAAATTTCCGAGACACTTAAGAGAATTATTTGCATATTTAATTTGTTTTCACACGTCCACCAATGCCGTAGCTTTGTGGGAAAAATTTAAAGAGTATTTGATAGAGGATTATTTACTGCACAATTCCGAAAAAGTAGCGCAAAATAAATGTTTAAGAAAAATTCAAGAAATATTAGAAATACATAGATTCACATTAAGCGATTTCGGTTTACCGCTGCCAGATGACGTAGACGAAAATGAAAACGATTTGATTGATACTGCAGCAGAGAAATTAGAGGGAGAACAAAATGTAGCGTTGTTTAATAATGATCAAAGAGAAATTTTAGATTTAATTTTAAATGCCGTATCAGATAGTAATAGCAAAAATAGATATTTCTTTGTAGACGGTCTTGGTGGTACAGGAAAGACATTTTTATATAATACCCTCATCAGTATTTTAAGAGGTCAAAATATTAAGGTAATAGCCGTAGCGTGGACAGGAATAGCGGCTACTTTATTAAAAGGTGGTCAAACTGTACATTCGGTTTTCAAGTTACCAGTACCTGTAAATGACGGCTGCGTATGTAAAGTTAAAGCAAATAGTAATGCAGGCAAACTAATAAAAGATGCAAGTGTAATCATCTGTGACTAAGTAACTATGATACCGAAACACGCGTTAAATGCAATAGATTTACTTTTAAAAGATTTAATGAACAATACGGTACCATTTGGTGGGAAAGTTATAGTATTAGGTGGTGATTTCAGACAATGTTTACCGGTAGTAAATTATACAAATCATCGTACCACAATTGTTGCAGAGTGCTAGTCTCAGTGAAATATTATTTTATTATGAATTAAATACATAAACATGTGATTTGTACATCAATGTTAACTTCTGACAACTAACTGACAACATAACAATTTTTTTATTATTATTTTACAACCTACGATTATTTATTTATTTTATTTCATATTTTGAATCTGCTTATCTCCAACACTCCTCCTTAAGCAGCTTCAAACGTAAATCTTTAAATATCTTCTTTCCTAAAGCTTTTGTAAATATGTCTGCTGCTTTGTATTTATGTACACTAAACGCACAGTCTTACCAATGTGTTGATTTATTAATTTGCGTCGTATTTCAATGTGTTTTTTTCCTTTAGTTATCTTCCCTTCATCTGCATTCTCCAGCATATGAATCGCTGCCTTATTATCAATGAACATGTCAGTTGGTTCCGTTATATTGCTTATTTTCAACTTCTTTAGTACTCTACGAACCCAACAAATTTCTTGTATTCCACTGACTGCAGCACGATACTCTGCCTCAGCTGAAGAAATTGCTATTACTGACTGTTTCTGTGCCATCCAGACAATTGGACCTCCATAGTTAATCAAAACTCCACTGGTAGAAATCATATTTGACTCTGTGCCACCATAATCTGAATCTGTATATACTTGTAACTCAGTCTTGCCATCAAAAAATATTCCAAAGTGTTCTGTTCCTCGTAGATATCTAAATACACGTTCAATCATTTTCCAATGACTGAGACTTGGATTACATACTTGACGACTCAGATAATTCACAGTGAAACTAATGTCTGGTCTTGTTATAGTTGACAAGTACAATAGACTTCCGATGACTTCACGGTATGGTTTGTTTTTGAGTAGTTTGTCATTTACTTTCTTGTCAGTTAACATTCCAGGCTCCTTCAAAACCAAATCGAGATAGTATTTTGCGTGTATATCTTTGTTGTGTAATTAGTATACCATTTTCCTTTTGATTAATTTCCATTCCAAGATAAAATAATTTTCCTTCTTCTGGACTCGTGGTCTTCATTTGAAACCTTTTACCTAATTCAGATAATACTCGATTTATCATCTCGTTATCACGACTAATTACAATTCCATCATCTACAAATATTCCAATTTTAATTGATCTGTCTTTGTTGTAGAAAATACATGGATCATCGTCAGTGTCTTTGAATCCCAATTTCTGTAATTCTTCGGTAAATATTGCATTCCATGCTTTTGGAGCTTGCTTCAACCCATATAAGCTCCTTTTAAGACGACAAACCCTTCCAGTATTGTCATCAAAACCTCCTGGTTGTAACATAAATATTTCCTCTGATAGATTCCCATTTAGAAATGCAGTATTGATGTCAAATATACGAATTTGTAATTTTTCACTTGCTGCATGACTTAATAACAATCGAATACTAGCATATCTAATCACAGGTGCAAAAGTTTCTTTGTAATCTATTCCATATCTTTGATCAAAACCTCGGGCGACAACACGAGCTTTCAAACGTCCATCTGCTTTCTCGCGTAATACCCATTTACATGTTAACGGTTTTCGACCTGTAGGTAATTCTACTAGCTCCCAAACTTCCATACGATTTAAAGCATCAATTTCGTCTTGCATTGCTCTTTTCCATCCAGGATCTTTCAATGCATTCTTGATTGAAATATCTTCAACTTCACCAATCATGACGTAGTCAACATATCTCAACGGTTGCTTGATGTTCTGACGATCTCTTAGATTATATTTCGGCACATTTTCATTTATCTCTTCATTTTGCTCTAATTCAACGTTCTCGCAATTTTCATTGTACTCCTCCTGACCTTTGTCATTTTCAGACTCAGATGACTCATCACCAACCGCTTCTACTTCTTCATGTCTTTCTTCAATAGTCCCACAATTTATCTCAGTATAGCCATGTTCTGGGCCAACTTTTTCATCAAATATGACATTACATGATACTTCAACACGTCGTTCATTTGGTAGGTAGATACGATAGTCATGTTCTTCAACATCGTAACCAACGAAAATTCCTTTCTTGCTCTTCTTATCAAGCTTCTGACGTTGACAATCTGGGATCATCATGTAGCATTCACAACCAAAGCTTTTCATGGATTTCAGACTAATTCGACGACCAAACCATAATTCAGCAGGCGTTTTACCAATAACATTACTATTTCCAGTTTGATTAATAGTGAAAACTAAATAATTCAATGCTTCTGCCCACAAAAATGGTCCAAGGTCTTTGGCGAAAATTTCTGCTCGAGCTGCTTCAACCATGGTACGCATTTCTCTTTCAATTCTGCCATTTTGTTGTGGTGTATAAGAAACTGATCGTTCATTAAATAGACCCAGTTGCTTAAAGATATTTTTACTTCTGACATTTTTAATTTCTTTTCCATTATGTGACATAAGAATTTTTAATCTTCTTTCGAATTGATTTTCAACTAAGTTTAAATAAATATTTAACTTGTCTATTGCTTCTGATTTATTCTTCAAGAAATAAACTGTCCGAAATCGACTAAAATCGTCTTTAAACAATAAAAAATACTTAGCACCACCAAGAGATACAACATTCATTTCTCCTAAATCAACATGAACTCTATCAAGAGGAGCTTTTGCTACGATATTATTTTTCGGATGAGATACTTTGTGTTGTTTACCATATGCACAACCTTTGCAGACTTTATCTTCCCAATCATCAATGTATTGAATGTTATTTCTCTTCAGAATATCCTTTATGTGACGTACATTTTGATGAGCTAGTCTTTCGTGCTAAAGTCTTAAACTAACTGCTGGCAGACTGTAATGTTCCATTGAACGAAACATCATCTGAAATAAGCCTCCAATCCTTTCAGCTACCAAGACAATCTTGTCTCCTTCCATAATCAGTGACTTTTCTGCTGTAGCTTGTTGTGTGTAACCTTTGTCCAGTACAGTTGTAACAGAAAATAAATTAAATGAGAGTTCTGGAACAAACAAAACATCCCTTAATATAATCGGATACCATTTCTCTCCATCATAAGCACTCAGCTGGACATCACCAGCTGCAACTCCTTGCAACTTTGTTGAATCTCCAATTTCAACTAGTATCGGAACATCTAAAGATCTTACATTCGTCAGCCACTTTAATTTTCCTGTTAAATGATGAGTAGCGCCACTATCCTTGATCCAAAGTTCATGCTTGTTCGATGAATTTTCCAGAAAAATAGATGACAGTGCAATTGAGACAAAAGATTTAACTTTACCTGAGTCATTATTATTATTTTGCTTCTTTATACATTCATTTGCAAAATGTCCTTTCTTGTGACAGTAATTGCAACTGTACGTTTTCTTGCAATATTCAAGGTACTCAGGACATGGTTTATTTTTACAATCACGCTTTATGTGTCCCACTACTCCACACTTAAAACAATTGATATTAGATTGACTTCGCTGTTTAGACTGACTGAAATTCTGATAATCTGATCTTTTCTTCATATTTATTTGAGTCTTCCTGTGTTCATCTCTCTTATCAAATTTACCAACAAGTGCATCTCCGATATTTTCTGACTCTCTTGCTTGAAGCCTTATTTCCTCTTGTTGAAGACGATCACGTAAATTTGGTAGAGTTTTATCAGCTTCTGTAACTGATTCCCACGCTGCATGAAAATAATCAAATTTGGCTGGCAGTGAATTTAAAATTCTTGACATTATCCAAGTGTCCTTGACTTCTTCACCATTTGAACGTAATTCTTGTGCCAGTTCATCTATTTCAAAACAATTTTCTACTGCTGATTTCAATTTATCATATTTATAGCTAAAGAATTGCTGCTGCAATATCGCTGTTGACTTTTGACTTTTCCTGCCATAAATATCTTCAAGTCTTTCGATCATCTCTGAAAATGATTTGCATGTCGTAATCTTCAAGGCGATTTTCTCATCAACATTCAGTCCAATAATTGTCTGAGCTTCTACATCTTTCTTGATCCATTCGTTGATTTCTGGATCTGTTTTAAACGGTTTTGGTGTTACTCCCGTAGCAACGTCTAACAAATTCTTCATACGTAGCATCAAGTTTAGTTTAAATATCCAGCATATATATAATTTGACTTTCCATTTCCTTCAGTAGACTCAACTAGCCTGTCTAGACTCAGCTTGGCATCCATTTTTGTTCAAATTGGTGAAAAACTTTTATATTCAATTGCCCGTTTATTATTATCTTACTTGCTCACTTTCTTATTTGCTTACTGGCTTACTTTCTTACTGGGGCTCATAACCTGTTGCAGAGTGCTAGTCTCAGTGAAATATTATTTTATTATGAATTAAATACATAAACATGTGATTTGTACATCAATGTTAACTTCTGACAACTAACTGACAACATAACAATTTTTTTTTTATTATTTTACAACCTACGATTATTTATTTATTTTATTTCATATTTTGAATCTGCTTATCTCCAACAACAATAATAGAAACTTGTGTAATAACAAGTCAATTTGGCAACTCTTTAAAAAATTTTCTTTAACACAAAACATGCGTGTAAATAGGGACGAAAGATAATTTTCTGAGTATTTACTAAAAATCGGCAATGGTTTAACTGAAGTTGTCAAAATTCCTGCACACTGTGTATGACAAACGTCATTAGCTAATGATATATTTGGAGATAATGATATAGAGCCAAATAATATACACAAATTTACAGGCCGCGCCATTTTAGCACCAACAAATGACGATACAATTATAATAAACGAACAAGTATTAAATAAAATCGTAGGACAATAAAAAATATATTACAGTGCTGATTTTTGTGAAAGCGATGAGAAAAATAAAATTAGTTATCCAACCGAATTATTAAATGCGTTAACACCAACCGGAATGCCTCCTCACAAATTAACGTTAAAAGTGGGGGCAATAGTAATGTTACTACGAAACATGAATCCAAAACGTGGGCTATGTAACGGTATAAGATTTATTATAAAAGATATGAAAACTAATTACCTTGATGTAGAAGTATTAAGCGGGCAAAGTGCACGTACCCGACTCTATCTACCAAGATTTGATTTAATTACCGATACAAATTTACCATTCAGTTTAAACCGCCGCTAATTTCCAATTCGATTAGCATTTTCAATGACAATTAATAAATCACAAGATCAAACGTTTAATTTTGTTGGAATTAATTTAGTAAATCCAGTTTTCACTCATGGCCAATTATATGTTGCAATGTCGAGCGTACGGTCATCTAAAAACTTAAAAATAAAATTACCGGAATCAAATATTAACGAAAATACTAACGAAGGAACAACGACGAATGTGGTATTTAAAGAAATTTTAAACTAAACAAGATATTAAAATCATAATGAAATAATTTCAATTAAATTTTAATCAATAAAAAAATTATATAAGATAACAATATTATATGAAGTACATATTTATAAACAGTATTTCAAAATTTAAAAACATTATATAGAGCATATCATAATAAAATTTTCAAAAAATTTAAGTTAATGTGCAAGTATTAAACCAATCTTTTTACAAAATTATGCAGTATCGTAGCCAGGTTATTAAAAACCTTAAAGATAAAATTATCAGATTTTAATATTAAAAATAAAGTTTTGAATTGTGAACAAATGGGGTATTTAGAAAAAATTTAAATTGAACAAGTAAATATCATGATAAAAAATTGTTATATTTACAATGTCATAGGCATTTCGTAACTTATTGCAAAATTATGAACAAAATATCAATAATACATAAATTTCATAATAATTAATTTTAAAACTATATAAAAAAAATATTTAATGTTTGAAGTGAAAGATATTGAAAAAAATTTAATATAACTAAATAAATCTAGCAAATACATATAAAAACATATAAAAAATTGCAATCCATTTAATAATTAATGAATGAACGTAAAATTTAAAAACATTTAATATGCAAAAGTATATAATAAATGATAACAGACAAGCAGGCCATTCTACCATTGTATCTCAAAACTCGTGCAACAGAATACTAATTTGTACTTATGTTTTGGGCATTATACTACAAAACCGCCAAGTATGGTAAAAATTTAAAGTACCATTGGGGGTTTTAATGTGTTATGTTCCAAGTCATTGTGACTGTTGCATGAATTAGAGAAATAAGGTTTTAATATTCATAAAACTATAAAAGTGCAAATATTAACTACAATTTATTTAAACATACATTTTTTGGTAAAAATACCTTTTTATTTTTAATTACTTTGGTAGATGGCAAAACAATAGCTTGGACATAATGCAATAAAACCCAATACCAGTGGTATTTAAATTTTTGCTGTACTTTGATTTAGTATTATAGCCCGTGATTAAATAAATAAATATAAGAGAAATTAAATACCTACATTAAAAAATAAACTTTATCAAAATTATTCGCCACACAATGGCTGGGTGGAATTAGGCATATGAAGCTCATTAAAACTTTAAATTTTTAAATTAAATTTTTTTAGAATATCAGAAAAACATGTAATATTATAAAAAGAATTATTGATGGTGTATATGAAATATATAATAAAAATATAAGAAAGCAATAATGATAAATTTAAAATATAAAATAAAACCATGTTGAAGCAATAATTATGATTTAAAAATGTAATTTATAAATACTTAATAATATAAAAAGGAATAAGAAAGAATTTAAAATATAAATAATAAAAAATGTTATGATGGTAAAATTTGTTTTGTGAAATAATATATACAATATATTTAATAAATGTAATTGATATAAGTATTAAATATTATTCCAACATGAAAAGTGGTTCGTAAAATATTGTAAAAGGTAATAAAAAAGAACTTAAGTCTGATAATACCATTGCTCCTTTTACAAATTTTACGGACCTTGCCAAAATGAAAATACAATAAAAAGAATTATAAAAGGCAATTATAAATAAAACTATTCTTTACATAAAAGTTAATAAAATAATATTAACAATGAAAAACATAAATAAAATAAAAAGTATAAAGCAATGGTTATGAATTAGAAAAATTTTCTATAGCGTATACATCCTGGTATATTGTATGTTTTACCATTATTTTCAATAATATACATTAAAAATTTTATTTAAGGATAAAAAGGTCCCTACATTTAATAGTTAAATGAAAACCTATTTTATATGTAAGTATAAAAAAATAATTTAAATTTTTTACATTAATTATAATAAAATTATATTCAAATGCATATTTTTTCTTCTACTACTACTAAAAGATTGGTTAAGCAACATTTTTTTATTATAATACAACAGTCATTAGTTAACATTAATAATTTTCATTGACAATAAAAAATGTAATAGCGCTTAAACAATACTGCTGTCAATAATTTTTAATTAATACCATCTAAAAATAAAGACGTTATACGAAAACTATCTAATACCAGGCTTAAGTTAAAACATGTTGCGTCTCTCTATAATATGTATTAGAAATGTGACGTTAAACAAAAGTATATAATAAATCGCAACATGTGGGCAGGCCAGTCTACCATTGTACCTCAAAATTCATGCAACAGAATATAAATACACATTTTTTGGCAATATACTACATACTACTACAAAACCGCAAAGTATGGTAAAAATTCCAATTACTGCTGGTGGGTTTTGAAGTGTTATGCAATTAAGTCACTGTCACTGTTGTATGATTTTGAGTAACAATATTTTCATTTTTAAAAAACTACAAAAGTACAAATATTAACTGCAATTTATTTGGTAAGAGTACATTTAATTTATATTTTTTTGTCTTAAATTACATTTTTATGTACATAATGTGTACCATATTATCTATAATTCCTTGGTAGACTTGGCAAGACAATGACTTGTTACATAATACTTTAAAACCCTATACCAGTGGTATTTGGGATTTTTGCTGTACTTTGCATCAATATTATAATAGCCCGTGGTTAAAAAAATTAAAACAATAAATAAAAAAAATAAGCTTCATAATAATTACTCGTCACAAACCGGCTGGTGGGTATGAAGCTAATGAAGCATATTACAACATTATAATAAAAAAAAACCACAAAGCGATCAATAAAAGAAAAATAAGAGAGTAATAAATCGCAAAAGTATGAATGTTTGTGTGAATGTTTGTATGAAATCGAGTTGCCAGGTTATCAAAATTTGTTTTTTATTTTATATGAAAGATTCTACAATTTTAACAATAATAACTGCAGTTAGTAAACCGTATTCTTTTAATATTTTGTTGAGTTGAGTAAAATATTTCTATAAATTATCTAAAATGTAAATTAAATTTTTATTAATATTATTATACATTCATATTTTTAAATTATTTAACTTATTTGTATTAAAAATTATCTGGCAACTCAAATAATTTCTAATAAATATTAAAATATAATGTCAGAAAATTTTTTCAAAATTATATATTTCTTAAAAAAATGTAGAACGATTTGATAAACTTTTGTAACTAATTAAAAGTTAAATTCATACTATATAATAAAGATACACAAATATCAAAATAATTTCATTTGATTCACATCGATATAATATGGTATGTTATTATCAAGTTTTGGGAAATATAATTTTTGTATTTCATATTTTTAGATAATAATAACTGAAATCTACACTGCATTATGGCTGTAAACTATGTCGAATACAATAAATATGGGATACAAGTATACCAGTATTTGGACAATTACATATGTGAAATCGTAATACCGAAGATTTTTCAACTGAGGCGAACATTTTTTTTTTATAAAAAGTGTTTGAATGTTCACATATTTTATATAAATTAATAATGTTCCTTTTTAAAAACAGAAAACTGGATCGATGGGATAAAATCTACAAGTTGAATTTTTCTTCGTTAAATATTTCATTCAATTCAATCACAAGAAAATGATAGCATATTTTAATTCAAATGATAAATGAAATATAGTATTTTATATGTTGATGTCAGACAATGAATCCACTGTAAAATGACGGTAACAATTAAAAGAAACTAATCTTCCTCAATTATATTAGTCTTTATTTGTAGTGGACAGGAGTTTCACCAGAATGTCTTTTTGAAATACTTGTCAACAATAATCTAAACTGAGAATTGATATTGAATATTTTGAAACCGAACTTTGAAACATATTCGCTGACGATTTTCCTGCCACTGGAAAAACTTCAATATTATAGACAAAGTTTAATAAGAATGGTAAATACATTATATTAAAAAAAACATCTTTATTAATTATTTTTTATTTAACAGAATGCACAACCCTTTCATCACTGGCAGAATACTTCTTCGAATTATCAAATAATTTATTAAACATAGGTAATATTTATTTGCAACTAATTATTTATATTTACTCATTAAAATTTTTTCAGACTAAATATACATAATAGTTACTACATTAGCTGAAAGAAAATTTTTTCAAATATTGCATTATAAATTCTACAAGAAAAGTTTGCAGTATTCAAACAAAGTAAGTCAAATTCTTACTAATGCTCTTTGCGGCTGTTACATATTTTATTTTATTTGGTTATAGGTATTTAGCCCAATCCTTTTGCGACCAAACGCTCTTTCTTTATAGATGAAACAAAATTCCAATATATTTAAATAATGTAAGTCATTTTTTTACTACTGATATATCTCATTATTTCAAATTATCTTTTTGTATAGTGCTCGTCTTTTGCTAACGTTTTTTGGACGGTTTTCCGTTAGCATATACAGGGAATCCTGGAGACTGATTCGTCCCGTCCAGAAGCTTCTTGCTGTATAACTTATTGTCATTATTATGTATTGTAATGTTTTAATAATTTATTACTTTCCTATTTTGTGTATCCAAGTTATAATTAAACATTTGTTTAAGACGTTGCTATTTTTGATTCTAGATTGCGAAATGTCACTTTTGCACTCGAGAATGCAAAAGCATTTCGCAATCAAGAATCAAACATTTTTTAGAAATCTAAATTCCAAAATTAGTTAAAATGCAAAAAGAAAATTTTGACGTTTATCAAATCAAATATTTTTGACAGCTGATAGTTAGTTGACAGCAGAAATCAAACAACTGTTTTAAATTATATCATTTTTTAAATGAAATATTTCAATACTTCACTGTATAATACTATTAAAATGATAACAGAAAGTAAGAAAGACACTAAAATGACAGATTTTAATAAATTGCGACTCTTTATTTCATTAAAAAAGTTGCATGTTGTAAAAGTCTTTTGCTTTTGTTACAATTGCTATAACAATTTTTAAATAAAATATTTGTAAAAAATATGGTCAGTAATGCATATTCAAATTTTCCCGCCAAAGGATAATGGCGGTACATCAGCCAAAGTCGTTGATTACCTCTAGCCAAAAAAATATTATTTTAATATTCTTCGTTTGTCAAATTGAATTTTTAAGTTTCAGTTATTTATTAAATTTGAATTGACTAAAAGTACATAAAATGAATGAAACAATCATCTTCCTAAAACAAATTTGAACTATCATCTAACAAATATAAAAGTAAATCTATAAAAATTACTATATTTATGCGACCGTTTTATTATAAATATTTCTGTGGTTTAAATTTCCTGTACGGTAGGTAACTATCTTCACGAGTAAGGTTGTGCGTGCGCTATGCACAATTCCAGTGAATATAAAATGGCTGGATTTTATCGCAACTGTCATTTTATGACAATTCATTAAAAATTTAAACCCTCGGTCTGTATTACACACAGTTAAGTCAGGTTAGTTTAAAGGTAGATTTTTTTAAATCTATATACCCTCTGTCTATACATCAAGTTGAACGTATCAATAATATTAGCTTACGTTATTTGATTACCAGTGATATTAGTTTAGCCAAAACAAGACTAAAAAGGTCTTTGGTAGCGATTTGTCATTTCAAAAAGACTTAATTTTTTATTAGTAAAGACTCGAAGTAGCGTTCACATAAAAAAAATAATGGCAAGGGTAGAATTATTGGTATGTGTCCAACACATAACCTCCCGCCTCTAATAATAAATTCTATGTTTTTCAGTACATTCAATTTGTAGTTTTAAAATTAGGTATTGCAGTTCACAATATATTTAATTCGTTTCATACCTAAAATTTCCTTCATAAAATTTGTATGACCAAAAAACAATTATTTTTGGCGTTACTAAAACCGGAATCGAACTTAACCTTGATGCATGCAAATATATTCCTTATGTATTTCTTCCACCTGTTTTAATTTTACAGGAAAAATACTTTATATTTACTTATTTTATCTTTTAATCTTACAGCAAACTTGACATATGTCAAATTTTATGAACTCATCTGTTTTATCGAAATTTCTTAGCCTAAACGATATGTAAAATTATTATAATTTATATATTTATTCTGTTTAGCTAGAAGTTACATATATAAACGTAGTTATACAGATCGGTTGAAAATTTAAAAATCTTTATATTTATATTTTGACGATGTGTCATTATTTAAACGTAAAAAATAAAGAGGGCACGAGAGCAGCACTGTCGACCTGTGCCCAAGGCTCTCAGCTCATTTCACATCATTCTATGATTGTCTCAGTTCACACTATTCCAAGCGGAAGAGAAGAAGTGGCGGAAATTTAAATCGACGGCATTGGCGAGTTTTGTATTCGTTCCAAACTGCCCCTGCGATCTCTATGTTTGGTTTATCCATTACGCCCTTTTAGTGTTTCTCGTGTCAGTATTTGTTGTTGTTGATTCTGTTATTGTTGTTAAGTTTGTTATTTTATTTATTGTTAAAATCGACAACAACAAATAACTAACACGAGAAACTGCAAGTAAATTCATATTTTCATTATAAAATAATGCAAAAGAACGTATAAAAATTGGTTACTTTATCTGCAACTAAAAGGCATATAAAAAATCTGAAATTATTTGATAAATTTTCAGTTAGGTGTGAGTAGTTCATATATAGCTTAACAGATGGCACCACAGTAGCACTTATATTTCAAAATAACTATTCAAATTGTATTTATTATACTTTTATAATAATATATATATATATATATATATATTGACATTTATAATAAAAAATATATTATTAATAACCATAACAATAGTTGTAGGTAAATACATATATAATTCAGCTTCATAAAGATATAAATGAACATAGCAACAGAAAAACATGAATATAATCATGTTTTTTGGCAATATAAAAATGTATCAGTTTATAAATTTCGGTATGTTATTTCACATTATTTATATTTATAAAATAGATAATTATTTTCAAAATAATACATTTTTATTCATTCTTTAACTAACTTTATACTTATTGTGTCAAGTAATGACAGTTACGCTGTCAAACTTAATGTATTGTATGAAAATTCAAATTATGCTAAAATATAATAATAAATAATATACATTACAACAAATGTTTCTAGGTATAACACATTTAGATATTGTAAAATATTCTTTAATAAATTATAAAAGTATTTAAAATTAAGTATAACTGCCTTTTTGCAAGTACAAATAACGATTGTATTTAAAAAATACAACCACGATTAAGATCGAATTTTGATTACAATAATAAAAATATTATGTAATTAACATTACCATGATTCAACTTTTATTTATAACAGCTAGAAAACATGGAATCAAATTTGGTTCACATTGAAATGTCTGTACTCAACTGTCAACATTGTCAATGTCGTATGATTTTCAAAGCCTGTTTAGTGTGTACATATGTACATCGTTTTGAAAATGGAACATGGGGAATTTGCCAAATGTACATTATTCTATGATAAATGATTTTTATCGAATGAATTCAAATCCTCCAAGTTTCTTACGTGACGTCACATATCCTTTCTCCAAAACTTTATTATTGATTTTCTCCGGAATTATCGATAATAAAGCGATTTAAAAAAATACGGGTATTGTATATATTATTTACAGAACCATAAAATGGAAGAAAATAAATTAGGTCACAGATCCCATTAAGGTTTACAAACAACAAATTTGATTATATCAACTAAAAACTTGTAGTAACTTCCTCAAATGTAACCAAATTGACATTCAAGTGAAGCAAGTAATATACTTTGTTGAATAAAAACTGTTTTATTAAGAAGGTATGTAGCTGAGCCTTCGCTAGTCCTATATACTAAAAGGCATGTGTCCTAATCTATATTTATTTTCATCATGACGATCGCCAAATTTTCGGACAACCCTACAGCCTTAACCATGTATGAAATTGTTATGTATAATAATATCAAGTTGTAGAGAATGATGCGTAGGTGTGCCTTTTTGGTGTTTCATATTTTTAAGTCGAGCAGTTTTTGCGTAAATTAATAAAAACCACTCACTTTTTTAATTTTGAAACAATATTGAAACTAAAGATCCTAGTAGCCATGTCTAAATTTAAAAAGAATCACGCTGTAATCTGTCACTTTTGACAAACAGTCTGTGAACTTTAAACGATTGTATTTTCAAATAGAACATTGATATTAAAGAAATGAATACAGTACCATGTATAATAGTCTTGAGCAAAGGTGTTACAATTAATTTAAGTTTAAAACATAACGTATTTAATTAAAATAAATTTTAACGTTTCCAATGTCAAAAGGCAATGTTGCCAAATGTGTAATGAAGGAACTATATTAAAACCAAATATTCCTAAACTAACTTCACTGAAGACGGTGGCAGTTGTATTAGGATTGACAATATTAATTTATAAATTTAAAAATTAACTATTATTTTTTAACACAAACAGTGTTGCCAAATTGTAAAGTAACTAAATAAATATCAAATATTCCTAAATAAAATAAATTGAATACGTTTCTGTGTTTGTTATCAAAAGAAAGTAAACCATAAGGGCCAGTTTTATAATGACAATAAAAATGTGTCATGTCGATCTGCATTTGTTTTTCGAAAAGTTGTTAGAAGTAGGTCGTCCTTGGGTTTTAAGGAAACGACACAATACGGACTGGTGTGCTCGAATGACAAAAATGTTCTACATAGATTAGATTTTGTTTTTTGCAAAATGTTGTCAGAAAAAAGTCGTGTTTGGGTAATTTCGAATTACATAAGTCAATATTGCCAAATGTTTAATAAAGTAACTAAACAAAGAACAAATATTCCCAAATGAACGTTACTGAAGACAGTGAATGTTATATTAGGCTAGATCACGATGAGGGCTAGCGTGCAGAATTGACAAAAATGTGCTATGTCGATCGGCTTTTGTTTTTTGGAAAAAGTTGTGAGAAGTATGTGGTGTTTGGTATCAAATGAAAAGGCTCGATATGGGCTGGTGTGTAGAATTAACAAAAAAGGTCAACGTTGATCGGCTTTTGTTTTTTGCAAAAATTTCTCAAAGATATGTCGAGTTTAGTCTCAAATGAAAGGTCTCGTTGAGGGCTGGCGTGCAGAATTGACAAAAACGTTCCATGTCGATCAGCTTTTGTTTTATGCAAAAAGTTGTCAGAAGTATGTCGTGTTTGGTATCAAATGAAAGGTCTCGGAGAGGGCTAGCATGCAAAATTGACAAAAATGTGCTATGTCGATCGGTTTTTGTTTTTTGCAAAAAGTTGTCATAAGTGTGTGGTGTTTAGTATCAAATGAAAGGTTACAATGAAGGCTGGTGTGAAGAATTAACGAAAATGGTCAATATCGATTAGCTTTTGTTTTTTGCAAAAGGTTGTCACAACTATATAGTGTTTGGTATCAAATGAAAAGACTTGGTGTGGGCTAGCGTGTACATATGATAAAAATGTTTCATGTCGATCAACTTTTGTTTTATGCAGAAAGTTGTCAAAAGTATGTCGTTTATGGTACCAAATAAAAGGTCTCGGTGAAAGTTGGGGTACATAAATGACAAAAATGTTTCATGACGACCGGCTTTTGTTTTATGCTAAAAATTATCAGAAGTATATCGGTCGGCATTTGTTTTTTTGCACTGACAGCGGAGCTTTAAGAAATACTCGGCGTAGTCGAGAATTCGCTAGTATATTAGCTAAAACAAAACATTGCAACAAGAAAATTGCTATTTCAAGTATGGTAGGTATTCTAGAATCCAGCCCATGTAGCTTACAATATACAACGTATTCATCAAGAATATGTAAAATCTGACTTTATTTTTGTAGAAAAACATATAACTATTTGCTTTCGCGTCCGAATTTTATAATTCTTCGTCATATTTTAGCTAAACGAAAACATTGCGACAAGAAAATTGCTATTTCAAGTGTGGTAGGTATTCTAGAATCCAGCCTATGTAGCTTACAATATAGAACGTATTCGTTAAAATGACACCCGAAAATTGAATGTTTATTATCTGATTGATACCACGTTTTGGTCACTTTTGCATGTCCAATGCTTATAACCATCTATAGTATAGATCCTAAAGCATGAATATGATAGTTTTAACAAATATATCCATTAGAAGAATATGTAAAATCTGACTTTATTTTTGTAAAAATCATACAAATATTTGCTTCCGCGCCTGAATTTTATAATTCATCATCATATTTTACCTAAAAGAAAACATTGCAGCAAGAAAATTGCTACTACAAGTGTGGCAGGTATTCTAGAATCCAGCCCACGTAGCTTACAATATACAACGTATTCATTAAAATGACACCCGAAAACTGAATGTTTATTATCTGATTGGTACCACGTTTTGGTCTCTTTTGCATGTCCAATGCTTAAAACCATCTATAGTACAGATACTAAAGAATGAATATGAATGTTTTAACAAAAAAATCCATTTCAAGAACAGGTAAAATCTGACTATATTTTTGTAAAAAATCATATAAATATTTTCTTCCGCGCCCGAATTTTATAATTCTTTATCATATTTTAGCTAAAAGAAACCTTTGCAACAAGAAAATTGCTATTTCAAGTGTGGTAGGTATTCTAGAATCCAGCCCATGTAGCTTACAATATACAACGTATTCATTAAGAATAGGAAAAAATCTGACTTTATTTTTGTAAAAATTTATATAAATTTTTGCTTCCGTGCCCGAATTTTATAATTCTTTATCATATTTTAGCTAAAAGAAAACATTGCAACAAGAAAATTGCTATTTGAAGTGTGGTAGGTATTCTAGAATCCAGCCCATGTAGCTTACAATATACAACGTATTCATTAAACTGACACCCGAAAATTGAATGTTTATTATCTGATTGGTACCACGTTTTGGTCTCTTTTGCATGTCCAATGCTAAAATTATCTATAGTATAGATCCTAAAGCATGAATATGAATGTTTTAACAAATATATCCATTAGAAGAATATGTAAAATCTGACTTTATTTTTGTAAAAATCATACAAATATTTGCTTCCGCGCCTGAATTTTATAATTCATCATCATATTTTACCTAAAAGAAAACATTGCAGCAAGAAAATTGCTACTACAAGTGTAGCAGGTATTCTAGAATCCAGCCCACGTAGCTTACAATATACAACGTATTCATTAAAATGACACCCGAAAACTGAATGTTTATTATCTGATTGGTACCACGTTTTGGTCTCTTTTGCATGTCCAATGCTTAAAACCATCTATAGTACAGATACTAAAGAATGAATATGAATGTTTTAACAAAAAAATCTATTTCAAGAATAGGTAAACACTGACTTTATTTTTGTAAAAAATCATATAAATATTTGCTTCCGCGCCCGAATTTTATAAATCTTCATCATATTATAGTTAAAAGAAAACATTGCAACAAGAAAATTGCTATTTCAAGTGTGGTAGGTATTCCAGAATCCAGCCCATGTAGCTTACAATATACAACGTATTCATCAAGAAAACGAAAAATCTGACTTTATTTTTGTAAAAAATCATATAAATATTTGCTTCCGCGCCCGAATTTTATATTTCTTTATTATATTCTAGCTACAAGAAAACATTGCGACAAGAAAATTGCTATTTCAAGTGTGGGAGGTATTCTAGAATCCAGCACATGAAGCTTACAATATACAACGTATTCATCAAGAATAGGTAAAACCTGACTTAATTTTTGTAAAAAATCATATAAATATTTGCTTCCGCGCCCGACTTTTATAATTCTTCATCATATTTTAGCTAAAAGAAAACACGGCAAAAAGAAAATTGTTATTTCAAGTGTGGTAGCTATTCTAGAATCCAGCCCATGCAGCTTACAATATTCAACGTATTTATTAAAATGACACCCGAAAATTGAATGTTTATTAACTAATTGGTACCATGTTTTGGTCACCTATGCATGTTTAATGCTAAAATTATCATAGTATAGATCCTAACGCATAAACATGAATGTTTTAACAAAAATATCCATTTCAAGGAAAGGTAAAATCTGACATTATTTTTGAAAAAAATCATATAAATATTTGCTTTCGCGCCCAAATTTTATAATTCTTAATCATATTTTAGCTAAAAGAAAACATTGCAACAAGAAAATTGCTATTTCAAGTGTGGTAGGTATTCTAGAATCCAGCCCATGTAGCTTAAATTATACAAAGTATTCATTACAATGACACTTGAAAATTAAAGGTTTATTATCTGATTGGTACCACGTTTTGGTCACTTTTGCATATCCAATGCTTAAAACCATCCATAGTATAGATCCTAAAGCATGAATAAGAATGTTTTAACAAAAATATCTATTTCAAGAATAGGTAATATCTGACTTTTTTTTTGTAGAAAATCATATAAATGTTTGCTTCCGCGCCCGAATTTTATAATTCTTTATAATATATTAGCTAAAAGAAAACATTGCAACAAGAATATTGCTATTTCACGTATGGTAGGTATTCTAGAATCCAGCCCATGTAGCTTACAATATACAACGTATTCATCAAGAATATGTAAAATCTGACTTTATTTTTGTAGAAAATCATATAAATATGTGCTTTCGCGCCCGAATTTTATAATTCTTCATCATATTTTAGCTAAAAGAAGACTTTTCAACAAGAAAATTGCTATTTCAATTGTGGTAAGTATTCTAGAATCCAGCGCATGAAGCTTACAACATACAACGCATTCATCAAGAACAGGTAAAATCTGACATTATTTTAGTAAAAAAACATATAAATAATTGCTTTCGCGCCCGACTTTTATAATTCTTTATCGTATTTTAGTTAAAAGAAAACATTGCAAGAAGAAATTTGTTATTTCAAGTGTTGTAAGTATTCTAGATTCCAGCCCATGTAGCTTACAATATACAACGTATTCATCAAGAATAGGTAAAATCTGACTTTATTTTTGTAAAAAAATCATATAAACATTTGCTTTCGCGCCCGATTTTTAAATTTCTTCATCATATTTTAGCTAAAAGAAAACATTGCAAGAAGAAAATTGCTATTTCAAATGTGGTAGTTATTCTAGAATCCAGTCCATGTAGCTTACAATATACAACGTATTCATTAAAATAACACCCGAAAATTGAATGTTTATTATCTGATTGGTACCACGTTTTGGTCACTTTTGCATGTCCAATGCTAAAAACCGTCCATAGTATAGATCCTAAAGCATGAATATGAATGTTTTAACAAAAAATTCCATTTCAAGAATAGGTAAAATCTGACTTTATTTTTGTAAAAAATCATATAAATATTTACTTCCGCGCCCGAATTTTATGATTTTTTATCATAATTTAGGTAAAAGAAAACATTGCAACAAGAAAATTGTTATTTCAAGTGTGGTAGGTATTCTAGAATCCAGCCAATGGAGCTTACAATATGTACTCATCAAAAATAGGTAAAATCTGACTTTATTTTTGTAAAAAATTATATAAATATTTGCTTCCGCGCCCGAATTTTATAATTTTTCATCATATTTTATCCATAGTATAGATCCAAAAGCATGTTTATGAATGTTTTAACAAAAATATCCAATTCAAAAATAGGTAAAATCTGACTTTATTTTTGTAAAAAATCATATAAATATTTGCTTCCGCGCCCGAATTTTATAATTTTTCATCATATTTTATCCATAGTATAGGTCCAAAACCATGTTTCTGAATGTTTTAACAAAAAAATCCATTTCAAAAATAGGTAAAATCTGACTTTATTTTTGTAAAAAATCATATAAATATTTACTTCCGCGCCCGAATTTTATGATTTGACATCATATTTTAGCTAAAAGAAAACATTGCAACAAGAAAATTGCTATTTTAAGAGTGGTAGGTATTCTAGAATCCAGCCCATGTAGCTTACAATATACAACGTATTCATCAAAAATAGGTAAAATCTGACTTTATTTTTGTAAAAAATTATATAAATATTTGCTTCGGATCCCGAATTTTATAATTTTTTCATCATATTTTATCCATAATAGGTTTAAAAGCATGTTTATGAATGTTTTAACAAAAATATCCATTTCAAAAAAAGGTAAAATTTGACTTTATTTTTGTAAAAAATCATATAAATATATGCTTCCGCGCACGAATTTTATGATTTTATATCATATTTTAGCTAAAAGAAAACATTGCAACAAGAAAATTGCTATTTCAAGTGTGGTGGGTATTCTAAAATCCAGCACATGTGGCTTGCGATATACAACGTATTCATCAAAAGTAGGTAAAATCTGACTTTATTTTTGTAAAAAATCATATAAATATTTGCTTCCGCGCCCGAATTTTATAATTTTTCATCATATTTTATCCATAGTATAAATCCAAAAGCATGTTTATGAATGTTTTAACAAAAATATCCATTTCAAGAATAGGTAAAATCTGACTTTATTTTTGTAAAAAATCATATAAATATTTGCTTCCGCGCCCGAATTTTATGATTTTTCTTCATAATTTAGGTAAAAGAAAACATTGCAACAAGAAAATATCTTTTTTAAGTGTGGTAGGTAGTCTAGAATCCAGCCCATGTAGCTTACAATATACAACGTATTCATTAAAAATAGGTCAAATCTGACTTTATTTTTGTAAAAAATCATATAAATATTTGCATCCGCGCCCGAATTTTATTATTTTTTATCATATTTTATCCATAGTATAGGTCCAAAGGCATGTTTATGAATGTTTTAACAAAAATATCCATTTCAAGAATAGGTAAAATCTGACTTTATTTTTGTAAAAAATCATATAAATATTTGCTTCCGCGCCCGAATTTTATGATTTTTCTTCATAATTTAGGTAAAAGAAAACATTGCAACAAGAAAATATCTTTTTTAAGTGTGGTAGGTATTCTAGAATCCAGCCCATGTAGCTCACAATATACAACGTATTCATTAAAATGACACCAAAAAATTAAATTTTTATTATCTGATTGGTACCAAGTTATGGTCACTTTTGCATGTCCAATGCTAAAATTATCCATAGTATAGGTCCAAAAGTATGTTCATGAATGTTTTAACAAAAATAACCATTTCAAAAATATGTAAAATCTGACATTATTTTTGTAAAAAATCATATAAAAATTTGCTTCCGCGCCCGAATTTTATGATTTTTTATCATATTTTAGCTAAAAGAAAATATTGCAACAAGAAAATTGCTATTTCAAGTGTGATAGGTATTTTAGAATACAGCCCATGTAGCTTACATTATACAACGTATTCTTCAAAAATAGGTAAAATCTGACTTTATTTTTGTAAAAAATCATGTAAATATTTGCTTCTGCGCCCGAATTTTATAATTTTTCATCATATTTTATCTAGAGTATAGGTTTAAAAGCATGTTTATGAATGTTTTAACAAAAATATCCATTTCAAAAATAGGTAAATTCTGACATTATTTTTGTAAAAAATCATATAAATATTTGCTTCCGCGCACGAATTTTATAATTTTTTATCATATTTTAGCTAAAAGAAAACATTGCAACAAGAAAATTGCTATTTCAAGTGTGGTGGGTATTCTAAAATCCAGCCCATGTGGCTTGCGATATACAACGTATTCATCAAAAGTAGGTAAAATCTGACTTTATTTTTTTTAAAAATCATATAAATATTTGCTTCCGCGCTCGAATTTTATAATTTTTCATCATATTTTATCCATAGTATAAATCTAAAAGCATGTTTATGAATGTTTTAACAAAAATATACATTTCAAGAATAGGTAAAATCTGACTTTATTTTTGTAAAAAATCATATAAATATTTGCTTCCGCGCCCGAATTTTATGATTTTTCATACTAATTTAGGTAAAAGAAAACATTGCAACAAGAAAATTGCTATTTCAAGTGTGGTAGGTATTCTAGAATCCAGCAAATGGAGCTTACAATATACAACGTATTTATCAAAAATAGGTAAAATCTGACTTTATTTTTGTAAAAAATTATATAAATATTTGCTTCCGCGCCCGAATTTTATAATTTTTCATCATATTTTATCCATAGTATAGGTTTAAAAGCATGTTTATGAATGTTTTAACAAAAATATCCATTTCAAGAATAGGTACATTCTGACATTATTTTTGTAAAAAATTATATAAATATTTGCTTCCGCGCCCAAATTTTGTGATTTTTTATCATAATTTAGGTAAAAGAAAACATTGCAACAAGAAAATTGCTATTTCAAGTGTGGTAGGTATTCTAGAATCCAGCCAATGAAGCTTACAATATACAACGTATTCATCAAAAATAGGTAAAATATGACTTTATTTTTGTAAAAAATTATATAAATATTTGCTTCCGCGCCCGAATTTTATAATTTTTCATCATATTTTATCCAAAGTATAGATCCAAAAGCATGTTTATGAATGTTTTAACAAAAATATCCATTTCAAAAATAGGTAAAATCTGACTTTATTTTTGTAAAAAATCATATAAATATTTGCTTTCGCGCCCGAATTTTACGATTTTTCACCATATTTTATTTAAAAGAAAACATTGCAACATTGTATTCTAGAATCCAACCCATGTAGCTTACAATATGCAACGTATTCATCAAGAATAGGTAAAATCTGACTTTATTTTTGTAAAAAATCATATAAATATTTACTTCCGCGCCCGAATTTTATGATTTTACATCACATTTTAGCTAAAAGAAAACATTGCAACAAGAAAATTGCAATTTCAAGTGTGGTAGGTATTCTAGAATCCAGCCCATGTAGCTTACAATATACAACGTATTCATTAAAATGACACCAAAAAATTAAATTTTTATTATCTGATTGGTACCAAGTTATGGTCAGTTTTGCATGTCCAATGCTAAAATTATCCATAGTATAGGTCCAAAAGTATGTTCATGAATGTTTTAACAAAAATAACCATTTCAAAAATAGGTAAAATCTGACTTTATTTTTGTAAAAATTCATATAAATATTTGCTTCCGCGCCCGAATTTTATGATTTTTCATCACATTTTAGCTAAAAGAAAACATTGCAACAAGAAAATTGCTATTACAAGTGTGATAGGTATTTTAGAACCCAGCCCATGTAGCTTACAATATACAACGTATTTATCAAAAATAGGTAAAATCTGTCTTTATTTTTCTAAAAAATCATATAAATATTTGCTTCCGCGCCCGAATTTTATAATTTTTCATCATATTTTATCCATAGTATAGGTACAAAAGCATGTGTATGAATGTTTTAACAAAAATATCCATTTCAAGAATAGGTAAAATCTGACTTTATTTTTGTAAAAAATTTATTTAAGTATTTGCTTCCGCGCCCGAATTTTACAATTTTTCATCATATTTTATCCATAGTATAAGTTTAAAAGCATGTTTATGAATGTTTTAACAAAAATATCCATTTCAAAAATAGGTAAAATCTGCCTTTATTTTTGTAAAAAATTATATAAATATTTGCTTCCGCGCCCGAATTTTATAATTTTTCATCATATTTTATCCATAGTATAGGTCCAAAAACATGTTTATGAATGTTTTAACAAAAATATGCATTTCAAAAATAGGTAAAATCTGACTTTATTTTTGTAAAAAATCATATAAAAAATTTGCTTCCGCGCCCGAGTTTTATGATTTTTCATCATATTTTAACTAATTTTGTTTGTTCTCCGGGAAAGTGAGTTTTTAAAAAGAATTAAAATTACAACGGGTCTAATCTACGTTCTTTATTCGTGTTAGAAGTACAAAAGACAAGATACATAACATGTACAGGCTGTTTTATAATGTACGTTATCTCTACAAGTAGGTTTCATGTTCATGTTGATAGTCGGCAGATTGTGTTTCTTAACTCCTCCGGCCTTAGATGAGAACTATGGGGTTTTAGCCACAATGTTCGATGAAAATGTCATATTTGGGGGTGCGGACGTTGAAGCCTCGATGTTCTTTGGCTGTAGTGTTCTGGACTTCCTTCTTTTATTATCAAAATATAGTATTATACATACAAAACAAATAATTATGAAACAATACAAAACAATGGTAAAAATACTTATTCTATTATAATAAATGGGTTCATTATTGATTTCTTTTAAATTATTCTTATGTCTACTAATAAGGGACAATATGTGATCTGTGTCATCTAGGTTTACAGAATCTAACTTAAATGTTTTAAAATTAAAAATGTCTTTATCACTAAAATTGTTCGAAAGGGGTATATTGGGTAGATTAATGTTTTTGAAATTTGTTTTTTGGGACTGATATGTTTTGAGCACGGAATCTTTCACTTTCACTTCACATTCACTATTTAGTTCAAGGAGGTAGCTGCCAAATAGAGGGATGTTGTCGACGTTTTTGCCGCATCTTTGGGTGGCTACGATGCTGTTCGGGGCGATGATGATCCATTGATGTCCTTCGATTTTTCGGATGGTGGTGTTTGGAATATTGACGGCTATTTGTTTGCAATTAGTGGAATTTTTTATGTAATTCAATAGTTGAACTTCGCATGGGGTGTCGGCATTTATTGTTGCTGTATGCGCCTCATAACACAGGAACTCTTCTCGGATAATTTCCTGGCATTTGGTCTCGAAGAATGCGTAAGCATGCTCATTGGAAGCAAGGAATTTATTTCGGGGTATAATGGTTTTAAATATATTCTGATGTGGGGTTGGTAAAGGATATAGATGATAGTAGGTGAAGCTTTCAGTTTCGACTATTGGAATTTCGATTAAAAATGTGATTTGATTATTTTTACTAAAACTTTTGATTTCAATAATTTTTTCGAATAAAAGAAGGTTTTCTAAAGATGGTTCAAATGGGAATTTATTGTCGTTTAAAAGTTTATTTATTTGGATAATTTCTGATAGTAAATCCTTTGGTTCAATGATTGAATTATGAAAGGTGTTAAGTTTCGAAAAGGAAATAGCCACTTCAATTTTTTCTAATAAATCGTAAATAATTTGTAGGCTTGTTATGTATTGAGTAAGGACGGTTTGGAGGAAAAAGCAATTAGCTGTTTCAACTCTTTTTATGTATGTACTATTTATGAATTTTTCTAATTCGTTAATTTTGGAATTAAGGGATTGTTGATTTTTTGAAAGAATTTTTACATTGTTGTCAAATTTTGATATTGAGGTTTGTAAGATAGTTATTTGATCATCCATTAAAGTTTTAAATTTATTTTGATTGTTTGTCAGCCTTGATATAGCTTTATCGTATTTTTCAGCATCGTTTTGATCGAGATTGCCAGTTATAGCTTTTATTACGGATCCGAGACCATCGATTATACCTCTCTTTTTTCTGTGCGATAATGGGTTTAGTTGTTGAATTTGTAGTGACACTTTATCTTCCAAAATTGTTGTAATTTGATAATTTTCTTTATTTTGTTTTGAGGTTTGAATTTCACGTTTTATTTTTGAGAAGGAATTACGTAAGTTATTATACTCACTTATGATATCTGTAATATCGTAAATTTGTACGAAAGTCCATTGATCTGTTTTAATCTGAGCATGTCCAAGTTTTAATGGTAACAGTCCGGGGTTGGTGTTCAGGTTGTGGAATTTTGGGATTTCGAGAGTTGCGGTGGTGATGATGAGGATAAGGGATCTGAAACAGGTGGTTGTCTCAGTTCTTTT
This sequence comes from Stenolophus ochropezus, assembly GCA_035578165.1. Taxonomy (NCBI): domain Eukaryota; kingdom Metazoa; phylum Arthropoda; class Insecta; order Coleoptera; family Carabidae; genus Stenolophus; species Stenolophus ochropezus. Next base: position 1,435,658 of record JAQOWZ010000045.1, read on the forward strand.
ATATGTATAATTTCTACCTTATTCTTTTTCTTTTCATTGCAAATTTCAACTTTATTTTTGTCCAAAAGTTTAGTTATTTTAAATGGTCCTAAAAATTTCAATGACTTTTTACGTCTATTTAAAGGATTTTGTTTATAAACGGTTTGTCCTATTTTAAAAGCGTAATTTGTATCACCATGGGTGTTATGTTTCGTTACTATCTTCTTTTTATCGGAATGTAGTTTATCAGAAACTTCTTGATAAACATGTTTTAATTTGTCTTTATGATTCTGAATGTAATCGTTGTAAAAGGAATTGGGAAGGAATATTTCGTTTGGATTTCTGGAATTTGTGTGTCCGAATGCTAATTCAAAGGGGGTGTAATTTGTAGCGCTGTGAATAGAGTTATTGTAACCAATTATTGCATATTGCATTTGATCAGTGTTATCGTCCGGATACATTTCTTTTAGAATTCTTAGATGTTCAATTATTGTTGAATGAAATCGTTCTACAATGGAATTTGATTCGTGATGTAAAGGGGTGGTAAAATGGACATTAATTTTATGAAATTTTAAAAGTTCTTTGGTTGTGTTGTTATTGAACTCTTTACCGTTATCCAAAATTAAATTTTCGGGTATGCCAAATGAAGCAAAATATTTTATTAAGGCATTACTAGTATGAATAGCAGTTTTTCCTTCTATGAAAATAGCTTGTGCGAATTTTGTAAAGGCATCTACAAGAGTAAGATAATTTTTATTATCAAACATAAAGATATCTACGTGTATTATCTGAAAAGGTCGTGAGGCTGTTTCAGTAAGCATGAGCGGGACATATGGTTTTTTCCTAGCATATTTCGCTCTTTGACAAATTTCACATGCATTTATAAAATTTGTTATTGTTGTTTTCATATGTTTCCAATAATAATTTCTTTTAAGATATTCGAAAGTTTCATTAATGCCTCTATGGTTACTACTACCTTCGTGATGATTTTTTATAAGCAAAATTTGTTCTTCTTTGTCAGTTACGGTGTTAATAATTTTAGTGCATTTAATTAATTTCGGACCTTTCATTGAAAATTTATCTAAATAGACTTTTGAAAAATCGCGGAAAAGTTTGTCAGTGTGAAAATAAAGATGATAAATATTTTTTGAGTCAGTATAGTCTTTTAAGAATTCAAATATAAATTGGTGATTATTTTGTTCCGGTAATTTGATTTTAATAATTTTTTGATGTTCGTAATTGTTATGTGTAATAGAAGGTTTGTTATATATATGAGGAAAAACGTGGATCTGATTCGTTTTGTTATTTATAATTTCGTCTAATATTGTTATGCCGGTGTTTGTATTGTCATTCTCAGTGGAGTGTTGTGTAATAGATTCAGAGTCTGTGTCTACGCCTATGTCTTCGTTATCAATGTTTTGTTGGGAATTAGTATATGTAGTGTTTGGGGGTTTAATTTGGATGTTGGATAAGATTTTGATTTTTGGTTTAGTCGGTTTACTAGTGGAAGGTTGGGGATGTAATTCATTTTTGTCAGGTGTAAAATTTTCAGCAAGGTTTCTAAAATATTCGATAATGTCGTTATTAATTTCGCCGGGATTATTAATTGTGGATTCTGTTTCAATGGCATTTAATTTTATTCTAGAAAGACAGTCTGCGTTGGTGTTAAATTTTCCTTTTTTGTATTGTATGTCATAGTCGTATTCTTCTAATTTTAATCGCCATCTAACAAGTTTGGAATTTGGTTCTTTAATATTAAATAGCCAAGTAAGAGGACGGTGATCAGTCATTATTGTGAACTTTCTACCATAAAGATACGGACGGAAATGCTTACAAGCCCAAACTATCGCTAATAGTTCTTTTTCGATAGCGGAGTAGCGTGTCTCAGTATCATTCAAAGTTCTAGATGCGTAAGCTATAGGTTTGTCACGTGAAATTTCGCCTTGCGAAAGAACGGCACCTATCGCGAAATCGCTGGCGTCTGTCGTTAATACAAAAGGTTTGTCAAAATCAGGGTACTGTAATATGGGGTCGTTTGTAAGTAGTTCTTTACATGTATTGAAACTGTCTATGAATTCTTTGTCGTGAATAATTTTGGCGTCTTTTTTCAAACATTTGGTCATGGGCTTCGTTATTTTTGCAAAGTCTTTGATGAAACGTCTATAGTAGCCTAGTAATCCTAAAAAGCTTTTAATTTCTTTTGGTGTTCGAGGTATGGGGAAATTTTTGATTGCCGAAATTTTATCTGGGTTAGGTTTTACACCATCTGAGGTAATTACATGTCCTAAATATTGAACGGTTTTTTGAAGAAATTCGCTTTTGTCAAGTTGAATTTTGAAGTTACTGATTCGTAAACGATTAAATACTGATTTTAGTCTTTCAATATGCTCCTAAAGGGATGAACTAAAAATAATGATATCATCGAGATATACTAAACATGTCTCGTGCTGAAGGCCGCGAAGAACATTGTCCATAACTCGTTGAAAGGTTGATGGGGCGTTTTTTAAACCGAATGGCATGCGTTTAAATTCATAATGCCCGCCTTCTACAGAAAATGCAGTTTTTTGAATATCATTAGGATCTACTTCTATCTGATGGAAGCCGCTAGCTAGGTCTAAAGTCGAAAAGTAAGTTGCTTTGCCAAGTTTGTCTAGTATGTCAGAAATGTTTGGTAATGGGTATTTGTCGTCAATGGTTTGTTCGTTCAATTTTCGGTAGTCTATAACTACGCGCCACTTCTTCTTACCAGAAGCGTCGAGTTTCTTCGGGACTATCCAGATAGGACTAGACCAAGGGGATACGCTTTCTTGTATTATACCTTGTTCAAGCATTTTATTTATTTGGGACTTGACTTCGTTTTTATGAATTTCGGGGAATCGATATGATTTTACATGAATTGGTGTATCGTCTTTCAATTTAATTTTGTGTGTTATTTCGTTCGAAAAACTCAAAGGTGTTTTCTCGCAATAAAATATATCTCTATATTCGAAACATAATTTTCTAATTGATTCCTTTTCTTCTTTATTACAATGATCTATTCTAATATTTTTTAAATTTTGTTTTAAAAGATTATCGTATTGTATATCGGGTTCTTCATCAATTTCCATTTTTTCAACAAAATTAATTTCGATAGGGTCTAAAGGTTCAATTTCTAATGGTTCCAATATATTTATCTGAACAGGGTTCTCGTTAATATTTGTTAATGTAGTTATAGCAAAATTGTGTAAAACGTTTACAACTGCTTTTGGCATTTGTACGCCATTTTCAAAATTTGTATGATTTAAAATTCCTATACCGTTTCTCATTTTAACAGGTAATTTTACTACAAATGATGTTCGAGGTGGTACAATAATGGAATGTAAAAGGGCTGAATTATTATGGACTTTTGTTTCGTTGTCGGGATTGAAAATTATGGGTATAACGGCATATGGTGTTGTTAGTTGTTTGTTTGTGACGTTTACATTTGCGTTTAATTGTCTTAAAAGTTCAACACCGATGAGGCCATCGTATTTGTTACTGAATTTAAACAAATAGAATTTATGAGTTTCGGGAATATTAAAAATTTCGAAAATAGGTATTTCTGCAACTTCATTGTGGTATGATACATTATGTGCTGTTTGAATATTAAAATTTTGATTATAAATGTAATTTGGATAAAATGTGTATGCTAATTCCGGATTTATTAAACTTTTAGTGCTACCAGTATCTATCAAAAAATTGGCATTTAATTCGGGGATATATACGTGGGGCAAATTTGCTTTTATTGTGTTTAATTGTACTACGTCTGATTGTTGGCATTGTTGGTCATAGGAAAATTTACATTTGATTCAGCATTGTTGATAACGGGTTCTTCATACGTGATGTTATCATCATTGTTGTAATAGGAATCGTCGTAAGTTAAAGTGTGTGAATAGTCATAATACGTGTCATATTCATAGTCTACAGGATTGTTCTCATAGGTTTCATATTCGGTGTTATAGGATATGTCTTGGGAAGTTTGGGGTGATTGTTCGGTGTCAGGCTGGATATTCTGATTAAATAATTGGGTTGATGTGAATGTTTTTTGAGGGTTACTTCTTCTGGAATGGATTGATGAGGTATCCATCGGTTCGGGTTTAAATGGTTGGGGTTGATTTGGACGTGTAAAATTTTGTTGGAAATTAGGACGGAAGGTATTTTGTTATATATTTGGGCGTGAGAAATTCTGTGGGAAATTTACTGGTCTCTGGATATGTTGAAATGTAGGTGGACGCATTTGGATTTGTGGTTGTCTGTGTGCATAATGCACGGGTCTATAATTGGGTTGAGTAGTATTTTGGAAAGGATTAATTTTTGGAGGTAAATGCAATGTAGGACGTTGTTGAGAGATTTGGTAATTTGGTGTAGGAATTGGATTTGGTCGGTATTGGTAATTTTGGCTATAATTGGACGTTATTTGTTGTCTGGCTGGTAAAATTCTATGATCAGGTTTAAAATTTGATTGCGAATTTATTGAACTTTGCCTCTGTGTAGAATAGAGAAAATTTTCTTCTTCAATAACTAAACTCATCGCTTTCTCTAAACTGTCAGGGTTCCGTAATCTGATGTTTGTTTGTATGTTAAGTGGTAAGCCGCGAATAAATGTTTTTAATGCTAAATCATTATAATTTTCTTGTTTTATCTTTCTTTCTTCATTAGTAATTTCGAAACTATTTAATTTAGACATAATTAAGCTACGTGAATCTTGACATCTCATACCAAAATTATAGGGTGGTTCATTTTTATTTGGACGAAGCGATATCAAATCCTGAACTAGACAATCAATGTTTCTTTGATCTCCAAAACTTAATCTTAGAGCATTTTTTACTTCCTCCCATGTACTGAGTTCTGTACGGGATCCAATTAAAATAAGAGCTCTAATATAGCTCTTACAAGGAAATTGTTTAATGTTATGTTTGTATGAGTTCCAAAAGTATTAATTAAATTTTGACAAGAATCAAGAAATATGTTTAATGTGTGGGGATTGCCTTCATAGTGTGGAATCGAATCTACATACAATTTTAAGAGTTGGTAATTGACTGGGGCTGTTATTTGGGGTTGAGCTTGGGTAGGTGGTGGTGACATTTCTGTATCTGTGTCTCTCAAATTAAATTGAGTTAGTATTTCAGATAAGTTTAGGATGTCGTTATTAGACATAAATATTTCGGTTGTGGCTTATTTTAAATTAATTTTATTCTAGTTGAAACTGTTGCTAAGGTATGTGGGAATAGTTTTGTATAGGATATGAGCTTTGTTTGTACTTACATAAATATTTCTATTTTCATTCTTCTTAACCTAATGCCTATAGGTTTGGACGATTTTTGTTCCTCTCCCAGGTCTTCCTAGTCTAAGGTCTGGCTACGGCGATGCTGTCCTTCACCAGGTCTGGCTTTGGCGATGCTGTCCTCCACCAGGGCGTTGTATTTTCTTCTCTCTCAAGACTCGTCTCCCGATTTCGGCTGCTGGACTCGTGGTAAACCGATATGCGCTCGATTTTCACTCCCGTACCGAAATGTGATACTCGATTAACTGTTGAGACAGAAATTACCCGTTCGATACGAATAATTTCGAGTATCCTACCGACTGCGCCAATTTTGTTTGTTCTCCGGGAAAGTGAGTTTTTAAAAAGAATTAAAATTACAACAGGTCTAATCTACGTTCTTTATTCGTGTTAGAAGTACAAAAGACAAGATACATAACATGTACAGGCTGTTTTATAATGTACGTTATCTCTACAAGTAGGTTTCATGTTCATGTTGATAGTCGGCAGATTGTGTTTCTTAACTAACTAAAAGAGAACATTGCAACAAGAAAATTGCTATTTCAAGTGTGGTAGGTATTCTAGAATCCAGCCCATGTAGCTTACAATATACAACGTATTCATCAAAAATAGGTAAAATCTGACTTTATTTTTGTAAAAAATTATATAAATATTAGCTTTCGCGCCCGAATTTTATAATTTTTCATCCTATTTTATCCATAATATAAGTTTAAAAGCATGCTTATGAATGGTTTAACAAAAATATCCATTTCAAAAATAGGTAAAATCTGACTTTATTTTTGTAAAAAATCATATAAATATTTGCTACCGCGCCAGAATTTTATGATTTTTCATCATATTTTAGCTAAAAGAAAACATTGCAACAAGAAAATTGCTATTTTAAGTGTGGTAGGTAGTCTAGAATCCAGCCCATGTAGCTTACAATATACAACGTATTCATCAAAAATAGGTAAAATCTGACTTTATTTTTGTAAAAAATCATACAAATATTTGCTTCCGCGCCCGAATTTTATAATTTTTCATCATATTTTATCCATAGTATAGGTCCAAAAGCACGTTTATGAATGTATTAACAAAAATATCCATTTCAAGAATAGGTAAAATCTAACTTAATGTTTGTAAAAAATCATATAAATATTTGCTTCTGCGCCCGAATTTTATGATTTCTCATCATATTTTAGCTAAAAGAAAACATTGCAACAAGAAAATTGCTATTTTAAGTGTGGTAGGTAGTCTAGAATCCAGCCCATATAGCTTACAATATACAACGTATTCATCAAAAATAGGTCAAATCTGACTTTATTTTTGTAAAAAATCATATAAATATTTGCTTCCGCGCCCGAATTTTATAATTTTTTATCATATTTTATTCATAGTATAGGTCCAAAAGCATGTTTAAGAATGTTTTAACAAAAATATCCATTTTAAGAATATTTAAAATCTGACTTTATGTTTGTAAAAAATCATATAAATATATGCTTCCGCGCCCGAATTTTATGATTTCTCATCATATTTTAGCTAAAAGAAAACATTGCAACAAGAAAATTGCTATTTCAATTGTGGTAGGTATTTTAGAATCCAGCCATTGAAGCTTACAATATACAACGTATTCATCAAAAATGGGTAAAATCTGACTTTATTTTTGTGAAAAATTATATAATAATTTACTTCCGCGCCCGAATTTTATAATTTTTTATCATATATTATCCATAGTATAGGTTTAGAAGCATGTTTATGAATGTTTTAACAAAAATATCCATTTCAAGAATAGGTAAAATCTGACTTTATTTTTGTAAGAAATCATATAAATACTTGCTTCCGCGCCCGAATTTTATGATTTTTTATAATATATTATAGCTAAAAGAAAACATTGCAACAAGAAAATTGCTATTTTAACTGTGGTAGGTAGTCTAGAATCCAGCCCATGTAGCTTACAATATACAACGTATTCATCAAAAATAGGTCAAAACTGACTTTATTATTGAAAAAAATCTTATAAATATTTGCTTTCGCGCCCGAATTTTATAATTTTTCATCATATTTTATCCATAGTATAGGTCCAAAAGCATGTTTAAGAATGTTTTAACAAAAATATCCATTTCAAGAATAGGTAAAATCAGACTTTATTTTTGTAAAAAATCATATAAATATTTGCTTCCGCGCCCGAATTTTATGATTTTTTATAATATTTTAGCTAAAAGAAAACATTGCAACAAGAAAATTGTTATTTCAAGTGTGGTAGGTATTCTAGAACCTAGCCCATGTAGCTTACAATATACAACGTATTTATTAAAATGACACCAAAAAATTAAATGTTTATTATCTGATTGGTACCAAGTTATGGTCACTTTTGCATGTCCAATGCTAAAATTATCCATAGTATAGGTCCAAAAATATGTTCATGAATGTTTTAACAAAAATAACCATTTCAAAAATAGGTAAAATCTGACTTTATTTTTGTAAAAAATCATATAAATATTTGCTTCCGCGCCCGAATTTTATAATTTTTCATCATATTTTATCCATAGAATAGGTCCAAAAGCATGTTTATGAATGTTTTAATAAAAATATCCATTTCAAGAATAGGTAAAATCTGACTTTATTTTTGTAAAAAAACATATAAATATTTGCTTCCGCGCCCGAATTTTATAATTTTTTGTTATATTTTATCTATCCTATAGGTCCAAAAGCCTGTTTAAGAATGTTTTAACAAAAATATCCATTTTAAGAATAAGTAAAATCTGAGTTTATTTAGTAAAAAATCATATAAATATTTGTTTCCGCGCTCGAATTTTATGAGTTTTTATCATATTTCAGCTAAAAGAAAACATTGCAACAAGAAAATTGCTATTTCAAATGTGGTAGGTATTCTAGAATCCAGCTAATGAAGATTACAATATACAACGTATTCATCAAAAATAGGTAAAATCTGACTTTATTTTTGTAAAAAATTATATAAATATTTGCTTCCGCGCCCGAATTTTATAATTTTCACATCATATTTTATCCATTGTATAGGTACAAAACCATGTTTCTGAATGTTTTAACAAAAATATCCATTTCAAAAATAGGTAAAATCTGACTTTATTTTTGTAAAAAATCAAATAAATATTTGCTTCCGCGCCCGAATTTTATAATTTTTCATCATATTTTAGCTAAAAGAAAACATTGCAACAAGAAAACTGCTTTTTCAAGTGTGGTAGGTATTCTAGAATCCAGCCCATGTAGCTAACAATACACAACGTATTCATCAAAAAAAGGTAAAGTCTGACTTTATTTTTGTAAAAAAATCATACAAATATTTGCTTCCGCGACCGAATTTTATAATTTTTCATCATATTTTATCCAAAGTATAGGTACAAAAGCATGTGTATGAATGTTTTAACAAAAATATCCATTTCAAGAATAGGTAAAATCTGACTTTATTTTTGTAAAAAATCATATAAATATTTGCTTCCGCGACCGAATTTTATAATTTTTTGTTATATTTTATCTATAGTATAGGTCCAAAAGCATGTTTAAGAATGTTTTAACAAAAATATCCATTTTAAGAATAAGTAAATTCTGAGTTTATTTTTGTAAAAAATCATATAAATATTTGCTTCCGCGCTCGAATTTTATGATTTTTCATCATATTTTAGCTAAAAGAAAACATTGCAACAAGAAAATTGCTATTTCAAGTGTGGTATTTATTTTAGAATCCAGCCCATGTAGCTTACAATATACAACGTATTCATTAAAATGACACCAAAAAAATTAAAAATTATTATCTGATTGGTACCAAGTTATGGTCACTTTTGCATGTCCAATGCTAAAATTATCCATAGAATAGGTCAAAAAGTATGTTCATGATTGTTTTAACAAAAATAACCATTTAAAAAATAGGTAAAATCTGACTATATTTTTGTAAAAAATTATATAAATATTTGCTTCCGCGCCTAAATTTTATTATTTTTCATCATATTTTAACTACAAGAAAACATTCCAACAAGAAAATTGCTATTTCAAGTGTGGTAGGTATTCTAGAATCCAGCCCATTTAGCTAACAATACACAACGTATTCATCAAAAAAAGGTAAAATCTAACTTTATTTTTGTAAAAAATCATACAAGTATTTGCTTCCGCGACCGAATTTTATAATTTTTCATCATATTTTATCCAAAGAATAGGTACAAAAGCATGTGTATGAATGTTTTAACAAAAATATCCATTTCAAGAATAGGTAAAATCTGACTTTATTTTTGTAAAAAATCATATAAATATTTGCTTCCGCGCCCGAATTTTATAAGTTTTCATCATAATTTAGGTAAAAGAAAACATTGCAACAAGAAAATTGCTATTTCAAGTGTTGTAGGCATTCTAGAATCCAGCCCATGTAGCTTGCGATATACAACGTATTCATCAAAAATAGTTAAAATCTGACTTTATTTTTGTAAAAATTCATATAAATATTTGCTTCCGCGCCCGAATTTTATAATTTTTTATCATATTTTAATCATAGTATAGGTCTAAAAGCGTTTTTATGAATGTTTTAACAAAAATATACATTTCAAGAATAGGTAAAATCTGACTTTATTTTTGTAAAAAATCATATAAATACTTGCTTCCGCGCCCGAATTTTATGATTTTTTATAATATATTATAGCTAAAAGAAAACATTGCAACAAGAAAATTGCTATTTTAACTGTGGTAGGTAGTCTAGAATCCAGCCCATGTAGCTTACAATATACAACGTATTCATCAAAAATAGGTCAAAACTGACTTTATTATTGAAAAAAATCTTATAAATATTTGCTTTCGCGCCCGAATTTTATAATTTTTCATCATATTTTATCCATAGTATAGGTCCAAAAGCATGTTTAAGAATGTTTTAACAAAAATATCCATTTCAAGAATAGGTAAAATCAGACTTTATTTTTGTAAAAAATTATATAAATATTTGCTTCCGCGCCCGAATTTTATGATTTTTTATAATATTTTAGCTAAAAGAAAACATTGCAACAAGAAAATTGTTATTTCAAGTGTGGTAGGTATTCTAGAACCTAGCCCATGTAGCTTACAATATACAACGTATTTATTAAAATGACACCAAAAAATTAAATGTTTATTATCTGATTGGTACCAAGTTAAGGTCACTTTTGCATGTCCAATGCTAAAATTATCCATAGTATAGGTCCAAAAATATGTTCATGAATGTTTTAACAAAAATAACCATTTCAAAAATAGGTAAAATCTGACTTTATTTTTGTAAAAAATCATATAAATATTTGCTTCCGCGCCCGAATTTTATAATTTTTCATCATATTTTATCCATAGAATAGGTCCAAAAGCATGTTTATGAATGTTTTAATAAAAATATCCATTTCAAGAATAGGTAAAATCTGACTTTATTTTTGTAAAAAAACATAAATATTTGCTTCCGCGCCCGAATTTTATAATTTTTTGTTATATTTTATCTATCCTATAGGTCCAAAAGCCTGTTTAAGAATGTTTTAACAAAAATATCCATTTTAAGAATAAGTAAAATCTGAGTTTATTTAGTAAAAAATCATATAAATATTTGTTTCCGCGCTCGAATTTTATGATTTTTTATCATATTTCAGCTAAAAGAAAACATTGCAACAAGAAAATTGCTATTTCAAATGTGGTAGGTATTCTAGAATCCAGCTAATGAAGATTACAATATACAACGTATTCATCAAAAATAGGTAAAATCTGACTTTATTTTTGTAAAAAATTATATAAATATTTGCTTCCGCGTCCGAATTTTATAATTTTCACATCATATTTTATCCATTGTATAGGTACAAAACCATGTTTCTGAATGTTTTAACAAAAATATCCATTTCAAAAATAGGTAAAATCTGACTTTATTTTTGTAAAAAATCATATAAATATTTGCTTCCGCGCCCGAATTTTATGATTTTTCATCATATTTTAGCTAAAAGAAAACATTGCAACAAGAAAACTGCTTTTTCAAGTGTGGTAGGTATTCTAGAATCCAGCCCATGTAGCTAACAATACACAACGTATTCATCAAAAAAAGGTAAAGTCTGACTTTATTTTTGTAAACAAATCATACAAATATTTGCTTCCGCGACCGAATTTTATAATTTTTCATCATATTTTATCCAAAGTATAGGTACAAAAGCATGTGTATGAATGTTTTAACAAAAATATCCATTTCAAGAATAGGTAAAATCTGACTTTATTTTTGTAAAAAATCATATAAATATTTGCTTCCGCGACCGAATTTTATAATTTTTTGTTATATATTATCTATAGTATAGGTCCAAAAGCATGTTTAAGAATGTTTTAACAAAAATATCCATTTTAAGAATAAGTAAATTCTGAGTTTATTTTTGTAAAAAATCATATAAATATTTGCTTCCGCGCTCGAATTTTATGATTTTTCATCATATTTTAGCTAAAAGAAAACATTGCAACAAGAAAATTGCTATTTCAAGTGTGGTAGGTATTTTAGAATCCAGCCCATGTAGCTTACAATATACAACGTATTCATTAAAATGACACCAAAAAATTAAAAAATTATTATCTGATTGGTACCAAGTTATGGTCACTTTTGCATGTCCAATGCTAAAATTATCCATAGAATAGGTCAAAAAGTATGTTCATGATTGTTTTAACAAAAATAACCATTTAAAAAATAGGTAAAATCTGACTATATTTTTGTAAAAAATTATATAAATATTTGCTTCCGCGCCTAAATTTTATTATTTTTCATCATATTTTAACTACAAGAAAACATTCCAACAAGAAAATTGCTATTTCAAGTGTGGTAGGTATTCTAGAATCCAGCCCATTTAGCTAACAATACACAACGTATTCATCAAAAAAAGGTAAAATCTGACTTTATTTTTGTAAAAAATCATACAAGTATTTGCTTCCGCGACCGAATTTTATAATTTTTCATCATATTTTATCCAAAGAATAGGTACAAAAGCATGTGTATGAATGTTTTAACAAAAATATCCATATCAAGAATAGGTAAAATCTGACTTTATTTTTGTAAAAAATCATATAAATATTTGCTTCCGCGCCCGAATTTTATAAGTTTTCATCATAATTTAGGTAAAAGAAAACATTGCAACAAGAAAATTGCTATTTCAAGTGTTGTGGGTATTCTAGAATCCAGCCCATGTAGCTTGCGATATACAACGTATTCATCAAAAATAGTTAAAATCTGACTTTATTTTTGTAAAAATTCATATAAATATTTGCTTCCGCGCCCGAATTTTATAATTTTTTATCATATTTTAATCATAGTATAGGTCTAAAAGCGTTTTTATGAATGTTTTAACAAAAATATACATTTCAAGAATAGGTAAAATCTGACTTTATTTTTGTAAAAAATCATATAAATATTTGCTTCCGCGCCCAAATTTTATGAGTTTTCATCATAATTTAGGTAAAAGAAAACATTGCAACAAGAAAATTGCTATTTCAAGTGTGGTAGGTATTCTAGAAGCCAGCCCATGTAGCTTACAATATACAACGTATTCTTCAAAAATAGGTAAAATCTGACTTTATTTTTGTAAAAAATTATTTAAAAATTTGCTTCCGCGCCCGAATTTTACAATTTTTCATCATATTTTATCCATAGTATAGGTTTAAAAGCATGTTTATGAATGTTTTAACAAAAATATACATTTCAAAAATAGGTAAAATCTGACTTTATTTTTGTAAAACATCATATGAATATTTGCTACCGCGCCTTAATTTTATGATTTTTCATCATATTTTAGCTAAAAGAAAACATTGCAACAAGAAAATTGCTATTTCAAGTGTAGTAGGTATTCTAGAATCCAGCCCATGTATCTTACAATATACAACTTATTCATCAAAAATAAGTAAAATTGACTTTATTTTTGTAAAAAATCATATAAATATTTGCTTCCGCGCCCGAATTTTATAATTTTTCATCATATTTTATCCATAGTATAGGTCCAAAACCATGTTTCTGAATGTTTTAACAAAAATATGCATTTTAAAAATAGGTAAAATCTGACTTTATTTTTGTAAAAAATCATATAAATATTTGCTTCCGCGCCCGAATTTTATGATTTTTCATCATATTTTAGCTAAAAGAAAACATTGCAACAAGAAAATTGCTATTTCAAGTGTGGAATGTATTCTAGAATCCAGCTCATGTAGCTTACAATATACAACGTATTCATCAAAAATAGGTAAAATATGACTTTAGTTTTGTAAACAATTATATAAACATTTGCTTTCGCGACCGAATTTTATAATTTTTCATCATATTTTATCCATAGTATAGGTCCAAAAGCATGTTTATGAATGTTTTAACAAAAATATCCATTTCAAGAATAGGTAAAATCTGACTTTATTTTTGTACAAATTCATATAAATATTTGCTTTCGCGCCCGAATTTTACAATTTTTCATCATATTTTATCCATAGTATAGGTCCAAAAGAATGTTTATGAATGTTATAACAAAAATATCCATTTCAAGAATAGGTAAAATCTGACATTATTTTGGTAAAAAATCATATAAATATTTGCTTCCGCGTCCGAATTTTATGATTTTTCATCATAATTTAGGTAAAAGAAAACATTGCTACAAGAAAATTGCTATTTCAAGTGTGGTAGGTATTCTAGAATCCAGCCCATGTAGCTTACAATATACAACGTATTCATCAAAAATAGGTAAAATCTGACTTTATTTTTGTAAAAAATCATATAAATATTTGCTTCCGCGCCCGAATTTTATGATTTTTCATCATATTTTATCCATAGTATAGGTCCAAAAGCATGTTATGAATGTTTTAACAAAAATATCCATTTCAAAAATAGGTAAAATCTGACATTATTTTTGTAAAAAATCATATAAATATTTGCTTCCGCGCCCGAATTTTATAATTTTTCATCATATTTTATCCATAGTATAGGTCCAAAACCATGTTTCTGAATGTGTTAACAAAAATATCAATTTTAAAAATAGGTAAAATCTGACTTTATTTTTGTAAAAAATCATATAAATATTTGCTTCCGCGCCCGAATTTTATAATTCTTCATCATATTTCAGCTAAAGGAAAACATTGCAACAAGAAAATTGCTATTTTGAGTGTGGTAGGTATTTTGGAATCCAGCCCATGTAGCTTACAATATACAACGTATTCATATAGAATAGGTAAAAGCTGACTTTATTTTAGTAAAAAATCATATAAATATTTGCTTGCGCGCCGAATTTTATAATTCTTTAACATATTTTAGCTAAAAGAAAACATTGCAACAAGAAAATTGCTATTTCAAGTGTGGTAGGTAATCTAGAATCCAGCCCATGTAGCTTACAATATACAAAGTATACATTAAAATGACACCCGAAAATTTAATGTTTATTATCTGATTGGTACCACGTTTTGGTCACTTTTGCATGTCCAATGCTTAAAACCATCCATAGTATAGATCCTAAAGCATGAATATGAATGTTTTAACAAAAATATCAATTTCAAGAATAAGTAAAATCTGACTTTATTTTTGTAAAAAATCATATAAATATTTGCTTCCGCGCCCGAACTTTATAATTTTATATTATATTGCAGCTAAAAGAAAACATTGCAACAAGAAAATTGCTGTTTTAAGTGTGGTAGGCAATCTAGAATTCAGCCCATTTTGCTTACTATATACAAGGTATTCATCAAGAATAGGTAAAATCTGACTTTATTTTTGTAAAAAATCATATAAATATTTGCTTCCGCGCCCTAATTTTATAATTCTTCATCATATTTTATCTAAAAGAAAACATTGCAACAAGATAATTGCTATTTCAAATGTGGTAGGTATTCAAGCATCCAGCACATGTAGCCTACAATATACAACGTATTCATTAAAGTGACACCCAAAAATTTATTGTTTATTATCTGATTAATACCACGTTTTGGTCACTTTTGCATGTCCAATGCTTAAAACCATCCATAGTATAGATCCTAAAGCATGAATATGAATGTTTTCTCAAAAATATCCATTTCAAGAATAGGTAAAGTATGACTTTATTTTTGTAAAAAATCATATAAATATTTGCTTCCGCGCACGAATTTTATAAGTTTTTATTATATCTTAGCTAAAAGAAAACACTGCAACAAGAAAATTGGTATTTCAACTGTGGTAGGTATTCTAGAACCCAGCCCATGTACCTTACAATCTACAACGTATTCATTAAAATGACACTCGAAAATTAAATGTTTATTATTTGATTGGTACCACGTTTTGGTCACTTTTGCATGTCCAATGCTTGAAACCATCCATAGTATAGTTTCTAAATCATGAATATGAATGTTTTAACAAAAATATCCATTTCAAGAATAGGTAAAATCTGACTTAATTTTTGTAAAAAATCATATAAATATATGCTTCCGCGACCGAATTTTACAATTCTTCATCATATTTTAGCTAAAAGAAAGCATTGCAACAAGAAAATTGCTATTCCAAGTGTGGTAGGTATTGTAGAATCCAGCCCATGTAGCTTACAATATACAACGTATTCATTAAAATGACACCCGAAAATTTAATGTTTATTATCTGATTGGTACCACGTTCTGGTCACTTTTGCATGTCCAATGCTTAAAAATATCCATAGTATAGATCCTAAAGCATGAATATGAATGTTTAAACAAAAATATCCATTTCAAGAATAGGTAAAATTTGACTTAATTTTTGTTAAAAATCATATAAATATTTGCTTTCGCACCCGAATTTTATAATTCTTTATCATATTTTAGCTAAAAGAAAACATTGCAACAAGAGAACTGCTATACAATATACAATGTATTCATTAAAATGACACCCGAAAATTGAATGTTTATTAACTGATTGGTACCACGATTTGGTCACTTTTGCATGTCCAATGCTTAAAACCATCCTAGTATAGATCCTAAAGCATGAATATGAATGCTTTAACAAAAATATCCATTACAAGGATAGGTAAAATCTGAATTAATTTTTGTAAAAAATCATTTATATATTTGCTTACGCGCTCGATTTTTATAAATCTTTATCATATTTTAACTAAAAGAAAACATAGCAACAAGAAAATTGCTATATCAAGTGTGGTAGGTATTTTAGAATCCAGCACATGTAGCTTACAATATACAACGTATTCATTAAAATGACACCGAAAAATTAAATATTTATTTTCAGAGTAGTACTACGTTTTGGTCACTTTTGCATGTCCAATGCTTAAAACCATCCATAGTATAGATCCTAAACCATGCATATGAATGTTTTAACAAAAATATCCATTTTAAGAATAGTAAAATCTGACATAATTTTTATAAAATATCATATAAATAGTTGCTCCCGCGGCAGAATTTTATAATTCTTCATCATATTTTAGCTAAAAGAATATATTGCAACAAGAAAATTGCTATTTCAAGTGTGTTAGGTATTCTAGAGTCCAGCCCATGTAGCTTACAATATACAACGTATTCATTAAAATGACACCCGAAAATTGAATGATTATATTCTGATTGATACCACGTTTTGGTCACTTTTGCATGTCCAATGCTTAAAACCATCCATAGTATAGATCCTAAAGCATGAATATGAATGTTTTAACAAAAATATCCATTTCAAGAATAGGTAAAATCTGACTTAATTTTTGTAAAAAAATCATATAAATATTTGTTTCTGCGCCCGAATTTTATAATTCTTTATCATATTTTAGCTAAAAGAAAACATTGCAACAAGAAAATTGCTATTTCAAGTGTGGTAGGTATTCTAGAATCCAGCCCATGTAGCTTACAATATACAACGTATTCATTAAAATGACACCCGAAAATAAAATTTTATTATCTGATTGGTACCACGTTTTGGTCACTTTTGCATATCCAATGCTTAAAACTAGCGATAGTATAGATCCTAAAGCATGAATATGAATGTTTTAACTAAAATATCCATTTTAAGAATAGGTAAAATCTGACTTTATTTTTGTAAAAAAATCATATAATTATTTGCTTCCTCGCCCAAATTTTATAATTCTTTACCATATTTTAGCTAAAACTAAACTATGCAACAAGAAAATTGCTATTTCAACTGTGGTTGGTATTCTAGAATCCAGCCTATGTAGCTTACAATATACAACGTATTCATTAAAATGACACCCGAAAATTGAATGTTTATTATCTGAGTGGTACTACGTTTTGGTCACTTTTGCATGTCCAATGCTAAAATTATCCATAGTATAGATCCTAAAACATGAATATGAATGTTTTAACAAAAATAACCATTTCAAGAATAGGTAAAATCTGACTTTATTTTTGTAAAAAATCATAAATATTTACTTCCGCGCCCGAATTTTATAATTCTTTACCATATTTTAGCTTACAATATACAACGTATTCATCAGGAATAAGTAAAATTTGACTTAATTTTTGTTAAAAATCATATAAATATTTGCTTCCGCGCCCGAATTTTATAATTCTTTATCATATTGTAGCGAACCCAGGGTCGCGGCGCGGGCGGTAGCGCGGGCGGCGGCCGCTAGCGAACAGGTCAGAACACGTCCGTCCGCTCCCCATTGTTCTGATTTACAAGGAATCAAAGAATGTTCTAGAATGAAGTGTTTTAATATAAATACCCTTAGCAAAAGATCGCGAGTACAGTCTTGTGTAGTTACGTGTAGTGAACAGATGGTGATATAAATAAAAAGATAGTGATATAAATAGACGGTGATATAAATATTGTTGAAATAAATATCGCATAGTTTTAATTGTTTACATAAACTATCTTAGCGTTTAAGTGTTTAGTAATAATAATTAGTTCTTAAATTAATGTTTATATTTGTTAATTCTTAGTGTTAGTTATTTTCATTATTCTTTATAATTCATATTTCTTTAATTAAACTTAGTTATATAAATATTAGTGTTTTTAATCAATTTTACACTTCACCTTAATAAATAAAACGTTACAATTGGTGTCAGGTGTGAGGGTTATTAAAAACTGTGAAGTGTAAAATAAAAATAAATAAAATGGCTACTAAACAAGTAAAATTAAGTGAATTAAAAGTGGCCGATTTCAAGAGGGAGCTGGAGGAACGAGAGTTGGAGACATCGGGAACCAAGTCTGTTTTACAACATCGTCTACGGCAAGCTTTGGTAGAAGCTGGTGAAAATCCTGATGATTGTTTATTCGAAATTACGGGTAGCTTGCCCGATTTTGGTAAAATTATGGAGAAAAATTTAGCGGAAAATTCAAGAGCATTGAAATCAGAACTGATAGAAAATTTAGCACAAAAATTGACGGATAATTCTCGAACATTGGAACAAAAATTATAGGAAAATTCTAGAAAACTAGATGAAACTTCTATTACTTTAGAACAAAAATTAGAAGAAAATTCTAGAAAACTAGCTGAAACTTCTAGAACTTTAGAAGACAAATTAATAGAAAATTCCAGAAGTTTAGAACAAAAATTGGAAGAAAAATTAACAGAAAATTCGATAACTTTAAAAGAAGAATTAACAGAAAAGTCTAGAATGTTGGAAAGGAGAATAGAAATTTACGAGAAGAAAGTTGAAGAGTTACAGAAAAATGTCTCCAAAATTACGTCACCAGCGGTTTTAAATTCAAATACAGCTAAGACTGATGAAATTCAGGAAAAGAAAACAGAAAATAGTTCCAGAATTCATATAAAAACTCCAGAATTTGACGGCAAGACATCGTGGCCGAATTATTTAAAACAGTTTGAAGTTGCTGCCAAAGCAAATGGCTGGACTTTCAGAGAAAAAGCTACTGCGCTGACAGTTTCGCTGCGTGGAGAAGCCATAGATATCCTACAAACGCTAAAAGAAGATGAACTAGAAGGTTACGAACAACTTGTTAAGAGATTGGATATGCGATATGGCAATGCGCATCTGGAGCAAGTGTACCAGACGCAACTGAGGAACCGATATCAGAGTTCTTAAGAAAACCTTCAAGAATTCGAAGCTGATATAGCTCGTTTAGTTCGTCTCGCATATCCCACAGCTCCTGATAGTGTTTTGGAATGTCTAGCCACACAAGCATTTATATATGGGGTCCGAGACAATGAAACTCAGCAGGCACTACGATTGGCTCGACCAAAAACTCTGGTTGATGCACTTTCATATGCCTTAGATCATGAAGCTGCAAAACAAGCTTCACGCAACCAATCGCGAGTGCGAATTATCGATGCTGAGAGGAATGAAGACACTGAGGGTCTAGATGACAGGATAAGACGAATTTCATCTGAAATTCATGGCGCGGGAAGAAAGAAACTCCGCTGTTGGAATTGCGGTGAATTAGGTCACCCGCAAAGGCTCTGCAGAAAACAACAGAGGAACGCAGAAGCAAGAAAAGAAGAAAAAGAGTCGGGAAACTAAGTCGGGTTGATGCGAAGGGGCAATCGTCGACTCGTATTCCAGTAGCCCCAGAATCCATTAGTTATGTCGCATCCCTTCATCATCAAGCTAACAGTGTCTATGTAGACGGTTCTACCGACAGCAGGCCGCTTAAAATGTTGCTGGATACGGGTGCGACAAAAACAATAATCAGACCCGACTTCACAAGAAAACTGTGCAGAAAACATCTACTTCCAACAAAGTGGCAGATACGCACAGCCACCGGAGAACAAGCTACCGCATCTGGAGAAATAGATTTGAGCATCACTGTTGGAAAAACGTGCATTAAACATCGTGTGCTGGTAGCTGGTGTAGAAGATGAATTCATTCTGGGCATGGACATTATGAAAAAGCATGGATTTAAACTTGACCTGAAGAATGGAGTGATGATGGTCAATGATGAAGAACTGGTATTAAATCTACGAGACGACAATGCCATGAGAGTATTAATAACGGAAGATGTAACCCTCCCAGAACGGAGTGAGTCAATCGTGAAAGCACAAATAGAGGGTAGCTTCTGTGAGGGAAACATTGTCATGCTCCAGCCAAAAATTGATGATGCTAAAACTGGGACTGTACTTGGAATTGGGAAAGCCTTGCTCAAAACCGACAAGATAATCCCAGTTCGAGTAATGAACATGAATTTTTATCCCGTTATACTAAAAAAGGGACCATAGTAGGTGAATGTTCAGCGGTATCATCAATTATTCGAACTGTAAAGGCCAAAGACAACACATCCTGCAAAGTTCCAGATATTCTAATCAAAGAGCTGTCATAAAAGTCAAAGACTGCCGACTAGAAAACCAAGGCTAAGAACTTAATTGGGACCTTTCAAGATGTGTTCCAATTTGACAAGAAGAATAAAGGACGAACCAATGTCATCATAAAATAGACACCGGAGACGCAAGACCCATCCGCCAAACAGCAAGAAAATTACCACTGGCGAAGCGGGAAGAAGCTGAAGAAATTATAGAGGATATGAGGACGGAAGGTGTGATTGAACCTTCAAACAGTCCATGGGCTTCACCAGTGGTGCTAGTGAAGAACAAGGATGGCTCTACAAGATTTTGCGTCGATTATCGTCAACTTAACAACGTGACGAAGAAGGATAGCTACCCGCTACCCCGAATAGACGATACTCTGGACACATTGGCAGGATCAAAGATTTTCTCTACTCTTGATCTAAAGAGCGGATACTGACAAGTGGATTTAGACCCAAGAGACAAAGAAAAGATGGCATTTACCATCGGTACCGGTCTTTGGCAATTTACTGTTATGCCATTTGGGCTCTGCAATACCCCTGCATCGTTTGAACGACTTATGAAAACCGTGTTGGCTTGACTGTCATGGAAAACATGTTTGGTTTACCTCGACGATATTATTGTGGTAGAAAAATGTTCGAGGACCACATGAAGAACTTGGAAGAAGTTTTCCAAAGATTGAGGAAGGCTAATCTGAAACTCAGTCCAAAGAAGTTTCACTTATTTCAAAAAGAAGTTCATTATCTTGGACACGTAGTTTCTGGTAAGGGTATTGCAGTAGACCCGGAGAAAATAAGGGCTGTGAGTGACTGGCCAGTACCGAGAGATAAACATGAATTGAGAAGTTTCCTTGGTCTCTGTACATACTACCGACGTTATGTACCTGGATTTGCCAACATAGCGAAGCCATTGACAAGGCTTACTGAAGAAGGCAGAAGATTTATCTGGGAGATGGACTGTCAAGCCGCGTTCAAACAACTTAAATATTCCTTGACAAGCGCACCTGTCCTAAGTTATCCTTTACCAGAAGGAGAATTTGTTCTAGATACAGATGCCAGCAACGTTGAAATTGGTGGCGTTCTTTCCCAGATACAAGACGGACAAGAGAAGGTTATTGCCTATTTTAGTAAGACCTTGTCAAAACCAGAGAGGAATTATTGCGTCACCAGAAAAGAATTTTCGGCTGCAGTGAAATCCGTAGAGCACTTCTACAAATATTTGTACGGTAGAAGATTTCTTATAAGAACTTACCACGCTGCTCTCAAATGGCTGCTACAATTTAAGAATCCTGAAGGTCAGGCAGCTAGATGGATTGAAAGATTGCAAGAATATAACTTTGTTATTGAGCATTGAGCAGGTACAAGCCATCGTAATGCTGACGCATTATCAAGAAGACCTTGCCAGGACGAATGCAAGCATTGCAGTCGTCTAGAAGAAAAACTCTCTACCATCGCCAGAACAACAGTAGTGAATGATAGTTGGCAAACGGAAGACCTTCGCAAGGACCAAGAGAATGACTCGGACTTAAAAATCATACTGGATTGGAAACGTGGAGATAGCAGACCAGTTTGGAAAGACGTTGCACGACACTCACAAAGTGTAAAATCGTACTGGGCGCAGTGGGACTCTATTGTGGTTGAAGAGGGCCTCCTGAAACGTGTCGTAGAGAATACTGAAGATACTGTGAGTAGGACCCAGCTGATAATTCCTAGGAATAGAGTACCGGAAGTATTGGAGGAGATCCACGTCGGATCTGGACATTTTGGAGTGAATAAAACCCTTGAGAGAGTGCGCCAACGATTTTACTGGGTAAATTGCAAAGAAGATGTTAAAGAGTGGTGCAAGAAATGTGTGGTCTGCGCGGGAAGTAACGGGCCACATAGGAAAAGAAGAGCTCCAATGCGCCAATATAACGTTGGAAGTCCCTTTGAACGCATTGCGATTGACGTGGCCGGACCATTCCCAGAAACTGACGAGGGAAATAAATACATAGTAGTAGTAATGGACTACTTCACTAAGTGGGTTGAGGCCTACCCATTACCCAACCAGGAAGCCGTAACGGTCGCTGAAGTTTTGGTAAAAGAATGCATCTGCCGATTTGGAGTACCGCGAGAGATACATTCCGACCAAGGAAGGAATTTTGAGTCTGCTCTGTTCCAAAATATATGTAAGATATTAGGAATAAAGAAAACCAGAACTACTGCATTACACCCGCAGTCTGATGGCATGGTTGAACGGATGAATAAAACAATAAATCGGTATTTGTCAAAGGTAGTCTCTAACCATCAACGAGACTGGGACCGACATCTTCATCTGTTCTTGTTGGCTTACCGTTCATCCGTGCATGAGACAACAGGGCAGACGCCAGCAAACATCTTATTCGGGCGGGAGTTGCGCTTACCATGCGACCTGGTATTTGGCAGTAAACCCGGTAAAGATCTAGCCGGGGAGGACTATGTAACAGACTTACGGAGAAGAATGAATGACATTCATGAACAAGTCCGTACAAATATTCAAGGTGCCAGCGATCGGATAAAAGACCAGTGCGATGTCAAGGCTGAAAAAGGTGGTTATCAACCTGGGAATTTGGTGTGGCTTTACAATCCACAAAGACGTCGTGGCTTATCACTGAAGCTGCTAAAGAATTGGGAAGGTCCCTACGAGATCGTAAAAAGAATAAATGATGTGTTCTACAGAATTAGGAAAACACCTAATGGAAAGCCGAGAGTAGTCCACTTCAATCGGTTAGCCCCTTTCGCTGGTGATAATTTTGACGATCATCATAGAGCGACGGTACGCCGGATTGTAGCTGAGGAACCTACATTTGAAGACTTCATGGAAAGTCATTCTACTGGTCATAAGGCAAGGTATGGCGTGACACGAGAAGAACAACGAGATCTGTTCACCGTGTCCCCAGAGTATTCCCTCGCACATTGGGAAGCGAAAAGTATTAAAATGTCCCGCGGCATCGCTTCAGTTTTTAAAAGAAAATTTGGACGAGTACAAGAACTGGCCAACCAACGTCCAACTGTCGGAAAAACGCTACAACTGAAGGATGATAACGTAGAACACAAGCGATACATTTACTATCTCGTTACGAAACAATACTCGTATCAGAAGCCGTCATACCGCAATTTATGGGACTCGCTGTGTGACATGAAGAACCATCTGTTGGAGAATGACATCATTAAGCTGGCAGTACCGAAGATAGGCTGTGGACTAGATGGTTTGGATTGGAGGATTGTTAGAAGCATGTTAGAAACAATCTTCCGCTTTACCGGAGTGGAAATTCTAGTCTGCAGCTTCAACTCTACCGGTCAAGAAGAGCTCAAACGGACCGTCGACTGTTATTTCTTCAAGACTTCCAGATGCACCAAGGGTGATGCATGCAGATTTCGTCATAACGAACTGTTCCGGGACAAAACAGTCTTAAGGAGGGGGCAATGTAGCGAACCCAGGGTAGCGGCGCGGGCGGCGGCCGCTAGCGAACAGGTCAGAACACGTCCGACCGCTCCCCATTGTTCTGATTTACAAGGAATTAAAGAATATTCAAGAATGAAGTGTTTTAATAAAAATACCCTTAGTAAAAGATCGCGAGGACAGTCTTGTGTAGATACGTGTAGTGAACAGATGGTGATATAAATAAAAAGATAGTGATATAAATAGACGGTGATTTAAATATTGTTGAAATAAATATCGCATAGTTTTAATTGTTTAAATAAACTATCTTAGCGTTTAAGTCTTTAGTAATAATAATTAGTTCTTAAATTAGTGTTTATATTTGTTAATTCTTAGTGTTAGTTATTTTCATTATTCTTTATAATTCATATTTCTTTAATTAAACTTATGCCCGGTTTTATAAACAAAAATTTAATCTAGGATTTCAAAATCCGGATTTATATATAACTTTGGATTAAATATAATCGCGTTTTATAAAGATATTAGAAGAGCGAATTACGAAACTCGGATTAAATAAAGAGCTAATTGTGAATTTACCAGAAATGTAAGTCAATTGTCAGCTGTCAGTAGAGCACACAGTAGAGCAACGGTTACCAGATTGTGTAAGTCTTGTATTATAATCAATTTGCAATGGCGGGAAAACGGGAGAAATGTAGAAATTACACTGAAGAAGAAAAAATAGAATTATTAAAAATAATTTAGAAGTAAGTAATTATTTTACTTCATTGAAACATGTTGTTTCTATCACGCTCTTATAGAAAGAAAATAAAAGTTAGGTTACGTTTTAGATATTCGAATATTATCGAAAATAAAGCCACTGATGGTAGAAATATTCAACAAAAAAATAGCGGAAGAATTTTCGGCGACTATTAAAACTGGAAAAAGAGATGTCCAGCAAATAAAAAATTTCTACAAAAACATGAAGCAGAAAGTGAGAAAGCGCGTAGCTACAAATAATGTAAGTAAAACAAGTTTTAATAAATACTTATATACTTAACGAAAAGGACATTAATGTGTATATTTCTTTTAAATTTTTAGTAAAGAAAATATCAAGACAATCTGGACAAAGAATTGGAGACAATAAAAAAAATTAAAGTTACTGATAAGGTAAAAACAAAAATATTTGCAGAGGGTTTATTATAATGTTACAATTTAAAATTTATAGAAAGAAATGAACAAAACAGGAGGAGGCAGTTACCATCCACTGCTTACTGAAGCCGATGCCATGGTATTGGCTATAGCTGGGGATCAAATGGAGCCGATTCCATTCGCTTTGGACAGTGCGGGATCATTCTTTGGTAAAGTATTTATATTTTATTTTTAATATTTTAATTTAATTAATTTTATTTAGTACGTATGAAGTATAGATTTACTTTTAATTAAGTATCTTTAATATTTTAGTATATACTGGTCTAATTTTGTATTATTTAGATTAATCAGAATAAACTTTCTTTAATAGATAATGCAGAGATTGAAATTATTGACCCTGACAACTTCCTCCAATCAAATTCCGTGCAAGAAATCCCATTGCAACCAGATCCTGTTCCAGCATCCCCAAAAGCTCCTCCCACCGTCCCCAGATCAGTACTAAAGAAGAAGAAAACTATACGTACAGCAGAAAATTTAAAAAAGACGTATTTTTCAAAAAAAATTGAGTTAGTACAAACTCAGATAAATCTTGCAAAAAGACAAGATGTTTTAGACAGAAAAATAAAAATCCTTAAAATAAAATTATTAAAAAAACAACTGGCAGAATAATAATAATAATTGTTTAAAGAATTGTATATTTGTTTTATTCAATTTACGTATTAGTTTTATGTATTAATAGAATTTATTGTATTCACAAACAAATTACTTTTATCGTATTTTAAAAGAAATTATAAACTGGTATTTTTAACAACAGTTGGCAATTCTTCTAACCATTGAACTATACTTATACTGGAACGCGTTCTGCTTAATTCTGCTTGTCTTTGTTATATTGCTTTGCACATGCGCGAAGAGAGAACAGTCACCAACACGTAACCATGAACGAATGATAGCATCAAAAATCTTGAAAGAAGGACTGAGTTACCCCTCACGGACCTCTCTCTCGGATTGGGCTTGCAGTCCGAAAGAGCCTTGCAGTATAGTTATAGTTCAATGCTTATAACTTTCACGTAGGGATATTTTACTGGGTTTTCAGGGTAAAATCGTTCATTTTATTCTGCAAACGTTGTTCGCAACAGAGCTGCTCGAACCGAAGTATTGTCGTTGTTATTGTCATATAAAATAACTTCAGGCTGTTCTGCATTATCTACTTCTTCCAAGTTATCCACGGCATCTCTTAAATTGATGCATATATTGTGAAGAACGCTTGTGGCAACAATAACAGGAAGTATATTACTTAAATTTAATTCTAAACGTCTTGATAAACATGGGAATCGTCTTTTTAGAACACCGAAACATCTTTCTATGGTATTTCTTGTAGCAGAGTGCGCTTTATTGTATCTTATTTCTGCTGGTGTAATAGGATTTAATAGTGGTGTTAATAAATATGATCGACATGGGTAACCACTATCACCTAATAAATAGTCGTTTCCATATCTACCAGATTCGAAATCAACTGGCAACGGTGAATTATTAAAGATGGTACTATTATGAACAGAGCCAGGCCATCTTGAAATAATATGTCTAATTCGCAGATTGGAATCACAAATCATTTGCACGTTTATGGAAAAGTAGCCTTTTCGATTTCGAAATAATTCCGCATTAGCACCACCAGGAGATTTTATTGGAATATGGGTGCAATCTACTGCACCGATGATACCAGGAAAACGTCTAATATTAAAAAAACCTTTCTTCACATCAGCGCATTGTTCTCTGGTGGGCATTTGTATGTATTGAGCGCTTTTTTCAGCTATAGCATGAGTCACCTTCTTAATTATACGACATACTGTTGCTTTATTGGCGTCAATTTCATCGCCTAGAAGTTGCTGAAATGCCCCCGTAGCATAAAAACGCAATGTAATAAGCAATTGCTGTTTAGCACTAAAAGATTGGTTCCTTTTAGTTATGGGTTCTAAATTAGGATGTAGAACTTGTAGCAATTCCGTTACAGATTCTTTCGAAAGCCTGTAACGTTGTTTGAACTCGACATCATCAAGTTCTGTAAAAGGATTTTTACGGGAACAAAATTTTCGTGGTCGTCGCCTGAATTGAACTTCTACTTGTTCTTCAAAATCTGATAAAGAATTTCAGCTACTCAAGCTAGTTGAAGACATTTTCTAAAGGTGAAAATTAATGTAAAAGTAGTGCTTCTTTACTATGTATTTTAATAGTATACCTAGGTTATGTTATTTAAAATAAACACTAAAAATTTGAACTTCTCTTTTCTTTATGGTAATCTGTCAATTTAATTCGCCGACAACGCCGAATTACGAAAACCCGAATTATATTGCGATATAATCCGGTGTTTTGTTTTATAAAACGCAAAAATCATATAATCTTAGATTAAATGACAAATTATCCGAGATTATGAAATCCGAGATTATATACTAGATATTCGTTTTTATGCAACGCGATTTTATATAAAATCTTGGATTATAATTATAATCCTGGATAAAATATTTAATTCGCTTTTATAAAACCGGGCATTAGTTATATAAATATTAGTGTATTTAATCAATTTTACACTTCACCTAAATAATTAAAACGTTACAATATTTTAGCTAAACGAAAACATTGCAACAAGAAAACTGCTATTTCAAGTATGGTAGGTATTCTAGAATCCAGCCCATGTAGCTTACAATATACAACGTATTCATTAAAATGACACCCGAAAATTGAATGTTTATTATTTGATTGGTACCACGTTTTGGTCAATTTTGCATGTCCAATGCTAAAATTATCCATAGTATAGATGCTAAAGCATGAATATGAATGTTTTAACAAAAATATCCATTTTAAGAATAGGTAAAATCTGACATTATATTTGTAAAAAATCATATAAATATTTGCTTTCGCACCCGAATTTTATAATTTTTCGTCATATTTTAGCTAAAAGAAAACATTGCAACAAAAAATTGTTATTTCAAATGTGGTAGGTATTCTAGAATCCAGCCCATGTAGCTTACAATATACAACGTATTTATAAAAATGACACCCGAAAATTGAATGTTTATTATCTATTTGGTACCACGTTTTAGTCACCTTCGCATGTCCAATCCTTAAAACCATCCATAGTATAGATCCTAAAGCATGAATATGAATGTTTTAACAAAAATATCCATTTCAAAAATAGGTAAAATCTGACATTATTTTTGCATAAAATCATATAAATATTTGCTTCCGCATGGGCTGGATTCTAGAATACCTACCACACTTGAAATAGCAATTTTCTTGTTGCAATGTTTGCTTTTCGCTAAAATATGATAAAGAATTATAAAATTCGGGCGCGGAAGCAAATATTTATATGGTTTTTTACAAAAATAAAGTCAGACTTTACCTATTCTTGATGAATACTAAGTATATTGTAAGCTACATGGGCTAGATTCTAAAATAACTCCCACAGTTTACATAGCAATTTTCTTGTTGCAATGTTTTCTTTTAGCTAAAATATGATGAATTATTTTATTCGGGCGCGGAAGCAAATATTTATATGGTTTTTTACAAAAATAAAGTCAGATTTTACCTATTCTTGAAATGGATATTTTTGTTAAAACATTCATATTCATGCTTTAGGATCTGTACTATGGATGTTTTTAAGCATTGGACATGCAAAAGTGACAAAAACTTGGTATCAATCAGAAAATAAACTTTTAATTTTTAGGTATAATTTTAATAAATACGTTGTATATAGTAAGCTACATGGGCTGTATTCTAGAATACCTACCACACTTGAAATAGCAATTTTCTTGTTGCAATGTTTTCTCTTAGCTAAAATATGATAAAGAATTATAAAATTCGGGCGCGAAAGCATATATTTATATGATTTTTTACAAAAATAAAATTAGATTTTACCTATTCTTGAAATGGATATTTTTGTTAAAACATTCATATTCATGTTTTAGGATCTATACGTTGGATAATTTTAGCATTGGACATGCAAAAGTGACCAAAACGTGGTACCAATCAGATAATAAACATTCAATTTTCGGGTGTCATTTTAATGAATACGTTGCATATTGTAAGCTACATGGGCTAGATTCTAGAATACCTACCACACTTGAAATAGCAATTTTCTTGTTTCAATGTTTTCTTTTAGCTATAATATTATGAAGAATTATAAAATTCGGGCGCGAAAGCATATATTTATATGATTTATTACAAAAATAAAGTCATATATTACATATTCTTGAAATAGATATTTTTGTTAAAACATTCATATTCATGCTTTAGGATCTATACTATGGATGGTTTTAAGCATTGGACATGCAAAAGTGACCAAAACGTGGTACCAATCAGATAATAAACATTCAATTTTTGGGTGTCATTTTAATGAATACGTTGTATATTCTAAGCTACATGGGCTGTATTCTAGAATACCTACCACACTTGAAATAGCAATTTTCTTCTTGCAAAGTTTTCTTTAAGCTATAATATAATAAAGAATTTTAAAATTCGAGCGCGAAAGCATATATTCATATGATTTTTTACAAAAATAAAGTCAGATTTTACATATTCTTGAAATGGATATTTTTGTTACAACATTCATATTCATGCTTTAGGATCTATACTATGTATGGTTTTAAGCATTAGACATGCAAAAGTGACCAAGGCATGGTACCAATCAGATAATAAACATTCAATTTTCGGGTGTCATTTTAATGAATACGTTGTATATTGTAAGCTACATGGGCTGGATACTAGAATACCTATCAAACTTGAAATAGCAATTTTCTTGTTGCAATGTTTTCTTTTAGCTAAAATATGATAAAGAATTATAAAATTCGGGCGCGAAAGCAAATATTTATATGATTTTTTACAAAAATAAAGTCAGATTTTACCTATTCTTGAAATGGATATTTTTGTTAAAACATTCATATTCATGCTTTAGGATCTATACTATGGATGGTTTTAAGCATTGGACTTCAAAAGTGACAAACCGTGGTACCAATCTGATAATAAATATTCAATTTTCATGTGTCATTTTAATGAATACTTTGTATAATGTAAGCTACATAGGCTGGATTCTAGAATACCTACCACACTTGAAATAGCAATTTTCTAGTTGCAATGTTTTCTTTTAGCTAAAATATGATGAAGAATTATAAAATTCGGGCGCGGAAGCAAATATTTATATGATTTTTTACAAAAATAAAGTCAGATTTTACCTATTCTTGAAATAAATATTTTTGTTAAAACATTCATATTCATGATTTAGGATCTATACTATGGATGTTTTTAAGCATTGGACATGCATAAGTGAACAAAACGTAGTACCAATGAGATGATAAACATTCAATTTTCAGGTGTCATTTTAATGAATACTTTGTATATTGTAAGCTACATGGGCTGGATTCGAGAATACCTACCACACTTGAAATAGCACTTTTGTTGTTGCAATGTTTTTTTTTAGCTAAATTATGATGAATAATTATAAAATTCGGGCGCGGAAGCAAATATTTATATGATTTTTTACAAAATTTAAGTCAGATTTTACCTATTCTTGAAATGGATATTTTTGTTAAAACATTCATATTCATGCTTTAGGATCTATATTATGGATGGTTGTAAGCTTTGGACTTGCAAAAGTGAACAAAACGTGGTACCAATCAGATAATAAACATTCAATTTTCAGGTGTCATTTTAATGAGTACGTTGTATATTGTAAGCTACATGGGCTGGATTCTAGAATACCTACCACACTTGAAATAGCTATTTTCTTGTTGCAATGTTTTCTTTTAGCTAAAATATGATAAAGAAATATAAAACTTGGGCGCGGAAGCAAATATTTATATGATTTTTTCCAAAAATAAAGTTGGATTTTACCTATTCTTGAAGAATACGTTGTATATTGTAAGCTACATGTGCTGGATTCTAGAATACCTACCACACTTGAAATAGCAATTTTCTTGTTGCAATGTTTTCTTTTACCTAAAATATGATTAAGAATTTAAAACTCGGGCGCGGAAGCAAATATTTATATGATTTTTAACAAAAATAAAGTCAGTTTTAACCTATACCTGAAATAAATATTTTTGGTAAACCATTCATATTCATGATTTAGGATCTATACTATGAATAATTTTAGCATTGGACATGCAAAAGTGACCAAAACGAGGTACCAATCAGATAATAAACATTCAATTTTCCAGTGTTATTTTAATGAATACGTTGTATTTTGTAAGCTACATGGGCTGGATTCTAGAATATCTACCACTCTTGAAATAGCAATTTTCTTATTGCATTGTTTCCTTTGAGCTAAAATATTGTAAAGAATTATAAAATTTGGGCACGGAAGCAATTATTTATATAATTTTTTACAAAAATAAAGTCAGATTTTACCTATTCTTGAAATGGATATTTTTTTAAAACATACGTATTCATGTTTTAGAATCTATACTACGGATGGTTTTAAGCATTGGACATGCAAAAGTGACCAAAACGTGGTACTAATCAGATAAAAAACATTCAATTTTCGGATGTCATTTTAATGAATACGTTGTATATTGTAAGCTACATGGCCTGGATTTTAGAATACCTACCACATTTGAAATATAAATTTTCTTGTTGCAATGTTATGTTTTAGATAAAATAAGATAAAGAATAATAAAAATCGGGCGCAGAAGCAAATATTTATATAATTTTTTACAAAATTAAAGTCAGATTTTACCTATTCTTGACGAATATGTTGTATATTGTAAGCTACATGGGCTGGATTCTAGAACGCCTACCACACTTGAAATAGCAATTTTCTTGTTGCAATGTTTTCTTTTAGCTAAAATATAATAAAGAATTATAAAATTCGGGCGCGGGAAGCAAATATTTTTATGATTTTTTAGAAAATAAGGTCAGATTTTACCTATTTTTGACATGGATATTTCTCTTAAAACATTCATATTCATGCTTTAGGATCTATACTATGGATGGCTTCAAGCATTGGACATGCAAAAGTGACCAAAACGTGGTACCAATCAGATAATACACATTTAATTTTTGGGTGTCATTTTAATGAATACGTTGTATATTATAAGCTACATGGGCTGGATTCTAGAATACCTACCACACTTGAAATAGCTATTTTCTTGTTGCAATGTTTACTTTTAGCTAAAATATAATGAAGAATTATAAAGTTCAGGCGCGGAAGCAAATATTTATATGATTTTTTACAAAAATAAAGTCAGATTTTACCTGTTCTAGAAGAATACGTTGTATATTGTAAGCTACATGGGCTGGATTCTAAAATACCTACCACACTTGAAATAGCAATTTTCTTGTTGCAATGTTTTCTTTTAGCTAAAATATGATGAAGAATTATAAAAATCGGGCGCGAAAGCAAATATTTATATGATTTTTTACAAAAATAAAGTCAGATTTTACCTATTGTTGAAATGGATATTTTTGTTAAAACATTCATATTCATGATTTAAAATCTATACTATGGATAATTTTAGCATTGGACATGCAAAAGAAATCAAAACGTGGTACCAATCAGATAATAAACATTCAATTGTCGGGTGTCATTTTAATGACTCCGTTGTAAATTGTAAGCTACATGGGCTGAATTCTAGAATACCTACAAAACTTGAAATAGCAATTTTCTTAATGCAATGTTTTCTTTTAGCTAAAATATGATGAAGAATTTTGAAATTTGGGTGCGGAAGCGATTATTCATATGATTTTTTAGAAAAATTAAGTCAGATTTTTTCTATTCTTGAAATGGATATTTTTTTTAAAACATTCATATTAATGCCTTAGGATCTATACTATGGATAATTTTAGCATTAGACATGCAAAAGTAATCAAAACGTGGTACCAATCAGATAATAAACATTCAATTGTCGGGTGTCATTTTAATGACCCCGTTGAAAATTGTAAGCTACATGGGCTGAATTCTAGAATACCTACCACACTTGAAATAGCAATTTTCTTGTTGCAATGTTTTCTTTTAGCTAAAATAAGATAAAGATTTATAAAATTCGGGCGCGGAAGCAAATATTAATATGATTTTTTACAAAAATATAGTTAGATTTTATCTATACTTGTAATGGATATTTTTGTTAAAACATTCATATTCATGTTTTAGGGTCTATACTATGGATGATTTTAAGCATTGGACATGCAAAAGTGACCTAAACTTGCTACCAATCAGATAATAAACATTCAATATTCGGGTCTCATTTTAATGAATACGCTGTATATTGTAAGCTACATGAACTGGATTCTAGAATACCTACCACACATGAAATAGCAATTTTCTTAATGCAATGTTTTCTTTTGGCTAAACTATTATAAAGAATTATATAATTTAGGCGCGGAAGCAAATATTTATATGATTTTTTACAAAAATTAAGTCAGAATTTACCTATCCTTGAAATGGATATTTTTGTTAAAACATTCCTATTCATGCTTTAGGATCTGTACTATGGATAGTTTTAAGGATTGGACATGCAAAAGTAACCAAAAGATAGTATCTACCAAAAAATAAACATTAAATTTTCGGGTGTCATTTTCATGAATACGTTGTATATTGTGAGCTACATGGGCTGGATTCTAGAATACCTACCACACTTAAAATAGTAATTTTCTTGTTGTAATGTTTTGTTTTAGCTAAAATATGATGAAGATTTATAAAATTAGGGCGCATAAGCAAATATTTATATAATATTTTACAAAAATAAAGTCAGATTTTACCTATTCTTGATGAATACGTTGTATATTGTAAGCTACATGGGCTGGATTCTACAATACCTACCACACTTGAAATAGCAATTTTCTTGTTGCAATGTTTTCTTTTAGCTAAAATACGATAAAGAATTATAAAGTTTAGGCGCGGAAGCAAATATTTATATGATTTTATACAAAAATAAAATCATATTTTACCTATGCTTAAAATGGATATTTTTATTGAATCATTCAAATTCATGCTTTAGAATCTATACTACGGAAATTTTTAAGCATTTGACATGCAAAAGTGACAAAAACGTGGTACCAATCAGATAATAAACATTCAATTTTCGAATGTCATTTTAATGTATACGTTGTATATTGTAAGCTACATGAGCTGGATTCTAGAATACCTACCACACTTAAAATATCAATTTTCTTGTTGCAATGTCTTCTTTTAGCTAAAGTATGATAAAGAATTATAAACTTCGGGCGCGGAAGCAAATATTTATATGATTTTTTACAAAAATTATGTCAGATTTTACCTATTCTTGGAATGGATATTTTTGTTAAAACATTCATATTCATGCTTTAGGATCGATACTGTGGAAAATTTTAGCATTGGACAAGCAAAAGTAAGAAAAACGTGGTACCAATCAGATAATAAACACTTAATTTTCGGGTGTCATTTTAATGAATACGTTGTATATTGTGAGCTACAGCGGCAGGATTCTAGGATACCTACTACACTTGAAATAGCAATATTCTTGTTGCATTGTATTCTTTTAGGTAAAATATGATAAAGAATTATAAAATTCGGGCGCAAAAGCAATTATTTTTAAGATTTTTTACAAAAAATTAAGTCAGATTTTACATATTCTTGAATTGGATATTTTTGTTAAAACATTCATATTCATGCTTTAGGATCTATACTATAAATGGTTTTAAAAAATTAGAAATGCAAAAGTAACCAAAACGTGGTACCAATCAGATAATAAACATTCAATTTTCGGGTGTCATTTTAATGAATACGTTGTATATTGTAAGCTATATGGGCTGGATTCTAGAATACCTACCACACTTGAAATAGCAATTTTCTTGTTGCAATATTTTCTTTTAGCTAAAACATGTTAAAGAATTATAAAATTCCGGCGAGGAAGCAAATATTTTTATGATTTTTTACAAAAATTAAGTCAGATTTTACCTATTCTTTAGATGGATATTTTTGTTAAAACATTCATATTCATGCTTTAGGATCTATACTATGGATGGTTTTAAGCATTGGACATGCAAAAGTGACAAAAACGTGGTACTAATCAAATAATAAACATTTAAATTTCGGGTGTCATTTTAATGAATACGTAGTATATTGTAAGCTACATTAGCTGGATTCTAGAATACCTATCACACTTGAAATAGAAATTTTCTTGTTGCAATGTCTTCTTTTAGCTAAAATATGATAAAGAGTTATAAAATTCGTGCGCGAAAGCAAATATTTATATGATTTTTTACAAAAATTATGTCAGATTTTACTCTTCTTGGAATGAATATATTTGTTAAAACATTCATATTTATTCTTTAGGATCTATACTATGCATGGTTTCAGCATTGGACATGCAAAAGTGACCAGAACGTGGTACCAATCAGATAATAAATAATCAATTTTCAGGTGTCATTTTAATGAATACGTTGTATATTGTAAGCTACATGAGCTGAAATCTAGAATACCTACCACACTTGAAATAGCAATTTTCTTGTTGCAATGTCTTCTTTTAGCTAAAATATGATAAGAAATTATAAAATACGGGCGCGGAAGCAAATATTTATATAATTTTTTACAAAAATTATGTCAGATTTTACCTATTCTTGGAATGGATATTTTTGTTAAAACATTCTTATTCATGCTTTAGGATCTATACTATGGAAAATTTTACCATTGGACAAGCAAAAGTAAGAAAAACGTGGTACCAATCAGATAATAAACACTTAATTTTCGGGTGTCATTTTAATGAATACGTTGTATATTGTGAGCTACAGGGGCAGGATTCTAGGATACCTACTACACTTGAAATAGGAATTTTCTTATTGCATTGTTTTTTTAGCTAAAATATGATAAAGAATTATAAAATTCGGGCGCAAAAGCAAATATATTTATGATTTTTTTACAAAAAATAAGTCAGATTTTACCTATTCTTGAATTGCACATTTTTGTTAAAACATTCATATTCATGCTTTAGGATCTATACTATGGATGGTTTTAAGCATTAGAAATGCAAAAGTGACCAAAACGTGGTACCATCAGATAATAAACATTTAATTTTCGGGTGTCATTTTAATGAATACGTTGTCATTGGCTGGATTCTAGAATACCTACCACACTTGAAATATCAATTTTCTTGTTGCTATGTCTTCTTTTGGCTAAAATGTGATGAAGAATTATAAACTTCGGGCGCGGAAGCAAATATTTATATGATTTTTTACAAAAATTATGTCAGATTTTACCTATTCTTGGAATGGATATTTTGTTAAATCATTCATATTCATGCTTTACGATCTATACTATGGATAATTTTAAGCATTAGAAATGCAAAAGTGACCAAAACGTTGTACCAATCAGATAATAAACATTCAATTTTCGGGTGTCATTTTAATGAATACGTTGTATATTGTAAGCTATATGGGCTGGATTCTAGAATACCTACCACACTTAAAATATCAATTTTCTTGTTGCAATGTTTTCTTTTAGCTAAAATACGATAAAGAATTATAAAATTTGGACGCAGAAGCAAATATTTATATAATTTTTTACAAAAATAAAGTCAGATTTTACCTATTCTTGGAATGGATATTTTTGTTAAAACATTCATATTCATGCTTTAGGATCTATACTATGGATAATTTTAGCATTGGACATGCAAAAGAGACCAAAACGTAGTACCAATCAGATAATAAACATTCAATTATCGCGTGTCATTTTAATGAATACGTTGTATATTGTAAGCTACATGGGCTGGTTTCTAGAAAACCTACCACACTTGAAATAGCAATTTTCTTGTTGAAATGTTTTCTTTTAGCTAACATATGATGAAGAATTATAAAATTCAGGCGCGGAAGCAAATATTTATATGAGTTTTTACAAAAATTATGCCAGATTTTACCTATCCTTCATATGGATTTTTTTGTTAAAACATTCATATTCATGCTTTAGGATCTATACTATGGATGGTTTTAAGCATTGGACATGCAAAAGGACCAAAACCTGGTACCAAGCAGATAATAGACATTCAATTTTTGGTTGTCATTTTAATGAATACGTTGTATATTGTAAGCTACATGGCCTGGATTCTAGAATACCTACCACATTTGAAATAGCAATTT
This sequence comes from Stenolophus ochropezus, assembly GCA_035578165.1. Taxonomy (NCBI): domain Eukaryota; kingdom Metazoa; phylum Arthropoda; class Insecta; order Coleoptera; family Carabidae; genus Stenolophus; species Stenolophus ochropezus. The sequence goes on from JAQOWZ010000045.1 coordinate 1,472,738, forward strand.
TCTTGTTGCAATGTTTTCTTTCAGCTAATATATGATGAAGAATTATAAAATTAAGGCGCGGAAGCAAATAATTATATGATTTTTTAGGAAAATTAAGTCAGATTTTACCTATTCTTGGAATGGATATTTTTGTTAAAACATTCATATTCATGCTTTAGGATCTATACTATGGATAATTTTAGCATTGGACATGCAAAAGAGACCAAAACGTAGTACCAATCAGATAATAAACATTCAATTTTCGGGTGTCATTTTAATGAATACGTTGTATATTGTAAGCTACATGGGCTGGTTTCTAGAAAACCTACCACACTTGAAATAGCAATTTTCTTGTTGAAATGTTTTCTTTTAGCTAATATATGATGAAGAATTATAAAATTCGGGCGAGAAAGCAAATATTTATATGATTTTTTACAAAAATAAAGTCAGATTTTACCTATTCTTGAAATGGAAATTTTTGTTAAAACATTCATATTCATCCTTTAGGATCTATACTATGGATGGTTTTAAGCATTCGACTGCAAAAGTGACAAAAAAGTGGTACCAATCAGATAATAAACATTCATTTTTCGGGTGTCGTTTTAATGAATATGATAAAGAATTATAAAATTCCGGCACTGAAGTAAATATTTATATGATTTTTTACAAAAATAAAGTCAGATTTTACCTATTCTTGAAATGGATATTTTTGTTAAAACATTCATATTCATACTTTAGGATCTACACTATGGATAATTTTAGCATTGGACATGCAAAATTGACCAAAACGTGGTACCAATGAGATAATAAACATTCAATTTTCGGGTGTCATTTTAATGAATACGTTGTATATTGTAATCTATATGGGCTGGATTCTAGAATACCTACCACACTTGAAATAGCAATATTCTTGTTGCAATGTTTTCTTTTAGCTAAAATATGTTGAAGAATTATAAAATTCGGGCGCAGAAGCAAATATTTATATGATTTTTTACAAAAATAAAGTCAGATTTTACATATTCTTGATATGGATATTTTTGTTAAAACATTCATATTCATCCATTAGGATCTATACTATGGATGGTTTTAAGCATTGGACATGCAAAAGTGACCAAACCGTGGTACCAATCAGATAATAAACATTCAATTTTTGGGTGTCATTTTCATGAATACGTTGTATATTGTAACCTACATGGGCTGGATTCTAAAGTACCTACCATACTTGAAATAGCAATTTTCTTATTGCAATGTTTTCTTTTAGCTAAAATATAATGAAGAATTATAAAATTCGGGCGCGGAAGCAAATATTTATATGATTTTTTACAGAAATAATGTCAGATTTTACCTATTCTTAATATGGATTTTTTTGTTAAAACATTCATATTCATGCTTTAGGATCTATACTATTGATGGTTTTAAGCATTGGACATGCAAAAGTGACCAAAACGTGGTACCAATCAGATAAATAAACATTCAATTTTCGGGTGTCATTTTAATGAATACGTTGTATATCGTAAGCTACATGGGCTGGATTCTAGAATACCTACCACACTTGAAATAGCAATTTTCTTGAAGCAATGTTATCTTTTAGCTAATATATAATGAAGAATTATAAAATTCTGGCGCGGAAGCAAATATTTATATAAATTTTTTACAAAAATAAATACAGATTTTACCTATTCTTGATGAATACGTTGTATATTGTAAGCTACATGGGCTGGATTCTAGAATACCTACCACACTTGAAATAGCAATTTTCTTGTTGCAATGTTTACTTTTAGCTAAAATATGATGAAGAATTATAAAACTCCGGCAATGAAGCAAATATTTATATGATTTTTTACAAAAATAAAGTCAGATTTTACCTATTCTTGAAATGGATATTTTTGTTAAAACATTCATATTCATGCTTTAGGATCCATACTATGGATGGTTTTAAGCATTGGACATGCAAATATGACCAAAACGTGGTACCAATCAAATAATAAACATTCAATTTTCGGGTGGCATTTAAATAAATACGTTGTATATTGTAAGCTACATGGGCTGGATTCTAGAATACCTACCACACTAGAAATAGCAATTTTCTTGTTGCAGTGTTTTCTTTTAGCTAAAATATGATGAAGATTTATAATATTCGGGCGCGGAAGCAAATATTTATATGATATTTTACAAAAATTAAGTCATATTTTACTTATTCTTGAAATGGATATTTTTTCTAAAACATTCATATTCATGCTTTAGGATCTATACTATGTATAATTTTAGCATTGGACATGCAAAAGTGACCAAAACGTGGTACTAATCAGATAACAAACCTTTAATTTTCGGGTGTCATTTTAATGAATACGTTGTATATTGTAAGCTACATGGGCTGGATTCTATAATACCTACCACACTTGAAATAGCAATTTTCTTGTTGGAAAGTTTACTTTTAGCAAAATATGATGAAGAATTATAAAATTCGGGCGCGGAAGCAAATATTTATATGATTTTTTACAAAAATAATGTCAGATTTTACCTATTCTTCATATGGATATTTTTGTTAAAACATTCATATTCATGCTTTAGGATCTATACTATGGATGGTTTTTTTGCATTGGCATTGCAAAAGTGACCAAAACGTGGTACCAATCAGATAATAAACATTCAATTTTCGGGTGTCATTTTAATGAATATGTTGTATGTTGTAAGCTACATGGGCTGGATTCTAGAATACCTACCACACTTGAAATAGCATTTTTCTTGTTGCAATGTTTTCTTTTAGCTAACATATGATGAAGAATTATAAAATTCAGGCGCGGAAGTAAATATTTATATGATTTTTTACAAAAATTATGCCAGATTTTACCTATCCTTCATATGGATTATTTTGTTAAAACATTCATATTCATGCTTTAGGATCTATACTATGGATGGTTTTAAGCATTGGACATGCAAAAGGACCAAAACCTGGTACCAAGCAGATAATAGACATTCAATTTTTGGTTGTCATTTTAATGAATACGTTGTATATTGTAAGCTACATGGCCTGGATTCTAGAATACCTACCACATTTGAAATAGCAATTTTCTTGTTGCAATGTTTTCTTTCAGCTAATATATGATGAAGAATTATAAAATTAAGGCGCGGAAGCAAATAATTATATGATTTTTTAGGAAAATTAAGTCAGATTTTACCTATACTTGGAATGGATATTTTTGTTAAAACATTTATATTCATGCTTTAGGATCTATACTATGGATAATTTTAGCATTGGACATGCAAAAGAGACCAAAACGTAGTACCAATCAGATAATAAACATTCAATTTTCGGGTGTCATTTTAATGAATACGTTGTATATTGTAAGCTACATGGGCTGGTTTCTAGAAAACCTACCACACTTGAAATAGCAATTTTCTTGTTGAAATGTTTTCTTTTAGCTAATATATGATGAAGAATTATAAAATTCGGGCGAGAAAGCAAATATTTATATGATTTTTTACAAAAATAAAGTCAGATTTTACCTATTCTTGAAATGGAAATTTTTGTTAAAACATTCATATTCATCCTTTAGGATCTATACTATGGATGGTTTTAAGCATTCGACTGCAAAAGTGACAAAAAAGTGGTACCAATCAGATAATAAACATTCATTTTTCGGGTGTCGTTTTAATGAATATGATAAAGAATTATAAAATTCCGGCACTGAAGCAAATATTTATATGATTTTTTACAAAAATAAAGTCAGATTTTACCTATTCTTGAAATGGATATTTTTGTTAAAACATTCATATTCATGCTTTAGGATCTACACTATGGATAATTTTAGCATTGGACATGCAAAAGTGACCAAAACGTGGTACCAATGAGATAATAAACATTCAATTTTCGGGTGTCATTTTAATGAATACGTTGTATATCGTAAGCTACATGGGCTGGATTCTAGAATACCTACCACACTTGAAATAGCAATTTTCTTGAAGCAATGTTATCTTTTAGCTAATATATAATGAAGAATTATAAAATTCGGGCGCGGAAGCAAATATTTATATAAATTTTTTACAAAAATAAAGTCAGATTTTACCTATTCTTGATGAATACGTTGTATATTGTAAGCTACATGGGCTGGATTCTAGAATACCTACCACACTTGAAATAGCAATTTTCTTGTTGCAATGTTTACTTTTAGCTAAAATATTATGAAGAATTATAAAACTCCGGCACTGAAGCAAATATTTATATGATTTTTTACAAAAATAAAGTCAGATTTTACCTATTCTTGATGATTACGTTGTATATTGTAACCTACATGGGCTGGATTCTAAAGTACCTACCACACTTGAAATAGCAATTTTCTTATTGCAATGTTTTCTTTTAGCTAAAATATGATGAAGAATTATAAAATTCAGGCGCGGAAGCAAATATTTATATGATTTTTTACAAAAATTATGCCAGATTTTACCTATTCTTCATATGGATTTTTTTGTTAATACATTCATATTCATGCTTTAGGATCTATACTATGGATGGTTTTAAGCATTGGACATGCAAAAGGACCAAAACCTGGTACCAAGCAGATAATAGACATTCAATTTTTGGTTGTCATTTTAATGAATACGTTGTATATTGTAAGCTACATGGCCTGGATTCTAGAATACCTACCACATTTGAAATAGCAATTTTCTTGTTGCAATGTTTTCTTTCAGCTAATATATGATGAAGAATTATAACATTAAGGCGCGGAAGCAAATAATTATATGATTTTTTAGGAAAATTAAGTCAGATTTTACCTATTCTTGAAATGGATATTTTTGTTAAACCATTCAAATTCATGCTTTAGGATCTATACTATGGACGGTTTTAAGCATTGAACGTGCAAAATTGACCAAAACGTGATACCAATCAGGTAATAAACATTCAATTGTCGGGTGTCATTTTAATGAATACGTTGTATATTGTAAGCTACATGGGCTGGATGCTAGAATACATACCACACTTGAAATAGCAATTTTCTTGTTGCAATGTTTTCTTTTAGCTAAAATATGATGAAGAATTATAAAATTCGGGCGCGGAAGCAAATATTTATGATTTTTTAAAAAAAATAAAGTCAGATTTTACCTATTCTTGATGATTACGTTGTATATTGTAAGCTACATGGGCTGGATTCTAGAATACCTACTACAGTTCAAATAATAAATTAAATTTTTTACAAAAATAAAGTCAGATTTTACCTATTCTTGAAATGGATATTTTTGTTAATAAATTAATATTCATGCTTTAGGATCTATACTATGGATGTTTTTAAGCATTGGACATGCAAAAGTGACCAAATCGTGGTACCAATCAGATAATAAACACTCAATTTTCAGGGGTCATTTTAATGAATACGTTGTACATTGTAAGCTACATGGGCTGGATTCTAGAATAACTACCACACTTGAAATAGCAAGTTTCTTGTTGCAATGTTTTTTTTAGCTAAAATATGATGAAGAATTATAAAATTTGGGCGCTGAAGCAAATATTTATATGGTTTTTTTACAAAAATTAAGTTAGATTTTATCTATTCTTGAAATGGATATTTTTGTTACAACATTTATATTCATGCTTTAGGATCTATATAGATAATTTTAGCATTGGACATGCAAAATTGACTAAAACGTGGTACCAATCTGATAATAAACATTCAATATTCGGGTGTCATTTTAATGAATACTTCGTATATTAATAATAATAATAATAATATTAATAATATTTATTGTAGTTAAAATATTACAAAACATATCCTAAGGTCAAATACAAATTTAATTAAGATTAATTAAGAGACAAGCAATAGTAACATATGTATATTACATTTTACAATAATCGAAAAATTCATTTATACTGCAGAAGCAGGAAATTAGGATTTGTTTTACTTTTCGTTTAAACAAATTTGTTGGATTATTTTTTAACTCGGTATTTAGTGTATTGAATAAAGTCGGTCCTCAGTATTCAACACTGCTTTTACATTTGTTAAGTTTAACAAATTTTGTTATTATATTGTATTTTGATCTAGTTTCATAATTATGTTGATCAGAATGTGTTTGGTATATATTCATGTGGTTTTTGACATTATTTTAAAAATTTAAATAATGGTTTACAATGTGTTCTTAGATTTACTTTAGCAATAATTCGCACAGCTTTTTTCTGCAACCTAAAGAGGTTATTAGTTTGTTTACAGGAACCCCATATCAATATTCCATATGTAAGATGTGTGTGACAAATTACAAAATAGGCTGTTAATAGGGCCTCATTAGGTGAAGCTAGTGATAATTTGCGCAAAGTATATACAGAGGATGCCAATTTATTGGAAAGTTTGTTAAAATGAAACTGCCAATTCATATCTGCACTAATGGATAAACCTAATATTTTTGCATGTGGTACACTTTCTGGTATATATACTTTTTTGTTTGTGATCATCATATCCTGAGTTTAATTTAAATTAAATTTAAGTTTATTTGCTAAAAACCATCTTTCTGCACAGTTTGAAATTAGCATAAATTGAATATTGGCATCGTTCAAAGTAATACAATCTTTTAAGAAAGTCGTGTCATCAGCAAATAAAATAGTTGTTGTATTGGGCATGTTTTATGGCAAATCATTTACATAAATTATGAAAAGTAGGGGCCCAAGTATAGACCCTTGAGGTACTCCAATATTTATTGTTTTTAAATCAGAAAAATTACTATTAAATGATACTCTCTGAACTCTATTGCAAGGTATGATTGGATCAATTCTAATGGCAGGCCTCGAATTCCATAGTAATTTAATTTATGCAATAAAATTTCATGTGACATGCAATCAAAGGCTTTTGATAAATCGCAGAATGTTGAAGTTTATGAACCACCTTCGTCTAATGTATTATATATTATTGATATTATTTGTAATAAAGTATCATTTGTTGATTTATTACGTCTAAAGCCATACCGACAGTCTGTTATAATATTATTTTTTTCTAGATATTTTGTAATTCTTCCATGAAGTAGTTTTTCAAAAATTTTTGAAATAATAGGAAGAAGAGAGATGGGTCTGTAATTACCTACATCTGTACTATCACCTTTTCTAAAGATTGGTATAATTTTAACAATCTTTAAAAATTGGGGAAGACACCAGTACAAAAACTAAGGTTAATTATATAGCAAAGAGGTTTGCATATAATATATCCAATTTTTTTAATTACGCAAACATTAAAGTTATAAATGCCTTTAGTGGTATTATTTTTTAGGTTCTTGATTATGGTTTCAATTTCTTTTTCGGTAGTTGGTTCTAAATAAAAGGAATTTGGGCTATTTACATTGGACTGTTTAATTAATTCTTCTGTAGTGCAAGATGATGCAAGGATGGAATTTATAATTTGTCTACATTTAAAAAATAGTGATTAAATTCATTGCATGTCATATTTTTATTTACATCTGTCTTATTTCTCGACCGATTAATTCTTTATTGATTATGCTCCGTAAAGATTTACTTTTATTATCGGCATTAACATTTTTGTCATTCTTGTAATTTTTTTTTTCTTCTTTAATTTTTTTCCTATAAAACTTTTTATATTTAATGTAAATATATTGTAATTGAGGATATAATTTGGAAACATCATGAATAAAACCGAGCGTATCTCTGATATATTGGAGCTCTAAATTAAACCATTTATGACATTTCACTTCTTGTTTTTTCCTTCTGTATGGAAAACACGACTGAAAAAGGTAGTACAATGTATTGTGAAACAAAGTATAGCTTTGATCCGCATCCTCACATATAAAGATGTGGTTCCAATTTACTTGCTCTAGTTTTTTAATATAATGTTGCAGGCCTTGCTCGGTTATTGGTTAGTGGTATATGTTAGGATTTTCATTAGATTCTATTTCATGTGTGTGTGTTGTAAATAGAATACCAAAATAATCAGATAGGTGGGGATTGATCACTTTCGCGTTATACATATTAGATTTAAGATTTGTTAATACGTTGTCAATACAGCTTTTAGAGTTTTTATCTATTCTAGTATAATCAAATATCGTTTGTTGCAAACCATAAGAATTTATTAAGTTTAGGATATTCATTTTGTGAATACTGTCATCACGTAAATTAATGTTAAAATCTCCAGTAATTATAATATTTTCCTTCCTATTACTTAATTTATGTAATACACTATCAAAATTTTTTAGAAACATTTAAATCTCCTTTGGTGGTCTGTATACATTTATAATTATGCAATTTATATTTACAACTTTTATGGCTGAAAGTTCACAATGTAGTTCGACACAAAAGTCTTCTACCCACTTGAATTTAATAAATGATAAGTCATTTTTCACGTAAGTGATTACACCTCCATGCGTATGTTTATTTCTACAGAAATAATTCGCCACTTTGTATCCATCTAGACAAAAACAGTTGATTTCTTCATGTTGAAGCCAGTGTTCTGCTAGGCAAATTATATATGTATCACTTTTGAGAATGTGTTTCACGAGAGCATCTAATTCATAAATTTTATTTCTCAAGCACTGTATATTTATGTAGAACACGGTAGTGGTTTTATTAAATGTTTTGGTGATTTTTTCATTGTTGACGTTTAAGAAAAAACCGACGCACTCGGATTTCAGCAGGCCAAAATTCCGGACTGTAGATTTCATCCTTGATGGACATAGGAAACCCAAGTTTAAACGAGGCGTAATTCCCTTTCGATTTTAGTGTTTCACATTGAAATTTTACATTTGGTTTGGCGTTGTTGAGGTAAGTTAACAATTGTGTTGTTGTTGTGTCTTCAGCCAAGCAATAAACATGAAGCCACCCTATTTGTGGATTGGCTTTTAGTAATTCGTTATTATTTTTATTTTTTTGTTCCTTTTTTTCATTGTATTTTGGAAGTTGAAATCCATCTGTTTCTGTGTCAGGGTCAATTGGCCCAGCCATCAGTTTATCATTCTCATGTTCATTAAAATTGTCAACAGATGTGTTAGATCATACCTGCTGAACAATATTGTTACACTTTGGATGCAGCTGCTGGCCTTCACCTTGAGTCTCTTTGTTTTTATCTTGTTTTTGTTTATCAGGTGCTACCTGTTGGTGGTCAGTTGTATTTATTGTTTCTGTAGATATTTGTTTTTTCGATTTCTGCACATTTTGGTTTGCATTTGTGCTACTTTTTTCACATGCTTTTTTAACTTTATCGATTTCATTCATTGGGGAAAAACATTTTGTTTCCATTTCTTTATACAATGCTTTATAGGTAGCGCACTCACCTTGTAATTAGAAATACGCCTTCTCAATTGCTTAATATTTTATTTCTAATATAGGAATTGGAGTTGTTTTATCACCGCAAATCTTGCAAATCCATTTTCCTTCTTCATCATTTTCACTCACATTTCCACATTTATAGTGATAGTTGACTTCACAGGACGCACATTGTACTCCGTTTTTCACTCTGTTTTTACATTTTTCACACTTAAAATTTACAAAATTATTTAATAACTCACTAAGACAACTTTCATCATTCGCCATGTTTGACACTAACAATTCAAATATATTGTAAGATACATGGGCTTGATTCTAGAATACCTACCACACTTGAAATAGCAATTTTCTTGTTGCAATGTTTTCTTTTAGCTAAAATATGATGAAGAATTATAAAATTCGGGCGCGGAAGCAAATATTTATATGAATTTTTACAAAAATAAAGTCATATTTTACCTATTCTTGAAATGGATATTTTTGTTAAAACATTCATATTCATGCTTTAGGATCTATACTATGGATGGTTTTAAGCATTGGACATGCAAATGTGACCAAAACGTGGTACCAATCAGATAATAAACATTTAATTTTCGAGTGTCATTTTAATGAATACGTTGTATATTTTAAGCTACATGGGCTGGATTCTAGAATACTAACCACACTAGAAAAATCAATTTTCTTGTTACAATGTTTTCTTTTAGCTAAAATATGATGAAGAATTATAAAATTCGGGCGAGGAAGCTAATATTTATATGATTTTTTCAAAATAAAGTCAGATTTCACCCATTCTTGATAAATACGTTGCATATTGTAAGCTACATGGGCTGGATTCTAGAATATCTACCACAGTTGAAATAGCAATTATCTTGTTGCAATGTTTTTTTTAGCTAAAATATGATAAAGAATTATAAAATTCGGGCGCGGAAGCAAATATTTATATAATTTTTTACAAAATTAAAGTCAGATTTTACCTATTCTTAAAATAGATATTTTTGTTAAAACATTTATATTCATGCTTTAGGATCTATACTATGGATGATTTTAAGCAGTGGACATGCTAAAGTGACCAAAACGTGGTACTAATCAGATAATAAACTTTCAATTTTTGGGTGTCATTTTAATGAATACGTTGTATATTGTAAGCTACATGGGCTGGATTCTAGAATACCTACCACACTTGAAATAGCAATTTTCTTGTTGCAATGTTTTCTTTTAGCTAAAATATGATAAAGAATTATAAAATTCGGGCGCGGAAGCAAATATTTTTATGATTTTTTACAAAAAATAAATCAGATTTTACCTATTCTTGAAATAGATATTTTTGTGAAATCATTCATATTCGTGCTTTAGGATCTATACTATGGATGGTTTTAAGCATTGCACACGCAAAAGTGACCTAAACGTGGTACCAATCAGATAATAAACATTAAATTTTCGGGTGTCATTTTAATAAATACGTTGTATATGGTAAGCTACATGGGCTGGATTCTTGAATACCTACCACACTTGAAATAGAAATTTTTTTGTTGCAATATTTTCTTTCAGCTAAAATATGATAAAGAATTATAAAATTCGGGCGCGGAAACAAATATTTATATAATTTTTTACAAAATTAAAGTCAGATTTTACCTATTCTTGAATGGATATTTTTGTTAAAACATTCATATTCATGCTTTAGGATCTATTTTATGGATGATTTTAAGCATTGGACATGCAAAAGTGACTAAAACGTGGTACCAATCAGATAATAAACATTCAATTTTCGGGTGGCATTTTAATGAATACGTTGTATATTGTAAGCTACATGGGCTGGATTCTAGAATACCTACCACATTTGAAATAGCAATTTTTATGTTGCAATGTTTTCTTTTAGCTAATATATGATGAAGAATTATAAAATTCAGACACGGAAGCAAATATTTATATGATTTTTTAGGAAAATTAAGTCAGATTTTACCTATTCTTGAAATGGATATTTTTGTTAAAACTTTCATAATCATGCTTTAGGATCTATACTATGGACGGCTTTAAGCATTGAACGTGCAAAATTGACCAAAACGTGGTACCAATCAGATAATAAACATTCAATTGTCGGGTGTCATTTTAATGAATACGTTGTATATTGTAAGCTACATGGGCTGGATGCTAGAATACATACCACACTTTAAATAGCAATTTTCTTGTTGCAATGTTTTCTTTTAGCTAAAATATAATGAAGAATTATAAAATTCGGGCGCGGAAGCAAATTGTTATATGATTTTTTACAAAAATAAAGTCAGATTTTACCTATTCTTGGTGATTACGTTGTATATTGTAAGCTACATGGGCTGGATTCTAGAATACCTACTACAGTTCAAATAATAAATTATATTTTTACAAAAATAAAGTCAGATTTTACCTATTCTTGAAATGGATATTTTTGTTAATAAATTAATATTCATGCTTTAGGATCTATACTATGGATGTTTTTAAGCATTGGACATGCAACAGTGACCAAATCGTGGTACCAATCAGATAATAAACACTTAATTTTCAGGGGTCATTTTAATGAATACGTTGTACATTGTAAGCTACATGGGCTGGATTCTAGAATAACTACCACACTTGAAATAGCAATTTTCTTGTTGCAATGTTTTTTTTAGCTAAAATGTGATGAAGAATTATAAGATTCGGGCGCGGAAGCAAATATTTATATGATTTTTTACAAAAATTATGTTAGATTTTATCTACTCTTGAAATGGATATTTTTGTTACAATATTCATATTCATGCTTTAGGATCTATACTATAGATAATTTTAGCATTGGACATGCAAAAGTGACCAAAACGTGGTACCAATCAGATAATAAACATTAAATTTTCGGGTGTCATTTTAATGAATACGTTGTATATTAATAATAATATTAATAATATTTATTATGGTTAAAATATTACAAAACATATCCTAAGGTCAAATACAAATTTAATTAAGATTAATTAAGAGACAAACAATAGTAACATATGTATATAACATTTTACAATAATCGAAAAATTCATTTATACTGTAAAAGCAGTTTGAAATTAGGATTTGTTTTACTTTTCGTTTAAACAAATTTGGTGGATTATTTTTTAACTTGGTATTTAGTTTATTGAATAAAGTCGGTCCCCAGTATTCAACAATGCTTTTACATTTGTTAAGTTTAACAAATTTTGTTATTATATTGTTCTTTGATCTAGTTTCATAATTATGTTGATCAGAATGTGTTTGGTATATATTCATGTGGTTTTTGACTTATAGTAAACAATGATATATAAATATACAAGGGAGAGGCATGATTTAAAAATTTTTAAATAATGGTTTACAATGTGTTCTTAGATTTACTTTAGCAATAATTCGCACAGCTTTTTTTTGCAACCTAAAGAGGTTATTAGTTTGATTACAGGAACCCCATATCAATATTCCATATGTAAGATGTGTGTGACAAATTGCAAAATAGGCTGTTAATAGGGCCTCATTAGGTGAAGCTAGTGATAATTTGCGCAAAGCATATACAGAGGATGCCAATTTATTGGAAAGTTTGTTAAAATGAAACTGTCAATTCATATCTGCACTAATGTATAAACCTAATATTTTTGCATGTGGTACACTTTCTGGTATATATACTTTTTTGTTTGTGATCATCATATCCTGAGTTTAATTTAAATTAAGTTTAAGTTTATTTGCTAAAAACCATCTTTCTGCACAGTTTGAAATTTGCTTAAATTGAATATTGGCATCGTTCAAAGAAATACTATCTTTTAAGAAAGAAAATAAAACAGTTGTTGTATTGGGCATATTTTGTGGCAAATCATTTACATAAATTATGAAAAGTAGGGGCCCAAGTATAGAACCTTGAGGTACTCCAATATTTATTGTTTTTATATCAGAAAAATTACCATTAAATTATACTGTCTGAACTCTATTTGCAAGGTATGATTGGATCAATTCTAATGGCAGGCCTCGAATTCCATAGTAATTTAATTTATGCAATAAAATTTCATGTGACATGCAATCAAAGGCTTTTGATAAATCGCAGAATGTTGAAGTTAATGAACTACCTTCGTCTAATGTATTATATATTATTGATATTATTTGTAATAAAGCATCATTTGTTGATTTATTACGTCTGAAGCCATACTGACAGTCTGTTATAATATTATTTTTTTCTAGATATTTTGTAATTCTTCCATGAAGTAGTTTTTCAAAAATTTTTGAAACAATAGGAAGAAGAGAGATCGGTCTGTAATTACCTACATCTGTACTATCACATTTTCTAAAGATTGGTATAATTTTAACAATCTTTAAAAATTGGGGAAGACACCAGTACAAAAAATAAGGTTAATTATATAGCAAAGAGGTTTGCATATAATATATCCAATTTTTTTAATTACGCAAACATTAAAGTTATAAATGCCTTTAGTGGTATTATTTTTTAGGTTCTTGATTATGGTTTCAATTTCTTTTTCGGTAGTTGGTTCTAAATAAAAGGAATTTGGGCTATTTACATTGGACTGTTTAATTAATTCTTCTGCAGTGCAAGATGATGCAAGGATGGAATTTATAATTTGTTGACCTACATTTAAAAAATAGTGATTAAATTCATTGCATGTCATATTTTTATTTACATCTGGCTGATTTCTCGACCGATTTAATTCTTTATTGATTTACTTTTATTATCGGCATTAACAATTTTGTCATTCTTGTAATTTATTTTGGCTTCTTTAATTTTTTTCCTATAAAATTTTTTATTTTTAATGTAAATATGTTGTAATTGAGGATATAATTTGGAAACATCATAAATAAAACCGAGCGTTTCTCTGATATATTGGAGCTCTAAATTAAACCATTTATGACATTTCACTTCTTGTTTTTTCCTTCTGTATGGAAAACACGACTGAAAAAGGTAGTACAATGTATTGTGAAACAAAGTATAGCTTTGATCCGCATCCTCACATATAAAGATGTGGTTCCAATTTACTTGCTCTAGTTTTTTAATATAATGTTGCAGGCCTTGCTCGTTTATTGGTTGGTGGTATATGTTAGGATTTTCATTAGATTCTATTTCATGTGTGTGTGTTGTAAATAGAATACCAAAATAATCAGATAGGTGGGGATTGATCACTTTCGCGTTATACATATTAGATTTAAGATTTGTTAATACGTTGTCAATACAGCTTTTAGAGTTTTTATCTATTCTAGTATAATCAAATATCGTTTGTTGCAAACCATAAGAATTTATTAAGTTTAGGATATTTATTTTGTGAATACTGTCATCACGTAAATTAATGTTAAAATCTCCAGTAATTATAATATTTTCCTTCCTATTACTTAATTTATGTAACACACTATCAAAATTTTTTAGAAACTTATTTAAATCTTCTTTGGTGGTCTGTATACATTTATAATTATGCAATTTTTTTACAACTTTTATGGCTGAAAGTTCACAATGTAGTTCGACAAAAAAGTCTTCTACTCACTTGAATTTAATAAATGATAAGTCATTTTTCACGTAAGTGATTACACCTCCATGCGTATGTTTATTTCTACAGAAATAATTCGCCACTTTGTATTCATCTAGACAAAAACAGTTGATTTCTTCATGTTGAAGCCAGTGTTCTGCTAGGCAAATTATATATGTATCACTTTTGAGAATGTGTTTCACGAGAGCATCTAATTCACAAATTTTATTTCTCAAGCACTGTATATTTATGTAGAACACGGTAGTGGTTTTACTAAATGTTTTGGTGATTTTTTCATTGTTGACGTTTAAGAGAAAACCGACGCACTCGGATTTAAGCAGGCCAAAATTCCGGACTGTAGATTTCATCCTAGATGGACATAGGAAACCCAAGTTTAAACGAGGCGTAATTCCCTTTCGATTTTAGTTTTTCACATTGAAATTTTACATTTGGTTTGGAGTTGTTGAGGTAAGTTAACAATTGTGTTGTTGTTGTGTCTTCAGCCAGGCAATAAACATGAAGCCACCCTATTTGTGGATTGGCTTTTAGTAATTCGTTATTATTTTTATTTTTTTGTTCCTTTTTTTCATTGTATTTTGGGAGTTGAAATCCATCTGTTTCTGTGTCAGGGTCAATTGGCCCAGCCATGAGTTTATCATTCTCATGTTTATTCAAATTGTCAACAGACGTGTTAGATCATACCTGCTGAACAATATTGTTACACTTTGGATGCTGCCGCTGGCCTTCACCTTGAGTCTCTTTGTTTCTATCTTGTTTTTGTTTATCAGGTGCTACCTGTTGGTGGTCAGTTGTATTTATTGTTTCTGTAGATATTTGTTTTTTGGATTTCTGCACATTTTGGTTTGCATTTGTGCTACTTTTTTCACATGCTATTTTAACTTTATCGATTTCATTCATTAGGGTAAAACATTTTGTCTCCATTTCTTTATACAATGCTTTATAGGTAGCGCACTCACCTTGTAATAAGATATACGTCTTTTCAATTGCTTGATATTTTATTTCTAATATAGGAATTGGAGTTGTTTTATCACCGCAAATCTTGCAAATCCATTTTCCTTCTTCATCATTTTCACTCACATTTCCACATTTATGGTGATAGTTGACTTCACGGGACGCACATTGTACTCCGTTTTTCACTCTGTTTTTACATTTTTCGCACTTAAAATTTACGAAATTATTTAATAACTTACTAAGACCACTTTCATCATTCGCCATGTTTGACAATAACAATTCAAATATATTGTAAGCTACATGGGCTGGATTCTAGAATACCTACCACAGTTGAAATAGAAATTTTCTTGTTGCAATGTTTTATTTCAGCTAAAATATGATAAAGCATTATAAAATTCGGGCGCGGAAGCATATATTTATATGATTTTTTACAAAAATAAAGTCAGATTTTACCTATTCTTGAAACGGATATTTTTGTTAAAACATTCATATTCATGCTTTAGAGTAGATATGCTATAGGGATTCTAACTCAAACTCGATGACCGTCCTAGTTTGATGACCGTGGTCATCCAGATCTACCACTCTTCAGCAGTTCTTCAGCAACCCCTTAAGACTTAGGGGTGGATTTCTTGGATTTTTTGGCTTTGTGAACCCCTTCTTCGGCAGTTCTTCAGCAACCCCTAGCCAGTTCTTCAGCAACCCCTAGCCAATTCTTCAGCAACCCCTTTTTTATTAAATAATTAACTTATTAATAACCGGTAGTTCATCAATAGGTTGTTCTTATACAGTCGGTGTATTTGAAAGTAAATTATTTGGAATAACTAATATACGTAGAGCAACTTTAAAATTCCCTTCCCACGTGCAGGTAAAACAGTTTTAAATAAATAAATAACATATTAATAACCGGTAGTTCATTCCTAGGTTGTACTTATACAGTTCGGTGTATTTCAAAGTAAAATATTTTGAATATAGAATATACATATTTTAATAAAAATGTCAGAAGAAACTATTAGTTGTCTAAGTGATAGTCTTATAAAAACGTTGCAAGCAACAATAGATTTAATAAAAACTAAGGAAGAGGTAGCAAGATGTAAAAATATAATAAATAAGTTTATATTATTACTCATAAAATTTATAAAGAATCAACGTGTTAAAAAAATTAAAAATGAAAATTTATTTAAATTAGAGGCGAATTTATCTCATTTGAATTATTTTAGGCTAATGTTATCACGAATTGTGGATAGAAATAACGCTGTTGCTTCTGGTTTGGGATATTCAAATCAGAAAAATCAAAATAAAAATTCAAAAAAGAAATTAGTTTGGGTTGATTTGTGTTCAGCATTTAATGGGAGAATTAAAACGGGGATAATTCTCAATAATTATTATGTTGATCCTAGATTGTTTTTGGAAAAAGTAAAAACCATAGTCAGACATAGAATTATTGAAGAATTAAAAAAATCTTTCATAAAAGTAAATTGTGTGTTGAGTGCTGAATTCATTTTACCTACCAAAAAAAGAAAAGAGGTGAAAAGCTTTAATACATCTAATGCTGTTATCACGCGGTTAACAGATTTAAATGATTGGTATTGGGAAAATGTGAAAGATAAAATTTTAACAAAATTAGAAGAATTTCAAGAAAGGGACAGTGGTTGGGCATTGTTAAAAATAATGCATTTAAAAGTAAATATTAATACCTATACACCAATCACCGGTGGGTGTTATACTGAACTACCTAAGAGTATAAGCAATAAACGTGCTGTAATAAATATAAAAAATAACGATCAGTATTGTTTATTGATATCAGCATTACATCCGGTTAAAAAAAATTCTGAGCGTTTTACTTCATATCCACCTTTTCAAAACGTATTAAAATATAATGGGATATATTTTCCAATTCAATTAAAAGATATTTCGAAATTAGAAAAATTCGATGAATTAAGTATTAGTGTATATACGTTAGAAAAAATTCAAAAAAAGGAATTTCAGGTTGTTCCTATAGCAATAAGTAAAAGTAATTATAATAGAGTAATTAATTTATTAATAGTTAAATCAAATAGCGAATATTGTGATAGCACAGAGGACAGTGAAACGGAAGAACAAGAAATGAAAACAGATAAATGTGTAAAGTATCATTATATGTGGATAAAAAATTTATCACGTTTAGTGGGAAATCAATTATCAAAGTACAAAGCTAAGAAATGGCTTTGTAATATTTGTCTAAATTATTTTGTAAGTGAAGTACTATTACAAAAGCATACTGAATATTGTAATACTGTGAATAAAAATAAATGTCGCATTGATTTACCGGAAGAAAAGAATAAAATTTTAAAATTTAAAAATTTTCGTAACAAAGAAAATATACCGTTTGTTATTTACAGCGATGTAGAATCACTTTTAGAGCCTTTAGATAATAGTAACTTGAATTGTTTTTTTTTTTTTGTTTAGTTAAAGACGGACCAACTGCTGAGGTCATATGCCGTCTTAAAGACAAGGAGGGTGGATATCGGTTGATATTAATTATTATTATTAGAAGAAAGTGAGAAAGAGATTAAAAAAAAAAACGAACCGAAATCGGTAAGTTCATTGTTTTTTTTTTATTTTATTTTATTATTATTATTATTCTCTGCCTGGCAAGAGGGTTTAGGCAGAGTGGGTGTCTATAGAAGACACCTACTTACTCGATACAGCAAATGTTTACTGTATTGAGTAAACACTCAACGCAGTAGGATGTTCACTGCGGAGTAGAGAACAAAAATAGAAAAGAAAAATGTAAAAAAGTAAAGAATTATATAACAAAAGCCTTAAATCCTTGCATAAAGCTGCGTGGATTTAAGGAACTGTACCACGGTCTTAATGGCCTCGGTGTTGTTGGCCAATATGCTCGCCAGATTTTCTGCCATACCTAGGTGCTGTCTAATGAGTGTGTACCTCGTGCAGTCGACTAGTCCTTCAAAAATGTGCCTGTGTGTCAAGTTTGTGTGACCAATCCGCAACCGTGACACGATGACTTGGTCACGGCGACGAATATCGGATAAGGATTCCCACTTCTTTACTGAGGGTTTTACGTCCCTCAGTTTGGCGGCGGTATTGTCCCACTCACTTTGCCAATTTGACTCGACGGATCTGCTGATACAGGGTTTTATGTCGTCAGGACGAACGCGACAATTGCCGGTGTAAGCGCTGCTGGCTGCTGACGAAGCAGCAGTATCGGCAGCCTCATTACCGGTGATCCCTACGTGTCCGGGTGTCCAAAAGAGTATAACTCGAATCCGCTGATTACCAAGGTCACTGAGTACGTCCGTGATGGCTTGGACGAGAGGGTCTGTAGAGAACCCGCACGCGATGGCTGACAATGCACTGAGGGAATCAGTGCAGAGCAGAATATTGCGCCGGTCTCTGTCCTCACAGCAAAACTTCAGTGCCTGGTATAGAGCGGTCAGCGGAACACGTAGATGACAATGGGATCATGGTTGGTACGCCGTCTATGACGTACGCGCACCCTGTGCCTGTATCAGATTTGGACCCGTCGGTATAGATATGCCGGAAATTGGCATATCGCTCAACTTGTGAGTGGAACTGTGCCTTATAAATGGCTGGCGAAGTGGAATCCTTAGGCCAATCGGTTAGGGAAGTATCCACGACAAAACTTGACTTGCACCAACTTGAATTGTAATACTTCTTTTATTCAAAACATACACCTTTTAGTATAGCTTATTATTTAAAATGTTCTTATGATGATACTTTATCACAATTTAAAATATATAGGGAAAAGGATTGTTTGCAATGGTTTTGTAAAGAGCTATTATATATAAGTAGTAAATTAGATGTAATTGCAAAAAATGTACAACCAATCACTATGTCTGAAGTAGAGGAAAAATTATTTAAAAATTCAAATAAATGTCATATATGTGGCAAACCATTCACCTTAGAAGATATACGTGTTAGAGATCAATGTCATTTTACTTCAAAATTTAGAGGTGCCGCCCACCAACATTGCAATTTAAATTGGTCACAGTCTTATATGTTTCCTGTAGTATTTCATAATTTAAGTGGATATGACGGTTATTTTATAATTAAAAATATAGCCACTGAAATGGAGGGTAGCATATCATTACTTCCAATTAATAAAGAACGGTATATTTCATTTACAAAATATTTAAAAGACACAAAAATTAGATTTCGGTTTATTGATTCTTTTCGATTCATGGCTAGTAGTATTGATAAACTTTCCTCATTTTTACAAGATTCAGAATTGAAAATTACAAAATCATTTTGTAAAAATGAAGAAGAATTTCAATTACTCAGAAAAAAAGGTATATTTCCATATGAATATATGAGTGTTTGGGATAAACTCGACAAAAAATCTTTACCTTCAAAATTACATTTTTATAGCACATTAAAAAATGAGAATATTAGCAATACCGACTATGAACATGCTTTACATGTATGGAATGAGTTTAACATTAAAACGTTGGGAGAATATGCAGATTTATATTTGAAAACTGATGTTCTTTTGTTAGCAGATATAGTTGAAAATTTTCGAGAAAGTTGTATAGAAACATATGGATTAGACAGTTTATGGTATTTTACTGCTCCAGGCCTTGCTTTTGATGCCATGTTAAAATGTACTGAAATAGAACTTGAATTACTGACTGATATTGATAAAATTTTATTCACCGAGAAGGGAAGTAGAGGCGGTGTTCCACAATGTGCAAATAGGTATGCAAAAGCGAATAACCGATATATGGGAAATTTATATAATTCACAGGAAGATGAAATTTTTTTGATGTATTTTGATATAAATAATTTATATGGAGCAGCAATGTCTCATTTTTTACCATATAAAGATTTTCAGTGGGTGGAGGAAAAAGATTTCTATAGTATTGACTATTTTAATTTAAGTTGTTCTTCTGAAACTGGTTATATTCTTGAGGTTGATTTGGACTATGGAAAACAATTACATGAAGCTCATAAAGACTTGCCGTTATGTCCTGAACATTTTATTCCACCCAATTCGAAGAATGCAAAATTAATTACAAATTTATACTCCAAACAAAATTATATTATTCATTATCAAAATTTGAAACAATGTTTAGAGTTAGGAAAGAAATTGACTAAAATTCATCGAATACTACAATTTAGACAAAGTGATTGGTTGAAAAAATATATAAATTTAAACACACACTTAAGAACAATATGTAATAATGAGTTCAAAAAAAAATTTTACAAATTAATGAACAATGCAGTATTTGGAAAAACTATGGAAAATGTGCGGAAGCACAAAGATGTAAAAATTGTTACAAAATGGTCTGGTAGATACGGAGCTAAGTATTACATTTCAAAATCAAATTTTTATAATTGTATTGTTTTAGATAAACAATTAGAAAAATCTGATATTGTAATTATTGAAATGAAAAAAACTAATATCTATTTTAATAAACCAATTTATGTAGGCTTCTCAATTTTAGATATTTCAAAAACATATGTAAATAATAAATTTGGAACTCAAATTTAAGTTTTTAAAAAATTTATTTTAAAACACAATGAAATCTTACATTAACAGTAGCTAAACAAGGAATGTCTTATCTTACTAAGTACATCTTATATATACAAGGATCGTCTTCTTTTAAGAGATCTCAAGTTAAAAGTGCTGAATTTATGAGAAAGAGAATGATGCAATTTATAGTTGCATTACGCAAATAAGGGTGGTGTCTCTATATAATTTGTATATGACTTCCATTATAATTATATTAGAAAGGAAATGGGTGAAAAAGCAAAATTATTGTATACAGATACAGATAGCTTAATATATAAGTTTGCTAATATCAACATATATGAATTGATGTTGCGAGATATTTCTAAATTTGACACATTTGATTACAACGAAAATAATTGTTATGGTCTACCTTTAGCCAATAAAAAAGTAATTGGATTATTGAAAGACGAATGCAATGGGCAGATATTATATGAATTTATAGGATTAAGATCAAAAATGTATACATATAAAATATTAAATTGTAATAAATCGTTTAAGAAAGCTAAAGGTATAACATCCGGAGTTTTGAAAACAATTACATTTGAAGATTATTATAATTGCTTTCTTAACAATACAATTATTTTTAAAAATCAGCAACATATCACATCTAAACTGCATAATGTGTATACAACAAGACAATAAAAAAATTATTTTGAGTCCTCATGATGACAAAAGAGTTGTGAATTATTTGTACACAAGTACATTGCCATGGGGATATGAACTCAATACTACATAGTGTTAAAATATTACCCCACTATCAATAGTGGGGATTGTTCTAGAAATTATAGTACCTGTAAATATATGCATAGTATTTTGTAAACGTTAATATGTATTGTTGCATTATAAATAGTGCTGACATTTTTTGTCAGCTATTACAAGTTCGTGGTATGTATATTCTATATAACAAAATAGTATTTTTTACAAGTAAAAATTATAGTTTTTTACTAAAAATAAAATATCATCAACCGAGAATAAATGGATTAGTAAATTTATGGATTGAGGTAGAAGAAGAGAAGTCACAATTGATTCCACTTATTAAATTTAATATCAAGTTACAGAGAGGTCAAGTTAATTGTTTTAAACTTGATTATATAAAAATTAAATATGAGTGTATGTTGACTGCTAAATATTATAATGGAAATAGCATTTACTATGTTTTACCTGAGAATATGAAAAATGTATTCTTATATGATATGTGGATTTTAAATCCGTATAGATTGGAAGAGGAGAAGGAGGAGGAAGATGAGTGTAATCGTCGAATTGTAGTATGTCTTTTAACTGGTCATGAAGACTATGTTAATTGCAATCATATAAAACGATGATTTTTGCAAAAAATGAACTATAAAACCAAAGTTACAATGCATTCAGATTTCAGGTATCGTAAACCCAATGGAAATATAGTTTTAGTAATAGATGATCTATTTTATAATATTTTATGGTCTGAAATTAAATTATCTAATCAAAAATTGTTTTACCTGCAAATAGCAACACCATTTGACTTATCAATATTTGGAATAAATTGTTCTAATATATCTGTTCTGAAACAATGAAAAAATTTATTATTAAGATTAGAAAATAAATATTCTTACTAAATCAATTTTATGTTTCTAGTTAAAAAATGTCTACATCTAATTCCAAGTATGATCTTTTGAACAAAAACTCTAAACCGAAGGAGATCTGGGGTCTTAGAATGTTAGAAGAAAACAAAAAATTCTATATTAAAAATATGGAAAAAGTGGAATCGAAATTCGGCTTACGGATACGAGTAGAATTAGAGAATAGTTATATCTTTCCAAGTGAAAGATATAATCACCACATCGGTGAGCAGGAGCTGAGTTGAATGAAAGAAGATATCGACAAAGGACTTCTGTATTTGGTATCAAAAGGCACCAAAGGAAAAGCAATCGATATAGAAATTCATGCTGGTTAAATAAAATTGTAATTATGATATGAAATAAAAAATATATATGTCTTGTAATACATTTTTTAATACTAATATATATTGAGCGGGATAACAGAGATGGATACCCCGGATATCGAGTATGGATGATGGAACAGTTGGTGAGGTTGTAAATCTCACTTTCACACAACCACGCGAAAAACACTTACTTATTTACACACAGCACAACCAGAACTATACAAATAACAGAATAACAGATATAACAAATGTAAATGCAGTACAACAATGGATTGTTGCGGACCGATACAAAACAACTTTCGCGCAACAACGCCGGAACCGAACAGACTTGTCCTTGTACAAATATTTAAAACCAACAAAATTCGCTAGCGACAGCGCCACTAACAATAAACTACAAAAAATACAGAGATGCGTATATGGCGTTGACATTGGCAAATATGTGTTGTACCTTTGCAATATACGGAGCTGACAACAATTAAAATCTCAAACAGTATCATTATGATGTAAATAACGATAGTGATAATGTATTAATTAGAGATTGCATGTCGCTTCCATAGATGCGACTCAAACGTAGGTGAACCCCGACTACAAGTTGGGACAGCCGACACTCAAGCAGCTCGAGGCCTTCTTCGAGATGCGTAACCGCGCATTAGAGATGTCGGCCCCGCTGAGCCCACCTGCCCGCTCCATAACGGCCTCCAACGCGAAGGCTGCGCCACTTCGCTCACACTCGGAGAACTCCAACTTCTCCTGCTCATCGTTCCGGGGGAAGTCTCTACAAGAGCGCTTGTTCGCGGTTAAGCGACTTCGGCTCTGCTTCAACTGCCTGGGTTCCCACCAGCGTAACGCATGCAGATCCACGAAGACGTGCTCCAAGTGCAGCCAGACGCACAACACGCTGCTGCACGACGCTTTCCCATCCAGTTCTGTTACAAGTTCGGCCAGTCCTTCAGAAAGAGCTGCTGCTCTCCATACCTCCACGGTCTCTAGTCACTCCACGCACTAGGGCACGTCCCGTGCCATGGTTCTCCTGACCACAGCGCTGGTCACCATCTGTTTGCCCAGCGGACAGCGCGTACAGACACGTGCGCTCCTCGACACCGGGTCCGAAGTGTTTTTCGTCTCTGAAGACATTGTGCAATATCTTGGTCTAGCCAGGCGGCGCTCCCACGTCAAGGTCGTCGGCGTCGGGGCCTCCTCACAAGTGGAAGTCGTCTTCCGATCCAGAGCAGCACCTGGTGCCGAGCATCAGATATCCGCCTACGTGCTTCCACGTCTGACGGCTCACGTTCCACAACGGAGAGTCCATTCCTTAGATCCGCAGCTGCTGCTGCACCTCGAGCTGGCCGATCCATGCTATCACCGAGACCAGAAGGTTGGCCTACTACTTGGAGCCGACGTTTTTGGCCCTCTACTCCGTCCGGGAGTGTATCCAGTCCCAGGCTCCAAGGTGGTAGCCATCAACACAGCTCTAGGTTGGATCCTGTCCGGAGCCGTCGACGAGGACGGTGCATCTCCCGTGTCCTCTCTACATTGCCGTGTAGAGGAGGACCTGGATCACAATTTCCGCCGGTTCTGGGAACTTGAAGAGATTCCCGCCGCTCCTTCCTCGCTCTCCCCAGAAGAGAGTGCCTGCGAAATACTCTCCATTTCGAGTCTATGGTGGAACGGTCCTCCATGGCTTTCTGACGCGACACAGAATTGGCCAACCGCAACACAAGAGCTACCCGATTCACCAGGTGAAGAAGCTGTCCAGAAAACCCGCTCCATGCCGGTCCAGGTCGAAAAAGAGTTCGCTCTGTTAGCGCGGTATTCCTCCCTGTCACGCACGCTCCGCGTAACAGCCCAGTGCATGCGATTCGCCCGCCGCTGCGACAAGAGAGGAAGAATTTCCAGACTTGCCGGTCTGGAAGATCGAGAGCAAGAGACATGCACCGGCTTCTTAACCACATTCGAACTAACTGCTGCGAGAGTCCGTCTGATTTGCAACGTCCAGAGAGAGAAGTTTGCCACTGAAATAGCGCAACTGAAAAGCGCTAGACCCATTCCAAGGACTTCGCCTCTCGTGAGTCTAAATCCATTTCTCAACGCTCACGGCATGCTATGCGTGGGCGGTAGACTCGAGAATTCCGGACTTCCCGATTCCGAAAGACACCCGCCTATCCTTCCAAGGTCATCTCCGCTAAGCCAGCTACATGTCCTACATTGGCACGCATTAGCCCTCCACGCTGGCTTAGCATTAACTCACTCACTCCTCCAGACGCACGTCTGGATCCTCCAAGGGCGAGCCCTAACAAAGAAGCTGCTCCGAACTTGCATCCCTTGCAGGCGCCGTCGTCCGCTGATGGGCAAACAACTCATGGGAATCCTGTCAGCTGCCAGAGTGACTCCCAGCCGCCCGTTCCTGCGTTCAGGAGTAGATTACGTAGGACCCATCCAGTGCCGCCCGTCTCCAGGTCGTGGGCGACACTCCACCAAGGCCTACATCGCCCTCTTCGTCCGTCTTTCCACCAAGGCGCTTCACCTGGAGGTCTTGAGCGACTTGAAAACCAAGGCCTTCCTGGCGGCCTTCCGTCGGTTCGTTGCACGCCGAGAAGTGTGCAGCGAGCTGCTTTCCGACAACGGCACGACGTTCGTCGGTGCCAGCGCAGAGCTGCGATCCATGTTCCATCAGGCGTCGCTGTTCTACCACGAAGTAGCTTCTACCCTTTCCGATTCCGGCACACGTTGGAGCTTCATTCCACAGTCTGCACCGCACTTCGGCGGCCTGTGGGAGGCCGGAGTCAAATCAGTGAAGAGTCTCCTCCGGAAAAACATTGGTGAGACGACCCTCACGTATGAGGAGCTATCTACAGTATTGGCTCAGGTAGAGGCCTGCCTGAATTCCCGTCCGCTGACGCCGTCCTCGTCGGACACTGCGGACCTGTCCGCGCTGACCCCAGCGCACTTCCTGGTTGGTTCATCATTGCTGACCGTTCCAGAACCAGGTTCCCATGACGAGCCCAGCGACCTGGCGACCCGCTGGCGGCTCGTTCAACGACTCACACAGCACTTCTGGAAGAAGTGGTCAACGCAGTACCTGCACTAGCTGCAACTTCAGTGAGGGCCAGTTAGTGCTGGTTCACCACCCGCAGCTGCCTCCAGGTAGATGGGCACTGGGCCGAGTGACTGAGCTGCATCCAGGGGCAGACGGCCTCGTCAGGGTAGTCACCGTCAAGACTGCCACTTCAGAGCTTCGCCGACCTATCTCCCGGCTAAGTCCTCTGCCGATCGAGACGGACGTCAGTCCAGGTCATTCCCAGTCGGCCTGATGTCCACACGATCTTGCTTACTTAAGTTTCATTGTTCTTCCATGTTAATTGTTTAGTTTAGTCGCTTCTCGACTAGGTGGGCAGTATGTTTGAGATTTTAATTGTTGTCAGGTCCGTATATTGTCAAAGGTACAACACATAATTGCCAATGTCAACGCCATATACGCTTCTCTGTATTTTTTGTAGTTTATTGTTAGTGGCGCTGTCGCTAGCGAATTTGGTTGTTTTTAAAAAATTGTACAAGGACAAGTCTGTTCGGTTCCGGCGTTGTTGCGCCAAAGTTGTTTTGTATCGGTCCGCAACAATCCATTGTTGTACTGCATTTACATTTGTTATATCTGTTATTCTGTTATTTGTATAATTTTGGTTGTGCTGTGTGTAAATATATAAGTGTTTTTCGAGTGGTTGTGTGAAAGAGTGATTTACAACCTCACCAACTGTTCCATCATCCATACTCGATATCCAGGGTATCCATCCCTGTTATCCCGCACAGATACCAACATTTTTGATATTTTTGAAATATTTCATTATTTCTCCAAGCTTCTGGTAATGTATTCCATACCCAATCAATTTGACTTTCTGCAACGCGCTATCTCAGAGTTATTGGCAAATGTATAATATCTTCTTCAATGAAGTGATTTATTTGCAAATAATTGAAATGAATTAAACATATTGAACCTTGATTGATACCATCGTCTTATATCTTCCACATTTAAACAGCACACTTTAAAACGTGAAGATAACAATTTTTAATTTCAACCGGAGAACGTAATGCTGATATCGGTGGACATTCCAGTTGTTCTAAATTTATTATATTCTTGTAAATAAATGCTTCTAACCATTGTTTCTTATCTTCTCCCAGAACGTAGATTTTATAAATTTCAGGTTGTTCAAGTACTTTCTTCAAAACTGATTGATGTTTACTGTATCGTATATTGCCTGTAGAGCAGTCTAAATTATGTGCAGATTTCACAGATAATTGCACACTGTTTTGAGTTTCTTTGGATAAACATGTAAACGTATATGGTTGCTTAAAAATTCCTATTTCATATTTACCAATTGTTATATTAATAACTGCAAATTCTTTGCAAATAAACTGATTTGTTTCTAGAATAATAAAACCTTGAATATCGACAATAACACTTGAAGTCATCTTAACGCTGTCTGTTGAACACAAGCAGAGAAACTAAATAATAGCGAATTAATGTTTTCCTTTTATACATAACTTTTCTTATCAATCCAGCTGTTATGCGTGCTATCAAATCATAACCATTTTACGTAAATTTTACTATCTTTTTTCTTTAAAGTTTTTTTTACTAAATAAATATCGGAATATTTGACTTTTTGTAACTCGTTTTCATAAAACCCACCTTTAATAGGTTGCCCAAATTTATAACTAAGTAAATAGGTAATTGGATTAGTTAATTTTATATTATTAATTACTAATATTTCATTAGACCAATTTGTTATGTAACCTTTTGTAAATAATCCCCTCTCTTTACTAATTCTAACATTATCACCTATTTTAAATTTAGATTTTATATTAACAATTTTTATGTGATTATATACAGTTTTTAATAAATCTTTTTCATTGCTCTTGGTTACGTCAACAGGTTTCATATGAATTGTACTATGTTTTTTATTGTTATATATTTCAGTAATTTTTGGTAATAAATCTAACCATATATATGAACCTTGAAAACTAAATTCTTTCCACATTAAAAATTTAAATGTTCTATTTACATGTTCCACAATAGCTGCTTTTTTGAGCTATATGTTGAAAAGTGATTAATTTTATATTTTTCCATTAAATTACTGAATTCTTTATTATAAAATTCTTTTCCCAAATCTGTTTGTAAATTTTTTGGTATACGATTATCTGTTATGTATATATTTTTTAAAGCATTTGTTACCTCAATTGCATTTTTCTTCTTAATAGGTCTTGTCCACACATATTTAGAAAAAATATCAATCACAACAAGAATATAGCTATAATTTTATCATTTCAACTAGATCAGCTTGACGAGTTTTATCTAATTGTTTTATTATTGTTCGCCTTCGTGGAAAATTTCGTCTTGCTGGTTTATGTAGTTCTTCTACAACATGACGTTTTATATTAGACATTGTTTTTAGTTTGGTTGTGATAAATCATGAATATTTAATTCTTTTAAAATAAGTTTTATATCTTGTTGAATATTTTTTATAGTTTTATCGGTATCTTGTATGTATTTCTTAAATTCAGTAATTATACTTTGCAATTTTTTGTCTATATTTTCTGTTGTTATATTTATTTCATTCTCCAAATATTTTTTACTAATAGCATGAGAATCTAATAAAGGAGATGCAACCTTAACAAGTTTTTCACTGGAATCACTATCATAGTCGTTATCACTATTGTCACTACTAAATTTTTAGTACTTTTATTTTACAATATGACGTCCGAACTTATCAATAGACATTTTACTACTAAATATTATAGAATGATATTAGCTTCTTTTAACTCTTTAATTATGGAAAAAATTTCGTTATCAAGATTACTATTACCGGCGTTTATAGATGCTATCATTTTTTTTAATTTTTCAGCTAATTCATTAGGATTATCCCAATATTCATATTCAACTGGTTTATTATTATAATTTTTAAAAAATTCTAATCCATAACTAGTTCTCTTATGCAAAAATTTTGCTGTCTGTTTGCCGACGTTGGACTAAGAGAAAATTACGAATGTCTCGTAAGGGTAAGTAATGTTTTTATAATATTTGTATATTTGTACGATTGATTTCCTTTCAACTGTGCTGTTGGTATATTATTAAGACGCGCTGCGTTTGTTATATTTGAAATTTCTTTATAATTATTTCTATCATTATCGGTATATACATGTTCAGGATTTTTTTTAAAAATAAGTTCATATGAACCTACTGTTCCAGGAATTTTTTTATTATCAATTAATATATTATTTTCTTTAAAATAAATTTTTTTGTTATCCATTTTAAAAAATTCACACTCATCAGTTTCGTTGTATGTAACTATAAATTTATCATCGATATCTCTAGATTTCAGTATAACATTTTTAATATATGGTTTGAGTAATTCATGAAAGTCTTTTACATAGGAGTTTACAACATTCCGATTATACTTTCTATGCAGTACTATATTTTTATCATCTATAGATAAATCTGGGACTGGATCAGTTTCTAAAAATTTTTTACTAGGACTAGCAAAATATGGATTCACTATAGGTTAATATCTTCTTCTTCCTCTTCTTATTCTTCTTCCTTGTCCTCTTCCATTTGCTTGCTTTTATTATTATTTTTTGACTTTTTAATAATTCAAGTTTCTTTTTAACATTTCGTCGCGCTTCTACTAATTGTTTTTTTATATTTTTATCTATATTACTCATTTTTAAGAGATAAACAAATTGTAAACTGCTCGTCAGTATACTAGCAAATAGGTTTAAACAGCTTGTAACTTTATACTGATTTGTAAACAGGTGTACACTGTTTTAAATACTTATAAAATAATCGAAACCTTTACGATATCGACCTTCATTAATATTACATTCTTTGTTTATAACTAAAAATTTATAATTATCAGACCAACATATCGAACATAGATTTTTAAATTGATCGAAAGTCATATCAGCCCCAACGTGTTCATCGTATACATGTTTTAGATTTATATCATCCTGTTTGAATAATATTAGCATATTTGCATTATCACGAATTAAATGTTTCGGCATACGTGTATATGTTTGACATAAGTAAAAACAATCAATTGACTTATGTCGTCCCATGGGAAAATAATCTCTAATTATATCCTGTTTTTCACATGCGATATCGTCAAAAATAAAAAGAGAGTTATATTTTGCTTTGCTTGGGTGAATTATATTCTCACTGTTATTATACGCATAATATCCTATATTTTTAATAGGTTTTAATAACTTTTCCAAGTAGACATACTTTGGTTGAAAAAGATAATTTGAATATACATAAATATTTTCAAAATGTAATCCATTTAAATGTTCAATGAGTGCAATTATGACATTTGTTTTTCCACAGTCAGAAGGACCACTTATAAGACACCGAATTGTTGATGGAAGTAATACACTATGACGCGGTCTTATTTTTTTTTCTTTCAAATCATAATTATTTCTTTAAGCGTATGTTTTTGTTTTCTAATATGGAACATATGTTTTTCTTGTAATTTCTTCATTGTGACTAATAGGAAATATATAAAAAGGCACTTTATATAAATAATATTTTAGTTAAATATTAAACTTAAATGATTAAACATCGGAAAAAAATAATAACAAGCAAGCTTACGGTAGTGGCATATTAAACACAGCTATTAATAAACTCCCAATTGAACTTCATATACCTGGATATAATTACTGTGGTCCCGGAACAAAACTACAAAAAAGACTTTCACGTGGTGATCAGGCAGTAAATTCATTGGATGAGCCGTGTAAAATTCATGATATTGCATATTCTAAAAGTGAAAAATTAGAAGATCGCCATAAAGCTGATAAAATATTAGCTAATAAAGCATTTCAACGGTTTAAATCAAAAGACGCTTCTATAAAAGAAAAAATTGCTGCTCTAGGTGTTTCCGGAATAATGAGAGCAAAAACTAAATTAGGTGCTGGATATAAAATAAAACGTGTTAAAAAAATTAAACGTAATAGAATACACTCTCGAAAAAAAATTAAACGTGTTAAAAAAAGTACAGGTGGTAAACATTCCAAAATGAAATGAAACGTATTCGTTCAACTCTACATAATAACAATTCTGATAGCAGAAACATTTTAATTGCTTTAAAAGAATTTAAGAAGAATAAAAAAAAAATACGTAATCCAAGACTAATACCTGTACCGAAAAAAGGTGGCATATTACCACTTATACCAATATTTGCTGGATTAAGTGCATTAGGAACATTAGCGGGGGGTGCAACAGGTATCGCAAAGGCCGTAAATGATGTGAAGTCAGCAAATAAACAATTACAAGAAAATCAACGTCATAATAAAGCAATGGAAGCAATTGCTTTAGGAAAAGGTTTATATTTAAAACCATACAAAAAAGGGTTAGGATTATATGTACAACCCTCTTCATATTCACAAACAAAAATGCAAAAGAAATTATTAAAGAAGCTAACAAAACATAATCTAACTAATATTGAATTATTGTAATATGCAAAGATTTTAAAAATACAAAATTTCAAAGGAGTTTTTATGAGAAATAATTTACCTAAACGAATTAATTTTAAAGAATGTAGAATTATTAATTTGGTTGATTCTAATAATCCAGGCACCCACTGGGTAGCATATAAAAAGTTTAATAAAAATGTGTTATATTTTGACAGTTTTGGTAATTTAAAACCTCCCAAAGAAATTGTTAAGTATTTTGGTAGCTCTAATATTAAATATCATTATAATCAATACCAGTTATTTAACACTATTCATTGTGGATATCTTTGTTTAAAATTTTTATATAATAAACATTGTCTGTGAATAAGTATTTCACTAATACACAAACTGCAAGCAAGCAATGTCGTACACATTTACTTTTTCGGGTAATAGTGCTCACTTATCTCAAACCATATCTCCAGCTATTCAACTCGACCCTAATAGTCAATATGTAATGGGGTTAATAAATTTTGAATCTTATAATTCTATTCCAAACATTGATGCTCGAAACAATAAATTTTACGCAGGTGATTTTGAAATTACTATACCAGAAGGATCATATGAACTAGAAGATATAAATAGATATTTAAAAAAGAAATGTAAAAGTGCTGACGTTAAGGGAAAAACAAATATTTCAATTCAAGCGAATAATAATACTTTAAAATGTGAAATGTTATGTAATTGGGATGTAGATTTTACTAAACCAAATACAATTACAGAATTATTAGGTTTTAAATCAAAAGTATATCCGGGTGGGAGGTTTCATATATCAGAAAATCCTGTAAATATAATAAAAGTAAGTGCTATTCGTATAGAATGCAATATAGTAACAGGTTCATATGATAATTCAAAACAAGTTCATGGAATTCACGAGTTTTACCCAAATATTCCATCAGGATTTAAAATTATTTAAAATCCGTTAAACGTTATCTATCTACCAATCAATACTAGTATTATTGATAATATTTCGCTTAAAATAGTTGATCAGTCAGGTACATTAGTCAATTTTAGACAAGAACTTATCACGAAAAGACTACATTTGAAAAAATGGGTATAATATATAATATACATACTAAATTACATATAAAGAGAAAACATTATAATGCAGACGTCAGTAAAAACCAAGCAAGCCATCAACTAACAAGTGAGAATGAATCTTATTTGAAAGCTCTGGGATTTAAAGTAATATCAGGAAAAAGTGTTAAAAACGGAAGGAAAAAAGAAAAATAATAAAGAAGATAAAAATATATTAACACGTTTATTACTTTACATACATTGTAAAATGTATACATCATTTTGTAAGTGTTCTAATTACATATATTGTGTACAAAAACAAGAAAATGAGTGAAAATATTTTAAATGTGAAGGAACATGTATATTTCGATGAAAGAATACAAAGTGCCGAAACACATACTTATCATTCATATACATCAACTTTACTAGAAAACAATGACGAAATTAGAATAACAATACATAAACAAGATTTATATACTTTACCATCGAATAGTTTTATTTATATTGAGGGACAATTATTAGATCATGAAGATAAGCAATCAACGACAGGAAAATTTATATACAATGGGATAATGCACCTGTTTGATGAGATTCGCTATGAAATTGGTGGAATTGTTATAGAACGTATTCGTAATCCAGGAATTACAACAACTTTAAAAAATTATTGTTCATATTCACCAAATGAATGTCATGCATTAATAAACGCCTGTTGGTCACCATCTACAGATAATATTGATATAAAAAACGATAAAGGCAATTTTAGCTTTTGCATTCCACTTCGTATGGTATTAGGTTTCGCAGAAGATTATAAAAAAGTTATTTTATATGTCCGTCAAGATTTAGTTCTTCTACGTAGCAGTTCTGATAAAAATGCTATAATCACAACAAGTGCTACGGATAACTTAAAAATAAAACTTTCCAAAATACAATGGCAAGAAAAATTTAAATTGATAAAGTACCTGGATAACAACGTAGAACTATCAATTCCATTTCGAAGCTGGGAGATACATGAATTTCCAGTGTTACCAGAAAACTCAAAAACACACCTGGCCTGTGAAAACTCTAGCACAATCGGAAAAACCTAGATTTATCATTTTCGGATTACAAACAATTCGTAAACAAAATTTTCTTAAAGATATGAGTTTATTCGACCACTGTAATTTAAAGCTGAGTTAAATTCTCAAGTTTTTCCATATAATAATATGAATTTAGATTTTGACAATAATCATTGGCCTATTTTATACTACATGTTTACACAATTTCAATTTGCATATTATCAAAAAAATAATGAACCAATTTTTTCGCCAGAAGAATTTAAAAAAAATGTCCTATCATTGTACTAAATACACAATATCAAAATGAAACTATAAAATCAAGTGGAATAGATTTAACATTATATTTTAACACAAAGACGAGTATTCCTGCACAAACTACTGCTTACTGTTTATTAATATATGATAAAATTGTTAAATACACACCTTTAACAAATAATGTACGAATTATGTAAATGTTTATAATAAAATTGTGAAATACATATCTGTAACAAAAATGTAATGTTATAAAATAAATAAAAATATATATAATACTTTATTGTTTTTATTATTATTGTAATTACAAAATATTTTAATCTCCCATATCCCTTACAAATATAATTGGAATAGACTGCTTCGTTCATGGCTTGTAGATAGTTGGAATAGACTGCTTCGCTGCGATATTCAGAATGGGCTGCTTCATCCATACTAAGATTTAAAATTTTTTTGATAAAATATTTGAATTTGTAAGTATTTTTATTTGTTTATCATACACATTTTCTTTTCGTATTAAATTTTCTTTACAAAATAGTTAAACATTTTTTAATTTTGCAATTTCTTCTAAACTATCATTTTTTCTACAATAAGATGGTGCTATATGAGTACCAAATATTTCACGATTAATAATTCTCTTGGGAATTGATTGCAAGTTATTACTCACCGCAGGACTTTGCATTTTTAACTGTCTCTGACAAACAAATCACTTATTTTAAATACATTAATTTCTTTCCAATCGCAAGAATATTTTAACCTTGGCATAACATGTCCAGGACGTGTACGAAACTCTTCTTCTTTTATATATATATATTACATTTTTAGATGGATCCCAAATATAAACACAAAGTGATTTGTTAAAAATATACTCCACATCACTAAACTGACTGACTTCGTTCACCGGTATATATTTTCTTTTTTCGATATCACTAGAATCTTCAAAGTACTTCCTTGTTGTAGTAAAAGATTTGTATAACTTTTTAAAATCACTTTGCTTTATTAAAAAAATTTCACTATCTTTATGCAGAATAAAACTGAATGATAAATCCACACACCCACAACTAGCTGATAAACCGCCGCTTATTAAAACATTATTTAAATGTTGTACTTTTTTTACTGTTACACTTGAGGTGAATTTCGGCAAAGTAATTTTAATTAGCTTCATAATGCGATCAGAGCAGAAAACGAACTGAATAAACATTAAGTCGTATATCCCAAAAAGGTTAAAGTTTATCGTTAAAAATTGATTACAAAATGTTCAAGAAGTTCTTTGTTAATTACACGACATAGCAACACAAGTTTGCAGTTGTAATAATAATAAGCTGATATATTTCATCAGAAAATGTTCTAGAAGAATTTTATGTACTTCTTCATTAATTACACAACATAGCAACACAAAATTATTTAAAGGAAATAGGTTTTTATCTGATAAAAATTATCAGTCGCCACTGCGACTCGAACCCAGGATCTCTGTCATTCTAAAAAACAACGCTCTACCACTGAGCCATAACGACAGGTGAAAATTATTTGTTTGCAGTTGTAATAATAAGCTGATATATTTCATCAGAAAATGTTCAAGAAGAATTTTATGTACATCTGCCAATGTGAGCTGATAAATTATTCAGATAAGTCTATAATTAGCTGATAGTTCACGCAATAAGGTTATCATATTAACTTGTTTACACTCGAAAACATCATTTCAACTTCAATTTCGCTGTGGACACAGCAACGACTAGTCGACGTCCGCGTTACATCTTAATAATTGGCCCCGCCCCGTTAATTAGCTACAAAATACACCTATATGACTGAAAACAGCCCACCTGTTCATTAAACAATAGCCGAAGACAGGTACCTACCTGTTAATTAATTAAACAATACACCTACCTTATACAGGTTAATAAAAACAATACACCTACCTGATACAGGTTAATTAAAATAATACACCTACGTGATACAGGTTAATTAAAACAATACACCTACCTGAGCAGTCTCCCTCACCTGTATAAACCAGGGGTTGTTGAAGAAGGGGTTAGGGGTTGCTGAGGAAGGGCTAGGGGTTGCTGAAGAAGGGGCTAGGGTTTGCTGAAGAACTAAGGGGCTAGGGGTTGCTGAAGAACTGCTGAAGAAGGTGCAAGGGGTTGCTGAAGAACAGCCTCTAAGGGGCTAGCGGTTGCTGAAGAACTAAGGGGCTAGGGGTTGCTGAAGAAATGCCGAAGAAGGCGTTCAAAATCCTCTACCTGATACAGGTTAATTAAAACAACACACTTACCTGGATAAACCAGGTACTTAAGGTTGCTGAAGAAGGGGTTGCTGAAGAACTGCCCTAAGGCGTTGCTGAAAAACTGCCGAAGAAGGGGCTAGGGGTTGCTGAAGAACTGCCGAAGAAGGCCAAGAAATCCACCCCTTAGTCCTAAGGTGTTGCTGAAGAACTGGCTAGGGGTTGCTGAAGAACTGGCTAAGGTTTGCTGAAGAACTGCCGAAGAAGGGGTTCACACAGCCAAAAAATCCTAGAAATCCACCCCTAAGTCTTAAGGGGTTGCTGAAGAACTGCTGAAGAGTGGTAGATCTGGATGACCACGGTCATCAAGCTAGGACGGTCATCGAGTTTGAGTTAGAATCCCTACAGCATATCTACTCTTTAGGATCTATATTATGGATGGTTTTAAGCATTGGACATGAAATAGTGACCAAAATATGGTATCAATCAGATAATAAACATTTAATTTTCAGGTGTCATTTTAATGAATACGTTGTATATTGTAAGCTACATGGGCTGGATTCTAGAATACCTACCACAATTGAAATAGCAATTTTCTTGTTGCAATGTTTACTTTTAGCTAAAATATGACGAAAAATTAAAAAATTCGGGCGCGGAAGCAGATAATTATATATTTTTTTACAAAAATAAAGTCAGATTTTACCTATCCTTGATGAATACGTTGTATATTGTAAGCTACATGGGCTGGATTCTAGAATACTTACCACACTTGAAATAGCAATTTTCTTGTTGCAATGTTTACTTTTAGCTAAAATATGACGAAAAATTAAAAAATTCGGGCGCGGAAGCAGATAATTATATATTTTTTTACAAAAATAAAGTCAGATTTTACCTATCCTTGATGAATACGTTGTATATTGTAAGCTACATGGGCTGGATTCTAGAGTACCTACCACACTTGAAATAGCAATTTTCTTGTTGCAATGTTTTCTTTTAGCTAAAATATGATAAAGAATTATAAAATTCGGCGCGAAAGCAAATATTTATATGAATATTTACAAAAATGAAGTCAGATGTTACCTATTCTTGATGAATACGTTGTATATTGTTAGCTACGTGGGTTGGATTCTAGAATACCTACGACACTTGAAATAGCAATTTTCTTGTTGCAATGTTTTCTTTTAGCTAAAATATGATGAAGAATTAAAAAATTCGAGCGCGGAAGCAAATATTTATATGATTATTTACAAAATTAAAGTCAGATTTTGCCTATTCTTGAAATGAATATTTCTGTTAAAACAATCATATTCATGCTTTAGGATCTATACTATGGATGATTTTAAGCATTGGACATGCAATAGTGACCAAAAAGTGGTACTAATCAAATAATAAACATTCAATTTTCGAGTATCATTTTAATGAATACGTTGTATGTTGTAAGCTACATGGGCTGGATTCTAGAATACCTACCACACTTGAAATAGCAATTTTCTAGTTGCAATGTTTTCTTTTAGCTAAAATAAGATTAAGAATTATAATATTCGGCCGCGGAAGCAAATATTTATATGATTTTTTTACAAAAATAAAGTCAGATTTTACCTATTCTTAAAATAGATATTATTGTTAAAACATTCATATTCATGCTTTAAGATCTATACTATGCATAGTTTTAGCATTAGACATGCAAAAGTGACCAAAACATGGTACCAATCAGATAATAAACATTCAATTTTCGGGTGTCATTTTAATGAATACGTTGTATATTGTAAGCTACATGGGCTGGATTCTAGAATACCTACCACACTTGAAATAGCAATTTTCTTGTTGCAATGTTTTCTTTTAGCTAAAAGATGATGAAGAATTATAAAAATCGGGCGCGGAAGCAAATATTTATATGATTTTTTTCAAAAATTAAGTCAGATTTTACCTATTCTAGAAGAAAATATTTTTGTTAAAACATTCATATTCATGTTTTAGGATCTATACTATGGAAAATTTTAGCATTGGACATGCAAAAGTGACCAAAACATGGTACCAATCAGATAATAAACATTCAATTTTCGGGTGTCATTTTAATGAATACGTTGTATATTGTAAGCTAAATGGGCTAGATTCTAGAATACCTATCACACTTGAAATAGCAATTTTCTTGTTGCAATGTTTACTTTTAGTTAAAATATGATGAAAAATTATAAAATTCGGGCGCGAAAGCAAATATTTATATGATATTTTACAAAAATAAAGTCAGATTTTACCTATTCTTGAAATGGATATTTTTGTTAAAACATTCATATTCATGCTTTAGGATCTATACTATGGATAATTTTAGCATTGGACATGCAAAAGTGACCAAAACGTGGTACCAATCAGATAATAAAAATTTAATTTTTAGGTGTCATTTTAATGAATACGTTGTATATTTTAAGCATAATGGACTGGATTCTAGAATACCTACCACACTTAAAATAACAATTTTCTTGTTGCAATGTATTCTTTTAACTAAAATATAATGAAGTATTATAAAATTCGGTCGCGGAAGCAAATATTTATATGATTTTTTATAAATATAAAGACAGATTTTACCTATCCTTGATGAATACGTTTTATATTGTAAGCTACATGGGCTAGTTTCTAGAAAACCTACCACACTAGAAATAGCAATTATCTTGTTGCAATGTTTTCTTTTAGCTTATATATGATGAAGAATTATAAAATTCGGGCGCGGAAGCAAATATTTATATGATTTTTTACAAAAATAAAGTCAGATTTTACCTATCCTTGATGAATACGTTGTATATTGTAAGCTACATGGGCTGGATTCTAGAATACCTATCACACTAGAAATAGCAATTTCCTTGTTGCAATGTTTTCTTTTAGCTAAAATATGATGAAGAATTATAAAATTCGGGCGCGGAAGCAAATTTTTATATGATTTTTTACAAAAATAAAGTCAGATTTTACCTATTCTTGAAATGGATATTTTTGTTAAAACTTTCATATTCTTGCTTTAGGATCTATACTATGGATAATTTTAGCATTCGACATGCAAAAGTGAACAAAACGTGGTACCAATCAGATAATAAACATTCAATTTTCGGGTGTCATTTTAATAAATTCGTTGAATATTGTAAGCTACATGGGCTGGATTCTAGAATACCTACCACTCTTGAAATAGCAATTTTCTCGTTGCAGTATTTTCTTTTAGCCAAAATATGATGAAGAATTATAAAATTCGGGCGCGGAAACAAATATTTATATAATTATTTACTAAATTAAAGTCAGATTTTACCTATTCTTGATAAATACGTTGTATATTGTAAGCTACATGGGCTGCATTCTAGAATACCTACCACAGTTGAAATAGCAATTTTCTTGTTGCAATGTTTTCTTTTAGCTAAAATATGATAAAGAATTATAAAACTCGGGCGAAGAAGCAAATATTTATATGAATATTTACAAAAATAAAGTCAGATGTTACCTATTTCTACAGAAATAATTCGCCACTTTGTATCCGAGAGCATCTAATTCATAAATTTTATTTCTCAAGCACTGTATATTTATGTAGAACACGGGAGTAATTTTATTAAATGTTTTGGTGATTTTTTCATTGTTGACGTTTAGGAAAAAACCGACGCACTCGGATTTCAGCAGGCCAAAATTCCGGACTGTAGATTTCATCCTTGATGGACATAGGAAACCCAAGTTTAAACGAGGCGTAATTCCCTTTCGATTTAAGTTTTTCACATTGAAATTTTACATTTGGGTTGGCGTATTTTATTTCTAATATAGGAATTGGAGTTGTTTTATCACCGCAAATCTTGCAAATCCGTTTCCTTCTTCATCATTTTTACTCACATTTTCACATTTATGGTGATAGTTGACTTCATAGGACTCATATTGTACTCCGTTTTTCACTCTGTTTTTACATTTTTCGCACTTAAAATTCACGAAATTATTTAATAACTCACTAAGAACACTTTCATCATTCGCCATGTTTGACAATAACAATTCAAATATATTGTAAGCTACATGGGCTGGATTCTAGAATACTTACTACAGTTGAAATAGAAATTTTCTTTTTGAAATGTTTTATTTTAACTAAAATATGATGAATTATAAAATTCGGGCGCGGAAGCATATATTTAAATGATTTTTTACAAAAATAATGTCGGATTTTACCTATTCTTGAAACGGATATTTTTGTTAAAATATTCATAATCATGATTTAGGATCTATACTATGGATGATTTTAAGCATTGGACGTGCAAAAGTGACCAAAACGTGGTACCATTTAGATGATAAACATTCAATTTTCGAGTGTCATTTTAATGAATACGTTGTATGTTGTAAGCTACATGGGCTGGATTCTAGAATACCTACCACACTTGAAATAGCAATTTTCTTGTTGCAATGTTTTCTTTTAGCTAAAATATGATGAAGAATTATAAAATTCGGGCGCGTAAGCAAATATTTATATGATTTTTTACATAAATTACATCAGATTTTACCTATTCTTGAAACGGATATTTTTGTTAAAATATTCATAATCATGCTTTAGGATCTATACTATGGATGGTTTTAAGCATTGGACATGCAAAAGTGACTAAAACGTGGTACCAATCAGATAATAAACATTTAATTTTCGGGTGTCATTTTAATAAATACGCTGTATATTGTAAGCTACATGGGCTGGATCTAGAATACCAACCTCACTTAAAATAGCAATTTTCTTGTTGCAATGTTTTCTTTTAGCTAAAATATAATAAAGAATTATAACATTCGGGCGCGGAAGCAAGTATTTATATGATTTTTTACAAAAATAAAGTCATATTTTACCTATTCCTGATAATTACGTTGTTTATTGTAAGCTATATGGGCTGGATTCTAGAATACCTACCACAGTTGAAATAGCAATTTTCTTGTTGCAATGTTTTCTTTTAGCTAAAATATGATAAAGAATTATAAAATTCGGGCGCGGAAGCAAATATTTATATGAATTTTTACAAAAATAAAGTCAGATTTTACCTATTCCTGATAAATACGTTGTATATTTTAAGCTACATGGGCTGCATTCTAGGATACCTACCACACTTGAAATAGCAATTTTCTTGTTGCAATGTTTTCTTTTAGCTAAAATAAGTTAACGAATTATAAAGTTCGGGCGCGGAAGCAAATATTTATATGATTTTTTTACAAAAATTAAGTTAGATTTTACCTATTCCTAAAATAGATATTTTTGTTAAAACATTCATATTCATGCTTTAGGATCTATACTATTGATGGTTTCAAGCATTGCACATGCAAAAGTGACCAAAACGTGATACTATTCAGATAATTAACATTCAATTTTCGGATGTCATTTTAATGAATACTTTGTATATTGCAAGCTACATGGACTGGGTTTTAGAATACCTACCGCACTTGAAATGCAATTTTCTTGTTGCAATGTTTTCTTTTAGCTAAAATATGATGAAGAATTATAAAATTCGGGCACGGAAGCAAATATCTATATATGATTTTTTACAAAAATAAAGTCAGATTTTACCTATCCTTGATGAATACGTTGTATATTGTAAGCTACATTGGCTGGATTCTAGAATACCTACCACACTAGAAATAGCAATTTTCTTTTTGCAATGTTTTCTTTTAGCTAAAATATGATGAAGAATTATAAAATTCGGGCGCGGAAGCAAATATTTATATGATTTTTTACAAAAATTATGTCAGATTTTACCTATTCTTGAAATGGATATTTTTGTTAAAACATTTATATTCATGCTTTAGGAGCTATACTATGGATAATTTTAGCATTGGACATGCAAAAGTGACCAAAACGTGGTACCAATCAGATAATAAACATTCAATTTTCGGATGTCATTTTGATGAATACGTTGTATATTGTAAGCTACATGGGCTGGATTCTAGAAAACCTACCACACTTGAAATAGCAATTTTCTTGTTGCAATGTTTTCTTTTAGCTAAAATATGATATAGAATTACAAAACTCGGGCCAGGAAGCAAATATTTATATGAATATTTACAAAAATAAAGTCAGGTTTCACCTATTCTTGATGAATACGTTGTATATTGTTAGCTACATGATATTTCGAGTGCAGCCCCGATGGGGTGAATTATGGTAATATACGTAGCCTAGTTGTTTTGGTCTACGGCCGCTAGCTTTTAAACAGTGGAGAAGGGGTGGATCGTGTTTAAGCAAAGTTGATTCTCCAAAATAAATGATAAGGGCGCCACTTAATTGATTTTTAAGGTATCCAATTAAGAACAATACCGACACTCTGAAAGAGAATTTAACTACGGGTTCACAACAAGGAAAACGATAAATAACTTTACTAAATGACATATATTGAGCTTTAGTATTACAGTAAAAGTTGTGAAGTTATTGTTTAGCAAAATCAAGAAAAGAAGTTACCAAAGTTAAACGAGGGTTCAAAAACGCTTCTAAATATGGGGTGCGGTGCGCGCAGTAGAAGCAGGACAAAATGGTTGTCTCCACAATACAAACTTAGATTTAAGACGCTACAAAAACGACGACAGCTGTAAGGTACCATATATATGACGTGGCGCTCAAAATAAAATAAAATAAACCAATTACGTTCTAAATCTCTCCACAACGTCAACTCCCTACTTAGAGCTTCCCTTAAAATAAATGAACGTACAGCTCTACTAAGTCTCGCGTGAGGTATCACATAAAATACACCATTTAAATAACCCGAAAACATAAATGAATAAAAAGAAAGGGGAATCTTAGCTGAATCGGCGTCGACAACGTCCTAGGTGTCGCTTCTGGCGTCCACGATGGCGACAGGGTGTGGCAGCTCACACTCGACGTGCCTGGTTCAGGTAATCTCCCGGATGATGATCAATTGAGTGCTTCCCAAAGGCAAGGGAGCCACAGCGATACAATAGTATCCTCAAATTACGCACAGGTAATATCAATCGAAGATAAAGATCGATAATATATTGAACTTAAGAAGTAAATCGAAAAATAAAGTAAAATAAAAATCAAAAAAAGAGCCTGAAAAGAATCTCAGATTAGGATTGCATTCCATAAAGGTACTGATTGGATTTGCATTTGAATAAATAAAACTAAAATTTACCTTGAGATGTATATCGGCTTTAAGTAATGAAACTAAGTTCCAAGTCGTCTAAATAATCCGGAACACTCCGTTTTGCAACGTAGTACAAAATACTCAGTAAAGTAAATGATAATAATTCAGCAGAACTGGTCTAGATCTCTTCCACAAAAATATAACTCAAAGATCACTAGCACAAATTCAAAAACTCTACTTGCGACTCGAACTCTGAATCTAAAGTGAACGTGAATCAGAAAAACTGTTAAAGCAAAATAGTTAAGTCCGGTGAAAACATGCTTAAATTTAAATATCGACGCCCCTTTACATAAATCCAAACGGCGCCGAAATAGAAAATAACTATCCATCTTCGACTTCCTTCCACACAGCAGTGTAAAGAGGGTGGCTGAAGATAGGGATGAGAACGTACTAGTCTGGAAGTCGTGACGGTAGCGA
The DNA here is from genome assembly GCA_035578165.1 of Stenolophus ochropezus. NCBI lineage: Eukaryota > Metazoa > Arthropoda > Insecta > Coleoptera > Carabidae > Stenolophus > Stenolophus ochropezus. The sequence goes on from JAQOWZ010000045.1 coordinate 1,516,443, forward strand.
CATCTGTCCGGATGCGATGAACGAGATGACAGCAAAAATTACAAATGGCGATGAATGTCAACACAAATGGATTATCGATAAATGAATGATTTGTGAATCAAGAGAAAGGACGAGAGTGTAAAGAAGGTAAGAAATTGACCTAGAAATAGAAAAGAAACGAATAGAACTATGTTGCAGGTGCTAGGAAAATGATGATAAATGGAGATGACCCTAAATAATGACGTGGGCGGAAAATAATCGTAACAATGGGCTGGATTCTAGAATATCTACGACACTTGAAATGGCAATTTTCTTGTTGCAATGTTTTCTTTTAGCTAAAATATGATGAAGAATTAAAAAATTCGGGCGCGGAAGCAAATATTTATATGATTATTTACAAAATTAAAGTCAGATTTTGCCTATTCTTGAAATGGATTTTTTTGTTAAAACAATCATATTCATGCTTTAGGATGTATACTATAAATGATTTTAAGCATTGGACATGCTAAAGTGACCAAAACGTGGTACCAATCAGATAATAAACATTCAATTTTCGGGTGCCATTTTAATAAATACGTTGTATATTGTAAGCTACGTGGGCTGGATTCTAGAATACCTACCACACTTGAAATAGCAATTTTCTTATTGCAATGTTTTCTTTTAGCTAAAATATGATGAAGAATTATAAAATTCGGGCGCGGAAGCAAATATTTATATAAATTTTTACAAAAACAAAGTCAGATTTTACCTATTCTTGATAAATACGTTGTATATTGTAAGCTACATGGGCTGGATTCTAGGATATCTACCACACCTGAAATAGCAATTTTCTTGTTGCAATGTTTTCTTTTAGCTAAAATAAGATAACGAATTATAAAATTCGGTCGCGGAAGCAAATATTTATAAGATTTTTTTCAAAAATAAAGTAAGATTTTACCTATTCTTAAAATAGATATTTTTGTTAAAACATTCATATTCATGCTTTAGGATCTATACTATGGATGACTTTAAGCATTGGACATGCAAAAGTGACCAAAACGTGCTACCAATCAAATAATAAACATTCAATTTTCGAGTATCATTTTAATGAATACGTTGTATGTTGTAAGCTACATGGGCTTGAATCTAGAATACCTACCACACTTGAAATAGCAATTTTCTTATTGCAATGTTCTTTTTAGCTAAATTAAGATAAAGAATTATAAAATTCGGGAGCGGAAGCAAATATTTATAAGATTTTTTTCCAAAAATAAAGTCAGATTTTACCTATTCTTAAAATAGATGGTTTTGTTAAAACATTCATATTCATGATTTAAAATCTATACTATTGAAGGTTTTAAGCATTGGACATGCAAAAGTGACTAAAACGAGGTATCAATCAGATAATAAACATACAATTTTCGAGTGTCATTTTAATGAGTACGTTGTATATTGTAAGCTACAAGGGCTGGATTCTAGAGTACCTACCACACTTGAAATAGCAATTTTCTTATTGCAATGTTTTCTTTTAGCTAAAATAAGATAAAGAATTATAAAATTCGGGCGCGGAAGCAAATATTTATATTTTACCTATTTCTTGATGAATACGTTGCATATTGTAAACTATATGGGCTGGATTCTAGAATACCTACGACACTTGAAATAGCAATTTTCTTGTTGCAATGTTTTCTTTAGCTACAATAAGATAAAGAATTATAAAATTCGGGCGCGGAAGCAAATACTTATATGATTTTTTTACAAAAATAAAGTCAGATTTTACCTACTCTTGATGAATACGTTGTATATTGTAAGCTACGTGGGTTGGATTCTAGAATACCTACCACACTTGAAATAGCAATTTTCTTATTGCAATGTTTAGTTTAATATGATGAAGAATTATAAAATTCGGGCGCGGAAGCAAATATTTATATGAATTTTTACAAAAATAAAGTCAGATTTTACCTATTCTTAAAATAGATATTTCTGTTAAACATTCATATTCATGCTTTAGAATCTATACTATGGATGGTTTTAAGCATTGGACATGCAAAAGTGACAAAAACGTGGTACCAATCAGATAATAAACATTCAATTTTCGGATGACATTTTAATGAATACGTTGTATGTTGTAAGCTACATGGGCTAGAATCTAGAATACCTACCACACTTGAAATAGAAATTTTCTTGTTGCAATGTTTTTTTTTAGCTAAAATATGATAAAGAATTTTAAAATACGAGCTCGTAAGCAAATACTTATGTGATTTTGTACAAAAATAAAGTATGATTTTACCTATTTTTGAAATGGATATTTTTGTTAAAACATTCATATTCATCCTTTAGGATCTATACTATGGATGGTTTTAAGTATTGGACATACTAAAGTGAACAAAACGTGGTACTAATTAGATAATAAACATTCAATTTTCGGGTGTCATTTTAATGAATACGTTGTATATTGTAAGCTACATAAGCTGGATTCTAGAATACCTACCACACTTGAAACAGCAATTTTCTTGTTGCAATGTTTTCTTTTACCTAAAATAAGATACAGATTTATAAAATTCGGGCGCGGAAGCAAATATTTATATGATTTTTATACAAAAATAAAGTCAGATTTTACCTATTCTTAAAATAGATATTTTTGTTAAAACATTCATATTCATGCTTTAGGATCTATACTATGGATGGTTTTAAGCATCGCACATGCAAAAGTGACCAAAACGTGGTACCAATCAGATGATAAACATTCAATTTTCGGGTGTCATTTTAATAAATACGTTGTATATTGTAAGCTACGTGGACTGGATTCTAGAATACCTACCACACTTGAAATAGCAATTTTCTTGTTGCAATGTTCTTTTTAGCTAAATTAATATAAAGAATTATAAAATTCGGGCGCGGAAGCAATTATTTATAAGATTTTTTACAAAAATAAAGTCAGATTTTACCTATTCTTAAAATAGATAGTTTTGTTAAAACATTCATATTCATGCTTTAAAATCTATACTATGGATGGTTTTAAGCATTAGACATGCAAAAGTGACTGAAACGTGGTATCAATCAGATAATAAACATACAATTTTCGAGTGTCATTTTAATGAATACGTTGTATATTGTAAGCTACAAAGGCTGGATTCTAGAGTACCTACCACACTTGAAATAGCAATGTTCTTATTGCAATGTTTTCTTTTAGCTAAAATAAGATGAAGAATTATAAAATTCGGGCGCGGAAGCAAATATTTATATGAATTTTTACAAAAATAAAGTCAGATTTTACCTATTCTTGAAATGGATATTTTTATTAAAACATTCATATTCATCCTTTAGGATCTATACTATGGATGGATTTAAGCATTGGACATGCTAAAGTGAAAAAAGTGTGGTAAAAATTAGATAAAAAACGTTTAATTTTCGGGTGTCATATTAATAAGTACTTTGTATATTGTAAGCTACATGGGCTGGATTCTAGAATACCTACCACACTTAAAATAGCAATTTTCTTGTTGCAATGTTTTCTTTTAGCTAAAATAAGATAAAGAATTATAAAATTCGGGCGCGGAAGCAAATATTTATATGATTTTTTTACAAAAATAAAGTCAGATTTTACCTATTCTTGATGAATACGTTGTATATTGTAAGCTACATGGGCTGGATTCTAGAATACCTACGACACTTGAAATAGCAATTTTCTTGTTGCAATGTTTTCTTTTTGCTAAAATATAATGAAGAATTATAAAATTCGGTAGCGGAAGCAAATATTTATATGATTTTTTACAAAAATAATGTTAGATTTTACCTATTCTTGAAATGGATATTTTTGTTAAAACATTCACATTCATGCTTTAGGATCTATACTATGGTTCATTTTAACATTGGACATGCAAAAGTGACCAAAACGTCGTACCAATTAAATAATAAACATTCAATATTTAGGTGTCATTTTAATGAATACGTTGCATATTGTAAGCTACATGGGCTGGATTCTAGAATACGTACGACACTTGAAATAGCAATTTTCTTGTTGCAATGTTATCTTTTAGCTAAAATATGATGAAGAATTATAAAATTCGGGAGCGGAAGCACATATTTATATGAATATTCACAAAATTAAAGTCAGATTTTGCCTATTCTTGATGAACACGTTGTATATTGTATGCTACATGGCCTGGATTCTAGAATACCTACCACACTTGAAATAGTAATTATTTTGTTGCAATGTTTCCTTTTAGGTAAAAAATGATAAAGAATTATAAAATTTGGGCGCGGAAGCAAATATTTATATGATTTTTTATAAAAATAAAGCCAGATTTTACCTATTCTTGAAATAATTATTTTTGTTAAAACATTCATATTCATGCTTTAGGATCTATACTATGGATGGTTTTAAGCATTGGACATGCATAAGTGACCAAAACGTGGAACCTATCAGATAATAAACATTAAATTTTCGGGTGTCATTTTAATAAATATGTTGTATAGTGTAAGCTACATTGGCTAGATTCTAGAATACCTAGCACACTTGAAATAGCAATTTTCTTGTTGCAATGTTTTCTTTTAGCTAAAATATGATAAAAAATTAAAACAATTCGGGCGCGGAAGCAAATATTTATATGATTTTGTACAAAAATTAAGTCACATTTTACCTATTCATGAAATGTATATTTTTGTTAAAACTTTCATATTCATGCTATAGCATCTATACAATGAATGGTTTAAAAAATTGGTCTTGCAAAAGTGACCAAAACGTGGGTACCAATCAGATAATATACATTCTATTTTCGGGTGTCATTTTAATGAATACGTTGTATTATGTATGCTACATGGGCTGGATTCTACATTACATACCAGACTTGAAATAGCAATTTTCTTGTTGCAATGTTTCCTTTTAGCTAAAATATGATGAAGAATTATAAAATTCGGGCGCGAAAGCAAATATTTATATGATTTTTTACTAAAATAAAGTCAGATTTTACCTATTCTTGAAATAGATATTGTTGTTAAAAATTTCATATTTATGCTGTAGGATCTATACTATGGATGATTTTAAGGATTGGACATGCAAAAGTGACTAAAACGTGGTACCAATCAGATAATAAACATTCAATTTTCAGGTGTCATTTTAATGAATACGTTGTATATTAAGCTACATGGGCTGGATTCCAGAATACCTACCACACTTGAAATAGCAATTTTCTTGTTGCAATGTTTTCTTTTAGCTAAAGTATGATGAAGAATTATAATATTCGGGCGCGGAAGCAAATATTTATATGGTTTTTTACAAAAATAAAGTCAGATTTTACCCATTCTTGAAATGGATATTTTTGTTAAAACATTCATATTCATGCTTTAGGATCTATACTATGAATAATTCTAACATTGGACATGCTAAAGTGACAAAAACGTGGGTACCAATCAGATAATAAACATTCAATTTTCGGATGTCATTGTGATGAATACGTTGTATATTGTAAGCTACATGGGCTGGATTCTAGAATACCTATCACACTTGAAATAGCAATTTTTTTGTTAAAATGTTTTCTTTTAGCTAAAATATGATGAAGAATTATAAAATCGGGCGCGGAAGCAAATATTTATATGATTTTTTACAAAAATAACGTCAGATTTTACATATTCTTGAAATGGATATTTTCGTGAACACATTCATATTAATGCTTTAGAATCAATACTATGGATGGTTTTAAGCATTGGACATGCAAAAGTGACCAAAACGTGGTACTAATCAGATAATAAACAATCAATTTTCGGGTGTCATTTTAATGAATACGTTGTAAATTGTAAGCTACATGGGCTGGATTCTAGAATATCTACCACACTTGAAATAGCAATTTTCATCTTGCAATGTTTTCTTTTATCTAAAATATGATGAAGAATTATAACATTCGGGCGCGGAAGCAACTATTTATATGATATTTTACAAAATAAAACAGATTTTACCTATTCTTGATGAATACGTTGTATATTGTAAGCTACATGGCCTGGATTCTAGAATACCTACCACACTTGAAATAGTAATTATCTTGTTTCAATGTTTACTTTTAGCTAAAAAATGATAAAGAATTATAAATTTTGGGCGCAGAAGCATATATTTATATGATTTTTTATAAAAATAAAGCCAGATTTTACCTATTCTTGTAATGAATATTTTTGTTAAACCATTCATATTCATGCTTTAGGATCTATACTATGGATAATTTTAGCATTGGACATGCAAAAGTGCCCAACACGTGGTACCAATTAGATAATAAACATTCAATTTTCGGATGTCATATTAATGAATACGTTGTATATTGTAAGCTACATGGGCTGTATTCTAGGATATCTACAACACTTGAAATAGCAATTTTCTTGTTGCAATGTTTCCTTTTAGCTAAAATATGATAAAGAATTATAAAATTCGGGCCCGGAAGCAAATATTTATATAATTTTTTAAAAAAATAGAGTCAGATTTTACCTATTCTTGAAATGGATATTTTTGTTAGAACATTCATATTCATGCTTTAGGATCTATACTATGCATGGTTATAAGCATTGGACATGCAAAAGTGACCAAAACGTAGTACCAATCAGATAATAAACATTCAATTTTTGGGTGTCATTTTAATAAATACCTTGTATATTGTAAGCTACATGGGCTGGATTCTAGAATACCTATCACACTTGAAATAGCAATTTTCTTGTTGCAATGTTTTCTTTTAGCTAAAATATAATGAAGAATTATAAAATTCGGGCGCGGAAGCAAATATTTATATGGTTTTTTACAAATATAAAGTCAGATTTTACCTATTCTTGAAATTGATATTTTTGTTAAAACATTCATATTCATGCTTTAGGACCTATACTATGGATGGTTTTAAGTATTCTACATGCAAAAGTGACTAAAACGTGGTACCAATCAGATGATTAACATTAAATTTTCAGGTGTCATTTTAATGAATACGTTGTATATTGTAAGCTACATGGGCTAGATTCTAGAATACCTACCACACTTGAAATAGCAATTTTCTCGTTGCAATGTTTTCTTTTAGCTAAAATGTGAAAAAGAATTATAAAATTCGGGCACGGAAGCAAATATTTATAAGATTTTTTACAAAAATAAATGCAGAATTAACCTATTCTTGAAATGGATATTTATGTTAAAACATTCATATTCGTGCTTTAGGATCTATACTATGGATAATTTTAGCATAGGACATGCAAAAGTGACCAAAATGTGGTACCAATTAGATAATGAACATTCAATTTTCAGGTGTCATTTTAATAAATACGTTGTATGTTAAGCTTCATGGGCTGGATTCTAGAATACCTACCACACTTGAAATAGCAATTTTCTTGTTGCAATGTTTTCTTTTGGGGTATAAGGAGAGATCCATTCTTCTCAAAAGTCAACCTCACCTCCTCGCGGTATACCCTGGATAAGGCTAACGAGGCTCTGGCGACCGAATTAAAGGCGGGATAACCTTAACATCAGTGGGCACTAAATACCCCACTCTTTCCGAGTTTCTCGAGGCTAGTTCGGTAGCTATAGCTGGCAGCCCCAGCACCGAAACCGGATGCGGCGGGCCAATCACTCACCCATCTTAAACCCAATGATTAATGAAACCTCAAAGAAACAAAACCGGACGGATCCAAATATGACGATTTTCTCAGCAAAGTCCAGGACACGAATTGGATTTTGGAACATTCGTACTCTATATGAATCATCAAAGCTATCACAAGTGTTAAAAGAAATGGAAGATTATAAGCTAGATATCCTTGGTCTCAGCGAAGTAAGATGGAATGGACAAGATGAATACAAATGTAGTTCTGGACAAACATTACTCTACTCAGGCAAACCTGTAAATGACCCACACGAAAGTGGAGTCGCACTCCTCTTGAACAAACCGGCAAGAAAATGCCTGCACTCATGGAAAGCTATATCAGATAGAATAATCCTAGCCAGATTTACTACTCGTTTCAGAACTGTAACTACAATACAATGTTACGCGCCTACCGAAGTCGCCGAACAGCCAGATAAAGATCACTTCTACGACTCCCTATATCTTACATTGCAAAATGTACAAAAAGGTGACATGATCCTGCTCCTCGGCGATTTCAACGCCAAAATTGGGTCTGAGAATAAAAACTACGAAAGCATCATGGGCACCCACGGGGTGGGCACGATGAATACTAATGGCGAGTCACTTGCAGAAACGTGCCTGACGTTCAACCTGGTAATCGGCGGCTCCCTGTTCCCACATAAACTTATCCACAAACTCACATGGACATCACCTGACATGCACACTCAAAGTCAGATTGACCACATAATGATCTCCAAGAAGTGGCGTAGCTCGTTACTTGATGTCCGTGTTCACAGAGGAGCAGATATAGCAGGCGACCATAATCTTGTAGTTGCAAACATAAGAATAAAACTACTAGCCAAGAAATCAAAACATGAAACTGAAAATAGAAGAGTTCGGTTCAACCTTGACAAGCTATCAAATCCTAAAACATCGGAAGAATTCAAAAATCATCTAGAAACAGAGCTTTCGCGAATACCCCCTCCATCCTCTGATAATCTAGAAACTATCTGGGAAGCAGCTCAAGATACCCTAATGAAGATAGCAGAACAAGATCTGGGAATTGTGCAAGCCAAGAAGAAGCCATGGTTATCAGACGAAACCTGGGCTCTTATTGAAAAACGAAAGAACACGAAAAACGAAATAAATATCGCTAAAACCATTGAAGAAAAACAAGAACTTCAACAGAAATACACACAAACAAATAAGTTGATTAAGAAGTCTGTTAGAAAAGACAAGAGCACAAGAATAGAGTCTCTAGCACAAACAGCACAAACAGCTGCAGAAATTGGAAATCATAAAACACTCTACACCATTACAAAGCAACTAACAAACAAAAACTTCACTAATAGCAACACAAGTCTTCGCGACAAAGATAACAATTTACTGTCCACCTTAGAACAAGAATTAGAAAGATGGCGAGAACATTTTAGTGAGGTACTAAACCCCCAAGTTCAACAGGATGTAATTTGTGAACTAAACTCAGTCAAAGCCATTTCCCCTAGGAAAAGGAGCAAAATAAAAACTGACCCTCCCAACAAGACTGAAATAAAAGCTGCCATTCTTAATCTAAAAAGCCACAAAGCTTCGGGTCCAGATAACATTCCTGCTGAACTTCTCAAGCAAGATAACAACATCATAGTTGACTTTCTCACACCTTTACTTGTGGAAGTTTGGAACACAGAAAATATCCCAAACTCCTGGAAAGAAGGTCTGATTATAAAACTGCCCAAAAAGGGCGATTTAAGCTGCTGCACTAACTGGCGAGGCATCACTCTGCTTAACACCATAAACAAAATATTAGCACAGATCATACTATCGAGAGTTTCCGACACATTAGAACCAACATTTCGCCCCAACCAAGCAGGATTCAGGCCAACCAGATCCTGCACCGACCAAATCAACACCCTTAGAATCATAGTGGAGCAATCAATTGAATGGAGATCTCCGCTCTTTATGGTCTTCATAGACTTCAAACGTGCATTTGACAGCCTTAAGCAAGACGTAATCTGGGAGATTTTGAGAAAGAAAGGGGTACCGGAAAAATTAGTCAGCCTCATAGCGAAATTGTATGATGATGCCTCCTGTACCATTTTACACAAGGGGAAGCAGAGCAAGCTAATTCCTGTTCGTGCTGGCGTGAAGCAGGGCTGCCTGCTATCCCCTCTGCTGTTCAACACGGTTTTGGATTCCGTGCTTTTAGACTCGACTTTAGAACAACACGGCATTACTTGGGGTCTAACTCAACAACTAGAAGACCTTGATTATGCTGATGATATATGCTTGCTATCCCACACCCATAACGATATGCAACATAAAATAACCAAGCTTGTTTTAAACGCCAAAAAGGCTGGTTTGGAGATAAATGTCACTAAAACCAAATCAATGCGTGTTAATACCCGCAACCTCCTTCCCTTCAAAATAAACAACAATGCCATTGATGATGTAACTGAATTTACCTACCTAGGAAGCTTAATTTCCGTTGATGGAGGAGCAACCAGAGATGTGAGTGAAAGAATAAAGAAAGGAAGACAAGCCTTTGGCCAACTTTACAAAGTATGGAGATCCTCACATATATCTACCAAAACAAAAATAAGACTTTTTAATTCGAACGTCAAAGCAGTTGTACTCTACGGTTGCGAGACCTGGAAAATGTCCAAAAGCATCTCAAATAAACTGCAGGTCTTTGTGAATACTTGCTTACGAAGATTGCTACAAATTTTCTGGCCAAGCGTTATATCCAACGCGGACTTATGGAATCGCTGCAGGCAGCAACCAATAGAGCAACAGATCAAATATCGAAAATGGAATTGGATAGGGCACACACTACGTCGCTCTGAACCCTCCATTGCAAAATACGCTCTCGACTGGAACCCGCAAGGCTCTAGAAAAAGAGGTCGCCCGACTACCACATGGAGACGCACAGTTTGGAAGGAAGCGTTGGAAGAAGGGAAAACATGGAGAGAAATCAAGGCATTAGCTTTGAATAGAACCCGATGGAGAAGTTTCGTTGAGGCCCTATGCTTCTCATGAGGAGCGAAAGGAACATATATATATATATATATATATATATATATATATATATATATAATGTTTTCTTTTAGCTAAAATATGATGAAGAATTATAAAAGTCGGGCGCGGAAGGAAATATTTATATGTTTTTTTCAAAAATATAATCAGATTTTACCTATTCTTGAAATGGATATTTTTGTTAAAACATTCATATTCATGCGTTAGGATCTATACTATGGATAATTTTAGCATTGGACATGCAAAAGTGTCCGAAACGTGGTACCAATCAGATAATAAACATTAAATTTTTGGGTGTCATTTTAATGAATACGTTGTATATTGTAAGCTACATGGGCTGGATTCTAGAATACCTACCACACTTGAAATATCAATTTTCTTGTTGCAATGTTTTCTTTTAGCTAAACTATGATGAAGAATTATAAAATTCAAGCGCGGAAGTAAATATTTATATGACTTTTTACAAAAAGAAAGTCAGATTTTACCTATTTTTGAAATGGATATTTTTGTTTAAACATTCATATTCATGCTTTAGGATCTATACTATGGATAATTTTTGCATTGAACATGCAAAAGTGACCAAAACGTGGTACAAATCAGATAATAAACATTCAATTTTCGGGTGTCATTGTAATGAATACGTTGTATATTGTAAGCTACATGGGCTGGATTCTAGAATACCTACCACACTTGAAATATCAATTTTCTTGTTGCAATGTTTTCTTTTAGCTAAACTATGATGAAGAATTATAAAATTCAGACGCGGAAGCAAATATTTATATGATTCTTTACAAAAATAAAGTTAGATTATACCTATTCTTGAAATAAATATTTTTGTTAAAACATTCATATTCATGCTTTAGGATCTATACTTTGGATGGTTTTAAAAATTGGAGATGCATAAGTGACCAAAACGTGGTACCAATCAGATAATAAACATTCAATTTTCGGGTGTCGTTTTAATGAATACGTTGTATATTGTAAGTGTAACAGGCTTGCTCTGCGGCTCCTCGTTTTAGATGAAATTGTTTAAATAAATTAAGTTATATGCCAGCTGTACTTGCAGCTGTCGCTATAAAAGAACAATGGTTGAAAAACATAGTATTGTAAAAACAAATTTTTGTAAGGTTTTAAGATTGCATTTCGTTACAACATTTGAGAGCAATAAAGTAAATGGTACTACATGGGGTTAAGGAAGCAATAAATTTTAAAAGCTAAACAGAAAGGGGCAGTTTTTGAGAATACAATGGGAAAGAAATCTTAAGATCACATTTCATGATTGACAGCGTAGAATATTTGTTCCTTCCACATAATTTTATCTAAGATAATTCTCTCCGCTGACTTCAAACTGAACAGATCTGAGTGATCTTCTTGTGTCAGTCTAGCGAATCTTTCTAAATTTTGATAACTAAATTGTCTTTGTGACTTTAGATATTTTTGTGTTGTATGTTGAAGCCGTCGTCGTCCGAGTTCAGATCGAACTTAATTAATTTTACGTATTTTAATTCATTTACTATTTTCAACTGTAGAGTCTTATAATATAAACTAATAAAGTGCTTCATCCGAGGTTGACCAGTGATGAATAGTAAGTAGAATTAACATTATTACTTTGGTAGTAGTGGTGTGAGGTGTTGAACCTAGGCTGATAGCATAGCAACTCTGAGGTCGCCCTATTTTTATTATATTAATTGTTGAGAGTCCAAAATGTTAGTATCGTTCTCCCATGTCACAAGAGTAGTTAAGTACTATTAAGTTTGTTGTTAATAATTGTGTGTAAATAAATTGTTATATTGAGCAGTTCTGTTTGAATTTAGAAACCCCTAGTTATTCCTGTTGCGAATTAAGGTATTTTGGCAATACCGTCACATATAAATTTTGTCGAAAGACAGCTGTGTCTGTCATCATTTTCATTTGTCTGCTTCTATCGCGGCAGACCAATAAATTCGTGATAGTGGTGGCAGCGACCTTCGTTACCCTTGATCATTAATAAGTCTTGCATTAATATAATTAGTAGATTACTTTGGGTCAAGTAAATTTTCTAAGCACCCCTTGTATGTCAGGTATTAGATTTCGTCCTAGGCGTCCGTACCTGTTACATATTTTGGTGGCAAAGCGCTGGGATTTAAATATTTTTTTAATACTTAAACCCTCTCTTTCCAGTTATGCCTTTTAAACCGACAAAATTTAGTTTTCAAAATTGTAATAAACTACTGTGTGTATTATTACATTTTGATTTTTCAGTTATTTGTAGGGTCAATATTTGCATTTTTTGAGAATAAGTACCTGTTGTGTTTATTTTATTTGAAAATTGGTAGTTGTCGTACTTGCAGAACGACAAAAGAGTTTTATATACGTAAGTAAATTCTGAGTGGATTTATTACGGTCAGTTAGGTAGTCCCGAGCCCCTAAGTCGGTAGAAGTGTAAAGCAATAAAGAACTTAGTGTAGTTATTGCTTTATTTGATAATAAACTAAAGCAAGTAAAATGCCGAACACAACTGGCTCACCCGATTTGAGTGAAACAACTGGTTCACTCCGATTCAATAATCAACAGATGTTAGACTACTTAGTAGCAGTTTCATCCTTATCTGGGATTAATATGAAAATTCCAACATTTTCGGGAAAATTAGATGAAAGCGTAGTAGATTTTATAGACAAAATTAAGAATAGTAAGAATATTGGAAAATGGAGTTCAGATTATGTAATTAGTGTAGTAAAATTAAATTTACTTGGAGACGCGGCATGGTATATTAAAAATAATTCAAAAACTAGAGATTCGAAAGATTGGAAAGTAATTAAAAGAGAATTATTGGAAAGATATCAACCCAAGCAAGACTCGAGAACGATACAAAGGGCATTTAATAGCTATCAGAATAGGGACGAAACAATTTCTGCATATGTATGTAGACTGCATGCGTTAGGTAATTGTTTTATGGAGAGATAATTCTCGATATATAGAAAAACTGTTATTAAATCAATTTATTTCGGGAATTTTACCACATTTAAAAAGAGATGTGTTTTACGAAAATCCAAAAACTTTTGATAAAGCAGAACAAGTTGCAAAAAAATCAGAATCGGCATTTAACATGATGCGTCGCGAGGATTCAGATTTTGTTAATAGAATAACAGTTAAAACTCCGGTCGAAAATGAAAGTACGCGAGCAAATGAATCAAATTTAATGGCATCAATTGATAAACTAATTCAAGTTTTAACTTTGAGTCACATGCAAAATGTGGAAAAGAACTTAGAAAAGAACACGCATAAAAACGAAAATAATCGAGAAAGGAATCCAGAATCTAATTTTAGAAATAAAAGCCGTTGTTTCAATTGTCAAAAATTCGGGCATTTTGCAAAAGATTGTCGTTACAATATAATATGCAAAAGATGTAATAAGCGCGGACACCAAGCAGATATTTGTCGTTCTATTATGAACCCGTCTAAATTTCCAAAGAAGGGAATGAAAGAAATTACGTATAACAAAGATTTAAACTAGATACGGCCGCGGCTGTTTGTCCCGATTCGCGCGGCCTTAGTAGAGAACCGCAAAAAAATGATTTAGTAACCACTCTCCCTAGTACTAGAAAAAGTAACATATCAAGCGGTATGTAGTTGAGAGACAGCGGTTGTTTCCAATCGCACGCACGCGTAGTAATTGGGACTACGAGAGTAAAATTACATGTAGGCCATAGTAGTATTTATCATAATTTTGTAGTGTGTGATGATAGTATCAATTTAGCTACCGACGGGATACTTGGTGTAGAATTTTTAACGGAGTATAAAGCTCAAATTAATTATGCATGTAATGAGATAGTAATTTGTTCGGAACGACTCGCGATTTCAACAATTACACAAAACACTAAAGATAAATTTGGAAGCAAGGCAAATAGTAGCGGTTACGAATTTCTAAGCGAAAAAGCGAATCTAGCAGAGAATCAGGAACTTTATGTTTCAAAATTAAACGAAAATCATTTTATTTCAGCACCTCGTACTGCGAATAACTATAAAACAAAACGATCGTTTGGTTCTTTTTATGACACGGAAGTCCCAGTTCGCGATTATTTGTCGAGTACCAAGCAAGATACTCACGGGAGTATAAAGGCCTAACGTCGCGAAGAACATCGCGTACGGTTAGCGACGAACAAGGTTCGCGAGTTAGAGAAGATATTCACGGGAGTAAAAAGACTCCACGTCGCGAAGAATATCACGGAAGGTTTAGAAACGATCATGGTTCGCGAGTATAAAGATTCAACATCCCGAAGAAAATCACGTACGATTGAGTAAAGAAAGTAATTCGCGTGATAATCAATTAAATCTCGAAGTAACGGAAACTAAAAATCTTGAAGAAAATCGAGAAACGGTTAGCGAGAAGAATGACTCGCAATGTAGGGAAATTAATCGGGAAGAAATCAAAATTGAAAGGCGAGATTGCACTAGCGAAAACAGTGACTCGTACAGTACAGAGGTCACTCACAATAGTTCAAAATTTTGTAATCGTAAAAACAAAGAAAGTAATTTTGACGAAAGTAATAAAGCTGTAGGTACATGCCGTAAAAATGATGAAAATTTAAATACTTCAAAAGCGGATTGCAAAGTAACTTTGTAGGTAGCAGCTCACTGTGTCAAAACAGAAGCTTAGAGAGAGATGGAATATCAGGTTTAAGCCCTGACGATGTATTGTTAAAGGAAAGTGTGCCAACAAATAAATTGAAAAAGGTTCATTTGGAGGAAATTATTATAGTTGACCATAATGCGGTCATTTCAAACGGTTCAGGTAATAATATGGAAATTACCGGAATTTCTTCGGAAGTTAAAATTGAAAATAGTACGGAAAATGCAAACAAGGATATAAGATTGGTTCGTATTAAAAAATACAATACCTCCTAGATCTGAAGCTGTGTGCTTAGCAGAGAGGAATGTTGAGTTAAATGTTTTAAATAAAGCAGGATGTGTCTTAATTGAGCCAGTCGAACTGGAAATTCAAGGAGTTATAGCAGCTAAAGTGCTTGCTAGGATCGATGAGACCGTGGTACCGGTAAAGCTCATCAATGTGTCGCAAGACACTGTGTTTATCCCTGCTAAAACCATTGTGGGTTTTGAGTAAAATGTCAAAGAGGACATAAGCACGTTTTGCGAACCGAGTAGCGTAATAGCATCCGTACAAGAAGTAGATTTTCAAACCTTATTTCATTTAGATCACTTATCGAGTAAGGATAGGCAAAAAGTTGAAAAAGTGTTATTAGAATACAAAGATATATTTATACAGCCGGGAGTAAAGTTAGGTTGTACATCGAAAGTAAAACATCGGATCATAACAGATGATGTTCATCCAATTGCAAAAAGGCCGTATCGTGTTCCATTCACGCAAAAAGAAACTTTGCAAAAACAAATTGACGAATTGTTAAAAGACGGTATTATTGAGGAGAGTGACTCACCTTGGTCAGCTCCTATTGTCTTAGTAAATCGAGAACTGTCGGTCGGTTCGACGAAAGTTAGACTGTGTGTAGTAGACTTTCGCGAGTTAAATAAAATAACGAAGAAAGATTTCTTAGCGTTGCCGAATTTACAAGATACAATTTCGCATATGAATGGCGCTGCTTTATTTACAACCTTAGATTTAGCATCAGGGTATCACCAGGTAGAAATTGCCGAGGAAGATAAGGAAAAGACTGGGTTTAGTTCGCCGTGGGGGCATTATCAATGGAATAGAATGCCGTTCGGTTTATGTAATGCGCCAAGTACATTTCAAAGGCTGATGTATTGTGTACTAAGTGGATTAGTTGGGAAAAAATGTTATGTTTATTTAGATTTTTAATTTAATTTAATATTAAAACCTAGTAAATGTGAATTTGTACATAGAGAAACCGCGTATTCAGGTTACATTATTTCGGCAGAAGGAGTCAAACCAGATCCGTCAAAAATAGACGCAATAGAGAAATTCCCGACACCAAAAACCGTGAGAGACGTCATTTTTGGGATTAGTAGGATTTTATCGTCGGTTTATACCTGATTTCGCAGAATTAGCGAAAAAACTAATTACACATTTAAAGAAAGATATTCCATTCAAATGGGAGACTGAAACAAAATTTGCGTTTGATAAATTGAGAAGCGCGTTAATTAAAGAACCGATATTAATATACCCCGATTTTAGTCAGCCATTTACATTAACAACGGACGCGTCAAATATTGCATTAGGTGCGATTTTGAGTCAAAATCGCAACTGAGTAGAACACCCAATTGCTTACACGAGCCGTGTTTAAATAAAGCCGAAACTAATTATCCAACAATACAAAAAGAATGTTTAGCAGTTATATGGGCAGTTAAATTTTTCAGATGTTATTTATACGGGAGAAAATTTACGTTGATAACCGATCACAGTCCAGTTCGATGGTTAAATAAAGTAAACGACCCAAGTAGTCGATTGTTAAATTGGTCTTTAAAATTGTCGGAGTATGTATTTGATATCATACACAAACCGGGAAAATTAAATACTAATGCGGACACCTTGTCGCGTATAGAAATTAATTGCGTAGATAATTATGAGCCAATATGTGATCGGGAAACCATAAAATTAGAACAAGAAAAAGAGTTGAAATTAAATAAATTATTAGAAAATGAACAAAATTCGCAAATTTCAAAATATTATAAAGACAGGGACGGATTAATTTATAAATTAAGAGATCCAAATGAGCGCGAATATAGATTAGTGGTTCCAGCCACTATGGTAAATAAAATCATAAGGATTCATCATGATCTGTCGTATGCAGGTCATCCGGGTTTCGAAAAGACGTATAATTTGATTAAAAAGAAATTCTTTTGGGAAAATATGGGTAAGCAGATTAAGGAATATTGTGAGCGTTGTTTATCGTGTAACGAAAGAAAAACTTCGCCTCATCTAAGACCAGCACCCTTGCAACCGTTCAATGAACTTAGTAAACCTTTTGAGCGTACGGCTATGGACATTTGAAAGAACCAGTCGATGTAACAAGTATATTTTAACTTTTATTGATGCGTTTACGCGTTATCCCGAGGCAATACCGATACCTGATGATAAAGCAGAGACAGTAGCAAATATGTTTGTTTCGCATATTATTGCAAGGTATGGAGTACCTACACAGCTTTTAACAGACAAAGGGACGAAATTTTTATCAAAACTATTTAAGAGCGTGTGTCATTTATTCGGTAGAAAGAAGTTACAAACAACAGCCTACCATCCTATGGGAAATGGCTGTATTGAACGATTTCATAGAACTTTTTCAAATACAATGTCGCATTACATTAGTAAAGATCATAAAGATTGGGATTTGTGGATTCCGTACGTATTAATGGCTATAAGAAATTCGGTTCATAACTCAACGGGAGAAACACCATTCTTTTTAATGTATGGTCGGGAGTTTGAGATACCACTTGAAGATAATATAGAACCGTTAGATAAAAAGACTGATACAGATTACAGTCAGAATATCGAAGAAAGAATTAAAGACGCATTTAAAATAGTAAAAGAACGAATTAGCAAAGCTCAAAGTAGGAATCAGGTTCAATACAATAAAAAGACCGCAGTCCGAAATTTTCAATATTGGAGATTTAGTATTTCTATATAATGAAGTAGTTATTTAGGGATTAAGTAGAAAATTTGTGAAGCCATGGATAGGTCCGTATAAAATTAATAAACAAACTAGTCCGGTAAACTTTGTGATCCAGAACGTGGACGGAGGTAAAGAAATATTAGTAAATGTAAATCGGTTGAAATTATATGTGGAACCAAATCATAGTACTCTAGAAGTAAAGAAGGGTCCAGTTCCACGCGTGATTGACACGAAAAAGTTTGATTACGTATATACGCCGCGTCAGAGCGATAATACTCAACGAGAGAGTGATAATACGATTAGCAGAGCCGTAAGTTTAGAATCATTAAATGAACCGGGTGGAGTCACCGAAAATGTAGAGGCGGACGTGCATAGTCAACCCATAATTAATAATAATACCGGGCCAAGTGAAAATACCGAAACTCCGCGAAGTAGATATTCATTACGTAGTTACGGTCGGGTTCCTGATGAACCATGGGTAGTCGGATATAGATCCGCAGTGTCATTGTAACATATTTGTTCTTGTGTTAATCATGTGTGATTGCAGTGTTCAGAGGTCTAGTGTTGCTCGCGTTAATGGGCTCAATAACAGCAGAAGATTCCATGCCAGGGATGGACAAGGGACTTGTTTTTATTAAGGAGGATACTAACTGGTGATAATTGGATCGTATCCACAGACATCGTGTTGGAGGCATTCGAAGATGTTCTACGCGATGTGGTGAAGTTGGACGTTCGACTTGGAGAGGACATGGAATCATATTTCAAGACTGCTTTAAATGATATAGTAAGTAGAGATTTAGGAATTATTAGCAATGGTGTAGCAAAATTGAAAGAGAAATTATATAATTTGTATAAAACAATTGCATCGTATGAGGTAAAGAGAGGCAAACGAGGTCTTATTAATTTGGGCGGTAATATTTTGAAATTTTTGTTCGGTACCGCAGATAATGCGGATCTAGAAGACGTTAATGAGAAAATTACCGAGTTAAATCAAAAATCGGATGGTATTTTAAGTGTAATGAATGAGCATGTAACCGTAGTAAAGAAATTACAAGATAACGATAAAATGATGAAAGAAAATTTCGCGAAATTAAAAACTGTTGTTGCATTATTAAATACTAAAGTAGATCAGATTTTTACAGAAAAAGAAAGTTTACATTTTGATGCAAAATTGATTCAAAGTATAAATTTAAAATCGGCATTAAGAACGGCTGAATATATATTGAATGACGTTAAAGAAGTTATTTCGGATTTAGGCAATGCTTTAGAAGCAACTGCTTTACAAAAATTAAGTCCTGTCTTTATCAGTCCGAGTTTATTAAAGGAGGCATTAAATTCAATTACAAATCAGATACATACGGGCTTGTCGCTAATAGTATCTGATTTCGATAGAAACCCATTTTTATATTACGATATCGCGAAGGTTAGAGCAGCATATTTTAACGAAACTCTAAGAATTCTTGTTACCATTCCCCTAAAAGCACCTGGTCGATATTTTAATGTATACCGTGCATTGCCGTTACCGTATAAATCAGGAGTCGAACGTACTAAATTGGTCGTAGAGACACCAAATAATTATCTGGCACTATCAGAAGACGGACAGTATTATATGGAAATGGACACTCAAGATTCATTAATGTGTAGAGATGGATTTATAAAAATTTGCCCGCCTTCAAAACCAATTAGAAAAAAATCGGTGTTATCTTGTTTAACCGCGTTATTCTTAGGTAATACAGACTCCGCGAGTAAACTTTGCAAACATAAAGTTGTCCTAGAATCAAAATCAGTCATGTATCGCTCTAAAAATAGTAATTCGTGGATATATAGTGTGCAAAGGGACTTACTAACAATTATTTGCCTGAGTGAAAAAGATCCTCAAAGATTTAACAGTACAAATGTTATTTTAAAGGAAACGGGAATTGTTAATATTCCATCCACTTGTATAGTGCATAGTCAGAGTTACTTTTTATTACCTCAGTCGATTACCACGAGTAGTATGCAGTCGAGATATTATGATAATGTTATCGTACCTCCATTGGAGACAAATATTTCACATGTTAGTAATTTTATTAATAAAGGTGGATCAAAGGACGAAGTAAATGAATTGATTAAGACGATCACATTAGATCAACTTAAGCTTGGGGTAGATGTAAATTATTGGCATTCGGAAATCCAAAATTTAAGAACGAGAAAAAGTCATAAAGAAATTACTTACTATGGTTCGATTATATTGGGTGTTATTGGAGGAATTATTTTGGCACTAATACTGATTTATAAAAAATGTATTATTAATATTAAACCGTATGTAACAAGAACTGCACTAAGTAGTTGGGATAATAAATTATTTGCCCTTCAGGGAGATAATTTATTTTAAGGGGTAACAGGCTCGTTCGGCGGCTCCTCGTTTTAGAAAAAATTGTTTAAATAAATTAAGTAATATGCCAGCTGTACTTGCAGCTGGCGTAAAAAAAGGACAATGGTAGAAAAACATAGTATTGTAAATGTAGATTTTTGTAAGGTTTTAAGATTGCTTTTCGTTGGAACATTTGAGAGCAATAAAGTAAATAGTACTACATGGGGTTAAAGAAACAATAAATTTTAAAAGCTAAATAGAAAAGGGCAGTTTTTGAGAATACAATGGGAAAGCAATATTAAGATCACATTTCATGATTGACAGCGTCCGGCGACAAATACTTGGAGGTCTCAAAAAGTCCGTTAGAGATTTTTTTTGCGTCTTCCAGCGTTGCCGCTCGGACGAGAGTCAGTTAGTGAAACTAACGATGTAGAATATTTGAGATGAGGTGTAAGAAACACCCCCTTATTAGGAAAAGTAGGGGTAAAATTATGTGGAATTCCTTCCACATAATTTTATCTAAGATAATTCTCTCCGCTGACTTCAAACTGAACATATCTGAGTGATTTTCTTGTGACAGTCTTGCAAATCTTTCTAAATTTTGATAACTAAATTGTCTTAGTGACTTTAGATATTTTTGTGGTGTGTGTTGAAGCCGTCGTCGTCCGAGTCCAAATCGAACTTAATTAATTTTACGTATTTTAATTCATTTACTATTTTTAACTGTAGAGTCTTATAATATAAACTAATAAAGTGCTTCATCCGAGGCTGACCAGTGATGAATAGTAAGTAGAATTAACATTATTACTTTGGTAGTAGTAGTGTGAGGTGTTGAACCTAGGCTGATAGCATAGCAACTCTGAGGTCGCCCTATTTTTATTATATTAATTGTTGAGGGTCCAAATTGTTAGTATCATTTTCCCATGTCACAAGACTAGTTAAGTACTATTAAGTTCGTTGTTAATAATTGTGAGTAAATAAATTATTATATTGAGCAGTTCTGTTTGAATTTACAAACCCCTAGTTATTCCTGTTGCGAATTAAGGTATTTGGCAATACCGTCACATATAAATTTTGTCGGAAGACATCTGTGTCTGTCATCATTTTCTTTTGTCTGCTTCTATCGCGGCAGACCAATGAATTCGTGATAGTGGTGGAAGCGACCTTCGTTACCCTTGTAACGTCAGCATCTTCATAGCACGAAGCTAACGTTGCTAACTAGCTGTCCGGCTAGTCTCGGGAACCATCGGGCCACGTCGGGCCCCGATCCCACTACTAGCGCTGTCGTCCCCCACTCCGTAGCTGCGGCTATATAAGCCCGGACACTAGTCCGGCGAGCACCTTTCCTTCCCATCCGCCTCCAGCCCAACTACCAAAGGCGAGCTGAGCCTTCCTCACCCGAGGCGTGTTGAGCCTTCCTAACATACGGCGTGCCGAGCCGTTCTGACCCAGCTTCCCCGCATACGGCGTGCTGAGCCGTTCCTGAGGCGTGTATTCTTTTCTAAATTTTTGGTCAGTCATTATTATAATTTTTAAAAATGCCGAACGAGAATCCAACATCGTGGATTTACCGATTATCAAAAGATGAGTTGATCGAGCAACTCACTGCTATCCAGTTGGATTCCACGGGAACAGTGGAGGAATTAAGAAAGCGTCTTTGTAGCTTTATCAAGGATAATCCCGACAAACCTTTATTAGCACCTACCGATAAAGTACCGCTAAATAAAACCGATCAAGTGCGCGAACTTGAAAATACCAATAGAACCGATGTAAAATTAAATCCCGCGGCTTATATTCCCACCATGACCGGGCTGATGAGCGCACTTCCGGCTGCTGCATACATTCTTGATACGGTCCGCAAATGGAACTGCCAGTTCGACGGCAAGAATGTCCTGACATTCATCGAGCGCGTGGAAGAACTAAGAGCGGGCTACCATTTTGCTGATTCCCAGATGCTGACCGTGTTACCTGAATTGCTACGAGGCGAAGCCCTGCTCTGGTACCGTAATAGCCGCGATAGCTGGACCGGATGGGATGATTTTCTCCAAGACTTACGACACTATTATCTCCCCACCGGATTACGGATTCAACTCGAAGACGCTGTCCGAGACCGAACACAAGGGGCAGATGAACCAGTCCGTCCGTACGTCACAGCTCTCCGTACACTGATGCGCCGTCTCGGAGAAATGAACGAGAAAAGTCAGTTAGATCGCCTTTATCGGAATCTACGCCCCGAATACCAACTTTACATCCGTAGAGCCGAAATTTCCAGCATCTCCGACCTGGTTGCCAGGGCAGATGAATACGAAGAAATCCGACGACAGCAATCAGTTTTCCGACCACCGCGGAATTGTTGGAGATGCGGGCAGAGAGGACATACCCGCCGAGACTGCCACAGACCCGGGAAAATATTTTGCTCATATTGTGGTACAGCTGACCCGCTTACCAAAGATTGCCGTTGCCACCGGCCGGGAAACGCGTTGGCGGGCAGAGGTACCGCTATCGACCGACTGCCGAACGCCATCGCCCAGAAGGGAGCAATCAACCAACCGACCCGCGACCGCATGTTCCCATAATGTTGTGCGGCGTAACCGTTAACGCGCTGGTAGACACTGGCTCAGTGGTGTCATATATCAGTGGCCTAACCGCCGCGCGCTGCCAGGAAAAAGGATACGTTCTGAACCACGAGGATACCAACGCACGATTATCTGACGGCACCGAAGTACAAATAGCAGGACATATGACTCTACGGGTTGAGATCGCCGGTCAGAAGACAAGCTACTCATTTCTTGTCATGGAGACCCTCGAATCCGCCGTTATACTCGGAGTCGACCTGCTAAGCCAGATAACTCTCGAATGCCGTATTGCAGCACAACATTAGATACCGTAAGGGAACGCTAAACCGAGTTACGGACACCCTTTCACGGCAACCTGAACCGACCACCGTAAGCGCCGCACGACCGGCCGAACGTTGCAAGTGGTACGACCGAAAAATGGCCGCTGTTCAACAGAATGCAGCCGATAATCCTGAGTATTGTATCCGCAGCGGGAAACTTTACCGCCATATCCTGCACACATTATATTTTTATGAGACGACACCGGATGAAGACTGGAAACTGTGCATACCCACATACCAGCAACCCGAAATACTGAAAGAAGCACATGACGACCCGACGGCAGGACATCTCGGCATCGCTAAAACTATTACCCGCCTTGCGCCACATTATTACTGGCCGGGAATGTTCCAGGATGCCGCTAAATATGTACGCCACTGCCAAAGCTGTTTGTCACATAAAGCATCGCAACAACAACCCGCGGGGCGAATGTATGCAACGCCAGTCGAGCAACCCTGGGAGACGGTCTCGTATGACTTAATTGGACCTTTACCGCGATCCAAACAAGGACACGTATGGCTCGCCGTGCTACAAGATAAATTTTCAAAATTTATTGAATTGCAACCGATACGCAAGGCAACCGCTGGAGCGATATGCTATGCACTCCGAACCCGAATCCTGCTGCGATACGGCCGACCGAAGACCGTGATCAGTGATAACGGCAAGCAATTCCGAAGCAAAGAATTTGAGGACCTCCTTCGTAAAGCCGGCGTAACACACCGATTGATCCCACCGTATACGCCCCAGTGCAACCCAGTCGAGCGGGCCAACAAAGTCATCAAAACGATGATATCTCAATACATTAACAAGTCACACCGAACGTGGGATGAACATCTTCCAGAACTCGCGTTTGCGTTCAGTACAGCAGACCCTGAATCGACGGGCTATTCACCAGCCTACCTCGTCTACGGTCGGAAACCGCCGACACCCGGTAGTATGCAGGTAGAGAACCAACAACCGTCACAAGAAACCAGATTCCGTACATTACAGGAAGCGTATGAACTAGTACGAATCAACCTTGCCCGAGCTTTTCAAAAGCAACAACGCTATTACAATCTACGGCACCGTGATTGGCGTCCCTCTATCGGAGAACAGGTGATGAAGAAAGAACACCATTTATCCGACAAAAGGCAAGGCTTTAACGACAAGCTAGCTCCCGTTTATTCTGGCCCGTATAGAGTACACCGCATCCTCTCACCAGTAATAGTTGACTTGCGAACTACCGGAGGGCGCTACCTACGCCATATACATGTAAGCAAGCTGAAACCATGTGGAGAGGGGAGTAGTTGCCAGGGTAGGGGTGACGAGCCTGCAGCGCCTCACGCTGCATCAATCAGTAATCCGCACACCGCCGACACGAAGCCGACCACCGGTATTAGGTCATTACGCGTGAACGTTTCACGCTCCGAAAGAAAGGAGAGGATGTAACGTCAGCATCTTCATAGCACGAAGCTAACGTTGCTAACTAGCTGTCCGGCTAGTCTCGGGAACCATCGGGCCACGTCGGGCCCCGATCCCACTACTAGCGCTGTCGTCCCCCACTCCGTAGCTGCGGCTATATAAGCCCGGACACTAGTCCGGCGAGCACCTTTCCTTCCCATCCGCCTCCAGCCCAACTACCAAAGGCGAGCTGAGCCTTCCTCATCCGAGGCGTGTTGAGCCTTCCTAACATACGGCGTGCTGAGCCGTTCTGACCCAGCTTCTCCGCATACGGCGTGCTGAGCCGTTCCTGAGGCGTGTTGAGCCATCCTGACCGAGGCGTGTTGAGCCGTACCCGAGGCGTGTTGAGCCTTCCTTACCGACGGCGTGTTGAGCCGTAGCCCAGGGCATGTTGAGCCTTCCTAATCCGAGGCGTGTTAAGCCTTCCTAACATACGGCGTGCTGAGCCGTTCTGACCCAGCTTCTCCGCATACGGCGTGCTGAGCCGTTCTGACCCAGCTTCTCCGCATACGGCGTGCTGAGCCGTTCCTACGGCGTGTTGAGCCATCCTGACCGAGGCGTGTTGAGCCGTACCCGAGGCGTGTTGAGCCGTACCCGAGGCGTGTTGAGCCTTCCTTACCGACGGCGTGTTGAGCCGTAGCCCAGGGCGTGTTGAGCCTTCCTCACCCATGGCGTGTTGAGCCTTTCTCACCCGAGGCGTGTTGAGCCTTCCTAACATATGGCGTGCTGAGCCATTCTTACCCGAGCTTCTCCGCATACGGCGTGCTGAGCCGTTCCCCAGGGCGTGTTGAGCCATTTTTACCGAAGGCGTGCTGAGCCTAACGTTCCCTCACTACCTACTCCACCGGCGACAACGCGTCGGCCCTGATTCACCGCGTGGGAACCGTGTCGCGTTCGTTAACACCCGAGTACAGCACGGCAAGATGCGCCATTAGCTTTATCGCGAACGCGTACTATCGTAACCGGGACCGTAACCGGGACCGTAACCGCCGCCTCGCCGTATCACCGTGTCTGCTTTGTTACAGGTTGCCCCAGCCCGGAGAAGTAACTTCGACAGCCGCCAGATGCTAAACGGCCATTCTTATATTCTTACTGTTTTACAATAAATTGTATTTATTTTTGATTATATAGAATATATATTTATTTATATTTTTGGGTAGAAACAGAAGTGTTTGCTTATTCCTCTAGTACCAGTCCGTCCTAACTCCCATCCTCGCTCCGGAACCCTAGTAACTACTGAGCACCCGACCGGCAAGGAATGAGAGACGTTACACCCTTGATCATTAATAAGTCTTGCATTAATATAATCAGTGGATTACTTTAGGTCAAGGAAACTTTTTAAGCACCCCTTGTATGTAAGGTATTAGATTTCGTCCTAGATGAACGTACCTGTTACATAAGCTACATAGGCTGGATTCTAGAATACCTACCACACTTGAAATAGCAATTTCCTTGTTGCAATGTTTTGTTTTAGCTAAAATATGATGAAGAATTATAAAATTCGGGCGCGGAAGCAAATATTTATATGATTTTTTACAAAAATTAATTCAGATTTTACCTACTCTTGAAATGGATATTTTTGTTAAAATATTCATATTTATGCTTTAGGATCTATACTATGGATGATTTAAAGCATTGGATTTGCAAAAGTGACCAAAACGTGGTACCAATCAGATAATACACATTCAATTTTCGGGTGTATTTTAATGAATACGTTGTATATTGTAAGCTACATGGGCTTGATTCTAGAATACCTACCACACTTGAAATAGCAATTTTCTTGTAGCAATGTTTTCTTTTTGCTAAAATATGATAAAGAATTATAAAATTTGGGCCCGGAAGCCAGTACTTATATGATTTTTTACAATTATTAAGTCAGATTTTACCTATTCTTGACGAATACGTCGTATATTGTAAGCTACATGGGCTGGATTCTAGAATACCTACCACACTTTAAATTGCAATTTTCTTGTTGCAATGTTTTCTTTTAGCTATAATATAATGAAGAATTATAAAATAAATTCATATTCATGTTATAGGATCTATACTATGGATGGTTTTAAGCATTGGACTTGCAAAAGTGATCAAAACGTGGTACCAAACAGATAATTAACATTCTATTATCGGGTGTCATTTTAATGAATACGTTGTATATTGTAAGCTACATGGGCTGGATTCTAGAATACCTACCACACGTGAAATAGCAATTTTCTTGTTGCAATGTTTTATTTTAGCTAAAATATGATGAAAAATTATAAAATTCGGGCGCAGAAGCAAGTATTTATATGAATTTTTACAAAAATAAAGCAAGATTTTACCTATTCTTGAAATAGATATTTTTGTTAAATCATTCATATTCATGCTTTAGGATTTATACTATGGATGGTTTTAAGCATTGGACATGCAAAATTGACGAAAACGTAATACCAATCAGATAATAAACATTCAATTTTCGGGTGTCATTTTAATGAATACGTTGTATATTGTAAGCTACATGGGCTGAATTCTAGAATACCTACCATACTTGAAATAGCAATTATCTTGTTGAAATGTTTTCTTTTTGCTAAAAATATGATAAAGAATTATAAAATTCGGGCGCGAAAGCAAATATTTAGATGATTTTGTACAAAAATAAATTCAGATTTTACCTATTCTCGAAATGGATATTTTTGTTAAAACATTCATATTCACGCTTTAGGATCTATACTATGGACGGTTTTAAGCATTGGACATGCAAAAGTGACCAAACCGTGGTACAAATCAGATAATAAACATTCAGTTTTCGGGTGTCATTTTAATGTATACGTTGTATATTGTAAGCTACATGGGCTAGATTCTAGTATACCTACCACGTGTGAAATAGCAATTTTCTTGTTGCAATGTTTTCTTTTAGCTAAAATATGATAAAGAATTATAAAATTCGGGCGCGGAAGCAAATATTTATATGATTTTTTACAAACATAAAGTCAGATTTTACCTATTCTTGAAATAGATATTTTTGTTAAAACATTCATATTCATGCTTTAGGATCTATACTATGGATGGTTTTAAACATTTGACATGCAAAAGTGACCAAAACGTAGTACCAGTCAGAGTATAAACATTGAATTTTTAGGTGTCATTTTAATGAATACGTTGTATATTAAAAGTTACATGGGCTGGATTCTAGAACACCTACCACACTTGAAATAGCAATTATCTTGTTGCAAAGTTTTCTTTTTGCTAAAATATGTTGAAGAATTATATAATTCGGGCGCGGAAGCAAATATTTATATGATTTTTTACAAAAATTAAGTCAGAGTTCACATATTCTTGAAATAGATATTTTTGTGAAAACATTCATATACATGCTTTACGATCTATACTATAGATGGTTTTAAGCATTGGACATGCAAAAGTGACCATAACCTGGTACGAATTAGATAATAAACATTCAATTTTCGGGTGTCATTTAAATGAATACGTTGTATATTGTAAGCTACATGGGCTGGATTCTAGAATACCTACCACATTTGATATAACTTGATATAGCAATTTTCTTGTTGCAATGTTTTTTCTTAGCTAAAATATAATGAAGAATTATAAAATTCGGGCGCAGAAGCAAATATTTATATGATTTTTTACAACAATTAAGTCAGGTTTTACCTATTCTTGAAATGAATATTTTTGTTAAAACATTCATATTCATGCTTTAGGATCTATACTATGGATAAATTTAGCATAAAACATGCAAAAGTGGCCAAAACGTGGTACCAATCGGATAATAAACATTTAATTTTCAGATGTCATTTTAATGAATACGTTGTATATTGTAAGCTACATGAAGTGGATACTAGAATACCTACCACAATTGAAATAGTAATTTTCTTGTTGCCATGTTTTCTTTTAGCTAAAATATAATAAGGAATTATAAAATTCGAGCGCGGAAGCAAATATTTATATGATTTTTTACAAAAATAAAGTCAGACTGTACGTAATCTTGATGAATACGTTGTATATTGTAAGCTACATGGACTGGATTCTAGAATACCTACCACCCTTGAAATAGCAAATTTCTTGTTGCAATGTTTTCTTTTAGCTAAAAAATGATGAAGAATTATAAAATTCGAAAGCGGAAGCAAATATTTATATGATTTTTTACAGAAATAAAGTCAGATTTTACCTATTCTTGATGAATACGTTGTATATTGTAAGCTACATGGGTTGGATTCTAGAACACTTACCACACTTGAAATAGCAATTTTCTTGTTGAAATGTTTTCTCTTAGCTAAAATATAATGAAGAATTATAAAATTCGGGCGCTGAAGCAAATATTTAAATTATTTTTTACAAAAATTAAGTCAGATTTTACCTATTCTTGTAATGGATATTTTTGTTAAAACATTCATATTCATACTTTAGGATGTATACTATGGATAAATTTAGCATAAGACATGCAAAAGTGACCAAAACGTGGTACCAATCGGATAATAAACATTCAATTTTTAGATGTCATTTTAGTGAATACGTTGTATATTGTAAGCTACATGGGCTGGATTCTAGAATACCTACCACACTTGAAATAGCAATTATCTTGTTGCAATGTTTTCTTTTTGTTAAAATATGATGAAGAATTATAAAATTCGGTAGCGGAAGTAGATATTTATGATTTTTTCAAAAATTAAGTCAGATTTCACCTATTCTTGAAATAGATATTTTTGTTAAAACATTCATATTCATGATTTAGGATCTATACTATGGATGGTTTTATTCATTTGACATGCAAAAGTGACCAAAACGTAGTACCAGTTAGATAATAAACATTGAATATTTAGGTGTTATTTTAATGAATACGTTGTATATTAAAAGTAACATGGGCTGGATTCTAGGATACCTACCACACATGAAATAGCAATTATCTTGTTGCAATGTTTTCTTTTTGCTAAAATATGTTGAAGAATTATATAATTCGGGCGCGGAAGCAAATATTTATACGATTTTTTACAAAAATTAAGTCAGAGTTCACCTATTCTTGAAAAAGATATTTTTGTGAAAACATTCATATACATGTTTTACGATCTATACTATGGATGGTTTTAAGTATTGGACATGCAAAAGTGACCATAACGTGGTACGAATGAGATAATAAACATTCAATTTTCGGGTGTCATTTAAATGAATACGTTGTATATTTTAAGCTCCATGGGCTGGATTCTAGAATACCTACCACACTTGATATAGCAATTTTCTTGTTGCAATGTTTTCTCTTAGCTTATATATAATGAAGAATTATATAATTCGGGCGGGGAAGCAAATATTTATATGATTTTTTACAACAATTAGGTCAGATTTTACCTATTCTTGAAATGAATATTTTTGTTAAAACATTCATATTCATGCTTTAGGATCTATACTATGGATAAATTTAGCATAAAACATGCAAAAGTGGCCAAAACGTGGTACCAATCGGATAATAAACATTCAATTTTCAGATGTCATTTTAATGAATACGTTGTATATTGTAAGATACATGGGCTGGATTCTAGAATACCTACCAAAATTAAAATAGTAATTTTCTTGTTGCCATGTTTTCTTTTAGCTAAAATATAATAAAAAATTATAAAATTCGAGCGCGGAAGCAAATATTTATATGATTTTTTACAAAAATAAAGTCAGATTGTAAGTAATCTTGATAAATACTTTGTATATTGTAAGCTACATGGACTGGATTCTAGAATACCTACCACTCTTGAAATAGCAATTTTCTTGTATTGCAATGTTTTCTTTTAGCTAAAAAATGATCAAGAATTATAAAATTCGAAAGCGGAAGCAAATATTTATATGATATTTTACAAAAATAATGTCAGATTTTACCTATTCTTGACGAATACGTTGTATAATGTAAGCTACATGTGCTGGATTCTAAAATACCTACCAAACTTAAAATAGCTATTTTCTTGTTGCAATGTTTTTTTTAGCTATAATATGATGAAGAATTATATAATTCGGGCGCGGAAGCAAATATTTATACGATTTTTTACAAAAATTAAGTCAGAGTTCACCTATTCTTGAAAAAGATATTTTTGTGAAAACATTCATATACATGTTTTACGATCTATACTATGGATGGTTTTAAGTATTGGACATGCAAAAGTGACCATAACGTGGTACGAATGAGATAATAAACATTCAATTTTCGGGTGTCATTTAAATGAATACGTTGTATATTTTAAGCTCCATGGGCTGGATTCTAGAATACCTACCACACTTGATATAGCAATTTTCTTGTTGCAATGTTTTCTCTTAGCTTATATATAATGAAGAATTATAAAATTCGGGCGGGGAAGCAAATATTTATATGATTTTTTACAACAATTAGGTCAGATTTTACCTATTCTTGAAATGAATATTTTTGTTAAAACATTCATATTCATGCTTTACGATCTATACTATGGATAAATTTAGCATAAAACATGCAAAAGTGGCCAAAACGTGGTACCAATCGGATAATAAACATTCAATTTTCAGATGTCATTTTAATGAATACGTTGTATATTGTAAGCTACATGGGCTGGATTCTAGAATACCTACCACAATTAAAATAGTAATTTTCTTGTTGCCATGTTTTCTTTTAGCTAAAATATAATAAAAAATTATAAAATTCGAGCGCGGAAGCAAATATTTATATGATTTTTTACAAAAATAAAGTCAGATTGTAAGTAATCTTGATAAATACTTTGTATATTGTAAGCTACATGGACTGGATTCTAGAATACCTACCACTCTTGAAATAGCAATTTTCTTGTATTGCAATGTTTTCTTTTAGCTAAAAAATGATCAAGAATTATAAAATTCGAAAGCGGAAGCAAATATTTATATGATATTTTACAAAAATAATGTCAGATTTTACCTATACTTGACGAATACGTTGTATAATGTAAGCTACATGTGCTGGATTCTAAAATACCTACCAAACTTAAAATAGCTATTTTCTTGTTGCAATGTTTTTTTTAGCTATAATATGATGAAGAATTATAAAATTCGGGCGCGGAAGCAAATATTTATATGATTTTTTACAAAAATTAAGTCAGATTTTACCTATTCTTGAAATGGATATTTTTGTTAAAACATTCATATTCATGCTTTAGGATCTATACTATGGATAATTTTAGCATTGGACTTGCAAAAGTGACCAAAACGTGCTACCAATTAGATAATAAACATTCAATTTGCGGGTGTCGTTTTAATGATTATGTTGTATATTGTAAGCTACATGAGCTGGATCCTAGAATACCTATCACCCTTGAAATAGCAATTTTCTTGTTGCAATGTTCTCTTTTAGCTAAAATATAATAAAGAATTATGATATTCGGGCGCGGAAGCAAATATTTATATGATTTTTTACAAAAATAAAGTCAGATTTTACATATTCTTGATGAATACGTTGTATATTGTAAGCTACATGGGTTGGATTCTAGAATACCCACCACACTTGAAATAGCAATTTTCTTGTTGCAATGTTTTCTCTTAGCTAAAATATAATGAAGAATTATAAAATTCGGGCGCGGAAGCAAATATTTAAATGATTTTTTACAAAAATTAAGTCAGATTTTACCTGTTCTTGAAATGGATATTTTTGTTAAAACATTCATATTCATGCTTTAGGATGTATACTATGGATAAATTTAGCATAGGTCATGCAAAAGTGACCAAAACGTGATACAAATCGGATAATAAACATTCAATTTCTAGATGTCATTTTAGTGAATACGTTGTATATTGTAAGCTACATGGGCTGGATTCTAGAATACCTACCACACTTGATATAGCAATTTTCTTGTTGCAATGTTTTCTCTTAGCTAAAATATAATGAAGAATTATAAAATTCGGGTGCGAAAGCAAATATTTATATGATTTTTTACAACAATTAGGTCAGATTTTACCTATTCTTGAAATGAATATTTTTGTTAAAACATTCATATTCATGCTTTAGGATCTATACTATGGATAAATTTAGCATAAGACATGCAAAAGTGGCCAAAACGTGGTACCAATCGGATAATAAACATTCAATTTTCAGATGTCATTTTAATGAATACGTTGTATATTGTAAGCTACATGGGCTGGATTCTAGAATACCTACCACAATTGAAATAGTAATTTTCTTGTTGCCATGTTTTCTTTTAGCTAAAATATAACAAAAAATTATAAAATTCGAGCGCGGAAGCAAATATTTATATGATTTTTTACAAAAATAAAATCAGATTGTACGTAATCTTGATGAATACGTTGTATATTGTAAGCTATATGGACTGGATTCTAGAATACCTACCACTCTTGAAATAGCAATTTTCTTGTATTGCAATGTTTTCTTTTAGCTAAAATATGATAAAGAATTATAAAATTCGGGCACGGAAGCAAATTTTTCTATGATTTTTTACAAAAATTAAGTCAGATTTTACCTATTCTTATCATGGATATTTTTGTTAAAACATTCATATTCATGCTTTAGGATCTAAACTATGGATAATTTTAGCATTGGACAAGCAAAAATGAGAAAAACGTGGTACTAATCAGATAATAAACATTCAATTTTCGACTGTCATTTTATTAAATACGTTGTATATTGTCAGCTACATGGGCTGGATTCTAAAATACCTACCAGACTTGAAATATCAATTTTCTTGTTGCAATGTTTTCTTTTAGCTAAAATACGATGAAGAATTATAAAATTCGGGCGAGGAAGCAATTATTCATATGATTTATTACAAAAATAAAGTCAGATTTTACCCATTCCTGAAATGGATATTTTTGGTAAAACATTCATTTTCATGCTTTAGGATCTATAGTATGGATGGATTTAAGCATTGGACATGCAAAAGTGACCAAAACGTGGTACTAGTCAGATAATAAACATTCAATTTTCGAGTGTCATTTTAATAAATTTGTTGTATATTGTAAGCTATATGGGGTGGATTCTAGAATACCTTCCACACTTAAAATAGCAATTTTCTTGTTGCAATGTTTTCTTTTAGCTAAAATATGATAAAGAATTATAAAATTCGGGCGCGGAAGCAACTATTTATATGATTTATTACAAAAATAAAGTAAGATTTTACCTATTCTTGATGAATACGTTGTATATTGTAAGCTACATGGGCTGGATTCTAGAATACCTACCACGCTTGAAATAGCAATTTTCTTGTTGCAATGTCTTCTTTTAGCTACAATATGATGAAGAATTATAAAATTTGCGCGCGGAAGCAAATATTTATATCATTTTTTAAAAAAAATATGTCAGATTTTACCTATTTTTTGAATGGATATTTTTGTTAAAACATTCATATTCATGCTTTAGGATCTATACTATGGATGGTTTTAAGCATTGGACATGCAAAAGTGACCAGAACGTGGTACCAATCAGATAATAAATATTCAATTTTCAGGTGTCATTTTAATGAATACGTTGTATATTGTAAGTTACATGGGCTGAATTGTAGAATACCTACCACACTTGAAATAGCTATTTTCTTGTAGCAATGTTTTTTTTAGCTAAAATGTGATGAAGAATTATAAAATTTGGGCGCGGAAGCAAATATTTATATGATTTTTTACAAAAATAAAGTCAGATTTTACCTATTCTTGGAATGGATGTTTTTGTTAAAACATTCATATTCATGTTTTAGGATTTATACTATGGATGGTTTTAAGCATTGGACATGCAAAATTGACGAAAACGTAATACCAATCAGATAATAAACATTCAATTTTCGGGTGTCATTTTAATGAATACGTTGTATATTGTAAGCTACATGGGCTGAATTCTAGAATACCTACCATACTTGAAATAGCAATTATCTTGTTGAAATGTTTTCTTTTTGCTAAAAATATGATAAAGAATTATAAAATTCGGGCGCGAAAGCAAATATTTAGATGATTTTGTACAAAAATAAATTCAGATTTTACCTATTCTCGAAATGGATATTTTTGTTAAAACATTCATATTCACGCTTTAGGATCTATACTATGGACGGTTTTAAGCATTGGACATGCAAAAGTGACCAAACCGTGGTACAAATCAGATAATAAACATTCAGTTTTCGGGTGTCATTTTAATGTATACGTTGTATATTGTAAGCTACATGGGCTTGGTTCTAAAATACCTATCACAATTAAAAGAGCAATTTTCTTGTTGCAATGTTTTCTTTTAGCTAAAATATGATAAAGAATTATAAAATTCGGGCACGGAAGCAAATTTTTCTATGATTTTTTACAAAAATTAAGTCAGATTTTACCTATTCTTAAAATGGATATTTTTGTTAAAACATTCATATTCATGCTTTAGGATCTAAACTATGGATAATTTTAGCATTGGACAAGCAAAAATGAGAAAAACGTGGTACCAATCAGATAATAAACAGTTAATTTTCGGGTGTCATTTTAATGAATACGTTGTATATTGTATACTACATGAGCTGGATTCTAGAATACCCACCACACTTGAAATAGCAATTTTCTTGTTGCAATGTATTCCTTTAGCTAAAATACGATGAAGAATTATAAAATTTGAGCGCGAAAGCAAATATATATATATGATTTTTTACAAAAATAAAGTCATATTTTATGTATGCTTAAAATGGATATTTTTGTTAAATCATTCAAATTCATGGTTTAGGATCTATACTACGGATGGTTTTAAGCATTGGACATGCAAAAGTGACCAAAACGTGGTACCAATCAGATAATAAACATTAGATTTTCGGGAGTCATTTTAATAAATACGTTGTATATTGTAAGCTACATGGGCTGGATTCTAGAATACCTACCACACTTGAAATAGCAATTTTCTTTTAGCAATGTTTTCTTTTAGCTAAAATATGATAAAAAATTATAAAATTTGGGCGCGGAAGCAAATAATTATATGATATTTATAAAAAATAAAGTCAAATTTTACCTATTCTTGGATTGGATGATTTTGTTAAAACATTCATATTCATGCTTTACGATCTATAGTATGGATAGTTTTAAGCAATGGACATGCAAAAGTGACCAAAACGTGGTACCAATCAGATAATAAACATTCAATTTTCGGGTGTCATTTTAATGAATACGTTGTTAATTGTAAGCTACATGGGCTGGATTCTAGATTACCTACCACACTTGAAATAGCAATTTTCTTGTTGCAATGTTTTATTTTAGCTACAATATGATAAAGAATTATAAATTCGGGCGCGGAAGCAAATATTTATATGATTTTTTACAAAAATTATGTCAGATTTTACCTATACTTAAAATGGATATTTTTGTTAAAACATTCATATTCATGCTTTAGGATCTATAGGATGGATGGTTTTAAGCATTGGACATGCAAAAGTGACAAAAACGTGGTACCAATCAGATAATAAACATTTAAATTTCGTGTGTCATTTTAATGAATACGTTGTATATTGTAAGCTACATGAGCTGGATTCTAGAATACCTATCGCAATTGAAATAGCAATTTTCTTGTTGCAATGTTTTCTTTTAGCTAAAATATGATAAAGAATTATAAAATTCGAGCACGGAAGCAAATATTTATATGATTTTTCACAAAAATTATGTCAGATTTTACCTATTCTTGTAAGGATATTTTTATTAAAACATTCATATTCATGCTTTAGGATCTATACTATGGATGATTTTACGTATTGGACATGCAAAAGTGACCAGAACGTGGTACCAATCAGATAATAAACATTCAATTTTCGGGTGTCATTTTCATGAATACGTTGTATATTGTAAGCTACATGGGCTGGATTCTAGAATACCTACCACACTTGAAATAGCAATTTTCATGTTGCAATGTTTTCTTTTAGCTACAATATGATAAAGAATTATAAATTCGGGCGCGGAAGCAAATATTTATATGATTTTTCACAAAAATTATGTCAGATTTTACCTATACTTAAAATGGATATTTTTGTTAAAACATTCATATTCATGCTTTAGGATCTATAGGATGGATGATTTTAAGCATTGGACATGCAAAAGTGACAAAAACGTGGTACCAATCAGATAATAAACATTTAAATTTCGTGTGTCATTTTAATGAATACGTTGTATATTGTAAGCTACATGAGCTGGATTCTAGAATACCTATCGCAATTGAAATAGCAATTTTCTTGTTGCAATGTTTTCTTTTAGCTAAAATATGATTAAAAATTATAAAATTCGAGCACGGAAGCAAATATTTATATGATTTTTCACAAAAATTATGTCATATTTTACCTATTCTTGTAAGGATATTTTTATTAAAACATTCATATTCATGCTTTAGGATCTATACTATGGATGATTTTAAGTATTGGACATGCAAAAGTGACCAGAACGTGGTACCAATCAGATAATAAACATTCAATTTTCGGGTGTCATTTTCATGAATACGTTGTATATTGTAAGCTACATGGGCTGGATTCTAGAATACCTACTACACTTGAAATAGCAATTTTCTTGTTGCAATGTATACTTTTAGCTAAAATATAATGAAGAATTATAAAATTCCGGCACTAAAGCAAATATTTATATGATTTTTTACAAAAAAAAAGTGATATTTTACCTATTCTTGAAATGGATACATTCATATTCATCCTTTAGGATCTATACTATGGATGGTTTTAAGCATTGGACATGGAAAAGTGATCAAAACGTAGTACCAATCAGATAATAAACATTCAATTTTCGGGTGTCATTTTAATGAATACGTTGTATATTGTAAGCTACATGGGCTGGATTCTAGAATACGTACCACACTTGAAATAGCATTTTTCTTGTTGCAATGTTTACTTTTAGCTAAATATGATTAAGTATTATAAAATTTTACCTATCCTTGATGAATACTTTGTATATTGTAAGCTACATGGGCTGGATTCTAGAATACCTACCACACTAGAAATAGCAATTTTCTTGTTGCAATGTTTTCTTTTAGCTAAAATATGATGAAAAATTATAAAATTCGGGCGCAGAAGCAAATATTTATATGATTTTTTACAAAAATTATGTCAGATTTTACCTAATCTTGCAATGGATATTTTTGTTAAAACATGCATATTCATGCTTTAGAGTAGATATACTGTAGGGATTCTAACTCAAACTCGATGACCGTCCTAGCCCGATGACCGTGGTTATCCAGATCTACCACTCTTCAGCAACTTCAAGTACCTGGTATATCCAGGTAGGTGTGTTGTTTTAATTAACCTGTATCAGGTAGGGGATTTTGAACGCCTTCTTCGGCAGTTCTTTAGCAACCCCTAGCCCCTAAGTTCTTCAGCATCCCCTAGCCCCTTAGAGGCTTTTCTTCAGCAACCTCTTGCACCTTCTTCAGCAGTTCTTCAGCAACCCCTAGCCCCTTAGTTCTTCAGCAACTCCTAGCCCCTTCTTCAGCAACCCCTAGCCCCTTCTTCAGCAACCCCTAACCCCTTCTTCAGCAACCCCTGGTTTATACAGGTGAGGGAGACTGGTCAGGTAGGTGTGTTGTTTTAATTAACCTGTATCAGGTAGGTGTATTGTTTTAATTAACCTGTATCAGATAGGTGTATTTTTTTAATTAACCTGTATCAGGTAGGTGTACTGTTTAATTAATTAACAGGTAGGTACCTGTCTTC
Organism: Stenolophus ochropezus; assembly: GCA_035578165.1. Taxonomy (NCBI): domain Eukaryota; kingdom Metazoa; phylum Arthropoda; class Insecta; order Coleoptera; family Carabidae; genus Stenolophus; species Stenolophus ochropezus. The sequence goes on from JAQOWZ010000045.1 coordinate 1,554,897, forward strand.
GGCTATTGTTTAATGAACAGGTGGGCTGTTTTCAGTCAGGTGTATTGTTTTAATTAACCTGTATAAGGTAGGTGTATTGTTTAATTAATTAACAGGTAGGTACCTGTCTTCGGCTATTGTTTAATGAACAGGTGGGCTGTTTTCAGTCATATAGGTGTATTTTTTAGCTAATTAACGGGTCGGGGACCAAGTATTAAGATGTAACGAGGACGTCGACTAGTCGTTGCTGTGTCCACAGCGAAAGTGAAGTTAAAATGATGTTTTCGAGTGTAAACAAGTTGATATGATAACCTTATCTTGAACTATCAGCTAATCATAGACTTATCTGAATAATTTATCAGCTCACATTGGCAGATGTACATAAAATTCTTTTTGAACATTTTCTGCTTATTATTACAACTGCAAACAAATATATATCAGCTTATTATTACATATGCAAACAAAAATTTTGTGTTGCTTTGTTGTGTATTTAACGAAAAACTTCTAGAAAATTTTCCTTAGTCTGTGAACTATCAGCTCATTACGGACTGATCTATAACCACAATGACTTCAATGCAACTTGTAAAAATATCAATGGCGGTGCAAAAACACCTCATTGAACGATTGAATGTAAGTTATAAATTTATTAGTATTTTAAATATAACATTTATAATTTGATTTTGTTTATTATATATATATATATATATATATATATATATATATATATATATATATATATATATATTTATATATATTTCACATCCTGTGGCAACTCCAATTATGGAGGAGTAACAAAGTTGTCTATGTCATTTCTGAGGAGTAACAAGGTTGTCTATGTCTATGTCTACGTGTAAATGTATGTATGTATGTATTATCTATTTTTTAAATATTGTAAATTACGAGTAATTATATTTAAAAAATATTTCAAAATAATTTAATATTTTTTTCTTTTGTTACAGAACTGAAATATATAAAAAAGAATGTCATAATATAAATTTACATGAATTAACATTTGCAAACAAATAATTTTGTGTTGCTATGTTGAATAATTAACAGAGAACTTCGAGAACATCTTGTAATCAATTTTTAACGATAAACTTTAACCTTTTTAGTATATAAGACTGAATTGTGTTGAAAGTTTTCATAGCTGTTTGAACTGAATTATTGCAACTTCTCTTCACAAGAAGCAGGTAAAATAATTTTTTATTAAATAATTAACTTATTAATAACCGGTAGTTCATCAATAGGTTGTTCTTATACAGTCGGTGTATTTGAAAGTAAATTATTTGGAATAACTAATATACGTAGAACAACTTTAAAATTCCCTTCACACGTGCAGGTAAAACAGTTTTAAATAAATAAATAACATATTAATAACCGGTAGTTCATTCCTAGGTTATACTTATACAGTTCGGTGTATTTCAAAGTAAATTATTTTGAATATAGAATATACATATTTCAATAAAAATGTCAGAAGAAACTATTAGTTGTCTAAGTGATAGTCTTATAAAAACGTTGCAAACAACAATAGATTTAATAAAAACTAAGGAAGAGGTAGCAATATGTAAAAATATAATAAATAAGTTTATATTATTACTCATAAAATTTATAAAAAATCAACGTGTTAAAAAAATTAAAAATGAAAATTTATTTAAATTAGACGCGAATTTATCTCATTTGAATTATTTTCGGCTAATGTTATCACGAATTGTGGATAGAAATAACCCTGTTGCTTCTGGTTCGGGATATTCAAATCAGAAAAATCAAAATAAAAATTCAAAAAAGAAATTAGTTTGGGTAGATTTGCGTTCAGCATTTAATGGGAGAATTAAAACGGGGATAATTCTCAATAATTATTATGTTGATCCTAGATTGTTTTTGGAAAAAGTAAAAACCATATTCAGACATAGAATTATTGAACAATTAAAAAAATCTTTCATAAAAGTAAATTGTGTGTTGAGTGCTGAATTCATTTTACCTACCAAAGGAATAAAAGAGGTGAAAAGCTTTAATACATCTAATGCTGTTATCACGCGGTTAACAGATTTAAATGATTGTTATTGGGAAAATGTGAAAGATAAAATTTTAACAAAATTAGAAGAATTTCAAGAAAGGGACAGTGGTTGGGCATTGTTAAAAGTAATGCATTTAAAAGTAAATATTATACCTATACACTAATCACCGGTGGGTGTTATACTGAACTACCTAAGAGTATAAGCAATAAACGTGCTGTAATAAATATAAAAAATAACGATCAGTATTGTTTTTTGAGAGCCGTGGTATCAGCATTACATCCGGTTAAAAAAAATTATGAACGTTTTACTTCATATCCACCTTTTCAAAACGTATTAAAATATAATGGGATAAATTTTCCAATGAAATTAAAAGATATTTCGAAATTTGAAAAATTTAATGAATTAAGTATTAGTGTATATACGTTAGAAAAAATACAAAAAAAAAATTTCAGGTTGTTCCTATAGCAATAAGTAAAAGTTATTATAATAGAGTAATTAATTTATTAATAGTTAAATCAAGTAGCGAATATTGTGATAGCACAGAGGACAGTGAAACGGAAGAACAAGAAATGAAAACAGATAAATGTGTAAAGTATCATTATATGTGGATAAAAAATTTTTCACGTTTAGTGAAATGGCTTTGTAATATTTGTCTAAATTATTTTGTAAGTGAAGTACTATTACAAAAGCATACTGAATATTGTAATACTGTAAATAAAAATAAATGTCGCATTGATTTACCGGAAGAAAAGAATAAAATTTTAAAATTGAAAAATTTTTGTAACAAAGAAAAGATACCGTTTGTTATTTACAGCGATGTAGAATCACTTTTATAGCCTTTAGATAATAGTAACTTGAATTGTAATACTTCTTTTATTCATAAACATACACCTTTTAGTATAGCTTATTATTTAAAATGTTCTTATGATGATACTTTATCACAATTTAAAATATATAGGGGAAAGGATTGTTTGCAATGGTTTTGTAAAGAGATATTATATATAAGTAGTAAATTAGATGTAATTGCAAAAAATGTACAACCAATCACTATGTCTGAAGTAGAGGAAAAATTATTTAAAAATTCAAATAAATGTCATATATGTGGCAAACCATTCACCTTAGAAGATATACGTGTTAGAGATCATTGTCATTTTACTTCAAAATTTAGAGGTGCCGCCCACCAACATTGCAATTTAAATTGGTCACAGTCTTATATGTTTCCTGTAGTATTTCATAATTTAATTGGATATGACGGTCATTTTATAATTAAAAGTAAAGCCACTGAAATGAAGGGTAGCATATCATTACTTCCAATTAATAAAGAACGGTATATTTCATTTACAAAATATTTAAAAGACACAAAAATTAATTTTCGGTTTATTGATTCTTATCGATTCATGGCTAGCAGTATTGATAAACTTTCCCCATTTTTACAAGATTCAGAATTGAAAATTACAAAATCATTTTGTAAAAATGAAGAAGAATTTCAATTACTGAGAAAAAAAGGTATATTTTCATATGAATATATGAGTGTTTGGGATAAACTCGATGAAAAATCTTTACCTTCAAAATTACATTTTTATAGCACATTAAAAAATGAGAATATTAGCAATACCGACTATGAACATGCTTTACATGTATGGAATGAGTTTAACATTAAAACGTTGGGAGAATATGCAGATTTATATTTGAAAACTGATGTTCTTTTGTTAGCAGATATATTTGAAAATTTTCGAGAAAGTTGTATAGAAACATATGGATTAGACAGTTTATGGTATTTTACTGCTCCAGGCCTTGCTTTTGATGCCATGTTAAAATGTACTGAAATAGAACTTGAATTACTGACTGATATTGATAAAATTTTATTCACCGAGAAGGAAAGTAGAGGGGGTGTTTCACAATGTTCAAATAGGTATGCAAAAGCAAATAACCGATATATGGGAAATTTATATAATTCACAGGAAGATGAAATTTTTTTGATGTATTTTGATATAAATAATTTATGTGGAGCAGCAATGTCTCATTTTTTACCATATAAAGATCTTGAGTAGGTGGAGGAAAAATATTTCTATAGTATTGACTATTTTAATTTAAGTTGTTCTTCTGAAACTGGTTATATTCTTGAGGTTGATTTGGACTATGGAAAACAATTATATGAAGCTCATAAAGACTTGCCGTTATGTCCTGTACATTTTATTCCACCCAATTCGAAGAATGCAAAATTAATTACAAATTTATACTCCAAACAAAATTATACTATTCCTTATCAAAATTTGAAACAATGTTTAGAGTTAGGAAAGAAATTGACTAAAATTCATCAAATACTACAATTTAGACAAAGTGATTGGTTGAAAAAATATATTAATTTGAACACACACTTATGGACAATATGTAATAATGAGTTCAAAAAAAAATTTTACAAATTAATGAACAATGCAGTATTTGGAAAAACTATGGAAAATGTGCGGAAGCACAAAGATGTGAAAATTGTTACAAAATGGTCTGGTAGATACGGAGCTAAGTATTACATTTCAAAACCAAATTTTTATAATTGTATTGTTTTAGATAAACAATTAGGAAAATTTGATATTGTAATTATTGAAATGAAAAAAACTAATATCCATTTTAATAAACCAATTTATGTAGGCTCCTCAATTTTAGATATTTCAAAAACATATGTATTGCGAGGATCACTTGGGCCGCTGCGGGATGTTGTTGGTCCGCTATGTCGTGGGTTCTCTTGCAGGATGTCGGGTTGTTCTCGGGCGCCAATCTGCGGATCCTGCGAGGAAAGTGACGTATGCCACGGGAGCTCTAGGTCGGTCGGGTCAAGGTTTAGCACAGACAGACAAAAGTAAGTTTAATATTTTATTGTACTAAAATTACTACACCTAGTGTTTTACTGAGCCGTAGGAAGTGAAATAGTGACAAACTTATCGCGGTTCTACTCAGCCGTCGACGGAGTTCGCGGTGGGGAGCCACCAACGGGTCTTCTCCGATAACTACGGAACGTAAAGCAGTGGGAAAAGAAAAAAAACTACTAAGTTAACACGCGGATCTGCCCGACAGCCGTAGAAACACGCGGTGGTAACCACCTACGGAACTTCCCCTTAGGCGTGGAATGCAGCGAGCTGAAGGCTCTGAGGAACGGCGGTAGAAGCTACCAACCTGTATCCTCTGATAGCAGCGGAATTCAAGAAAAATGCAAAAATAAACAAGCAACTTACAAAAAGCTCGATTCGGAACGGAACGGTGCGGAAACGGACTGGTACTCTTCTCGGCTGACTGTTAGACGTTATAGTCGTCGTAGACTGAGTCCTGAGTCGTCATAGACTGAGTCGTGGTAGACTGAAGAAATACGGCCCCGGCGGTCGTATTTATACCTGAAATTTAATTAATCCTGTAGCTACTGATTTTAAAGTGAGACAGATTGACTTTATGTATTGTTATTTTCGTTTAATAAATTGATTTTTATTTTAAAAATTCGCAGAATCACTTCCCTTGGCTTTACAGAGTTTTGTATTGTATTTGATCTGATTTACATATTTTATAAAAATATATCATGGGAATTTGGTCTTCCGAAGCGTTTTGTGTTTGAAGTTGGCAGTACTGCGGTCGCGCGCACGCGCTAGCGCGGCTAATATGTGTTTTGTGAAAATTTGGAAACTGTGAAAATAACAAGAAAAGATAAAAAAAAGTAACATCGGTAAGTGTTAAAATGGATTTATTATTGTTTCCCCAAGTGCTGTGGTTGTAGGTTAAATATTGGTGCAAGTTTAGACCCATGTGGTCTTGAGGTTATGTCTCCGGCCATGTGCTTTCTACAAAAGTGTTTCCCGGCGACTATTCGGGAATCCGGCAGACTGTTGGAGATGTCGCACCGCCTCCTGAAGGTGTTTTCAGCGGTTGGCGGCTACTGGTTTCGACGGCGGGTTCGCTTGACCTGGTGTGCGGTCCGGACCTCGTGAAGTCGGTGTGGTAACCTGGTGGAGCAACGAGGAAAGCAGGTATGTGTGCATTGTGACGAGCACTTCGTCACAGTATATGACTTCCATTATAATTATATTAGAAAGGAAATGGGTGAAAAAGCAAAATTATTGTATACAGATACAGATAGCTTAATATATAAGTTTGCTAATATCAACATATATGAATTGATGTTGCGAGATATTTCTAAATTTGACACATATGATTACAACGAAAATAATTGTTATGGTCTACGTTTAGCCAATAAAAAAGTAATTGGATTAATGAAAGACGAATGCAATGGGCAGTTATTATATGAATTTATAGGATTAAGATCAAAAATTTATACCTATAAAATATTAAATTGTAATTAATCGTTTAAGAAAGCTAAAGGTATAACATCCGGAGTTTTGAAAACAATTACATTTGAAGATTATTATAATTGCTTATTTAACAATATAATAATTTTTAAAAATTAGCAACATATCACATCTAAACTGCATAATGTGTATACAACAAGACAACAAAAAATTATTTTGAGTCCTCATGATGACAAAAGAGTTGTGAATTATTTGTACACAAGTACATTGCCAGGGGATATGAACTCAATACTACATAGTGTTAAAGTATTACCCCACTATCAATAGTGGGGATTGTTCTATAAATTATAGTACCTGTAAAAATATGCATAGTATTTTGCAAACGTTAATATGTATTGTTGCATTATAAATAGTGCTGACATTTTTTGTCAGCTATTACAAGTTCGTAGTATGTATATTCTATATAACAAAATAGTATTTTTTACAAGTAAAAGTTATAGTTTTTCACTAAAAATAAAATATCAACAACCGAGAATAAATGGATTAGTAGATTTATGGATTGAGGTAGATGAAGAGAAGTCACAATTGAATCCACTTATTAAATTTAATATCAAGTTACAGAGAGGTCAAGTTAATTGTTTTAAACTTAATTATATAAAAACTAAATATGAGTGTATGTTGACTGCTAAATATTATAATGGAAATAACATTTACTATGTTTTACCTGAGAATATGAAAAATGTATTCTTATATGATATGTGGATTTTAAATCCGTATAGATTGGAAGAGGAGAAGGAGGAGGAAGATGAGTGTAATCGTCGAATTGTAGTATGTCTTTTAACTGGTCATGAAGACTGTGTTAATTGCAATCATATAAAACGATGATTTTTGCAAAAAATGAACTATAAAACCAAAGTTACAATGCATTCAGATATCAGGTATCGTAAACCCAATGGAAACATAGTTTTAGTAATAGATGATCCATTTTATAATATTTTATGGTCTGAAATGAAATTATCTAATCAAAAATTGTTTTACCTGCAAATAGCAACACAATTTGACTTATCAATATTTGGAATAAATTGTTCTAATATATCTGTTCTGAAACAATTAAAAAATTTATTGTTAAGATTAGAATAAATATTCTTACTAAATCAATTTTATGTTTGTAGTTAAAATATGTCTACATCTAATTCCAAGTATGATCTTTTCAACAAAAACTCTAAACCGAAGGAGATCTGGGGTCTTAGAATGTTAGAAGAAAAGAAAAAATTCTATATTAAAAATATGGAAAAAGTGGAATCGAAATTCGGCTTACGGATACGAGTAGAATTGGAGAATAGTTATATCTTTCTAAGATATAATCACCACATCGGTGAGCAGGAGCTGAGTTGTATGAAGAAGACAAAGGACTTCTGTATTTGGTGTCAAAAGGCACCAAAGGGAAAGCAAGTATTGTTTTGGTTGTGCTGTGTGTAAATAAATAAGTGTTTTTCGCGTGGTTGTGTGAAAGTGAGATTTACAACCTCACCAACTGTTCCATCATCCATAGTCGATATCCTGGGTATCCATCCCTGTTATCCCGCACAATTTTTGGTCCTTCGAGCCGGATATTATCTGGGTTATCTGAGTTTTTTCCAACCCTTAAAACCACGTGTAAAACCTGTCAAATCCTTGTCCATGTGCACAGCCTGTCAAATACTAATCCAGTGTCATCCACCCATCCTTTGTTAATTCTAACCTCGCAAACCTGCGTGTAGAATCACGATAACTTCGAAGTCATCGCCAAACAGTTCCGTTTTCGCGTCCGTAACCTTCACCAGGTTTAACAATGGCTGAAGTGTTGCGCCATCAGCAAGAGTTGACGGAACAGATCCGAAAGTTACCACTGGCACTCCGTACGCAGCTGTCGAAAGAAGAAATAACACCGACAAGCAAGCTGATCGACAGCGCGCTCGCCAACCTACAGGGACATTGGGAGGACTTCCTGACTAACCACCACTCTCTGAGAGCAGAAAAGGGCTCAGAAGCTACGGTGTACTTCGTTGAAGATCACTTCTCCGCCACGGAGCTCTTGTACTTGACGGGTGTCGCTATCCTGGAGACCCTACGTCCTTCGCCACCTCCGCCAGCTCCAGTTGTCGCTCCAGTTCAACCGCCAAAGGCTTCCCTTCCGTCTCTACCTAAGGTAAACCTGCCGGAGTTCTCCGGGTCATACTTGGAATGGGAGGCATTCCACGACGCCTTTCAGGGTCTCGTGATAGACCGTGACGATGTTCCCGACGTCCAGAAGCTGCTCCTCCTCAAGGCAGCACTGAAAGGTGAAGCCGCACTCCTTGTGCGTTCCATGGCCACCACGGCAGCGAACTTCCAGGGAGCCTGGGACGTCGTCTGCGCCAGGTACCGGAACAGTCGGGTTCTGATAAGTGCTCACCTGTCGGCACTGTTCGACCTGCCCCAGGTATCGAAAGAGTCCGCACGCGACCTGCGGGTCCTGATCGACCGAGCACGGGAAGAGATAAGATCGCTCGAGCAGCTAGGGCGACCTGTAGACAAGTGGGACGACGTCATCGTGTTCTTACTCCTCCGTCGCCTAGACTTCGCATCCCGCCGAGCATAGGAGTTGCATGTCGCTTCCATAGATGCGACTCAAACGTTGGTGAACCCCGACTACAAATTGGAACAGCCGACACTCAAGCAGCTCGAGGCCTTCTTCGAGATGCGTATCCGCGCATTAAAGATGTCGGCCCCGCTGAGCCCACCTGCCCGCTCCATAACGGCCTCCAACGCGAAGGCTGCGCCACTTCGCTCACACCAGGTCTCTGCAAGCGTCAAGAACACGAACTGCGTGTTCTGCGGAGACTCGCACTCCAACTTCTCCTGCTCATCGTTCCGGGGGAAGTCTCTACAAGAGCGCTTGTTCGCGGTTAAGCGACTTCGGCTCTGCTTCAACTGCCTGGGTTCCCACCAGCGTAACGCATGCAGATCCACGAAGACGTGCTCCAAGTGCAGCCAGACGCACAACACGCTGCTGCACAACGCTTTCCCATCCATTTCTGTTACAGGTTCGGCCAGTCCTCCAGAAAGAGCTGCTGCTCTCCATACCTCCACGGTCTCTAGTCACTCCACGCACCAGGGCACATCCCGTGCCATGGTTCTCCTGACCACAGCGCTGGTCACCATCTGTTCGCCCAGCGGATAGCGCGTACAGACACGCGCGCTCCTCGACACCGGGTCCAAGGTGTCTTTCGTCTCTGAAGACATTGTGCAATGTCTTGGTCTAGCCAGGCGGCGCTCCCACGTCAAGGTCGTCGGCGTCGGGGCCTCGCACTCTGCCACGGCCTCCTCACAAGTGGAAGTCGTCTTTCGATCCAGAGCAGCACCTGATGCCGAGCATCAGGTATCCGCCTACGTGCTTCCATGTCTGACGGCTCACGTTCCACAACTGAGAGTCCGTCCCTTAGATCCGCAGCTGCTTCTGCACCTCGAGCTGGCCGATCCATGCTATCACCGAGACCAGAAGGTTGGCCTACTGCTTGGAGCCGACGTTTTTGGCCCTCTACTCCGTCCAGGAGTGTATCCAGTCCCAGGCTCCAAGGTGGTAGCCATCAACACAGCTCTAGGTTGGGTCCTGTCCGGAGCCGTCAACGAGGACGGTGCATCTCCCGTGTCCTCTCTACATTGCCGTGTAGGGAAGGACCTGGATCACAATCTCCGCCGGTTCTGGGAACTTGAAGAGATTCCCGCCGCTCCTTCCTCGCTCTCTCCAGAAGAGAGTGCCTGCGAAATACTCTCCACCTCGAGCCTATGGTGGAACGGTCCTCCATGGCTTTCTGACGCGACACAGAATTGGCCAACCGCAACACAAGAGCTACCCGATTCACCAGGTGAAGAAGCTGTCCAAAAAACCCGCTCCATGCCGGTCCATGTCGAAGAAGAGTTCGCTCTGTTAGCGCGGTATTCCTCCCTGTCACGCACGCTCCGCGTAACAGCCCAGTGCATGCAAATCGCCCGCCGCTGCGACAAAAGAGGAAGAATTTCCAGACTTGCAGGTCTGGAAGATCGAGAGCAAGAGACATGCACCGGCTTCTTAACCACATTCGAACTAACTGCTGCGAGAGTCCGTCTGATTTGCAACGTCCAGAGAGAGAAGTTTGCCACTGAAATAGCGCAACTGAAAAGCGCTAGACCCATTCCAAGGACTTCGCCTCTCGTGAGTCTAAATCATTCCACCGTCTGCACCGCACTTCGGCGGCCTGTGGGAGGCCGGAGTCAAATCAGTGAAGAGTCTCCTCCGCAAAACCATTGGTGAGACGACCCTCACGTATGAGGAGCTATCTATAGTACTGGCTCAGGTAGAGGCCTGCCTGAATTCCCGTCCGCTGACGCCGTCCTCGTCGGACACTGACCTGTCCGCGCTGACCCCAGCGCACTTCCTGGTTGGTTCATCATTGCTGACCGTTCCAGAACCAGATTTCCATGACGAGCCCAGCGACCTGGCGACCCGCTGGCGGCTCGTTCAACAACTCACACAGCACTTCTGGAAAAAGTGGTCAACGCAGTACCTGCACCAGCTGCAACTTAGTGCTGGTTCACCACCCGCAGCTGCCTCCAGGTAGATGGGCACTGGGCCGAGTGACTGAGCTGCATCCAGGGGCAGACGGCCTCGTCAGGGTAGTCATCGTCAAGACTACCACTTCGCCGACATATCTCCCGGCTAAGCCCTCTGCCGATCGAGACGGACGTCATCCCCTCAGCCAAGCAGTGACTCGCCGCGCCGCCGTCGCCACCGCTGCGTCGTTCTACGGTGGGCAGTCCAGGTCATTCCCAGTCGGCCTGATGTCCACACGATCTTGCTTACTTAAGTTTCATTGTTCATCCATGTTAATTGTTTAGTTTAGTCGCTTCTCGACTAGGTGGGCAGTACGTTTGAGATTTTAATTGTTGTCAGGTCCGTATATTGTCAAAGGTACAACACATATTTGCCAATGTCAACGCCATATACGCTTCTCTGTATTTTTTGTAGTTTATTGTTAGTGGCGCTGACGCTAGCGAATTTGATTGTTTTTAAAAAATTGTACAAGGACAAGTCTGTTCGGTTCCGGCGTTGTTGCGCCAAAATTGTTTTGTATCGGTCCGCAACAATCCATTGTTGTACTGCTATTATATATCTGTTATTTGTATAGTTTTGGTTATGCTGTGTGTAAATAAATAAGTGTTTTTCGCGTGGTTGTGTGAAAGTGAGATTTACAACCTCACCAACTGTTCCATCATCCATACTCGATATCCTGGGTATCCATCCCTGTTATCCCGCACAGATACCAACATTTTTGATATTTTTGAAATATTTCATTATTTCTCCAAGCTTCTGGTAATTTATTCCATACCCAATCAATTTGACTTTCTGCATAAACCATCACAAATTCTATTGGCAAATGTATAATATCTTCTTCAATGAAATGATTTATTTGCAAATAATTGAAATGTATTAAACATATTGAACCTTGATTGATACCATCGTCTTATATCTTCCACATTTAAACAGCACAGTTTAAAACGTGAAGATAACAATTTTTTATTTCAACCGGAGAACGTAATGCTGATATCGGTGGACATTCCAGTTGTTCTAAATTTATTATATTCTTGTGAATAAATGCTTCTAACCATTGTTTCTTATCTTCTCCCAGAACGTAGATTTTATAAATTTCAGGTTGTTCAAGTACTTTCTTCAAAACTGATTGATGTTTACTGTATCGTATATTGCCTGTAGAGCAGTCTAAATTATGTGCATATTTCACAGATAATTGCACACTGTTTTGAGTTTCTTTGAATAAACATGTAAACGTATATGGTTGCTTAAAAATTCCTGTTTCATATTTACCAATTTTTATATTAATAACTGCAAATTCTTTGCAAATAAACTGATTTGTTTCTAGAATAATAAAATCTTGAATATCGACAATAACACTTGAAGTCATCTTAACTCTGTCTGTTGAACACAAGCAGAGAAAATAATTAATAGCGAATTAATGTTTTCCTTTTATACATAACTTTTCTTATCAATCCAACTGTTATGCGTGCTATCAAATCCTAACCATTTTACGTAAATTTTACTATCTTTTTTCTTTAAAATATTTTCTACTAAATAAATATCTGAATATTTGTCTTTTTGTAACTCGTTTTCATAAAACCCACCTTTAATAGGTTGCCCAAATTTATCACTAAGTAAATAGGTAATTGGATTAGTTAATTTTATATTTTTAATTACTAATATTTCATTAGACCAATTTGTTATGTAACCTTTTGTAAATAATCCCCTCTCTTTACTAATTCTAACATTACCACCTATTTTAAATTTAGATTTTATATTAACAATTTTTATATGATTATATACAGTTCTTTATAAATCTTTTTCATTGCTCTTGGTTACGTCAACAGGTTTCATATGAAATGTATTATGTTTTTTATTGTTATATATTTCAGTAATTTTAATGTTCTATTTACACGTTCCACAATAGCTGCTTTTTTTGAGCTATATGTTGAATAGTGATTAATTTTATATTTTCCATTAAATTACTGAATTCTTTATTATAAAATTCTTTTCCCCAATCTGATTGCAAATTTTTTGGTATACGATTATCTGTTATGTATATATTTTTTAAAGCATTTGTTACCTCAATTGCATTTTTCTTCTTAATAGGTCTTGTCCACACATATTTAGAAAAATTGTAAATCACAACAAGAATATAGTTATAATTTTTATTTATTTTTGCAAACGGGATCATTTCAACTAGATCAGCTTGATGAGTTTCATCTAATTGTTTTATTATTGTTCGCCTTCGTGGAAAATTTTGTCTTGCTGGTTTATGTAGTTCTTCTACAACATGATGTTTTATATTAGACATTTTTTTTAGTTTGGTTCTGATAAATAATGAATATTTAATTCTTTTAAAATAAGTTTTATATCTTGTTGAATATTTTTTATAGTTTTATCGGTATCTTGTATGTATTTCTTAAATTCAGTTATTATACTTTTCAACTTTTTGTCTATATTTTCTGTTGTTATATTTATTTCATTCTCCAAATATTTTTTACTAATAGCATGAGAATCTAATAAAGGAGATGCAACCTTAACAAGTTTTTCACTGGAATCACTATCATAGTCGTTATCACTATTGTCACTACTAAATTTTGAGTAGTTATATTTTACAATATGACGTCCGAACTTATCAATAGACATTTTATTACTAAATATTATAGAATGATGTTAGCCTCTTTTAACTCTTTAATTATGGAAAAAATTTCGTTATCAAGATTAATATTACCGGCGTTTTTAGATGCTATCATTTTTTTTAATTTTTCAACTAATTCATTAGGATTATCCCAATATTCATATTGGTTTATTATTATAATTTTTTAAAATTTCTAATCCATAACCAGTTCTCTTATGCAAAAATTTTGCTGTCTGTGTTGCCGACGTTGGACTAAGAGAAAATTACGAATGTCTCGTAAGGGTAAGTAATGTTATTATAATATTTGTATATTTGTACGATTGATTTCCTTTCAACCGTGTTGTTGGTATATTATTAAGACGCGCTACGTTTGTTATATTTAAAATGTCTTTATAATTATTTCTATCATTATGGGTATATACATGTTCAGGATTTTTTTTTAAATAAGTTCATATAAACCTACTGTTCCAGGAATTTTTTTATTATCAATTAATATATTATTTTCTTTAAAATCAATTTTCTTGTTATCCATTTTAAAAAATTTACCCTCATCAGTTTCGTTGTATGTAACTCCAAATTTATCATCGATATCTCTAGATTTCAGTATAACATTTTTAATATATGGTTTGAGTAATTCATGAAAGTCTTCTACATAGGAGTCTACAACATTCTGATTATACTTTCTATGCAGTACTATATTTTTATCATTTATAGATAAATCTGGGACTGGATCAGTTTCTAAAAAATTTTTACTAGGACTAGCAAAATATGGATTCACTATAGGTTCAATATCTTCTTCTTCCTCTTCTTGTTCTTCTTCCTTGTCCTCTTCCATTTGCTTGCTTTTATTATTATTTTTTGACTTTTGTAAATTTTCACTAATTTCTTTTAATTGTTTTGTTATAGGAATATAGGTTTTTTCCAAATTAATTTCTTTTTCCACTTCACCACTTTTTAATAATTCAAGTTTCTTTTTAACATTTCGTCGCGGTTCTAGTAATTGTTTTTTTATATTTTTATCTATATTACTCATTTTTAAGAGATAAACAAATTGTAAACTGCTCGTCAGTATACTAGCAAATAGGTTTAAACAGCTTGTAACTTTATACTGATTTGTAAACAGGTGTACACTGTTTTATATACTTAAAAAATAATCGAAACCTTTACGATATCGACGTTCATTTATATTACATTCTTTGTTTATAACTAAAAATTTATAATTATCAGACCAACATATAGAACATAGATTTTTAAATTGATCGAAAGTCATATCAGCCCCAACTTGTTCATCGTATACATGTTTTAGATTTATATCATCCTGTTTGAATAATATTAGCATATTTGCATTATCACGAATTAAATGTTTCGGCACACGTGTATATGTTTGACATAAGTAAAAACAATCAATTAACTTATGTCGTCCCATGGAAAAATAATCTCTAATTATATCCTGTTTTTCACATGCGATATCGTCAAAAATAAAAAGAGAGTTATATTTTGCTTTGCTTGGTTGAATTATATTCTCACTGTTATTATACGCATAATATGCTATATTTTTAATAGGTTTTAATAACTTTTCCAAGTAGACATACTTTGGTTGAAAAAGAGAATTTGTATATACATAAATATTTTCAAAATGTAATCCATTTAAATGTTCAATGAGTGCAATTATGACATTTGTTTTTCCACAGCCAGAAGGACCACTTATAAGACACCGAATTGTTGATGGAAGTAATACACTATGACGCGGTCTTATTTTTTTTCTTTCAAATCATAATATTTTCTTTAAGCGTATGTTTTTGTTTTCTAATATGGAACATATGTTTTTCTTGTAATTTCTTCATTGTGACAAATAGGAAATATATAAAAAAGCACTTTATATAAATAATATTTTAGTTAAATATTAAACTTAAATGATTAAACATCAGTAAAAAAAAATAACAAGCAAGCTTACGGTAGTGGCATATTAAACACAGCTATTAATAAACTTCCAATTGAACTTCATATACCTGGATATAATTACTGTGGTCCCGGAACAAAACTACAAAAAAGACTTTCACGTGGTGATCAGGGAGTAAATTCATTGGATGAGGCGTGTAAAATTCATGATATTGCATATTCTAAAAGTGAAAAATTAGAAGATCGCCATAAAGCTGATGAAATATTAGCTAATAAAGCATTTCAACGGTTTAAATCAAAAGACGCTTCTATAAAAGAAAAAATTGCTGCTCTAGGTGTTTCCGGAATAATGAGAGCAAAAACTAAATTAAGTGCTGGATATAAAATAAAACGTGTTAAAAAAATGAAACGTAATAGAATACACTCTCGAAAAAAAATTAAACGTGTTAAAAAAAGTACAGGTGGTAAACTTACATTCCAAAATAAAATGAAACGTATTCGTTTAACTCTACATAATAACAATTCTGATAGCAGAAACATTTTAATTGCTTTAAAAGAATTTAAGAAGAATAAAAAAAATACGTAATCCAAGACTAATACCTGTACCGAAAAAAGGTGGCATATTACCACTTATACCAATATTTGCTGGATTAAGTGCATTAGGAACATTAGCGGGGGGTGCGCCAGGTATCGCAAAGGCCGTAAATGATGTGATGAGCAAATAAACAATTACAAGAAAATCAACGTCATAATAAAACAATAGAAGCAATTGCTTTAGGAAAAGGTTTATATTTAAAACCATACAAAAAAGGGTTAGGATTATATTTAAACCCTCTTCATATTCACAAACAAAAATGCAAAAAAACTGTTAAAGAAGCTACCAAAACATGCTCTAACTAATATTGAATTATTGAAATATGCAAAGATTTTAAAATTACAAAATTTCGGAGGAGTTTTTATGAGAAATAATTTACCTAAACGAATTAATTTTAAAGAATGTAGAATTATTAATTTGGATGATTCTAATAATCCAGGCACCCACTGGGTAGCATATAAAAAGTATGGTAAAAATGTGTTATATTTTGACAGTTTTGGTAATTTTAAACCTCCAAAAGAAATTGTTAAGTATTTTGGTAGCTCTAATATTAAATACAATTATAATCAATACCAGTTATTTAACACTATTCATTGTGGATATCTTTGTTTAAAATTTTTATATAATAAACATTGTCTGTGAATAAGTATTTCACTAATACACAAACTGCAAGCAAGCAATGTCGTACACATTTACTTTTTCGGGTAATAGTGCTCACTTATCTCAAACCATATCTCCACCTATTCAACTCGATTCTAATAGTCAATATGTAATAGGGTTAATAAATTTTGAATCTTATAATTCTATTCCAAACATTGATGCTCGAAACAATAAATTTTACGCAGGTGATTTTAAAATTACTATACCAGAAGGATCATATGAACTAGAAGATATAAATAGATATTTAAAAAAGAAATGTAAAAGTGCTGACGTTAAGGGAAAAATAAATATTTCAATTCAAGCGAATAATAATACTTTAAAATGTGAAATGTTATGTAATTGGGATGTAGATTTTACTAAACCAAATACAATTACAGAATTATTAGGTTTTAAATCAAAAGTATATCCGGGTGGGAGGTTTCATATATCAGAAAATCCTGTAAATATAATAAAAGTAAGTGCTATTCGTATAGAATGCAATATAGTAACAGGTTCATACGATAATTCAAAACAAGTTCATAGAATTCACGAGTTTTACCCAAATATTCCATCAGGATTTAAAATTATTTAAAATCCGTTAAATGTTATCTATCTACCAATCAATACTAGTATTATTGATAATATTTCGCTTAAAATAGTTGATCAGTCAGGTCGCCACGTTTTTTTCTGTTGTTATATTTATTTCATTCTCCAAATATTTTTTACTAATAGCATGAGAATCTAATCAAGGAGATGCAACCTTAACAAGTTTTTCACTGGAATCACTATCATAGTCGTTATCACTATTGTCACTACTAAATTTTGAGTAGTTATATTTTACAATATGACGTCCGAACTTATCAATAGACATTTTATTATTAAATATTATAGAATGATATTAGCCTCTTTTAACTCTTTAATTATGGAAAAAATTTCGTTATCAAGATTAATATTACCGGCGTTTTTAGATGCTATCATTTTTTTTAATTTTTCAACTAATTCATTAGGATTATCCCAATATTCATATTGGTTTATTATTATAATTTTTTAAAATTTCTAATCCATAACCAGTTCTCTTATGCAAAAATTTTGCTGTCTGTGTTGCCGACGTTGGACTAAGAGAAAATTACGAATGTCTCGTAAGGGTAAGTAATGTTATTATAATATTTGTATATTTGTACGATTGATTTCCTTTCAACCGTGCTGTTGGTATATTATTAAGACGCGCTGCGTTTGCTATATTTAAAATGTCTTTATAATTATTTCTATCATTATGGGTATATACATGTTCAGGATTTTTTTTTTAAATAAGTTCATATAAACCTACTGTTCCAGGAATTTTTTTATTATCAATTAATATATTATTTTCTTTAAAATCAATTTTCTTGTTATCCATTTTAAAAAATTTACCCTCATCAGTTTCGTTGTATGTAACTCCAAATTTATCATCGATATCTCTAGATTTCAGTATAACATTTTTAATATATGGTTTTAGTAATTCATGAAAGTCTTCTACATAGGAGTCTACAACATTCTGATTATACTTTCTATGCAGTACTATATTTTTATCATCTATAGATAAATCTGGGACTGGATCAGTTTCTAAAAAATTTTTACTAGGACTAGCAAAATATGGATTCACTATAGGTTCAATATCTTCTTCTTCCTCTTCTTGTTCTTCTTCCTTGTCCTCTTCCATTTGCTTGCTTTTATTATTATTTTTTGACTTTTGTAAATTTTCACTAATTTCTTTTAATTGTTTTGTTATAGGAATATAGGTTTTTTCCAAATTAATTTCTTTTTCCACTTCACCACTTTTTAATAATTCAAGTTTCTTTTTAACATTTCGTCGCGGTTCTAGTAATTGTTTTTTTATATTTTTATCTATATTACTCATTTTTAAGAGATAAACAAATTGTAAACTGCTCGTCAGTATACTAGCAAATAGGTTTAAACAGCTTGTAACTTTATACTGATTTGTAAACAGGTGTACACTGTTTTATATACTTAAAAAATAATCGAAACCTTTACGATATCGACGTTCATTTATATTACATTCTTTGTTTATAACTAAAAATTTATAATTATCAGACCAACATATAGAACATAGATTTTTAAATTGATCGAAAGTCATATCAGCCCCAACTTGTTCATCGTATACATGTTTTAGATTTATATCATCCTGTTTGAATAATATTAGCATATTTGCATTATCACGAATTAAATGTTTCGGCACACGTGTATATGTTTGACATAAGTAAAAACAATCAATTAACTTATGTCGTCCCATGGAAAAATAATCTCTAATTATATCCTGTTTTTCACATGCGATATCGTCAAAAATAAAAAGAGAGTTATATTTTGCTTTGCTTGGTTGAATTATATTCTCACTGTTATTATACGCATAATATGCTATATTTTTAATAGGTTTTAATAACTTTTCCAAGTAGACATACTTTGGTTGAAAAAGAGAATTTGTATATACATAAATATTTTCAAAATGTAATCCATTTAAATGTTCAATGAGTGCAATTATGACATTTGTTTTTCCACAGCCAGAAGGACCACTTATAAGACACCGAATTGTTGATGGAAGTAATACACTATGACGCGGTCTTATTTTTTTTCTTTCAAATCATAATATTTTCTTTAAGCGTATGTTTTTGTTTTCTAATATGGAACATATGTTTTTCTTGTAATTTCTTCATTGTGACAAATAGGAAATATATAAAAAAGCACTTTATATAAATAATATTTTAGTTAAATATTAAACTTAAATGATTAAACATCAGTAAAAAAAAATAACAAGCAAGCTTACGGTAGTGGCATATTAAACACAGCTATTAATAAACTTCCAATTGAACTTCATATACCTGGATATAATTACTGTGGTCCCGGAACAAAACTACAAAAAAGACTTTCACGTGGTGATCAGGGAGTAAATTCATTGGATGAGGCGTGTAAAATTCATGATATTGCATATTCTAAAAGTGAAAAATTAGAAGATCGCCATAAAGCTGATGAAATATTAGCTAATAAAGCATTTCAACGGTTTAAATCAAAAGACGCTTCTATAAAAGAAAAAATTGCTGCTCTAGGTGTTTCCGGAATAATGAGAGCAAAAACTAAATTAAGTGCTGGATATAAAATAAAACGTGTTAAAAAAATGAAACGTAATAGAATACACTCTCGAAAAAAAATTAAACGTGTTAAAAAAAGTACAGGTGGTAAACTTACATTCCAAAATAAAATGAAACGTATTCGTTTAACTCTACATAATAACAATTCTGATAGCAGAAACATTTTAATTGCTTTAAAAGAATTTAAGAAGAATAAAAAAAATACGTAATCCAAGACTAATACCTGTACCGAAAAAAGGTGGCATATTACCACTTATACCAATATTTGCTGGATTAAGTGCATTAGGAACATTAGCGGGGGGTGCGCCAGGTATCGCAAAGGCCGTAAATGATGTGATGAGCAAATAAACAATTACAAGAAAATCAACGTCATAATAAAACAATAGAAGCAATTGCTTTAGGAAAAGGTTTATATTTAAAACCATACAAAAAAGGGTTAGGATTATATTTAAACCCTCTTCATATTCACAAACAAAAATGCAAAAAAACTGTTAAAGAAGCTACCAAAACATGCTCTAACTAATATTGAATTATTGAAATATGCAAAGATTTTAAAATTACAAAATTTCGGAGGAGTTTTTATGAGAAATAATTTACCTAAACGAATTAATTTTAAAGAATGTAGAATTATTAATTTGGATGATTCTAATAATCCAGGCACCCACTGGGTAGCATATAAAAAGTATGGTAAAAATGTGTTATATTTTGACAGTTTTGGTAATTTTAAACCTCCAAAAGAAATTGTTAAGTATTTTGGTAGCTCTAATATTAAATACAATTATAATCAATACCAGTTATTTAACACTATTCATTGTGGATATCTTTGTTTAAAATTTTTATATAATAAACATTGTCTGTGAATAAGTATTTCACTAATACACAAACTGCAAGCAAGCAATGTCGTACACATTTACTTTTTCGGGTAATAGTGCTCACTTATCTCAAACCATATCTCCACCTATTCAACTCGATTCTAATAGTCAATATGTAATAGGGTTAATAAATTTTGAATCTTATAATTCTATTCCAAACATTGATGCTCGAAACAATAAATTTTACGCAGGTGATTTTAAAATTACTATACCAGAAGGATCATATGAACTAGAAGATATAAATAGATATTTAAAAAAGAAATGTAAAAGTGCTGACGTTAAGGGAAAAATAAATATTTCAATTCAAGCGAATAATAATACTTTAAAATGTGAAATGTTATGTAATTGGGATGTAGATTTTACTAAACCAAATACAATTACAGAATTATTAGGTTTTAAATCAAAAGTATATCCGGGTGGGAGGTTTCATATATCAGAAAATCCTGTAAATATAATAAAAGTAAGTGCTATTCGTATAGAATGCAATATAGTAACAGGTTCATACGATAATTCAAAACAAGTTCATAGAATTCACGAGTTTTACCCAAATATTCCATCAGGATTTAAAATTATTTAAAATCCGTTAAATGTTATCTATCTACCAATCAATACTAGTATTATTGATAATATTTCGCTTAAAATAGTTGATCAGTCAGGTCGCCACGTTTTTTTCTGTTGTTATATTTATTTCATTCTCCAAATATTTTTTACTAATAGCATGAGAATCTAATCAAGGAGATGCAACCTTAACAAGTTTTTCACTGGAATCACTATCATAGTCGTTATCACTATTGTCACTACTAAATTTTGAGTAGTTATATTTTACAATATGACGTCCGAACTTATCAATAGACATTTTATTATTAAATATTATAGAATGATATTAGCCTCTTTTAACTCTTTAATTATGGAAAAAATTTCGTTATCAAGATTAATATTACCGGCGTTTTTAGATGCTATCATTTTTTTTAATTTTTCAACTAATTCATTAGGATTATCCCAATATTCATATTGGTTTATTATTATAATTTTTTAAAATTTCTAATCCATAACCAGTTCTCTTATGCAAAAATTTTGCTGTCTGTGTTGCCGACGTTGGACTAAGAGAAAATTACGAATGTCTCGTAAGGGTAAGTAATGTTATTATAATATTTGTATATTTGTACGATTGATTTCCTTTCAACCGTGCTGTTGGTATATTATTAAGACGCGCTGCGTTTGCTATATTTAAAATGTCTTTATAATTATTTCTATCATTATGGGTATATACATGTTCAGGATTTTTTTTTTAAATAAGTTCATATAAACCTACTGTTCCAGGAATTTTTTTATTATCAATTAATATATTATTTTCTTTAAAATCAATTTTCTTGTTATCCATTTTAAAAAATTTACCCTCATCAGTTTCGTTGTATGTAACTCCAAATTTATCATCGATATCTCTAGATTTCAGTATAACATTTTTAATATATGGTTTTAGTAATTCATGAAAGTCTTCTACATAGGAGTCTACAACATTCTGATTATACTTTCTATGCAGTACTATATTTTTATCATCTATAGATAAATCTGGGACTGGATCAGTTTCTAAAAAATTTTTACTAGGACTAGCAAAATATGGATTCACTATAGGTTCAATATCTTCTTCTTCCTCTTCTTGTTCTTCTTCCTTGTCCTCTTCCATTTGCTTGCTTTTATTATTATTTTTTGACTTTTGTAAATTTTCACTAATTTCTTTTAATTGTTTTGTTATAGGAATATAGGTTTTTTCCAAATTAATTTCTTTTTCCACTTCACCACTTTTTAATAATTCAAGTTTCTTTTTAACATTTCGTCGCGCTTCTAGTAATTGTTTTTTTATATTTTTATCTATATTACTCATTTTTAAGAGATAAACAAATTGTAAACTGCTCGTCAGTATACTAGCAAATAGGTTTAAACAGCCTGTAACTTTATACTGATTTGTAAACAGGTGTACACTGTTTTATATACTTAAAAAATAATCGAAACCTTTACGATATCGACGTTCATTTATATTACATTCTTTGTTTATAACTAAAAATTTATAATTATCAGACCAACATATAGAACATAGATTTTTAAATTGATCGAAAGTCATATCAGCCCCAACTTGTTCATCGTATACATGTTTTAGATTTATATCATCCTGTTTGAATAATATTAGCATATTTGCATTATCACGAATTAAATGTTTCGGCACACGTGTATATGTTTGACATAAGTAAAAACAATCAATTAACTTATGTCGTCCCATGGAAAAATAATCTCTAATTATATCCTGTTTTTCACATGCGATATCGTCAAAAATAAAAAGAGAGTTATATTTTGCTTTGCTTGGTTGAATTATATTCTCACTGTTATTATACGCATAATATGCTATATTTTTAATAGGTTTTAATAACTTTTCCAAGTAGACATACTTTGGTTGAAAAAGAGAATTTGTATATACATAAATATTTTCAAAATGTAATCCATTTAAATGTTCAATGAGTGCAATTATGACATTTGTTTTTCCACAGCCAGAAGGACCACTTATAAGACACCGAATTGTTGATGGAAGTAATACACTATGACGCGGTCTTATTTTTTTTCTTTCAAATCATAATATTTTCTTTAAGCGTATGTTTTTGTTTTCTAATATGGAACATATGTTTTTCTTGTAATTTCTTCATTGTGACAAATAGGAAATATATAAAAAAGCACTTTATATAAATAATATTTTAGTTAAATATTAAACTTAAATGATTAAACATCGGTAAAAAAAAATAACAAGCAAGCTTACGGTAGTGGCATATTAAACACAGCTATTAATAAACTTCCAATTGAACTTCATATACCTGGATATAATTACTGTGGTCCCGGAACAAAACTACAAAAAAGACTTTCACGTGGTGATCAGGGAGTAAATTCATTGGATGAGGCGTGTAAAATTCATGATATTGCATATTCTAAAAGTGAAAAATTAGAAGATCGCCATAAAGCTGATGAAATAT
Organism: Stenolophus ochropezus; assembly: GCA_035578165.1. NCBI lineage: Eukaryota > Metazoa > Arthropoda > Insecta > Coleoptera > Carabidae > Stenolophus > Stenolophus ochropezus. The sequence continues at coordinate 1,578,568 of JAQOWZ010000045.1, forward strand.
TAGCTAATAAAGCATTTCAACGGTTTAAATCAAAAGACGCTTCTATAAAAGAAAAAATTGCTGCTCTAGGTGTTTCCGGAATAATGAGAGCAAAAACTAAATTAAGTGCTGGATATAAAATAAAACGTGTTAAAAAAATGAAACGTAATAGAATACACTCTCGAAAAAAAATTAAACGTGTTAAAAAAAGTACAGGTGGTAAACTTACATTCCAAAATAAAATGAAACGTATTCGTTTAACTCTACATAATAACAATTCTGATAGCAGAAACATTTTAATTGCTTTAAAAGAATTTAAGAAGAATAAAAAAAATACGTAATCCAAGACTAATACCTGTACCGAAAAAAGGTGGCATATTACCACTTATACCAATATTTGCTGGATTAAGTGCATTAGGAACATTAGCGGGGAGTGCGCCAGGTATCGCAAAGGCCGTAAATGATGTGATGAGCAAATAAACAATTACAAGAAAATCAACGTCATAATAAAACAATAGAAGCAATTGCTTTAGGAAAAGGTTTATATTTAAAACCATACAAAAAAGGGTTAGGATTATATTTAAACCCTCTTCATATTCACAAACAAAAATGCAAAAAAACTGTTAAAGAAGCTACCAAAACATGCTCTAACTAATATTGAATTATTGAAATATGCAAAGATTTTAAAATTACAAAATTTCGGAGGAGTTTTTATGAGAAATAATTTACCTAAACGAATTAATTTTAAAGAATGTAGAATTATTAATTTGGATGATTCTAATAATCCAGGCACCCACTGGGTAGCATATAAAAAGTATGGTAAAAATGTGTTATATTTTGACAGTTTTGGTAATTTTAAACCTCCAAAAGAAATTGTTAAGTATTTTGGTAGCTCTAATATTAAATACAATTATAATCAATACCAGTTATTTAACACTATTCATTGTGGATATCTTTGTTTAAAATTTTTATATAATAAACATTGTCTGTGAATAAGTATTTCACTAATACACAAACTGCAAGCAAGCAATGTCGTACACATTTACTTTTTCGGGTAATAGTGCTCACTTATCTCAAACCATATCTCCACCTATTCAACTCGATTCTAATAGTCAATATGTAATAGGGTTAATAAATTTTGAATCTTATAATTCTATTCCAAACATTGATGCTCGAAACAATAAATTTTACGCAGGTGATTTTAAAATTACTATACCAGAAGGATCATATGAACTAGAAGATATAAATAGATATTTAAAAAAGAAATGTAAAAGTGCTGACGTTAAGGGAAAAATAAATATTTCAATTCAAGCGAATAATAATACTTTAAAATGTGAAATGTTATGTAATTGGGATGTAGATTTTACTAAACCAAATACAATTACAGAATTATTAGGTTTTAAATCAAAAGTATATCCGGGTGGGAGGTTTCATATATCAGAAAATCCTGTAAATATAATAAAAGTAAGTGCTATTCGTATAGAATGCAATATAGTAACAGGTTCATACGATAATTCAAAACAAGTTCATAGAATTCACGAGTTTTACCCAAATATTCCATCAGGATTTAAAATTATTTAAAATCCGTTAAATGTTATCTATCTACCAATCAATACTAGTATTATTGATAATATTTCGCTTAAAATAGTTGATCAGTCAGGTCGCCACGTTTTTTTCTGTTGTTATATTTATTTCATTCTCCAAATATTTTTTACTAATAGCATGAGAATCTAATCAAGGAGATGCAACCTTAACAAGTTTTTCACTGGAATCACTATCATAGTCGTTATCACTATTGTCACTACTAAATTTTGAGTAGTTATATTTTACAATATGACGTCCGAACTTATCAATAGACATTTTATTATTAAATATTATAGAATGATATTAGCCTCTTTTAACTCTTTAATTATGGAAAAAATTTCGTTATCAAGATTAATATTACCGGCGTTTTTAGATGCTATCATTTTTTTTAATTTTTCAACTAATTCATTAGGATTATCCCAATATTCATATTGGTTTATTATTATAATTTTTTAAAATTTCTAATCCATAACCAGTTCTCTTATGCAAAAATTTTGCTGTCTGTGTTGCCGACGTTGGACTAAGAGAAAATTACGAATGTCTCGTAAGGGTAAGTAATGTTATTATAATATTTGTATATTTGTACGATTGATTTCCTTTCAACCGTGCTGTTGGTATATTATTAAGACGCGCTGCGTTTGCTATATTTAAAATGTCTTTATAATTATTTCTATCATTATGGGTATATACATGTTCAGGATTTTTTTTTTAAATAAGTTCATATAAACCTACTGTTCCAGGAATTTTTTTATTATCAATTAATATATTATTTTCTTTAAAATCAATTTTCTTGTTATCCATTTTAAAAAATTTACCCTCATCAGTTTCGTTGTATGTAACTCCAAATTTATCATCGATATCTCTAGATTTCAGTATAACATTTTTAATATATGGTTTTAGTAATTCATGAAAGTCTTCTACATAGGAGTCTACAACATTCTGATTATACTTTCTATGCAGTACTATATTTTTATCATCTATAGATAAATCTGGGACTGGATCAGTTTCTAAAAAATTTTTACTAGGACTAGCAAAATATGGATTCACTATAGGTTCAATATCTTCTTCTTCCTCTTCTTGTTCTTCTTCCTTGTCCTCTTCCATTTGCTTGCTTTTATTATTATTTTTTGACTTTTGTAAATTTTCACTAATTTCTTTTAATTGTTTTGTTATAGGAATATAGGTTTTTTCCAAATTAATTTCTTTTTCCACTTCACCACTTTTTAATAATTCAAGTTTCTTTTTAACATTTCGTCGCGCTTCTAGTAATTGTTTTTTTATATTTTTATCTATATTACTCATTTTTAAGAGATAAACAAATTGTAAACTGCTCGTCAGTATACTAGCAAATAGGTTTAAACAGCTTGTAACTTTATACTGATTTGTAAACAGGTGTACACTGTTTTATATACTTAAAAAATAATCGAAACCTTTACGATATCGACGTTCATTTATATTACATTCTTTGTTTATAACTAAAAATTTATAATTATCAGACCAACATATAGAACATAGATTTTTAAATTGATCGAAAGTCATATCAGCCCCAACTTGTTCATCGTATACATGTTTTAGATTTATATCATCCTGTTTGAATAATATTAGCATATTTGCATTATCACGAATTAAATGTTTCGGCACACGTGTATATGTTTGACATAAGTAAAAACAATCAATTAACTTATGTCGTCCCATGGAAAAATAATCTCTAATTATATCCTGTTTTTCACATGCGATATCGTCAAAAATAAAAAGAGAGTTATATTTTGCTTTGCTTGGTTGAATTATATTCTCACTGTTATTATACGCATAATATGCTATATTTTTAATAGGTTTTAATAACTTTTCCAAGTAGACATACTTTGGTTGAAAAAGAGAATTTGTATATACATAAATATTTTCAAAATGTAATCCATTTAAATGTTCAATGAGTGCAATTATGACATTTGTTTTTCCACAGCCAGAAGGACCACTTATAAGACACCGAATTGTTGATGGAAGTAATACACTATGACGCGGTCTTATTTTTTTTCTTTCAAATCATAATATTTTCTTTAAGCGTATGTTTTTGTTTTCTAATATGGAACATATGTTTTTCTTGTAATTTCTTCATTGTGACAAATAGGAAATATATAAAAAAGCACTTTATATAAATAATATTTTAGTTAAATATTAAACTTAAATGATTAAACATCAGTAAAAAAAAATAACAAGCAAGCTTACGGTAGTGGCATATTAAACACAGCTATTAATAAACTTCCAATTGAACTTCATATACCTGGATATAATTACTGTGGTCCCGGAACAAAACTACAAAAAAGACTTTCACGTGGTGATCAGGGAGTAAATTCATTGGATGAGGCGTGTAAAATTCATGATATTGCATATTCTAAAAGTGAAAAATTAGAAGATCGCCATAAAGCTGATGAAATATTAGCTAATAAAGCATTTCAACGGTTTAAATCAAAAGACGCTTCTATAAAAGAAAAAATTGCTGCTCTAGGTGTTTCCGGAATAATGAGAGCAAAAACTAAATTAAGTGCTGGATATAAAATAAAACGTGTTAAAAAAATGAAACGTAATAGAATACACTCTCGAAAAAAAATTAAACGTGTTAAAAAAAGTACAGGTGGTAAACTTACATTCCAAAATAAAATGAAACGTATTCGTTTAACTCTACATAATAACAATTCTGATAGCAGAAACATTTTAATTGCTTTAAAAGAATTTAAGAAGAATAAAAAAAATACGTAATCCAAGACTAATACCTGTACCGAAAAAAGGTGGCATATTACCACTTATACCAATATTTGCTGGATTAAGTGCATTAGGAACATTAGCGGGGGGTGCGCCAGGTATCGCAAAGGCCGTAAATGATGTGATGAGCAAATAAACAATTACAAGAAAATCAACGTCATAATAAAACAATAGAAGCAATTGCTTTAGGAAAAGGTTTATATTTAAAACCATACAAAAAAGGGTTAGGATTATATTTAAACCCTCTTCATATTCACAAACAAAAATGCAAAAAAACTGTTAAAGAAGCTACCAAAACATGCTCTAACTAATATTGAATTATTGAAATATGCAAAGATTTTAAAATTACAAAATTTCGGAGGAGTTTTTATGAGAAATAATTTACCTAAACGAATTAATTTTAAAGAATGTAGAATTATTAATTTGGATGATTCTAATAATCCAGGCACCCACTGGGTAGCATATAAAAAGTATGGTAAAAATGTGTTATATTTTGACAGTTTTGGTAATTTTAAACCTCCAAAAGAAATTGTTAAGTATTTTGGTAGCTCTAATATTAAATACAATTATAATCAATACCAGTTATTTAACACTATTCATTGTGGATATCTTTGTTTAAAATTTTTATATAATAAACATTGTCTGTGAATAAGTATTTCACTAATACACAAACTGCAAGCAAGCAATGTCGTACACATTTACTTTTTCGGGTAATAGTGCTCACTTATCTCAAACCATATCTCCACCTATTCAACTCGATTCTAATAGTCAATATGTAATAGGGTTAATAAATTTTGAATCTTATAATTCTATTCCAAACATTGATGCTCGAAACAATAAATTTTACGCAGGTGATTTTAAAATTACTATACCAGAAGGATCATATGAACTAGAAGATATAAATAGATATTTAAAAAAGAAATGTAAAAGTGCTGACGTTAAGGGAAAAATAAATATTTCAATTCAAGCGAATAATAATACTTTAAAATGTGAAATGTTATGTAATTGGGATGTAGATTTTACTAAACCAAATACAATTACAGAATTATTAGGTTTTAAATCAAAAGTATATCCGGGTGGGAGGTTTCATATATCAGAAAATCCTGTAAATATAATAAAAGTAAGTGCTATTCGTATAGAATGCAATATAGTAACAGGTTCATACGATAATTCAAAACAAGTTCATAGAATTCACGAGTTTTACCCAAATATTCCATCAGGATTTAAAATTATTTAAAATCCGTTAAATGTTATCTATCTACCAATCAATACTAGTATTATTGATAATATTTCGCTTAAAATAGTTGATCAGTCAGGTCGCCACGTTTTTTTCTGTTGTTATATTTATTTCATTCTCCAAATATTTTTTACTAATAGCATGAGAATCTAATCAAGGAGATGCAACCTTAACAAGTTTTTCACTGGAATCACTATCATAGTCGTTATCACTATTGTCACTACTAAATTTTGAGTAGTTATATTTTACAATATGACGTCCGAACTTATCAATAGACATTTTATTATTAAATATTATAGAATGATATTAGCCTCTTTTAACTCTTTAATTATGGAAAAAATTTCGTTATCAAGATTAATATTACCGGCGTTTTTAGATGCTATCATTTTTTTTAATTTTTCAACTAATTCATTAGGATTATCCCAATATTCATATTGGTTTATTATTATAATTTTTTAAAATTTCTAATCCATAACCAGTTCTCTTATGCAAAAATTTTGCTGTCTGTGTTGCCGACGTTGGACTAAGAGAAAATTACGAATGTCTCGTAAGGGTAAGTAATGTTATTATAATATTTGTATATTTGTACGATTGATTTCCTTTCAACCGTGCTGTTGGTATATTATTAAGACGCGCTGCGTTTGCTATATTTAAAATGTCTTTATAATTATTTCTATCATTATGGGTATATACATGTTCAGGATTTTTTTTTTAAATAAGTTCATATAAACCTACTGTTCCAGGAATTTTTTTATTATCAATTAATATATTATTTTCTTTAAAATCAATTTTCTTGTTATCCATTTTAAAAAATTTACCCTCATCAGTTTCGTTGTATGTAACTCCAAATTTATCATCGATATCTCTAGATTTCAGTATAACATTTTTAATATATGGTTTTAGTAATTCATGAAAGTCTTCTACATAGGAGTCTACAACATTCTGATTATACTTTCTATGCAGTACTATATTTTTATCATCTATAGATAAATCTGGGACTGGATCAGTTTCTAAAAAATTTTTACTAGGACTAGCAAAATATGGATTCACTATAGGTTCAATATCTTCTTCTTCCTCTTCTTGTTCTTCTTCCTTGTCCTCTTCCATTTGCTTGCTTTTATTATTATTTTTTGACTTTTGTAAATTTTCACTAATTTCTTTTAATTGTTTTGTTATAGGAATATAGGTTTTTTCCAAATTAATTTCTTTTTCCACTTCACCACTTTTTAATAATTCAAGTTTCTTTTTAACATTTCGTCGCGCTTCTAGTAATTGTTTTTTTATATTTTTATCTATATTACTCATTTTTAAGAGATAAACAAATTGTAAACTGCTCGTCAGTATACTAGCAAATAGGTTTAAACAGCTTGTAACTTTATACTGATTTGTAAACAGGTGTACACTGTTTTATATACTTAAAAAATAATCGAAACCTTTACGATATCGACGTTCATTTATATTACATTCTTTGTTTATAACTAAAAATTTATAATTATCAGACCAACATATAGAACATAGATTTTGAAATTGATCGAAAGTCATATCAGCCCCAACTTGTTCATCGTATACATGTTTTAGATTTATATCATCCTGTTTGAATAATATTAGCATATTTGCATTATCACGAATTAAATGTTTCGGCACACGTGTATATGTTTGACATAAGTAAAAACAATCAATTAACTTATGTCGTCCCATGGAAAAATAATCTCTAATTATATCCTGTTTTTCACATGCGATATCGTCAAAAATAAAAAGAGAGTTATATTTTGCTTTGCTTGGTTGAATTATATTCTCACTGTTATTATACGCATAATATGCTATATTTTTAATAGGTTTTAATAACTTTTCCAAGTAGACATACTTTGGTTGAAAAAGAGAATTTGTATATACATAAATATTTTCAAAATGTAATCCATTTAAATGTTCAATGAGTGCAATTATGACATTTGTTTTTCCACAGCCAGAAGGACCACTTATAAGACACCGAATTGTTGATGGAAGTAATACACTATGACGCGGTCTTATTTTTTTTCTTTCAAATCATAATATTTTCTTTAAGCGTATGTTTTTGTTTTCTAATATGGAACATATGTTTTTCTTGTAATTTCTTCATTGTGACAAATAGGAAATATATAAAAAAGCACTTTATATAAATAATATTTTAGTTAAATATTAAACTTAAATGATTAAACATCGGTAAAAAAAAATAACAAGCAAGCTTACGGTAGTGGCATATTAAACACAGCTATTAATAAACTTCCAATTGAACTTCATATACCTGGATATAATTACTGTGGTCCCGGAACAAAACTACAAAAAAGACTTTCACGTGGTGATCAGGGAGTAAATTCATTGGATGAGGCGTGTAAAATTCATGATATTGCATATTCTAAATGTGAAAAATTAGAAGATCGCCATAAAGCTGATGAAATATTAGCTAATAAAGCATTTCAACGGTTTAAATCAAAAGACGCTTCTATAAAAGAAAAAATTGCTGCTCTAGGTGTTTCCGGAATAATGAGAGCAAAAACTAAATTAAGTGCTGGATATAAAATAAAACGTGTTAAAAAAATGAAACGTAATAGAATACACTCTCGAAAAAAAATTAAACGTGTTAAAAAAAGTACAGGTGGTAAACTTACATTCCAAAATAAAATGAAACGTATTCGTTTAACTCTACATAATAACAATTCTGATAGCAGAAACATTTTAATTGCTTTAAAAGAATTTAAGAAGAATAAAAAAAATACGTAATCCAAGACTAATACCTGTACCGAAAAAAGGTGGCATATTACCACTTATACCAATATTTGCTGGATTAAGTGCATTAGGAACATTAGCGGGGAGTGCGCCAGGTATCGCAAAGGCCGTAAATGATGTGATGAGCAAATAAACAATTACAAGAAAATCAACGTCATAATAAAACAATAGAAGCAATTGCTTTAGGAAAAGGTTTATATTTAAAACCATACAAAAAAGGGTTAGGATTATATTTAAACCTTCTTCATATTCACAAACAAAAATGCAAAAAAACTGTTAAAGAAGCTACCAAAACATGCTCTAACTAATATTGAATTATTGAAATATGCAAAGATTTTAAAATTACAAAATTTCGGAGGAGTTTTTATGAGAAATAATTTACCTAAACGAATTAATTTTAAAGAATGTAGAATTATTAATTTGGATGATTCTAATAATCCAGGCACCCACTGGGTAGCATATAAAAAGTATGGTAAAAATGTGTTATATTTTGACAGTTTTGGTAATTTTAAACCTCCAAAAGAAATTGTTAAGTATTTTGGTAGCTCTAATATTAAATACAATTATAATCAATACCAGTTATTTAACACTATTCATTGTGGATATCTTTGTTTAAAATTTTTATATAATAAACATTGTCTGTGAATAAGTATTTCACTAATACACAAACTGCAAGCAAGCAATGTCGTACACATTTACTTTTTCGGGTAATAGTGCTCACTTATCTCAAACCATATCTCCACCTATTCAACTCGATTCTAATAGTCAATATGTAATAGGGTTAATAAATTTTGAATCTTATAATTCTATTCCAAACATTGATGCTCGAAACAATAAATTTTACGCAGGTGATTTTAAAATTACTATACCAGAAGGATCATATGAACTAGAAGATATAAATAGATATTTAAAAAAGAAATGTAAAAGTGCTGACGTTAAGGGAAAAATAAATATTTCAATTCAAGCGAATAATAATACTTTAAAATGTGAAATGTTATGTAATTGGGATGTAGATTTTACTAAACCAAATACAATTACAGAATTATTAGGTTTTAAATCAAAAGTATATCCGGGTGGGAGGTTTCATATATCAGAAAATCCTGTAAATATAATAAAAGTAAGTGCTATTCGTATAGAATGCAATATAGTAACAGGTTCATACGATAATTCAAAACAAGTTCATAGAATTCACGAGTTTTACCCAAATATTCCATCAGGATTTAAAATTATTTAAAATCCGTTAAATGTTATCTATCTACCAATCAATACTAGTATTATTGATAATATTTCGCTTAAACTAGTTGATCAGTCAGGTACATTAGTACTAAATTACATATAAAGAGAAAACATTATAATGCAGACGTCAGTAAAAACCAAGCAAGCCATCAACTAACAAGTGAGAATGAATCTTATTTGAAAGCTCTGGGATTTAAAGTAATATCAAGAAAAAGTGTTAAAAACGGAAGGAAAAAAGAAAAATAATAAAGAAGATAAAAATATATTAACACGTTTACTACTTTACATACATTGTAAAATGCATACATCATTTTGTAAGTGTTCTAATTACATATATTGTGTACAAAAACAAGAAAATGAGTGAAAATATTTTAAATGTGAAGGAACATGTATATTTCGATGAAAGAATACAAAGTGCCGAAACACATACTTATCATTCATATACATCAACTTTACTAGAAAACAATGACGAAATTAGAATAACAATACATAAACAAGATTTATATACTTTACCATCGAATAGTTTTATTTATATTGAGGGACAATTATTAGATCATGAAGATAAGCAATCAACGACAGGAAAATTTATAAACAATGGGATAATGCACCTGTTTGATGAGATTCGCTATGAAATTGGTGGAATTGTTATAGAACGTATTCGTAATCCAGGAATTACAACAACTTTAAAAAATTATTGTTCATATTCACCAAATGAATGTCATGCATTAATAAACGCCTGTTGGTCACCATCTACAGATAATATTGATATAAAAAACGATAAAGGCAATTTTAGCTTTTGCATTCCACTTCGTATGGTATTAGGTTTCGCAGAAGATTATAAAAAAGTTATTTTATATGTCCGTCAAGATTTAGTTCTTCTACGTAGCAGTTCTGATAAAAATGATATAATCACAACAAGTGCTACGGATAACTTAAAAATAAAACTTTCCAAAATACAATGGCAAGAAAAATTTAAATTGATAAAGTACCTGGATAACAACGTAGAACTATCAATTCCATTTCGAAGCTGGGAGATACATGAATTTCCAGTGTTACCAGAAAACTCAAAAACACACCTGGCCTGTGAAAACTCTAACACAATCGGAAAAACCTAGATTTATCATTTTCGGATTACAAACAATTCGTAAACAAAATTTTCTTAAAGATATGAGTTTATTCGACCACTGTAATTTAAAGCTGAGTTAAATTCTCAAGTTTTTCCATATAATAATATGAATTTAGATTTTGATAATAATCATTGGGCTATTTTATACTATATGTTTACACAATTTCAATTTGCATATTATCAAAAAAATAATGAACCAATTTTTTCGCCAGAAGAATTAAAAAAAAAGTCCTATTATTGTACTAAATACACAATATCAAAATGAAACTATAAAATCAGATGGAATAGATTTAATATTATATTTTAACACAAAGACAAGAATTCCTGCACAAACTACTGCTTACTGTTTATTAATATATGATAAAATTGTTAAATACACACCTTTAACAAATAATGTACGAATTATGTAAATATTTATAATAAAATTGTGAAATACATACCTGTAACAAAAATGTAATGTTATAAAATAAATAGAAATATATATAATACTTTATTGTTTTTATTATTATTGTAATTACAAAATATTTTAATCTCCCATATCCCTTACAAATATAATTGGAATAGAATGCTTCGTTCATGGCTTGTAGATAGTTGGAATAGACTGCTTCGCTGCGATATTCGGAATGGGCTGCTTCATCCATACTAAGAATTAAAATTTTTTTTATAAAATATTTGAATTTGTAAGTATTTTTATTTGTTTATAATATACGTTTTCTTTTCGTATTAAATTTTCTTTACAAAATAGTTCAACATTTTTTAATTTTGTAATTTCTTCTAAACTTTCATTTTTTCTACAATAAGATGGTGCTATATGAGTACCAAATATTTCACGATTAATAATTCTCTTGGGAATTGATTGCAAGTTATTACTCACCGCAGGACTTTGCATTTTTAACTGTCTCTGACAAACAAATCACTTATTTTAAATACATTAATTTCTTTCCAATCGCTAGAATATTTTAACCCTGGCATAACATGTCCAGGACGTGTACGAAACTCTTCTTCTTTCATATATATTACATTTTTAGATGGATCCCAAATATAAACACAAAGTGATTTGTTAAAAATATACTCCACATCACTAAACTGACTGAAAGGAAGGGTGTAGGATGAAGGTAGAACCTCAAGTCTTAAACATACTGTTCTCTTTATTTTTTAATGTTACCGGTTTCAGTTTCTGGGTAACCATCCTCTGACCGGCGAGACTACAAAAGAGTTAAGAAAATTTTATGTATAATTGTACAATATGAAGATGAATAAATTGATAAATTATTGAACAAATATCATAACATTGTTAAAAAAAAAATATTTTTTGTATGTAAAACAAAGTCAAGAAAACTTATTATAAAATAAATGTGTTAAATAGGTTGAAAAATTCTTTTTAAAAAAATAGTATAAAATATAAAAAATGAAACTTACACTAAAGTGATAACAGGAAAGACAAACTTATAGCGAAGAAACGAAATTTGTTGTAAGAATTCATTAAAATACAAACTTTTTAATAAATGAACACAAAAAATTAAAACCAATATCAGCGACGCTCAAATAAAAATGGAGACTAGTGAAAAAGTTTTTGATTGAAAATGAACAAGTATGCGCAAGAACCAAAAAACGAGGGAAAAAACTTTAATGGAAGGAGATTTTAATTTAGAAGGATCTCCAGTAGGGGGCTGTGCCTTAAGGTGGTTTGGTCGTTTAGACATAAGTTATTATTGGTTTTTAATGTTTTTTTTATTTCTAGATTTTCCAGAAAATTGAGAACTTTACCGTTCTTATGAAAATGGAGTATTTCAAAATCTTTGTATATATTAAAACTGTGGCCTGTGTCAATTATGTGTTCTGCAAACGTTGAGTGTCCGGATTTAGAGTTCAAAACGCGCGCGTGTTCTTTGAATCGTGTGTAGAAGTTGCGTCCTGTTTTACCGACATAGTTCGCTTGACAATTTTGACAAATGAGTTTGTAAACACCAGATGATTCGACGGGACTTTGTTTATCTAATTTGATACATAATTGTTTTTTTAGGTTAGTGATAGGTTTAAATACAATATCAATATTCAATTTGTGGAAAATATTTTTAATTTTGTAACAAATGTTGCCAATGTAAGGAATGCTCATTCTTAAATTTTCAATTGTTTCTATATGGATTGTGTTATATGCTTCTTGTAGTGATAGTTTGTGTAATTTCCTATTTATTAGTTTATCTATTATGTTAGGATGAAAATTATTTGCAATTGCTATTTGTTTAAGGATTTTAATTTCGTTTTTTATTTCCTGGTTATCTAGTCCATAAGTTAACATTCTGTGGATGTGTGAATTGAAAACAGCTGATTTATGAGCGGAGCAATGATTTGAACTATTGTTAATGGAGTCTATTGTTTGAGTTGGTTTTCTGAAAATTTTGAAGGTAAAATTATTGTTTATTTTGGCTATATTTATATATAAGAAATTGATTGTATTATTAGTTTCTAATTCGATCGAAAAAGAGATATTTGGATGTAGATTATTGATTTTGTCAAAGAAAACGTTAAGTTCGTCAAGAGAACCTGTCCAAAAACAGAGTACATCATCCACATAGCGATACCAGAACTGAATGTGTTGTGTATAATCATTAAATAATTGAAAGATGTTTTCCTCAAACTTTTTCATAAAAATCTCGGCTAAAGTTCCGGAGAGTGGAGATCCCATAACTAAACATTCGGTTTGTTCATATGTGTTGTTATTAAAAATGAAAAAATTTTGTTTAAGACACAGTTTAAGTAAGTTTAGAAAGCTAGAGCAGATGTCGTCTAATAAAGGTGAATCAAATAACATTGATGATATTAAGGTGATAGTTTCTTGTATCGGAACATTGGTAAATAAATTGTTTACATCAAAAGAGACTAGAATTCCGTTTCTGTCGTTATTTACATTTCTAATTTTACCTATTAGATCGGGAGTATTTTTTATCGAGTATTTAGATTTGAAATTTGGATTTTTAGTGATGAAATTATTAAGTTCTTTTGCTAATAAGTAAGTAGGTGAATCAATAAAAGATACTACCGGGCTAATAGGACAATTAGGTTTGTGGATTTTGGGAAGACCGTATAAGATTGGTGTTCTGGGGTTCATCGGTATTAAATTTTTTATATTATATATTTCTATGAAATCAGTATGGTTTTTTATTTCTTTTTTCATGTTTGTGATAAAAGAGTTTGTAGGATTTGTTCTAAGTTTTTTAAAATTACTAGTATTTAAGAAATCTTCTACTTTGTTAACATAATTGTCAGTATTTAAAATACAAATACAGTTGCCTTTGTCTGCTTTAGTTATTATCACGTTGTTTTCTTTAATTTTAGTTTTGATGTCATTAAGGGTGTTTTTCGTGGTTACGTTTACACTTGTAGACGTATTTTTTGTGGGGAAATTATTCTTTTTGTATGTAGCTACTGTATGTGTCAAATCTAATAAAATGTCTTTTTCATTTGTTAAGCTTGCTATGTTGTCAATATTTGCGACGAATTCCTCAAATTGTTTTTTGGAGGGAGTATTCGTGGGATTAAATTTAAGACCTTTGTTGAGCAGGTCGAGTTCATTGTTATTAAAATGTATGTTAGTGAAGTTTTTAACTGTATCGTGGAATGTGTGATGTTTATAAACTTCTGTTTGGGTGTTGTTTAATTTTGTAATGTTTTTAATTTTTGTGAGTCGTGCAATTTTGTTTTTTAATCTAGTATACTTGACTCTATGAACATGAGAAATCATATCACTACAATCTTTCAGGAATTCATCAAGAATAACAAATGGAATCGTTGAAGTTAGTTGGTTATAAAGTATTTTAAGTTTTATATTTAAATTATCAACTTTAATGTAATGTTTTCTAATTTCTTGTTTAAGTAATACCTGTTTTGTTTTTAGTATGTGATGGTTGGAAGAAGAATTTGAAGCATTGCTTTGTCTCGAAAATTTATGTATTTGGGGAAAATCTTCTTTTGTAGGCAAGTCCTGTTGAACCATATGTCTAGTTTCGTTAATTCTCTCTTTCGTAGTAGTCGCCTGTATTGGAGTGTTGGGGTAGCCAGACTCGCTGAAGACATTTTAGACTGTAGTAACCCAAGCGTGTTCTATGAAAGGAAGGGTGTAGGATGAAGGTAGAACCTCAAGTCTTAAACACACTGTTCTCTTTATTTTTTAATGTTACCGGTTTCGGTTACTGGGTAACCATCCTCAGACCGGCGAGACTACAAAAGAGTTAAGAAAATTTTATGTATAATTGTACAATATGAAGATGAATAAATTTATAAATTATTGAACAAATATCATAACATTGTTAAAAAAAAATATATTTTTTGTTTGTAAAACAAAGTCAAGAAAACTTATTATAAAATAAAAGTGTTAAACAGGTTGAAAAATTCTTTTTAAAAAATTAGTATAAAATATAAAATATGAAACTTACACTAAAATGATAACAGGAAAGACAAACTTATAGCGAAGAAACGAAATTTGTTGTAAGAATTCATTAAAATACAAACTTTTTAATAAATGAACGCAAAAAATTAAAACCAATATCAGCGACGCTCAAATAAAAATGGAGACTAGTGAAAACGTTTTTTAATTGAAAATGAACAAGTATGCGCAAGAACCAAAAAACGAGGGAAAAAACTTCAATGGAAGGAGATTTTAATTTAGAAGGATCTCCAGTAGGGGGCTGTGCCTTAAGGTGGTTTGGTCGTTTAGACATAAGTTGTTATTGGTTTTTAATGTTTTTTTTATTTCTAGATTTTCCAGAAAATCGAGAACTTTACCGTTCTTATGAAAATGGAGTATTTCAAAATCTTTGTAAATATTAAAACTGTGGCCTGTGTCAATTATGTGTTCTGCAAACGTTGAGTGTCCGGATTTAGAGTTCAAAACGCGCGCGTGTTCTTTGAATCGTGTGAAGAAGTTGCGTCCTGTTTTACCGACATAGTTCGCTTGACAATTTTGACAAATGAGTTTGTAAACACCAGATGATTCGATGGGACTTTGTTTATCTAATTTGATACATAATTGTTTTTTTAGGTTAGTGATAGGTTTAAATACAATATCAATATTCAATTTGTGGAAAATATTCTTAATTTTGTAACAAATGTTGCCAATGTAAGGAATGCTCATTCTTAAATTTTCAATTGTTTCTATTATAACAGCTGATGAACTAAAAATCTTAAATATTTCACAAAAACTGACTTACCGGTTCTAGATAGTATACTTTGGCTGCTTTGGTTAGTAGCGGCGGCTAGGTCGTGGATTTCTTTGGTATTGAACCAAATTAAAACTAGGTTTTTTTTTGTGAGTAAAAAAGACTAATAAATCCAAAATACCAAATAAAAGCAAAATAAATATTAATTGGGCGCCACCTAGTTTTAAATTTAGTTTCACACCAACTAGGAAGTGTGAAAATTGAATAAAAGAAGAGTATTTGGAGAATGACAAAAACATTTAAATTTATTCAAACAAACTCGCAATCAAATTGAGAAATAAAAATATTGTTGGCCCTTACATAAATATTTGGATCCTCAACGTGAACAAAAATATTACAGCTATTGTCTTCTTCCGTGGGGACTCCTCGGACTTAACTTCCTCGTAGAGACACGTCACCAATGGTGAAAATAACGTCATGTTATTTCCAAAGTCCAAGCTTTGATGACTGTTGGTAAGGGCGTCCCCTCACGGTGATTAACTGATACCCAAAGCTTGAATGGAATCTGATAATTGAATTCGAGGATGGTGTTGGAGCGTGTCTTCCCGAGGTTCTTCACCTAGAGTACCACCACGGCTAAGGTCCCTAAAAAATTCTTGGACCAACAATTGTTCTAACAATTTTTTTTTTTTACAAAGCCAAAATATAAATCAAAATTGAAATAATTACAATTTTTTTTTTTTTTGGAAGGTTTTTAAATATCCAAAAAAATATAACTTTGACTCTAACTGACGTCAAAAAAAAGGCAATAAAGTAACACAAAAGTAAACCCAAAATTAGTCCCAAAATTATTAGTAAGATCCCAAAATATTCAAAATTTTCACTAAAATTTTAAATTAAAATATTTTTAAAATCTTAAATAAGAAATTTAAGAAACTCGAAATGAATCTAAATTTTCAACTAAAAATTAATGATTCTCAAAAAAATCAAGATAAGAACAGGCAAGGACAAATCAGATGCTGCAGCCACTTGAATCTAAATGGACTAAATTTGCAAAAGGAATGTCTCTCAAAGGATATGACTCAAAAATTAAATATTACAAAAAATCTAAATCTCTGCTCAGGCTCGTTAGCTAGTGCAACAAATCAAAATTTAATAATGTCTACTAAAAGAACCAAATATTAATAACAATCAAAATGGTGTACAGTGAAGGTACGATTCACTTAAAATGAATAAAATTTAACACAAGTAGGTTCCAAAAAAAACGTAGATCAGTTGGATCAAAAATTTACAAAAATCTCTAAAAGCGAGACGAACTCAAACTAAATCCAACTATCTACCAAAAAACTAAAAAAGAAATTTGGAACATACCTGTGTAATTCGCTTCCACTAAGTACACCATGTGCTTAGAAAAATTTCAGACAATAAAAAATGTGCACTCAAATGCTACTAAATCTGAAGGTTACTAGCTATACGCACACGAACACCTGAGAGAGAGCTCGGCTACCGCGCGTCTCCGGTTTTAACCACAGTAGCAAGTGATAACAACTTACATTAAACAAAATCCCAAAATATAAAAAATATAATGTTAATAAATATCAAAATAGTGAATAAATGCTCAAATAAATGAACGATAAATTAAATAGTCAAAAGGTAAATTTTTGTTACTATTTCTTTTATTAATTTAGGATTATTATTTAAATAATTTGAAATAAAAGAAAGTCACCTTGAACGACTCATCAAACGACAGCGGTCGTCAAACTTTTAGAAACAAAACAAAACTTTAATTTAAAACAAGACAAAAACATGAAATACAAAAGTGAAATGTTACACTACCATTCCACCCAATAAAAATTTTTTGACTTGAGGTCAAAAAATTTAATCTGATTCAGCAGAAGAATCATTCGGCTCGTCCTGTTTATTAGGTTTCAAATCTTTAATGTGCCAAATACCTAAGTCAGTTCCATGAAGATCCTCCAATTGGTAAGTTATAGACGAAAGTTTCCTTTTGACTCGACACTCAATAAACCGAGGAGCTAGCTTTGAAAAAAAATGTTGCGTACCGGCAGACAAGACATAGTTTCTCTTCCAGACAACATCGCCCACATAAAGTTCTAGCGGTCTTTTGCGCAGATTATAAGATTTTGCGTTCCGTAGATAGGCTTTATGAATACGACTCTGAACTCGAGCAAAAACATCTTTTAAGTCTGTTAAAGTATTTGCGTATTCAACTCGCACATCTGACAAAATTTCGTCTCGAGGATTTCCATAAAAATCTCCCGATAAAGGAACATGACGACCAAAATTGAGAAATGCTGGACTATAGCCCGTAACTTCGTGAACAGAAGTGCGTATTGCCTGTGCAATTTGAGGAAGGTTTTGGTCCCAAGTCCGATGATTATCAGTGAGATATGACCGGATAGCAGTCTTGACCGTGCGGTTAGATCTTTCCACAAAATTCACTTGAGGGTCAAACTTTGCGTTGTACCACAATTTGGGTACAGAATATTTACGAAGAAGCTCAGTAAATTTGTTGCTAGTAAACTGAGTTCCATTGTCAACCATGACAATTTGGGGAACACCAAACAATATAAACACGTTTTCTTCCAGCAACTTCACAATTTTCGGAGCGGTAGCTTGCCGAAGAGGAAACAAAAGAAGGTATTTACTAAACCAATCGCAAACAGCTAAAATATAGTGATTGCCAGCAGAAGACGTAGGCAAAGGGCCCATTAAATCAATGGATATGCACTGCCATGGAAACTTGATTTTCTTCTCCGCGCCATAAAATCCTCGCGGGCCAAACGTACAAGCCTTTTGAGCTGCACAAATGCGACAATTGCGAACGTACTTCACCACGTCCTGACGCAAATGAGGCCAATAATACTCTTCAGCGATACGATTCATAGTTTTGCAAACGCCTAGATGCGCAGCAGTGGGTTCGTCATGACAAGATTGCAAAATTTCTTTACGACACTCAGTAGGTACAACAATTTTTCACGGAGACAAATTTAAAGGTAAAAAAGATTCAGAGTCAAAATGTTTGAAAATTAAATTATTTTCAACCCGGAAATCATGATATTGGTCAGGATTAGCCAAAATCTTTTCTCGTAAATGACAATACCATTTATTCTTAGTGTCTGACTAGGCTTCGAGAGCAGCTACTTCAAGAGGGGCACGAGAAAGAGCATCTGGGACAGAAAGTAATTTACCAGGACGATGAATAAGCTCAAAATCAAATTGCTGTAGCTGAACAGCCCAGCGAGCTAGTCGACCAACTGGATCCTGCATACGCATCAACCAAAGTAAGGAGTAATGATCCGTAATAATAGAAAAATGAACACCATCAATGTATGGTCGAAATTTTTGAACAGCAAAGACTACAGCGAGGCATTCTCGTTCAGTAGTTGAATAATTCCGTTCGGATTTATTCAAGGTACGGCTAATGTAAGCAATGGCATGCTCTGAGTCAGGTTCGTCTTCAGATTGAGCTAACACAGCACCGATTCCATAGTTTGAAGCATCAGTGTAAATTTTAAAAGGCTTCGAAAAGTCAGGACTAGCAAGTACAGGGGAGTTAACCAACAAGAATTTCAACTCATTAAAAGCTTTTTCAGAGGAATCATTCCACTCAATGACGTTTTTCTTTCGCTTTCCTTTAATAAGCTCGGTAAGCGGTGCAGAAAGACAAGCGAAATTTGGTACAAATCGACGGTACCAAGACGCTATTCCCAGAAATCTTTTAACCTCAGTTACAGTTTCAGGACGAGAAAATTTGGTTATGGCTTCGACTTTTTCAGGATCTGTACGAAGACCATCCTTGTCTACAATATAACCCAAGTACTTCAAAGAGGACAGACAAAACTCGCACTTCTTGGCATTAACCGTGAGACCCGCGGCTTCTAGCCGACGGTGAACTTCTGACAAAATTTCTACGTGTTTGTCAAAGGAAGAAGTGACAATAATTATATCGTCCAAATAAACAAAAGCGTATGGTTCCAGCTCAGGGCCAAATATACGATCCATCAGACGCTGTTGCGTCTGAGGCGCGTTACACAAGCCAAAAGGTAATCTAACAAATTCAAAAAGACCTCTACCAGGGACAGTGAAAGCAGTTTTCTTACATGAATTCTTTTCAAGTGGGATTTGCCAAAAAGCACTTTTTAAGTCAACGGAACTAATATATTTAGCATCTCTAAGCTTATCTAAAATTGACGAAACGAACGGTAAAGGATAAGCGTCTTTTTTGGTTACGGAGTTTAACTTACGACCATCAAAACAAAGTCTAATTTCGCCAGAAGGTTTAGTTACTAAAAGAACGGGACTGCTCCAAGGGCTATTGGAAGCACGAACAACACCTAAAGAAAGCATTCGATCCAACTCTTGATTAAGTTGTTTCAAACGAGCGGGAGAAAGTGGAAAATGACGTTGTTTAATGGGTAACGCGTCCCCAGTGTCAATTATATGTTTAACTAGATGAGTCCTACCTAAAGGTTTATCACCTAAAGAATTAAATTTATCAATAACAACATGTAATTGTTGCTGTTGGTGAAAATCAAGATACGATCTTGATTCAACAACAGAAATCTCAGGGCGTTTAGTCGTGAACCAATGATCTAAAGTAAAGTCAAGTTTCAAACCGGCTATTCTACAAAATCAACTCCCAAAATCAAAGAATGTCTAACCGAGGGAACAACTAAAACTTCCAGTTTGTACACAACATTATCAAACTCTAAAGACAAAATCAAGCTACCGAGGACACGATGGGTATTCCCATCAGCAGTACTTACGAAAGTATCTGCAGTACGAAGATTTTGCAACTCTTCGGCAGGTAACAATGTTAAACCTCTACGTCCTAAAATCGACCTAGTAGCACCAGTATCTAAAAAACAAATGACAGTTCGACCCGAAAATCGAGTAGAGATAAATGGTCGAGGATCACCACAAGAAACGGAAAATAAAGGTGCTACTTCGTCAGTAGCATGAAATTTTGCTACTTTATTAAGCAACTCGGCCCAGGAATGGGATTCTGAATGTGGGTCAGCGTTGATGAGGTTTCTGCTCGGACCGCTGACTTTCCGACACCTCGAAACTCGGTTTTTGGCTGACAGGAAGGACACCTAGTGGAAACAAAACCCGACTTGCCACAACGATAACAGAAAACATTTCTCTTCTGCTTGCACTCACGGTACGTGTGATTGGGCTGCTTACAATTCCAACACGTAAGGGTAGGCGATCGGTTAACAGGAGTTGTCTGTAATTCGGACACCTGTTGCCTAGATCTAGAGCTAGGAGAAGGGAGAACATAACTAAGGTCGGGCTCCAACAAAGAAGAATTTTTTGGTGGTGGACCTCGATAGTTTGCGACGTTAGTCTTCGTATCTTCAACACACATGCAGACCTGTATCAATTCTGTAATGGACGAAATAGACTGCAACGCACTCGCTCTTTGCAATGAAGGTAAAAGATTGCGAATAATCATGGCAACTCGAACCGATTCCTCAGGCGGAGATGTCAATCGAGAAAAAAGATTCTCCATGACGGCAATATAAATCTCGACTTTTTCAGTGGAGCCTTGAGTTCGAGCTCTGATTTCATCCTGCACGGCAAGTTCGTGATTCGCTGGCAAAAATGCGGCACGCAACCGAGAAACAAGTTCTGCCCATGAACTAACAGAAGTTTTCACTAACCGAAACTAAATACGAGCATTACCAGTGAATAATAACTCAGCGGCTTGTGAAAATAAAGACAAATGAGAGACTCCGCGGCTCTCAGCGAGTTCTTCGACCTGCTCAATAAAAGCATTCACACTACCAGTGCCATCAAATTTTAAGTTCCAGCGAGAAACTTGCGATTGGTAAGAAAAAGAACTAAAATCGGGGCCAGAAATAAAGGGATTGAAACGATTCTCTATTGAGGGGTGTTCAATTCGCGTAGAGACGAAATCAGGAGGTTGTACTGCTACTGGTTGATTAATTTGGGACATCTCTACAAAGAAAGGGTTACACGAATTTACATTTGACGAAAAATGTACCTCGCGAGTTAAATGTTCAGCACGGGGACTTTGCGGAGATGTAAAAGTTAAAGTTTCGTCTAATATTTGACGAAAGCAATTACAAGCAAGCGAGAGCGAGTCATAAAAAGGATTGGAACCAGTGTTCGAGGTAGGAAAAGACATTAAATCGGTATGACGGATGGATTCATAAATTAACATGAGCAAACTCTCTAGCTCCAAGCGATCTTGAGGCAATAACCGTTTAATACGGCCCTCCAAATGCTTTAGACGAGAAAGAATTTGTTCACGCCTACTAATATTAAAATCAAGTGACTGCAACATACCGATCAGCTCCTGGAACTTCCTTAGGCAAGTGTTTCTCTCCACGATATGATCATTCCAGTCATCAAAAACGGTAACCTCATTATTCCCGGTATTTATCAAACCATTTAAGATCCCTCGATTCAGTTCGGCATCTCCGTAATCTCTCTGTCCTCTAATTCTCAATTCGTAGACAATTTCATCGTGCAACAAGTGTGAGACATCCATCATGAAAATTTGGAAACAAACGTTAAATAATGAATTATATGCAAAATAAATATTAGTAAAAAAGAAAGGTTCAGAAACGTTAGTAGGGATTTATAAACAAATGATTTAGTGGAAATCAAATATTAGTGACAGCTCCACGTTGGGCGCCAAAATTTCTATCTACAACAGCTGATGAACTAAAAATCTTAAATATTTTACAAAAACTGACTTACCGGTTATAGATAGAATACTTTGGCTGCTTTGGTTAGTAGCGGCGGCTAGGTCGTGGATTTCTTTGGTATTGAACCAAATTAAAACTAGGTTTTTTTTTTGTGAGTAAAAAGACTAATAAATCCAAAATACCAAATAAAAGTAAAATAAACATTAATTGGGCGCCACCTAGTTTTAAATTTAGTTTCACACCAACTAGGAAGTGTGAAAATTGAATAAAAGAAGAGAATTTGGAGAATGACAAAAATTTTTAAATTTATTCAAACAAACTCGCAATCAAATTGAGAAATAAAAATATTGTTGGCCCTTACATAAATATTTGGATCCTCAACGTGAACAAAAATATTACAGCTATTGTCTTCTTCCGTGGGGACTCCTCGGACTTAACTTCCTCGTAGAGACACGTCACCAATGGTGAAAATAACGTCGCTGTTGTTTCCAAAGTCCAAGCTTTGATGACTGTTGGTAAGGGCGTCCACTCACGGTGATTAACTGATACCCAAAGCTTGAATGGAATCTGATAATTGAATTCGAGGATGGTGTTGGAGCCTGTCTTCCCGAGGTTCTTCACCTGGAGTACCACCACGGCTAAGGTCCCTGAAAAATTCATGGACCAACAATTGTTCTAACAATTTTTTTTTTACAAATATTTTATAAATCAAAATTGAAATAATTACAATTTTTTTTTTTTCGAAGGTTTTTAAATATCCAAAAATATATAATTTGACTCTAACTGACGTCAAAAAAAAGGTAATAAAATAACACAAAAGTAAACCCAAAATTAGTCCCAAAATTATTAGTAAGATCCCAAAAAATTCAAAATTTTCACAAAAATTTTAAATTAAAATATTTTTAAAATCTTAAATAAGAAATTTAAGAAACTCGAAATGAATCTAAATTTTCAACTAAAAATTAATGATTCTCAAAAAAATCAAGATAAGAACAGGCAAGGACAAATCAGATGCTGCAGCCACTTGAATCTAAATGGACTAAATTTGCAAAAGGAATGTCTCTCAAAGGATATGACTCAAAAATTAAATATTACAAAAATCTAAATCTCTGCTCAGGCTCGTTAGCTAGTGCAATAAATCAAAATTTAATAATGTCTACTAAAAGGACCAAATATTAATAACAATCAAAATGGTGTACAGTGAAGGTACGATTCACTTAAAATGAATAAAATTTAACACAAGTAGGTTCCAAAAAAAACGTAGATCAGTTGGATCAAAAATTTACAAAAATCTCTAAAAGCGAGACGAACTCAAACTAAATCCAACTATCTACCAAAAAACTAAAAAAGAAATTTGGAACATACCTGTGTAATTCGCTTCCACTAAGTACACCATGTGCTTAGAAAAATTTCAGACAATAAAAAATGTGCACTCAAATGCTACTAAATCTGAAGGTTACTAGCTATACGCACACGAACACCTGAGAGAGAGCTCGGCTACCGCGCGTCTCCGGTTTTAACCACAGTAGCAAGTGATAACAACTTACATTAAACAAAATCCCAAAATATAAAAAATATAAAGTTAATAAATATCAAAATAGTGAATAAATGCTCAAATAAATGAACGATAAATTAAATAGTCAAAAGGTAAATTTTTGTTACTATTTCTTTTATTAATTTAGGATTATTATTTAAATAATTTGAAATAAAAGAAAGTTACCTTGAACGACTCATCAAACGACAGCGGTTGTCAAACTTTTAGAAACAAAACAAAACTTTTATTTAAAGTAAGACAAAATCATGAGGTACAAAAGTGAAATGTTACACCATATGGATTGTGTTATATGCTTCTTGTAGTGATAGTTTGTGTAATTTCCTATTTATTAATTTATCTATTATGTTAGGATGAAAATTATTTGCAATTGCTATTTGTTTAAGGATTTTAATTTCGTTTTTTATTTCCAGGTTATCTAGTCCATAAGTTAACATTCTGTGGATGTGTGAATTGAAAACAGCTGATTTATGAGCGGAGCAATGATTTGAACTATTGTTAATGGAGTCTATTGTTTGAGTTGATTTTCTGAAAATTTTGAAGGTAAAATTATTGTTTATTTTGGCTATATTTATATCTAAGAAATTGATTGTATTATTAGTTTCTAATTCGATCGAAAAAGAGATATTTGGATGTAGATTATTGATTTTGTCAAAGAAAACGTTAAGTTCGTCAAGAGAACCTGTCCAAAAACAGAGTACATCATCCACATAGCGATACCAGAACTGAATGTGTTGTGTATAATCATTAAATAATTGAAAGATGTTTTCCTCAAACTTTTTCATAAAAATCTCGGCTAAAGTTCCGGAGAGTGGAGATCCCATAGCTAAACCTTCGGTTTGTTCATATGTGTTGTTATTAAAAATGAAAAAATTTTGTTTAAGACACAGTTTAAGTAAGTTTAGAAAGCTAGAGCAGATGTCGTCTGATAAAGGTGAATCAAATAACATTGATGATATTAAGGTGTTATTCTTGATGAATTCCTGAAAGATTGTAGTGATATGATTTCTCATGTTCATAGAGTCAAGTATACTAGATTAAAAAACAAAATTGCACGACTCACAAAAATTAAAAACATTACAAAATTAAACAAAACCCAAACAGAAGTTTATAAACATCACACATTCCACGATACAGTTAAAAACTTCACTAACATACATTTTAATAACAATGAACTCGACCTGCTCAACAAAGGTCTTAAATTTAATCCCACGAATACCCCCTCCAAAAAACAATTTGAGGAATTCGTCGCAAATATTGACAACATAGCAAGCTTAGCAAATGAAAAAGACATTTTATTAGATTTGATACATACAGTAGCTACATACAAAAAGAATAATTTCCCCACCAAAAATACGTCTACAAGTGTAAACATAACCACGAAAAACACCCTTATATTGTATGTATATTGTATGTATATGAGGGTTTTTTTAAGCGTTTTGTCGCTTTTTGTCAACGCGACCTAGAAGATCTATTGTGACATAGCCCTTACTTAGTTTTCCGGATGTAGATCCAGATTTTTGATGAAGCCGATTAGGCCTCAAGTACCTAAAGTACTAGTTTCGTGACATGTTTTACTTGCATTTTAGTGATGCAGGTTGTCAGCCTACAGTCTCTGCAAGGCCAGCACACACCGAGCCGTTGTGCGGCAACCCATCCAATTGGACAGGGCGGGCTATGTTGCTTATCTACACGATCAGACAAGACACGCCACGACCACACAACCGTACTGGCTGACAAAAACACCCTTAATGACATCAAAACTAAAATTAAAGAAAACAACTTGATAATAACTAAAGCAGACAAAGGCAACTGTATTTGTATTTTAAATATTGACAATTATGTTAACAAAGTAAAAGATTTCTTAAATACTAGTAATTTTAAAAAACTTAGAACAAATCCTACAAACTCTTTTATCACTAACATGAAAAAAGAAATAAAAAACCATACTGATTTCATAGAAATATATAATATAAAAAATTTAATACCGATGAACCCCAGAACACCAATCTTATACGGTCTTCCCAAAAACCACAAACCTAATTGTCCTATTAGACCGGTAGTATCTTTTATTGATTCACCTACTTACTTATTAGCAAAAGAACTTAATAATTTCATCACTAAAAATCCAAATTTCAAATCTAAATACTCGATAAAAAATACTCCCGATCTAATAGGTAAAATTAGAAATGTAAATAACGACAGAAACGGAATTCTAGTCTCTTTTGATGTAAACAATTTATTTACCAATGTTCCGATACAAGAAACTATCACCTTAATATCATCAATGTTATTTGATTCACCTTTATTAGACGACATCTGCTCTAGCTTTCTAAACTTACTTAAACTGTGTCTTAAACAAATTTTTTTCATTTTTAATAACAACACATATGAACAAACCGAAGGTTTAGCTATGGGATCTCCACTCTCCGGAACTTTAGCCGAGATTTTTATGAAAAAGTTTGAGGAAAACATCTTTCAATTATTTAATGATTATACACAACACATTCAGTTCTGGTATCGCTATGTGGATGATGTACTCTGTTTTTGGACAGGTTCTCTTGACGAACTTAACGTTTTCTTTGACAAAATCAATAATCTACATCCAAATATCTCTTTTTCGATCGAATTAGAAACTAATAATACAATCAATTTCTTATATATAAATATAGCCAAAATAAACAATAATTTTACCTTCAAAATTTTCAGAAAACCAACTCAAACAATAGACTCCATTAACAATAGTTCAAATCATTGCTCCGCTCATAAATCAGCTGTTTTCAATTCACACATCCACAGAATGTTAACTTATGGACTAGATTACCAGGAAATAAAAAACGAAATTAAAATCCTTAAACAAATAGCAATTGCAAATAATTTTCATCCTAACATAATAGATAAACTAATAAATAGGAAATTACACAAACTATCACTACAAGAAGCATATAACACAATCCATATAGAAACAATTGAAAGTTTAAGAATGAGCATTCCTTACATTGGCAACATTTGTTACAAAATTAAAAATATTTTCCACAAATTGAATATTGATATTGTATTTAAACCTATCACTAACCTAAAAAAACAATTATGTATCAAATTAGATAAACAAAGTCCCGTCGAATCATCTGGTGTTTACAAACTCATTTGTCAAAATTGTCAAGCGAACTATGTCGGTAAAACAGGACGCAACTTCTACACACGATTCAAAGAACACGCGCGCGTTTTGAACTCTAAATCCGGACACTCAACGTTTGCAGAACACATAATTGACACAGGCCACAATTTTAATATTTACAAAGATTTTGAAATACTCCATTTTCATAAGAACGGCAAAGTTCTCGATTTTCTGGAAAATCTAGAAATAAAAAAAAAACATTAAAAACCAATGATAACTTATGTCTAAACGACCAAACCACCTTAAGGCACAGCCCCCTACTGGAGATCCTTCTAAATTAAAATCTCCTTCCATTAAAGTTTTTTCCCTCGTTTT
The DNA here is from genome assembly GCA_035578165.1 of Stenolophus ochropezus. NCBI lineage: Eukaryota > Metazoa > Arthropoda > Insecta > Coleoptera > Carabidae > Stenolophus > Stenolophus ochropezus. Next base: position 1,606,155 of record JAQOWZ010000045.1, read on the forward strand.
TTGGTTCTTGCGCATACTTGTTCATTTTCAATTAAAAAACTTTTTCACTAGTCTCCATTTTTATTTGAGCGTCGCTGATATTGGTTTTAATTTTTTGCGTTCATTTATTAAAAAGTTTGTATTTTAATGAATTCTTACAACAAATTTCGTTTCTGCGCTATAAGTTTGTCGTTCCTGTAATCATTTTAGTGTAAGTTTCATATTTTATATTTTATACTAATTTTTTAAAAAGAATTTTTCAACCTGTTTAACACTTTTATTTTATAATAAGTTTTCTTGACTTTGTTTTACATACAAAAAATATTTTTTTTTAACAATGTTATGATATTTGTTCAATAATTTATAAATTTATTCATCTTCATATTGTACAATTATACATAAAATTTTCTTAACTCTTTTGTAGTCTCGCCGGTCTGAGGATGGTTACCCAGTAACCGAAACCGGTAACATTAAAAAATAAAGAGAACAGTGTGTTTAAGACTTGAGGTTCTACCTTCATCCCTTCCTTTCATAGAACACGCTTGGGTTACTACAGTCTACAATAAACTGACTGACTTCATTCACCGGTATATATTTTCTTTTTTCGATATCACCAGAATCTTCAAAGTACTTCCTTGTTGTAGTAAAAGATTTGTATAACTTTTTAAAATCACTTTGCTTTATTAAAAAAATTTCACTATCTTTATGCAGAATAAAACTGAATGATAAATCCACACACCCACAACTAGCTGATAAACCGCTGCTTATTAAAACATTATTTAAATGTAGTACTTTTTTTACTGTTACACTTGAGGTGCATTTCGGCAAAGTAATTTTAATTAGCATCATAATGCGATCAGAGCAGAAAACGAACTGAATAAACATTAAGTCGTATATCCCAAAAAGGTTAAAGTTTATCGTTAAAAATTGATTACAAAATGTTCAAGAAGTCCTTTGTTAATTACACGACATAGCAACACAAGTTTGCAGTTGTAATAATAATAAGCTGATATATTTCATCAGAAAATGTTCTAGAAGAATTTTATGTACTTCTTCATTAATTACACAACATAGCAACACAAAATTATTTAAAGGAAATATGTTTTTATCTGATAAAAATTATCAGTCGCCACTGGGACTCGAACCCAGGATCTCTGTCATTCTAAAAAACAACGCTTTACCACTGAGCCATAACGACAGGTGAAAATTATTTGTTTGCAGTTGTAATAATAAGCTGATATATTTCATCAGAAAATGTTCAAGAAGAATTTTATGTACATCTGCCAATGTGAGCTGATAAATTATTCAGATAAGTCTATAATTAGCTGATAGTTAACGCAATAAGGTTATCATATCAACTTGTTTACACTCGAAAACATCATTTCAACTTCAATTTCGCTGTGGACACAGCAACGACTAGTCGACGTCCTCGTTACATCTTAATACTTGGCCCCCGCCCCGTTAATTAGCTAAAAAATACACCTATATGACTGAAAACAGCCCACTTGTTCATTAAACAATAGCCGAAGACAGGTACCTACCTGTTAATTAATTAAACAATACACTTACCTTATACAGGTTAATAAAAACAATACACCTGACTGAAAACAGCCCACTTATTCATTAAACAATAGCCGAAGACAGGTACCTACCTGTTAATTAATTAAACAATACACCTACCTGATACAGGTTAATTAAAAGAATACACCTACCTGATACAGGTTAATTAAAACAATACACCTACCTGATACAGTTTAATTAAAACAATACACCTACCTGACCAGTCTCCCTCACCTGTATAGACTAAGGGTTGCTAAAGAAGGGGTTAGGGGTTGCTGAAGAAGGGGCTAGGGGTTGCTGAAGAAGGGGCTAGGGGTTGCTGAAGAACTAAGGGGCTAGGGGTTGCTGAAGAACTGCTGAAGAAGGTGCAAGAAGTTGCTGAAGAACAGCCTCTAAGGGGCTAGGGGTTGCTGAAGAGCTAAGGGTCTAGGGGTTGCTAAAGAACTGCCAAAGAAGGCGTTCAAAATCCCCTACCTGATACAGGTTAATTAAAACAACACACCTACCTCGATAAACCAGGTACTTAAGGTTGCTGAAGAAGGGGTTACTGAAGAACTGCCTCTAAGGCGTTGCTGAAGAACTGCCGAAGAAGTGGCTAGGGGTTGCTGAAGAACTGCCGAAGAAGGCCAAGAAATCCACCCCTAAGTCCTAAGGTGTTGCTGAAGAACTGGCTAAGGGTTGCTGAAGAACTGTTTAAGGGTTGCTGAAGAACTGCCGAAGAAGGGGTTCACACAGCCAAAATATCCAAGAAATCCACCCCTAAGTCTTAAGGGGTTGCTGAAGAACTGCTGAAGAGTGGTAGATCTGGATGACCACGGTCATCGAGCTAGGACGGTCATCGAGTTTGAGTTAGAATCCCTACAGCATATCTAATCTTTAGGATCTATATTATGGATGGTTTTAAGCATTGGACACGCAATAGTGACCAAAACATGGTATCAATCAGATAATAAACATTTAATTTTCAGGTGTCATTTTAATGAATACATTGTATATTGTAAGCTACATGGGCTGGATTCTGGAATACCTACCACACGTGAAATAGCAATTTTTTTATTGCAATGTTTTCTTTTAGCTAAAATATGATGAAGAATTATAAAATTCGGGCACGGAAGCAAATATTTATCCGATTTTTTACAAAATAAAGTCAGATTATACCTATTCTTGATGAATACGTTGTATATTGTAAGCTACATCGGCTGGATTCTAGAATACCCACCACACTTGAAATAGCGATTTTTTTGTTGCAATGTTTACTTTTAGCTAAAATATGACGAAAAATTAGAAAATTCGGGCGCGGAAGCAGATAATTATATATGTTTTTACAAAAATAAAGTCAGATTTTACCTATCCTTGAAATGGATATTTTTGTTAAAACATTCATATTCATGCTTTAGGATCTATACTATGGATGATTTTAAGCATTGGACATGCAAAAGTGACCAAAACGTGGTACCAATCAGATAATAAACATTCAATTTTCGAGTGTCATTTTAATGAATACGTTGTATGTTGTAAGCTAAATGGGCTGGAATCTAGAATACCTACCACACTTGAAATAGCAATTTTCTTGTTGCAATGTTTTCTTTTAGCTAAAATATGATAAAGAATTATAAAATTCGGGCGCGTAAGCCAATATTTATATGATTTTTTACAAAAATTTAATCAGATTTTACCTATTCTTGAAATGGATATTTTTGTTATAACATTCATATTCATGCTTTAGGATCTATACTATGGATAGTTTTAAGCATTAGACATGCAAAAGTAACAAAAACGTGGTACCAATCAGATAATAAACATTCAATTTTCGGGTGTTATTTTAATGAATAAGTTGTATATTGTAAGCTACATGGGCTGGATTCTAGCATACCTACCACACTTGAAATAGCATTTTGCTTGTTGCAATGTTTCCTTTTAGCTACAATATGATGAAGAATTACAAAATTCGGGCGCGGAAGCATATATTTATATGAATTTTTTACAAAAATAAAGTCAGATTTTACCTATTCTTAAAATAGATATTTTTGTTAAAAATTTCATATTCATGCTTTAGGATCTATACTATGGATGGTTTTAAGCATTGGACATGCAAAAGTGACCAAAACGTGGTTCCAATCAGATGATAAACATTCAATGTTTTGGTGTTATTTTAATGAATACGTTGTATATTGTAAGCTACATGTGCTGGATTATAGAATACCTACCACACTTGAAGTAGCATTTATCTTGTTGCAATGTTTTCTTTTAGCTAAAATATGATGATGAATTATAAAATTCGGGCGCGGAAGCAAATATTTATATGATTTTTTACAAAAATTAAATCAGAATTTACCTATTCTTGAAATGGATATTTTTGTTATAACATTCATATTCATGCTTTAGGATCTATACTATGGATGGTTTTAAGCATAGGACACGCAAAAGTGACCAAAACGTGGTACCAATCAGACAATAAACATTCAATTTTCTGATGTTATTTTAATGAACACGTTGTATAATGTAAGCTACATGGGCTGGATTCTAGAATACCTACCACACTTGAAATAGCAATTTTCTTGTTGCAATGTTTTCTTTTAGCTAAAGTATGATGAAGAATTATAAAATTCCGGCGCGGAAACAAATGTATATATTATTTTTTACAAAAACAAAGTCAGATTTTACCTATTCTTGAAATAGATATTTTTGTTAAAACATTCATATTCATGCTTTAGGATCTATACTATGGATGGTTTTAAGCATTGGACATGCAAAAGTAACCAAAACGTGGTACCAGTCAGATAATAAACATTCAATTTTTGGTTGTCATTTTAATGAATACGTTGTATATTGTAAGCTACATGGGCTGGATTCTAGAATACCTACCACACTTGAAATAGCAATTTTCTGGTTGCAATGTTTTCTTTCAGCTAAAATATGAAGAAGAATTAAAAAATTTAGGCGCGGAAGCAAATATTTATATGATTTTTTACAAAAATTATGTTAGATTTTATCTATTCTTGAAATGGATATTTTTGTTACAACATTCATATTCATGCTTTAGGATCTATACTATGGATGGTTTTAAGCATTGAACATGCAAAAGTAACCAAAACGTGGTACCAGTCAGATAATAAACATTCAATTTTTGGTTGTCATTTTAATGAATACGTTGTATATTGTAAGCTACATGGGCTGGATTCTAAAATACATACCACACTTGAAATAGCAATTTTCTTGTTGCAATGTTTTCTTTTAGCTAAAATATGATAAAGAATGATAAAATTCGGGCGCGGAAGCAAATATTTATATGATTTTTTACAAAAATAATGTCAGATTTTACCTATTCTTGATGATTACGTTGTATGTTGTAAGCTACATGGACTGGATTCTAGAATACCTACCGCAGTTCAAATAGCAAATTTCTTGTTGCAATGTTTTCTTTTAGTTAAAATATGATGAAGAATTATAAAATTCGGGCGCGGAAGCAAATACTTATATGATTTTTACAAAAATAAAGTCAGATTTTACCTATTCTTGAAATGGATATTTTTGTTAAAACATTCATATTCATGCTTTAGGATCTATACTATGGATGGTTTTAAGCATTGCACATGCAAAAGTGACCAAAACGTGGTACCATTCAGATAATAAACATTCAATTTTCGGATGTCATTTTAATAAATACGTTGTACATTGTAAACTACATGGGCTGGATTCTAGAATAACTACCACACTTGAAATAGCAATTTTCTTGTTGCAATGTTTTTTTTAGGTAAAATATGATAAAGAATTATAAAATTCGGGCGCGGAAGCAAATATTTATATGATTTTTTACAAAAATTATGTTAGATTTTATCTATTCTTGAAATGGATATTTTTGTTACAACATTCATATTCATGCTTTAGGATCTATACTATAGATAATTTTAGCATTGAACATGCAAAAGTGACCAAAACGTGGTACCAATCAGATAATAAACATTCAATTTTCGGGTGTCATTTTAATGAATACGTTGTATATTAATAATAATAATAATAATATTAATAATATTTATTGTGTTTAAAATATTACAAAACATATCTTAAGGTCAAATACAATTTTAATTATGATTAATTAAGAGACAAGCAATAGTAACATATGTATATTACATTTTACAATAATCGAAAAATTCATATATACTGTAAAAGCAGTTTGAAATTATGATTTGTTTTACTTTTCGTTTAAACAAATTTGGTGGATTATTTTTTAACTCGGTATTTAGTTTATTAAATAAGTTCGGTCCCCAGTATTCAACACTGCTTTTACATTTGTTAAGTTTAACAAATTTTGTTATTATATTGTTTTTTGATCTAGTTTCATAGTTATGTTGATCAGAAAGTGTTTGGTATATATTCATGTAGTTTTTGACTTATAGTAAACATTGATATATAAATATACAAAGGAGAGGCATTATTTTAAAATTTTGAAATAATGCTTTACAATGTGTTCTTGGATTTACTTTAGCAATAATTCGCACAGCTTTTTTTGCAACCTAAAGAGGTTATTAGTTTGATTACAGGAACCCCATATCAATATTCCATATGTAAGACGTGTGTGACAGATTGCAAAATAGGCTGTTAATAGGGACTCATTAGGTGAAACTAGTGATAATTTGCACAAAGCATATACAGAGGATGCCAATTTATTGGAAAGTTTGTTAACATGAAACTGCCAATTCATATCTGCACTAATGTATAAACCTAATACTTTTGCAAGTGGTACACTTTCTGGTATATCCACTTTTTTGTTTGTGATCATCATATCCTGAGTTTGATTTAAATTAAGTTTAAGTTTATTAGCTGAAAACCATCTTTCTGCACAGTTTGAAATTTGCTTAAATTGAATATTGGCATCGTTCAAAGAAATACAATCTTTTAAGAAAGTCTCCAATATTTATTGTTTTTAAATCAGAAAAATTACCAATAAATGATACTGTCTAAACTCTATTTGCAAGGTATGATTGGATTAATTCTAATGGCAGGCCTCGAATTCCATAGTAATTTAATTTAAGCAATAAAATTTCATGTGACATGCAATCAAAGGCTTTTGATAAATCGCAGAATGTTGAAGTTAATGAACCACCTTCGTCTAATGTATTATATATTATTGATATTATTTGTAATAAAGTATCATTTGTTGATTTATTACGTCTGAAGCCATACCGACAGTCTGTTATAATATTATTTTTTTCTAGATATTTTGTAATTCTTCCATGAAGTAGTTTTTCAAAAAATTTTGAAATAATAGGAAGAAGAGAGATGGGTCTGTAATTACCTACATCTGTACCATCACCTTTTTTAAACATTGGTATAATTTTAACAATCTTTAAAAATTGGGGAAGACGCCAGTACAAAAACTATGGTTAATTATATAGCAAAGAGGTTTGCATATAATACATCCAATTTTTTTAGTTACGCAAACATTAAAGTTATAAATGTCTTTAGTGGTATTATTTTTTAGGTTCTTGATTATGGTTTCAATTTCTTTTTCGGTAGTTGGTTCTAAATAAAAGGAATTTGGGCTATTTACATTGGACTGTTTAATTAATTCTTCTGCAGTGTAAGATGATGCAGGGATGGAATTTATAATTTGTTGACCTACATTTAAAAAATAGTGATTAAATTCATTGCATGTCATATTTTTATTTACATCTGTCTGATTTCTCGACCGATTTAATTCTTTATTGATTATGCTCCATAAAGATTTACTTTTATTATCGGCATTAATAATTTTGTCATTCTTGCAATTTATTTTGGCTTCTTTAATTTTTTTCCTATAAATTTTTTCATATTTAATGTAAATATATTGTAATTGAGGATATAATTTGGAATCAACATAAATAAAACCGAGCGTTTCTCTGATATATTGGAGCTCTAAATTAAACCATTTATGACATTTCACTTCTTGTTTTTTTCCTTCTGTATGGAAAACACGACTGAAAAAGTTAGTACAATGTATTGTGAAACAAAGTATAGCTTTGATCCGCATCCTCACATGTAAAGATGTGGTTCCAATTTACTTGCTCTAGTTTTTTAATATAATGTTGCAGGCCTTGCTCGGTTATTGGTTGGCGGTATATGTTAGGATTTTCATTAGATTCTATTTCATGTGTGTGTGTTGTAAATATGTGGTGGCTTGACACCTCTAAGAGGTTACGCCGCTTCTTTGAAGCTTTCTAGATCCTTTATTTTGGGGGGGATCAGTCCTCATTTCATATAGTTTTTCTTTTTAGATTTTCTTGCAGATGTTCTTCCATTCTATCCTATTCCTGGTCTTTTCCTGCCAATTTTTAATTCCTATGTTTCGTAAATATTCTAATACTTCTTGTTTCCACTTCGATCTGGGGCGACCGCGTCTTCTCTTCCCCGCTGGTTCCCATTTCATAATTGTTTTTATTATATCTGTTTCTGCTGCTCTCTCCATGTGTCCTAACCACTTAGCTCTCTGTTGTTTAATTTTTCTGACTATGTCTTCTCCCTGTAACTCTTCTTCTATTTCGCTGTTCATTCTTATCCTGTACTCATTTTCTTCTATTTTAACGGGTCCTAAAATTACTCGCATTATTTTTCTTTCCATGATTCTGAGTTCTTCTTCATCTTTTTTTGTCATCGTCATTGTTTCTGCGGCATACAATACAATGGGTCTTATTATTGTTTTATATATTCTTACTTTGGTTGTTTTTGTAAGACTTTTGTTTGTTAACAATTTTTTATTTGCGTGGAAGGCTCTGTTTGCTGTTATTATTTTTTCTTGAATTTCTGCTTCTCTTTCTCCTTCACTTGTAATTGTACAACCCAAATATTTAAACTTATTTACTTCTTCAAAAGAATAGTCACCTATTTTAATTCTTCTATTTCCTGTTTTTCTTTCCGATGCGCATTATTTTTGTTTTACTTTCATTTATTTGTAGGCCCATTTTGTCTCCTTCTGTTACTATTTCTTTTACCATTTCATTCATAATTCTCCTATTTTTCGTTATAATTGCTAAGTCGTCCGCATACGCAATTATTTGTCCTCCTCGGGTTCTTAGTGTTCCTTTATTAATATTTCTTAGGACGTGTTCTAGTGCCAGGTTAAATAAAGTTGCTGACAGTGCATCTCCCTGCCTTACTCCCTTGTTTGTCTTAAATTCTTCTGTTTCCCCTTTTTGGGTTCTAACACTAGTGGTTGTTGCTTCTAACGTCATTATTACCAGTCTCCTTAGTTTTGATTCTATTCCAAGTTCTTTTAAGGCTGTTATAAGCTTTTCTCTTTTGATAGAATCAAAGGCTTGCCGGAAGTCGATGAAGAGGATTTCTATGTCAATTTGATGTTCATAGGTTTTTTCTATTACTTGTTTTAGCGTATGAATGGCGTCCGTTGTCGATCTGCCTTTAACGAAACCACATTGATGTTGTCCTATTATATTTTTCGTTACTTTTGTTAATCTTTTCTGTATTAATGTTGATGTTAGTTTATAAGCTGTATTTAGTAATGATATTCCTCTATAATTTTGTGTTTGTTGCTGATCGCCTTTTTTGTGTATTGTTACTATTTGTCCGGACTGCCATTCTGTTGGTATTTTTTCTTCTCTCCACACTTGACTAATAATGTTATATATTTCTTCATGCAACCTATCTCCTCCATACTTTATTAATTCTATATTAATTCCATCTTTCCCTGGAGACTTTCCATTGCGACAGTTTTTTATTATTTCTTTGACCTCTTCTAGTGTTGGTTCTTCTGTTGCATCTTCATCTGATTCACTTTCATCTCTTATTTTTTCCTCTTGTGTTGGGTCTGATAATATAGTTTTAAAATATTCCATCCACACTTGTTTGTACTGTTGTTCATTTTCCGTTATTCTTCCATTTTTATCTTTTATACCATAAGCTTTATTTTTATAAGTTCTGTTTTGTTCATTTATTTTTTGATAAAATTGTTTAGAGTTTCTGTTCTTCCTGTCGTTTTCAATCTCTTCCATTTTTCTGTCTATCCACTCTCTCTTTGTTTTTCTTATGGTCTTGTTACATAGTTTTCTAATTTCCTCATATTTCTCTCTATCTGTAGTTTTGTTTGTCTGGATCCATTTAAGCCTGGCTAAGTTTTTCTCTTTTACTATTTCATAACATTCTATGTTAAACCAATCCTTTTTATTTTTTCTTCTTTCATTATTTATACATTTTTTTGCGGTTTTATTAATACAATCTTTTACGTTGGTCCACTTAATCTCTACGCTATTTTCCTTATTATTATGTCTTTGTAGTTGATATTCCATCTCTTCTACATATTGTTCTTTTATAATTTCGTTATTGAAATTTTCAACACACCATTTATCTACTTTGTACTTATTTCTGCCATGTATTTTTATTTTTTGTTTTAAAGTTGCAGTAACCATGAAGTGATCGGAGTCGGCACACGCCCCTCTATACGTTCTTACATCAGTAATGGATGATTGTTTCCTTTTTGATATTAGTATATGATCGATTTGTGTTTGTATTTCCTGGTTCGGTGCTGTCCATGTTATTTTATGTAACTTCTTGTGTTTGTGTTTGGTACTACTAATTATCATATTTGTTCTTGTCGCTAATCTACAAAGCCTTTGTCCATTATTGTTAGTTTTTTCATGTATTGTGTTGTAAATAGAATACCAAAATAATCAGATATGTGGGGATTGATCACTTTCGCATTATACATATTAGATTTAAGATTTGTTAATACATTGTCAATACAGCTTTTAGAGTTTTTATCTATTCTAGTATAATCAAATATCGTTTGTTGCAAACCATAAGAATTTATTAAGTTTAGGTAATTTATTTTGTGAATACTGTCATCACGTAAATTAATGTTAAAATTTTCAGTAATTATAATATTTTCCTTCCTATTACTTAATTTATGTAATACACTATCAAAATTTTTTAGAAACATATTTAAATCTCCTTTGGTGGTCTGTATACATTTATAATTATGCAATTTATATTTACAACTTTTATGGCTGAAAGTTCACAATGTAGTTCGACACAAAAGTCTTCTACCCACTTGAATTTAATAAATGATAAGTCATTTTTTACGTAAGTGATTACACCTCCATGCGTATGTTTATTTCTACAGAAATAATTCGCCACTTTGTATCCATCTAGACAAAAACAGTTGATTTCTTCATGTTGAAGCCAGTGTTCTGCTAGGAAAATTATATATGTATCACTTTTGAGTATGTGTTTCACGAGAGCATCTAATTCATAAATTTTATTTCTCAAGCACTGTATATTTATGTAGAACACGGTAGTGGTTTTATTAAATGTTTTGGTGATTTTTTTCATTGTTGACGTTTAAGAAAAAACCGACGCATCAGGCCAAAATTCCGGACTGTAGATTTCATCCTAGATGGACATAGGAAACCCAAGTTTAAACGAGGCGTAATTCCCTTTCGATTTAAGTTTTTCACATTGAAATTTTACATTTGGTTTGGCGTTGTTGAGGTAAGTTAACAATTGTGTTGTTGTTGTGTCTTCAGCCAGGCAATAAACATGAAGCCACCCTATTTGTGGATTGGCTTTTAGTAATTCGTTATTATTTTTATTTTTTTGTTCCTTTTTTTCATTGTATTTTGGGAGTTGAAATCCATCTGTTTCTGTGTCAGGGTCAATTGGCCCAGCCATCAGTTTATCATTCTCATGTTCATTCAAATTGTCAACAGACGTGTTAGATCATACCTGATGAACAATATTGTTAGACTTTGGATGCTGCCGCTGGTCTTCACCTTGAGTCTCTTTGATTTTATCTTGTTTTTGTTTATCAGGTGCTACCTGTTGGTGGTCAGTTGTATTTATTGTTTCTGTAGATATTTGTTTTTTGGATTTCTGCACATTTTGGTTTGCATTTGTGCTACTTTTTTCACATGCTATTTTAACTTTATCGATTTCATTCATTAGGGTAAAACATTTTGTCTCCATTTCTTTATACAATGCTTTATAGGTAGCGCACTTACCTTGTAATAAGAAATACGCCTTTTCAATTGCTTGATATTTTATTACTAATATAGGAATTGGAGTTGTTTTATCACCGCAAATCTTGCAAATCCATTTTCCTTCTTCATGATTTTCACTCACATTTCCACATTTATGGTGATAGTTGACTTCACAGGACGTACATTGTACTCCGTTTTTCACTCTGTTTTTACATTTTTCGCACTTAAAATTTCCGAAATTATTTAATAACTCACTAAGACCACTTTCATCATTCGCCATGTTTGACAATAACAATTCAAATATATTGTAAGCTACATGGGCTGGATTCTAGAATACCTACCACAGTTGAAATAGAAATTTTCTTGTTGCAATGTTTTATTTTAGCTAAAATATGATGAAGCATTATAAAATTCGGGCGCGGAAGCATATATTTATATGATTTTTTACAAAAATATAGTCAGATTTTACCTATTCTAGAAACGGATATTTTTGTTAAAACATTCATATTCATGATTTAGGATCTATTCTATGGATAATTTAAAGCATTGGACATGCAAAAGTGACCAAAACGTGGTACCATTTAGATAATAAACATTCAATTTTCGAGTGTCATTTTAATGAATACGTTGTATGTTGTAAGCTACATGGGCTGGATTCTAGAATACCACCACACTTGAAATAGCAATTTTCTTGTTGCAATGTTTTCTTTTAGCTAATATATGATAAAGAATAATAAAATTCGGGCGCGTAAGCAAATATTTATATGATTCTTTACATAAATTACATCAGATTTTACCTATTCTTGAAACGGATTTTTTTGTTAAAACATTCATATTCATGTTTTAGGATCTATACTATGGATGGTTTTAAGCATTGGACATGCAAAAGTGACCAAAACGTGGTACCAATCAGATAATAAACATTCAATTTTTGGGTGTCATTTTAATAAATACGTTGTATATTGTAAGCTACATGGGCTGGATTCTACAATAACTACCACACTTGAAATAGCAATTTTCTGGTTGCAATGTTTTCTTTTAGCTAAAATATTATGAAGAATTATAAAATTCGGGCGCGAAAGCAAATATTTATATGATCTTTTACAAAAATAAAGTCAAATTTTACCTATTTTTGAAATGGATTTTTTTGTTAAAACATTCATATTCATACTTTAGAGTAGATATGCTGTAGGAATTCTAACTCAAACTCGATGACCGTCCTAGCTCGATGACCGTGGTCATCTAGATCACCACTCTTTAGCAGTTCTTCAGCAACCCCTTAAGACTTAGGGGTGAATTTCTTGGATTTTTTGTCTTTGTGAACCTCTTCTTCGGCAGTTTTTCAGCAACCCCTAGCCAGTTCTTCAGCAACCCCTAGCCAGTTCTTCAGCAACCCCTCAGGGCGGGATTTCCTGGATTTCCTGGCCTTCTTCGGCAGTTCTTCAGCGACCCCTAGCCCCTTCTTCGGCAGTTCTTCAGCAACGCTTTTAGCAACCCCTTCTTCAGCAACCTCAAGTACCTGGTTTATCCAGGTAGGTGTGTTGTTTTAATTAACCTGTATCAGGTAGGGGATTTTGAACGCCTTCTTCGGTAGTTCTGCAGCAACCCCTAGCCCCTTAGTTCTTCAGCAACTCCTAGCCCCTTAGAGGCTGTTCTTCAGCAACCTTTTGCAACTTCCTCAGCAGTTCTTCAGCAACCCCTAGCCCCTTAGTCCTTCAGCAACCCCTAGCCCCTTTGTAACTTAGCTTTCGAAAGGATCTTGGCGTCATCCAACTGTAGCACGTCCTTTCAATAATTCCATTACTACCAACTTGTACCATTCTTACAGGACCTCTGCTACCAGTTTGTGACCCTCTCCTTAAGCAAGCAGGTATTACAAAATATATTTAAATGGGTTCTTTGTCAGACCGGATACGGAGCAAGTATTAGGAGATGGATATTGAATTAAATAGAATACTCACATTTGTATAAAAATATAAATAATATAATAAATAATGGTTTACAATTGGTTTGGTCTCCATTGACACTTCTGTCCACCACCGCCGTCTACCACTGACTATACCACTCTACTTCTCTTTCACTTCTCTGTCTTTCTGTCTCTTTTTACAACCATTACCTTATACTATATATACTATGAACAAGTACTAAGTCAGCAAATATTAGTTTTACCTTTACACAACACTATTTATGAATTACATCCATTTCCTACTTACATAATTGGTGCCACTAGAATGTGCTGACTTAGACTTGTTACACCTTCTTCAGCAACCCCTAACTCCTTCTTCAGCAACCCCTGGTTTATACAGGTGAGGGAGACTGGTCAGGTAGGTGTGTTGTTTTAACTAACCTGTATCAGGTAGGTGTATTGTTTTAATTAACCTGTATCAGGTAGGTGTATTCTTTTAATTAACCTGTATCAGGTAGGTGTATTGTTTAATTAATTATCAGGTAGGTACCTGTCTTCGGCTATTGTTTAATGAACAGGTTGGCTGTTTTCAGTCAGGTGTATTGTTTTTATTAACCTGTATAAGGTAGGTGTATTGTTTAATTAATTAACAGGTAGGTACCTGTCTTCGGCTATTGTTTAATGAACAAGTGAGCTGTTTTCAGTCATATAGGTGTATTTTTTAGCTAATTAACGGGGCGGGGGCCAAGTATTAAGATGTAACGAGGACGTCGACTAGTCGTTGCTGTGTCCACAGCGAAATTTAAGTTGAAATGATGTTTTCGAGTGTAAACAAGTTGATATGATAACCTTATTGCGTTAACTATCAGCTAATTATAGACTTATCTGAATAATTTATCAGCTCACATTGGCAGATGTATATAAAATTCTTCTTGAACATTTTCTGCTTATTATTACAACTGCAAACAAATATATATCAGCTTATTATTACATATGCAAACAAAAATTTTGTGTTACTATGTTGTGTATTTAACGAAGAACTTCTAGAAAATTTTCCTTAGTCTGTGAACTATCAGTTCATTGCGGACTGATCTATAACCACAATGACGTCTATGCAACTTGTAAAAATATCAATGGCGGTGCAAAAACACCTCATTGAACGATTGAATGTAAGTTATAAATTTATTAGTATTTTAAATGTAACATTTATAATTTGACTTAATATTTATAATTTGACTTTGTTTATTATATATATATATATATATATATATATATATATACATATATATATATATATATATATATATATATATATATATATATTTCAGATGCTTGATATTGACTGTATAGAATTAAGTAAGTTGTTTCTACCGGAGGCAACCTGCATCTATGCGGGTGAGGTAGACGACATCCTGTGGCCACTCTAATTATGGAGGAGTAACAAAGTTGTCTATGTCATTCTGAGGAGTAACAAGGTTGTCTATGTCTATGTCTACGTGTAAATGTATGTATGTATGTATTATCTATTTTTTAAATATTGTAAATTACGAGTAATTATATTTAAAAAATATTTCAAAATAATTTAATATTTTTTTCTTTTGGTTCAGAACTGAAATATATAAAAAAGAATGTCATAATATAAATTTACATGAATTAACATTTGCAAACAAATAATTTTGTGTTTCTATGTTGTATAATTAACAAAGAACTTCGAGAACATCTTGTAATCAATTTTCAACGATAAACTTTAACCTTTTTAATATATAACTAGCGAATTCTCGGCTACGCCGAGCATTCCCTAGAGCTCCACTGTCAGTGCAAAAAAACAAATGCCGATCGACATGAAACAATTATTTCATATTTGCACGTCAGGCCTCACCAAGACCTTTCATTAGATTGCAAACACGATATACTTCCAATAATTTTTTGCAAAAAACAAAAGCCGGTCGACATGAAATATTTTTGTCATTTATGTACCCCAACCCTCACCGAGACCTTTCATTTGATACTAAACACGACGTACTTCTGACAACTTTCTACATAAAACAAAAGTCGATCGACATTAAACATTTTTATCATATCTGCACGCTAGCCCACACCAAGACTTTTCATTTGATACCAAACACTATATACTTGTGACAACCCTTTGCAAAAAACAAAAGCCGATCGACATAGCACATTTTTTGTCAATTCTGCACGCTAGCCCTCTCCGAGACCTTTCATTTGATACCAAACACGACATACTTCTGACAACTTTTTGCATAAAACAAAAGCCGATCGACATGGAACATTTTTGTCAATTCTGCACGCTAGCCCTCAACGAGACTTTTCATTTGATACTAAACACCACACACTTCTGACAACTTTTTGCAAAAAACAAATACCGATCGACATAGCACATTTTTATCAATTCTGCACGGTAGCCCTCTCCAAGACCTTTCATTTGATATCAAACACGATATACTTCTGACAACTTTTTGCAAAAAACAATAACCGATCGACATAGTACATTTTTGTCAATTCTGCAGGCTAGCCCTCTCTGAGACCTTTCATTTGATACCAAACACGACACACTTCTGACAACTTTTTTGCATAAAACAAAAGCCGATCGACATGGAACATTTTTGTCAATTCTGCACGCTAGCCCTCAACGAGACCTTTCATTTGAGACCAAACTCGACATATCTTTGAGAAATTTTTGCAAAAACAAAAGCCGATCAACATTGACCTTTTTTCTTAATTCATTTTTCATTTGATACCAAACACCACATACTTCTCACAACATTTTCCAAAAAACAAAAGCCGTTCGATATAGAATATTTTTGTTCATTCTGCACGCTAGCCCTCATCGTGACCTAGCCTAATATAACATTCACTGTCTTCAGTAACGTTCATTTGGGAATATTTGTTCTTTGTTTAGTTACTTTATTAAACATTTGGCAACATTGACTTTTGTAATGCGAAAATACCCAAACACGACATTTTTTTTGACAACATTTTGCAAAAAAAAAATTCTAATCTTCGTAGAACATTTTTGTCATTCGTGTACACCAGTCCATATTGTGTCGTTTCCTTAAAACTCAAGCACGACCTACTTCTAACAACTTTTTACGAAAAACAAATGCAGATCGACATGACTCATTTTTTTGTCATTTTAAAACTGGCCCTTATGGTTTCCTTTCTTTTGAAAACAAACACAGAAAAGTATTCAATTTATTTTATTTAGGAATATTTGATTTTTATTTAGTTACTTTATAATTTGGCAACACTGTTTCTATTAAAAAATAGTTGTTAATTTTTAAATTTATAAATTAATATTGTCAACCTTAATACAACTGCCACCGTCTTCAGTGAAGTTAGTTTAGGAATATTTGGTTTTAATTTAGTTACATCATCACACATTTGGCAACATTGACTTTTGACATTGGAAACGTCAAAATTTATATTAATTAAATACGTTATGTTTTAAATTTAAATTAGTTGTGACACCTTTGCTCAAGTCTATTATTCATGACACTGTTTTTAAATCTTTGATATCAATGTTCTATTAAAAGATACAATCATTTAAAGTTCATAGACAGATTGTCAAAAGTGACGGATGACTACGTGATTCTTTTTAAATGTAGACACGGGCTCTGGGATCCATTGTTTCAAGGTGCCAATTTTGCACAGTTTAAATTATTTTAAACAAAAACCACTCACAGTAAAAATATGAGATCCCCAAAAGGCACTCCAGCACATTAGACCCTACAACTTGAAAAAAAAAATTAAAATGATTACATAAATGCTTTAACCTGTTGCCCCGAGGTAAAAATTTGTCGATGCTCTTGATTATTTAAAATATATATAGATAGTGAATCTACCAAAATAGTATATGACTAGCGAATTCTCGGCTACGCCGAGCATTCCCTAGAGCTCCGCTGTCAGTGCAAAAAACAAATGCCGATCGACATGAAACAATTATTTCATATTTCCACGTCAGGCCTCACTAAGACCTTTCATTAGATTGCAAAAACGATATACTTCTAAAATTTTTTTGCAAAAAACAAAAACCGGTCGACATGGCACATTTTTGTTAATTCTACACGCTAGCCCTCAACAAGACGTTTCATTTGAGTCCAAACTCGACATAACTTTGAGAACTTTTTGCAGAAAACAAAAGCCGATCGGAATGGGACATTTTTGTCAATTCTGCACGCTAGCCCTCAACGAGACCTTTCATTTGAGACCAAACTCGACATACTTTTGAGAATTTTTTGCAGAAAACAAAAGCCGATCGGAATGTAACATTTTTCTCAATTCTGCACGCTAGTAGATAATGAATCTATCAAAATAGTATATGATGTTTATATCGCTGAATTCAGAAAAAAATGCACGTTGTGTCCCGTATTTTGAGAACCACAGGTCAAAAAAAAGTTTTTTTTGCTCTTTGTATTAGTCTTGTAAAATGGTGGTTCTTTGCTAATTTAACCAACCTCGTAGCTCTTATAGTTCTCGAGATAGAAATGGTGGCACGCTTAAATGGAACAGCCTGTATATGAACTACTCACACATAACTTATCAAATAATATCATATATTTAATATTCCAACTTTGGAAATTGATGAATTTTTTTCACACTCTTCTACGGGGGGTGCTACTATGTGGTAGACCTAGAAACATTTGTTGTAATGTATATTATTTATTTATAACACGTTCAAAGCGGCACGCGAGACCGTTTAGGAAATAAATAAAAATACATGTTGATAAATAAATGAAATTATAGAGATTTTAAATTTCCCGCGCTTAGGGATTTTGAGATACAACTGTTTAATCATCAAAATACATAAGAAGAAAAGATTGAAATAATACGTTTAACCCAATTTTATGTATTTTTATTATACCTTAGCAAAATTTGTAGTTTCATACAATACATTAAGTTTGACAGCATAACTGTCATCACTTGACACAATAAGTATGAAGTTAGTTAAAGAATATATAAAAATGTATTATTTTGAAAATAATTATCTATTTTATAAATATAAATAATGTGAAATAACATATCAAAATTTATAAACTGATACATTTTTATATTGCCAAAAAAAACAAGATTATATTCATGTTTTTCTGTTGCTATGTTCATTTATATATTTATGAAGCTGAATTATATATGTATTTATCTACAACTATTGTTATTGTTATTAATAATTTATTTTTTATTATAAATATCAATTTAAATGATTATAAAAGTATAATAAATACAATTTGAAGTTATTTTGAAATTTAAGTGCTGCTCTAGCGCCATCTGTTGAGGTATATATGAACTACTCACACATAACTGAAAATTTATATGCCTGTTAGTTGTAGATAAAGTGACTAATTTTTATACGTTCTTTTGCATTATTTCTTAATGAAAACATGAATTTTCGTGCAGTACAATCACATACAAGTTCGACTAAGAGCAGATGCCATCAGCTGATAATCAGACGAACTACTCGGTGAATATTTGGTTTGAAAAGGTGTTTATTGTTTCATACATCAGTTACAAATGGATAAATGGATAGATACTTTGTTTATGTAAACGTTTACATCTGAGAAATCATCTCATTTCATTATAAAATACTACAGAATTTTGAAAAATGTAATTTCTATTGTAATCAAATGTTTTCCTCAGAAATGTTAAAAAATGCGTAAAGAAAGAGTAAATTGCAATTAAGAAAAGTCTAATAAAGTCCAGACACATTATTTATTTATATACTAATTATTGTACATTAAATTGTTAAACAATTTCCTCCAAAACTGTATGAAATAAAGGCTTGTCAGTTTTTCCACGTAATCAGACAAAATCTATAGTCTAACTATCTAAAATATGTATAAATCAGATTTAAAAGTATTTATATATAAGGGAAGAATACTGTACAGTATGAATTTACCTTTGGAAGTGTTTCAATAGTAATCAAATATAGTTTTTTAAACGTCAAATTGTAAATCAATTTTGAAATGTAGTTTTCTTGATTAAATAATCCATTCTGGAATATTCTTTAGTTTGCATTTAATAAAGAATATGTTTTACTATTACTTATTTTTATAATTATTGCCCAATAGATTGTTTGAGTTTATAAAAAATTCCATGTTAGAGTATCTGAGTACGTGTAGGTTATAGTCTCATCTAAAAAATAAAATATTTAACTATTAATATATAAACGTTTTTATCTAACAAATCATTTCATTCCATAACAAAATTCAATAGAATTTTTAAAAATCAAATCTTTGTTGTAATCAACTATTTTCATCTGAAATTTGATGAAAGAATACATAAAGAATGTATAAAATGCAGTTACTTACAGTTTATTATAATCCAGATACATAATTTAAAATAATTATTGTACAATAAATTATTAAACATTTCTTCCAAGTGGGTATGAAGGAAAGGTTTGTCACTATTTTTAAATAAATGTGTTTATGACTGAATACGACGCGGCTTGATTGATTTCCAGAATTTATTTTTTTGTCAATAGTATTATTATCCGTAATATTATCTTATTTCTTTTCTATAAATATATTCTTGTTTGGATATCTTAACCAATTAAAAACTATAACTGAAATGAAAACACATATCTAAATACAGCCAAGAATATACAAAATTACATACTTACATTATAGAAAGTAGTGTAATTTTACTTTTAAACTAATTTTACTATATATTTTTCCAAGCAAATACAAGACTTGCATTATGATTGTTTGATTATATTGTAAATAAGGTTTGCCGTAAATTATTATGTACAATGCACTTTTATGATATTCAGTTACACTTCAGTAGTGTTATTGTCAGTAATTTTATGTTATTTCTCTTCTACAAATGTACTCTTGTTTGGGTAACCAATTAAAAATTATAACTGAAATGAAAATACATATTTAAATACAGTGAAACAAATTTAAAATGATATACTTACATCACAAAGTGTATTGTACATATTCTTTTAAACAAAGTTTATTTTATATTTCTGTATATTTCTCTTATATTTGAAAATATAAAACTTGTGCCACGAATTTTTTGATTGACTGACCCAACAGATGATAAACGTCAAACGTCATAAAATTAAATATTTTAAATACACCACACTTAATATTCAGTGTATTTTTATATATTTCGCTCACTATTATAATGTATAAAAATGTAATCACCTTCACAATATCTCTTTTCATTTTCAAAATAAATCAATTAAAAGTTTCATATTGAATTGTCAAAAATGACGGATGGCACAGTAATTCTTTTTAAATTTAAACCTGGCATCTAGGATATTTTTTTCAGTTTTGTCCCAGTTTTCCTTTTTGGCTTAGTTTTCGATTTTTTACACAAAAACTATGCACGGTAAAAATATGGGACACCCGAAAGCGATTGGTCCTCAATAATCCACATCTAATAAAATAATATTAAAATTATTACATGAATGGTTTGACTGTACCCGTGAGCAAACTTTTTACGATGCTCGAGATGAATCCAACTATATATAGAGATATATATAATGAATCTATCAAAATAGTATATGACTAGCGAATTCTCGGCTACGCCGAGCATTCCCTAGAGCTCCGCTGTCAGTTCAAAAAACAAATGCCGATCGACATGAAACAATTATTTCATATTTCCACGTCAGGCCTCACTAAGACCTTTCATTAGATTGCAAAAACGATATACTTCTAAAATTTTTTTGCAAAAAACAAAAACCGGTCGACATGGAACATTTTTGTTAATTCTACACGCTAGCCCTCAACAAGACGTTTCATTTGAGTCCAAACTCGACATAACTTTGAGAACTTTTTGCAGAAAACAAAAGCCGATCGGAATGGGACATTTTTGTCAATTCTGCACGCTAGCCCTCAACGAGACCTTTCATTTGAGACCAAACTCGACATACTTTTGAGAATTTTTTGCAGAAAACAAAAGCCGATCGGAATGTAACATTTTTCTCAATTCTGCACGCTAGTAGATAATGAATCTATCAAAATAGTATATGATGTTTATATCGCTGAATTCAGAAAAAAATGCACGTTGTGTCCCGTATTTTGAGAACCACAGGTCAAAAAAAAGTTTTTTTTGCTCTTTGTATTAGTCTTGTAAAATGGTGGTTCTTTGCTAATTTAACCAACCTCGTAGCTCTTATAGTTCTCGAGATAGAAATGGTGGCACGCTTAAATGGAACAGCCTGTATATGAACTACTCACACATAACTTATCAAATAATATCATATATTTAATATTCCAACTTTGGAAATTGATGAATTTTTTTCACACTCTTCTACGGGGGGTGCTACTATGTGGTAGACCTAGAAACATTTGTTGTAATGTATATTATTTATTTATAACACGTTCAAAGCGGCACGCGAGACCGTTTAGGAAATAAATAAAAATACATGTTGATAAATAAATGAAATTATAGAGATTTTAAATTTCCCGCGCTTAGGGATTTTGAGATACAACTGTTTAATCATCAAAATACATAAGAAGAAAAGATTGAAATAATACGTTTAACCCAATTTTATGTATTTTTATTATACCTTAGCAAAATTTGTAGTTTCATACAATACATTAAGTTTGACAGCATAACTGTCATCACTTGACACAATAAGTATGAAGTTAGTTAAAGAATATATAAAAATGTATTATTTTGAAAATAATTATCTATTTTATAAATATAAATAATGTGAAATAACATATCAAAATATATAAACTGATACATTTTTATATTGCCAAAAAAAACAAAATTATATTCATGTTTTTCTGTTGCTATGTTCATTTATATATTTATGAAGCTGAATTATATATGTATTTATCTACAACTATTGTTATTGTTATTAATAATTTATTTTTTATTATAAATATCAATTTAAATGATTATAAAAGTATAATAAATACAATTTGAAGTTATTTTGAAATTTAAGTGCTGCTCTAGCGCCATCTGTTGAGGTATATATGAACTACTCACACATAACTGAAAATTTATATGCCTGTTAGTTGTAGATAAAGTGACCAATTTTTATACGTTCTTTTGCATTATTTCTTAATGAAAACATGAATTTTCGTGCAGTACAATCACATACAAGTTCGACTAAGAGCAGATGCCATCAGCTGATAATCAGACGAACTACTCGGTGAATATTTGGTTTGAAAAGGTGTTTATTGTTTCATACATCAGTTACAAATGGATAAATGGATAGATACTTTGTTTATGTAAACGTTTACATCTGAGAAATCATCTCATTTCATTATAAAATACTACAGAATTTTGAAAAATGTAATTTCTATTGTAATCAAATGTTTTCCTCAGAAATGTTAAAAAATGCGTAAAGAAAGAGTAAATTGCAATTAAGAAAAGTCTAATAAAGTCCAGACACATTATTTATTTATATACTAATTATTGTACATTAAATTGTTAAACAATTTCCTCCAAAACTGTATGAAATAAAGGCTTGTCAGTTTTTCCACGTAATCAGACAAAATCTATAGTCTAACTATCTAAAATATGTATAAATCAGATTTAAAAGTATTTATATATAAGGGAAGAATACTGTACAGTATGAATTTACCTTTGGAAGTGTTTCAATAGTAATCAAATATAGTTTTTTAAACGTCAAATTGTAAATCAATTTTGAAATGTAATTTTCTTGATTAAATAATCCATTCTGGAATATTCTTTAGTTTGCATTTAATAAAGAATATGTTTTACTATTACTTATTTTTATAATTATTGCCCAATAGATTGTTTGAGTTTATAAAAAATTCCATGTTAGAGTATCTGAGTACGTGTAGGTTATAGTCTCATCTAAAAAATAAAATATTTAACTATTAATATATAAACGTTTTTATCTAACAAATCATTTCATTCCATAACAAAATTCAATAGAATTTTTAAAAATCAAATCTTTGTTGTAATCAACTATTTTCATCTGAAATTTGATGAAAGAATACATAAAGAATGTATAAAATGCAGTTACTTACAGTTTATTATAATCCAGATACATAATTTAAAATAATTATTGTATTATTAAAAATTATTAAACATTTCTTCCAAGTGGGTATGAAGGAAAGGTTTGTCAGTATTTTTAAATAAATGTGTTTATGACTGAATACGACGCGGCTTGATTGATTTCCAGAATTTATTTTTTTGTCAATAGTATTATTATCCGTAATATTATCTTATTTCTTTTCTATAAATATATTCTTGTTTGGATATCTTAACCAATTAAAAACTATAACTTAAATGAAAACACATATCTAAATACAGCCAAGAATATACAAAATTACATACTTACATTACAGAAAGTAGTGTAATTTTACTTTTAAACTAATTTTACTATATATTTCTCCAAGCAAATACAAGACTTGCATTATGATTGTTTGATTATATTGTAAATAAGGTTTGCCGTAAATTATTATGTACAATGCACTTTTATGATAATCAGTTACACTTCAGTAGTGTTATTGTCAGTAATTTTATGTTATTTCTCTTCTACAAATGTACTCTTGTTTGGGTAACCAATTAAAAATTATAACTGAAATGAAAATACATATTTAAATACAGTGAAACAAATTTAAAATGATATACTTACATCACAAAGTGTATTGTACATATTCTTTTAAACAAAGTTTATTTTATATTTCTGTATATTTCTCTTATATTTGAAAATATAAAACTTGTGCCACGAATTTTTTGATTGACTGACCCAACAGATGATAAACGTCAAACGTCATAAAATTAAATATTTTAAATACACCACACTTAATATTCAGTGTATTTTTATATATTTCGCTCACTATTATAATGTATAAAAATGTAATTACCTTCACAATATCTCTTTTCATTTTCAAAATAAATCAATTAAAAGTTTCATATTGAATTGTCAAAAATGACGGATGGCACTGTAATTCTTTTTAAATTTAAACCTGGCATCTAGGATATTTTTTTCAGTTTTGTTCCAGTTTTGTTCCAGTTTTCCTTTTTGGCTTAGTTTTCGATTTTTTACACAAAAACTATGCACGGTAAAAATATGGGACACCCGAAAGCGATTGGTCCTCAATAATCCACATCTAATAAAATAATATTAAAATTATTACATGAATGGTTTGACCTGTACCCGTGAGCAAACTTTTTACGATGCTCGAGATGAATCCAACTATACAGTGTGTGCAAGGAAATGCAGAACATAGGATTTTAACATGGGATTTCAAAAAATTGCGGATACTCTCTCTCCTGATAGATTTAGAGCAAAACTGCAAGAGTACAAAGTTGTTCAGAATTAAATTCTACGTCAGATAAGATCATAATTGTTGCAACAGCAGGCCCGTAATACGAGATATATTAAATATAAATTGTTATATTTTCGTTAAAAATCAGATAGCTATGGAAATAAAAGAAAATATACATCTGTCATATTCGCTAATTGTAATACTTATTGTCTATAATTTAATATTATATAAGTTGAAATTATATTCATTTCTTGAACAATGTACTAATATTAAAAAAACAGTACAAATATAATTTTAAAAAAATATTGAACACAAAGTAAGGTTACTAACTGTCACAATTTATTTATTTATTTATTTAATTTACAACTACACAACAGGATACAAAGTATCCCAATTACTGGTAGTTGGATATGCTACATGATTAACACATATGAAATTTGAACATAATAATATACATAGAATCAGAAACAAGATTGTGGAAACAAGACTGTATGATAGAACAACATTACAATTTACAAGGACATCAGAAGTGTATATAAAACAGATTTTAGATGGATGTACGAATAACAAAGAATATCGGCATTTAATTCTAGTTCTAAACTATTAAAAATAGAACAAATTCTTGAAATAGGGGCTCTTAATTCATAATTTGTTTTGAAAGGAAAGTTAGAGAATGTCGAATAGTATTTAGTTTGTCTAAAGGGCAAACGAGGCACACAAATTCTTATTTTACCCAAACTTAATACGTCATCAATTTTGTTATGCACTAATTTATGCAAATATAAGCAAGATATTAGCTTACGTCTACTTTCTAGTGATAACATGTTAAATTCTAATAATGTTCGGGAATAACTGTATGTTAAATGATCGAATGGATGACAGAATTTTCTAGCACAGTACCTGACAAATTTTCTTTCAATTTGTTCAATTTCCGATACATGAGTGGTGTAAAGTGGATTCCACACAACAAGACAATATTCCAGTTTAGATCTAATAAAGGTATAAAATAAATATTTGAGAGTTGAAATATTTTTGAAGCAATGGGAGTTTCTGATTATAAACCCTAAGTTTTTATAAGAGCAGTTCACTATATAATTAATATGATTAATAAAAAGTAACTTAGGATCAAAGATAACACCCAAATCTTTGATTTCAGACACTCTCTCCAGATTTACACCATTCATACAATAAATGTAGTTAAATTTATCACGCTTTACAGAATATGTCATGGACTTACATTTACTTATATTGAACTGTAATTTTGAGGTAGAAGACCAAACAAGTAAGTTATTAATATCAGACTGAAGGTGTTCATAATCGGAGTAGGAATTTATTACTTTAAATATTTTTAGGTCATCAGCATATAATAATGAATGAGAGTGTTTCAAACAATCAGCAATGTCATTAATAAACAGAATAAAAAGTAATGGGCCTAGATTTGATCCTTGAGGGACACCAGAAGTAGGAATGTAGTATGCCGATTTAGTATTGTTGTAAAGCACATATTGTTTACGATTGTGAAGGTATGATTGAATAAGCTTAATTAAATTAGAAGAGAAATTAAATTGATGATGTAACTTGAAAAGCAAGATGTTATGATTTACTGTATCAAAAGCCTTGGCCAAATCGGTGTAGATGACATCGATTTGAGTATTTTTATTCATAGAATTTAAAACAGTATCAGTAAAGTGAGTGAGATTAGTACTAGTTGATCTACGTTCAATGAAGCCATGCTGTATTGAAGTTATAGAATCTCTAACATTGGAATAAATATACTTATATATAATTTTCTCAAAACACTTTGAAATATTGGACAGTAAACATATAGGTCTGTAGTCTGAAATATTATGAACATCACCAGATTTGAAGATCGGGCAAATTAGTGAAATTTTTAAACATTCAGGAAATGTGAGAGTAGAAATTATTAAATTAAATAATATATGTAATGGTTTTACAAATAAATCACGACAACCTTTAATAATGTAAGATGGTAAATTGTCAGGACCTGGAGAACAAGAAACTTTCAGACTATTAATGGCCGTTATTATGTCATCATGAGTAATGCAAGATATATGAGTTTGATTCATAGTGATAAATTCACTAGAAATTTTATTGTATTCAATATCATTGTCATTACAGCTAGAAAATACAGTTTTAAAATAATCGGCAAAACCTTCAACAATAGATGGAGTATCGTGATATAAAGTGTCATTGTAATACATGTCACCAGGAATGCGGGAAGTATTTTTCTTTTTATTTAGGTAAGCCCAGAATTTGTTGGGGTCATTGGCAATATTTGATTCTGTATTTGCAACATAATTTTTGTATGCAATTTTAATGTCAGTTTTTATTTTAGATCTTAAGTTTTTAAAGATGGTGTAATAATTTTCGTCATTGTGTTTTTTAAAAAGTTTACGAAATTTGTCTTTTAATTTAATATCTTTTATTATTTGCTTTGAGAACCAGGGAGGATAACGTGACTTTTTCATTCTGGTTTTAGGAACACAAGTATTTAATACAGCCTCAATGATGTTATAAAATTTAGTAAATGCTTTATTTACGTCGTTGTATGACTGAAGTATATCCCAGTCCGTGTCTTTAAATAAGGTGTACATTAAATCAAAGTTAGCCAGACGGAAATTATAACAGGGATCACAATTAATTGACGCAGAATTTTTAGCTGATGACATAATATTAGAACATATAGACAGTGAAGGATGGTAACTGTCCTCAGGTACTATGGGGCAGGAATGACGTGAGACAAAACAATCCGTGTTTGATAAAACAACATCTAAAAGTCGACCATCATTATTTAAGACCCTATTAAATTGTGAAGCGTTAAGGAAAGTAATAAAATTATCAAATCTAGTGATGCAATTATTTCTATATCCATTATTATAAAAATCATTTAGTTTACTAAGGTTCATGTCACCCATGATAATAAATTCTGAACATAATAATGAAGGACAGGACTCAAGACATTCATAAATCATTTCATGTTGCTCAAAAGAAATGGGAGGTGGAGAATAAATAACTATAACAATCATACTCTTATTAGGATTCAAGTTAACTTTAACGCAAACAATATCAGCAAGTGAATGATTATTTAAATTTAATTTAATGATTGACGATTTATATTTAGTGTTGACAGCACACAATACACCGCCACCTTTTGTTTTGCCTACTCTGGTGTTGTCTCGATCTTGTCTATAAACCGCATATTTATTACAGTCAAACAACTCATTATCATACACTGAATCAGAAAGCCAAGTCTCCGTAAGTGCAATAATATCAAAATTCATAAAGCTAGTATTATTGTAGACATCTTCAAGTTTAGTATTCAAACCTCGTACATTTTGGTAGTACACTTCCATCTTACAGCAAAAATAAGTAACAATATTCAATGACCTTTAGCACTGCTGAACTATTCTCAACAGGACAAGTTTCAAACAAATGTGTACAAAATACGCTAACCTCAAAAAACAAAGAAATTTGTAAAGTTAGACATAAGGTTGTGCTGCTCCAAATACAAGAAAATTAAAGTGAATCAATGTTTGTAGATAAATCGGCTTTCTTTATAACGCCATTTATTTTATAATAAATATTACCGTCAACAGTCCACACATTTCTAAATCCAATTTTGTTCGAAATAAGTTTTAAGGTATTTAAACGTTTTTTGGTTAAATCCTCTTTGATATTTATTTTAGTACCTTTTAGTTTATACCGTGATTTTAGCACTAGATTACGAGAATAGTAAGTGGCGAACTTTATAATAATGGGGCGAGACAATTGACACATAGATTTTTTCTTTTATTTCCATGGATGTCTGATTTTATATTTAATATATCTCGTACTGCAGACGTGCTGTTGCAACAATTATGATTTAATCTGACGTAGAATTTAATTCTGAACAACTTTGTATTCTTGCAATTTTGTTCTAAATCTATCAGGAGAGAGAGTATCCACAATTTTTTGAAATCCCATGTTAAAGTCCTATGTTCCGCATTTCCTTGCACACACTGTATATAGAGATATATATAATGAATCTATCAAAATAGTATATGACTAGCGAAGGCTCAGCTACGCTGAGCTCCGCTAAGCCTCCGGCGTCAGTGTAATATTTACATTTGATGACTAATTTTATTTCTGTAAGCCAATACTTGTCGAATGGTTTAATTTAATACCAAACACGACATACTTTTGATAACTTATTGCAGAAAACAAAAGCCGATCGTCATGGGACATTTTTGTCAATACTGTACGCTAACCCTCAACGAGACCTTTAATTTGAGACCAAACACGACATACTTCTGACAACTTTTTAAAAAAAACAAAAGCCAATCAAAATGAACCTTTTTTGTTAATTCTGCATGCCAGCCCGCAACGAGACCTTTCATTTGGGACCAAACACGACCCAGAAGGCCAAAGTGACATATATTCGTCTGATACCGTTGCTTGGTAGAAATGCTTTTTAAGCTTGAAAAACAAAGTAAGGCTGTACAAAACAGTTATACGTCCGCAGTTGCTGTACGCAGCAGAGGCCTAGAGTACTGCATCTAGAAATCAAAAGAAAAAATTTCAAACCATGCAGAACAAAATAATGCGCTGCATAGTGGACACTCTAAGGTATACGTGTTAAAGAATGCCGAGTTGCTGTTTTTAAAGATGGAGAACCACGAAAACCCTTTCGTAAGGGAAGCAGCTAATTTTGATGAACAGCTTATAATTCACTTGTTAAATAAACTATTGATTCATTTAGTTTAATAACATTAAAAAATATCTCCGACATAAAATATAGGTAGTCGGGTTTATACATTATTTTTATAACTCTTTAGGAAATCAAGTATATTATACAAATATATTATTTATTTCTAATAATGTAACAGGTATAAATATTATTATGTTTTTAATATTTTTATATTCTAAATTATTAGAAATAAATAATAATATATTCTAATGTGTTTGATTTCCTAAATAGAAATTTTCAATTTATTTTAAATTATTACATTAATAACTTTACAGATAAACGTAGTAAAAGAAAACAAATTATTTATAATGTTTAATTGACAACTAACTAGTTTTTATTTTCTATTTTTTTCTTTTCGCTTTATTTTAAAACTTGCATTACTATATTTTAATACATAAAAAATACTAAATCTTATATATAGTTTTATTAAATAATTTAATGGAAAATTTTTACATGGATGTTGAAAACTAACTTCTTTACATAAGTCATATAGACTATTTCCTACACCTTTGAAACAAATTATATTTTCAATATTTTTGTAAAAAACATTTTCTAAAAAAAATATAAAGTTGTAAAAGTATTCGTGAGTCGTTTTTAAATTTCCGAAATTAGAATTCTTTACATTATATGCTTTAAAATATATAAATAAATTTGATTAATCTAATACAGAATTTTGCTTACAAAACGTCTCACAAACTTCACAGCTGTGCTCTTTTAATTGTTTAATAAATATCTTACAATATATTTAAAAGAATTTTGTTCCGGCAAACTTTTCCTGTGATAATCACAATTTTCAACCGAAAAGGATATTTGGGATTCTTTGTGTAATATATTAGTTAAATTCGTACTTTCCGTTGCCATTTATTTATTTATATTTATTAAAATTTTGTCAAAATCAACTTCGCAATTCATTGTATTAGAATACATGAAATTGATTAAAAAATTTTTTAAATGCTCTTGAAAACTGAACAGGTGTAGGGTTCACAGTGTTACCAGTTTGTTGCCTTATACTGCCAAAAAAAATTTTAAATTCTTCATAATCTTTCTTCTCATCTTTATATTCGAAATGTTGTATTTCCACTTAAAGGGTTTTATTTTCCTTGCGTAATTTTGTAATATCAGACTCCATTTTTCTTTTCCTTGGACTTTTACTTGATAAAAATAGGGATGTTTGTGTTTCAACAAAACGCATACGAGGTCCAGAAATATCAGAATGGGATTGAGAAGACGCTAAAAATTATAATACATAATAATTTCTATTCCATATAAATCCAAGTAGATTGGGATACCTGTCAATAAATTTTCGGAATCAAGAATTTGTGATTCTATGGGAAATATAAAAGATGTTTTTGATGTAGAGAGCACTAAACACAATATTACAAAATAGTAATAATTACACATAATTAAAAATAGAATAGTTCGTTACCTATTAATAAATTGTCAGGTTTGCATATCTTTTTGCGTGGAGGAAGTTGTATTTCATCAGACACCACAAGCGATTCGGAAGAAAATGATTGCGAAGGACCTAAGAATAAATTTCGATATTTAATATTTTGGCCACATCAGATTTCTTATTTAAAATTTATACAAACTTGCTGATGCTGATAAACCTGAATACTGTTTTGGAACAGCTGATGATAAAAGTCTTGTTTTGTGTGGTCCCATATACATTTTATCATCAAAATGCTCAAAACATAAACGTCGTGTTCTGCTAATATGTTCCATATCGTTTTCCAGCAAATCATGTCTTCCAGAAGCCTTCAGCCAAATTTTACACCTGTATTTAATAACAGTACATATTTTACAAAATCTAAGAATCGTTTAGTATAACTTACATATCAGGATCTTTCGGAAAAGAAAAAAACCTACGTTTTCCTTTTTCCATTTTTTCAAACTTGTTTCCGCAGTCTTTATACGAACAAATAACCATTTTTTTAAAAATAAAGAAAACTGCACCACAATGCTAATAAATTTCACGAACACAACTCCAACTCACAACTATCAAGTTTGACAGTTTACATGGCCGTCGACAAGAGGTGGAAAGTTGTTATAGCTTCGTCCGATTGGAATACATGAAATATAATAATTTCTATTTGGTAATTATTTTTTCTACTTTTTGTCAAGATAATAACATATTTATTGCTTAATGGAAGTAAAGAAATTTTATTTCCATATTTTTGTTGTTCCCATATGGAAAATTTTGAATGCGCGTCATTGATATGAAGAAGGAAACTCTAGTCACGAAGATGTGACGAATCTTTCCGATTCTAAACGATGAGCCCTTTAAATTTGTGCACATCCCCCATCTCTCTCTATAGACTGTGAAAGTGATGACGTCAAATCGACCGGGAATTACAAATGTTGAAAGCAGACTTCCGTTTTAAGATGTATGTTCAAAGAGAATATTTGTGAACTGACAACAAAGCGCCAAATTTAAATAACTGTCATATGTTAAGCGTAAATACATAACTTTAATAAATTAAAATTGTTTATTGTAACGCTAATTTTATTAATGGATGATACTATTTACAATATAAACAATTAAAAAAAATATTGGTAATGGTAAATAAAACATGGTTTAAAAAATTTGATAAGTACGTATATTATCATATAAAAAATTATGTCACAATAGTCATAGGTACGTACATATATAATGCATATAACTAATATAAAAATCTAGAAATTTTTATTTATACAAACTACACATTTTGTTCATTATTTCTTGGAGTTCATTAAAATACAATGCAATAAAATATTTGTCAAATAAATTTCGCATATATTTTCACTTTGTTTTTAATTTCAATACATAAAACAGCTATAGGTAACAAAATCACATTTTTATTTTATGATAATACTTCCTAGTTTTCAAAGTAGACGGATGACAGTTATTTAAATTTGGCGCTTTGCTGTCAGTTCACAATATACTCTATTTGAAAATGAAGCTTAAACGGCAGTCTACTTTCAACATTTGTAATTCCCGGTCGATTTTGACGTAACACTTTCACAGTCTATAGATTAGTGATTTGGAAACATCATAATTAAAAAGTTTTGAAAATGGCAATTAATACGGTTAAAATTTTTAGAAAAATACTTATTTTTTAATTTTGTAATATAAGACAATATTTTTAAATCTTTGATTTCTTTTTTCTATTAAAAGATATATTTATTTAAAGTTTACAAGTTGTGAAAGTGACAGTTGTGGGCATTAAACACTAATCTCTATTTATATCCACGAAAAAAATCAAAGTGGCTGACATCTAGTGAGGAAATTTCATATTTCTATAATCAGAATATGGCTTTGTTTTTTATTTTGAGAATATAGGCGGCAACGCACGTTTGGGGTGAAAAATTTGGTAAATCAAACAGATATTGTTTTTGCAGTGTAGTCATTATATTACTGTATATTATTGCATTATTTTTCTATTCAATGGTGATGTGAAGTTGGACAATAGTGCCACCTATAGTCCGGATTAGTGAGATTTAAGTAGAAATAAATATGAATTTCTATTTTTAAAATGGAATTAATAATTTTATGTTACTATTTGATTTAGGAAGCCATTTTACACATTTATACCAAGTTTCAAAATTAAAATATGATAAATTATGTATTTATTTAAGAAGTATTTAATTATAATGGTATAATTAGCGAGAATATATAATTATTTTTTAAATTTGTTACGTAAAAATTAAAAATATTTGAAAACGTCATTTTATTAAGAAAAATGGAAAGTTATCATTATGTAAAACCCTGTAAAAATTTGATTCAAATTTAGAAAACGAAATGTTTATTATAAAACTGATAAATATGTAAGTGTAAATAATAAATAAAGTTATACTTTTATATACTGTATATGGTGTACTAAAATAAAAATTATGTAGTAATAAATATATGAATGGGACGAATGGAATCCTTCAGAAACTTGACGGCCCACTTTTTCATTGTAAAGTTTATTATTCAATGAATATAAAAGATATTCAATTTAAAAATGACTTTTTACACATCTATTTCATAATAAAAATCTTATTTGCAAGTAATACCAGCAGTTATGCAATTTGAATTTTTTTTTACAAAACAAGACTTATATAGATAGTATTCAAATAACGCGCATTTTTTACGCAGATGTTCTTATTTGGATTCTATTACTTTTCTCCCCTCTATCTTCGACAACTTAGGACCACAAGGTTGAATGAAATAAACCAATTGTCAAAAACACTTTTTTGGCATCTGTATTTAAATAAAATATTTTGGATACGTATTTGAAATGGTATGTGACAATAAATTTCTATTATGCTGAATAATACTTATATTTACATTTCATTTTAAATCAGAAACACAAAATATAATTAAAGTGTTGTCTGTCAGGGTAAACGCTGGTGTCCTTTGGCTGTTACCAATGGAGATACTGGTGTCTGCTGTAAATTTTCGGCAACTTTTTTATCTGTAATAATTATGCATGTTAAAATCATACCAAAGTTGTGCAAGCGTCTGCTTGTCTCCAG
This sequence comes from Stenolophus ochropezus, assembly GCA_035578165.1. Lineage (NCBI taxonomy): Eukaryota > Metazoa > Arthropoda > Insecta > Coleoptera > Carabidae > Stenolophus > Stenolophus ochropezus. Next base: position 1,640,037 of record JAQOWZ010000045.1, read on the forward strand.
TGCATTTATAGATAGAGTATTTTTTAAATTGTTTTAAAATATCATTAAATGAATGAAGTATACCGGTTTCGATCGTATTTGTATTTATATATGTTTACTACTTACAGGTATTCATAATAATGTTATTGTGTAATCGACTTTTTAGCCATGGTAATCAATTTGGTAAATATCTTTAATGAAAAACTGCAATACAGCATTAAAAGATTGAAGAATAAATAATTAAGAACTAAAGAAAATTTTAATTTAACTTATTATATACAAATATATCCTAACACATAAAAATATTTTAAATAACCTTAAATTTACAAACATAATTTAAAAATAACCTACTTAAATACCTAATTAAAGTTTTTTCATAATATTAAATAATGCCCACCATTGCTTCATTTTCTGTAAGAAATTTTGTATATGAAATGTATATATATGTTTACATAAATGTTTATTATTTACTTGTGCATTATTTCTGCCTCCCCTGTTGTTACCGCGGTAAGCTCCGCGGTTGATTCCGCGGGGATTTCGGCAGTAGTTTCCTCGGGGATTTCGGCGGTAGTTTCCCTGAGGATTACCCTGGAAACTGCTGCGCTCCAGTGCTTGGTTCTCAGTCTCAGGTCTTGACTCGCCCCGAGCCTGGCCTGAGGACTCGCCCCGGGCCTGGCCTGAGGACTGCTTCATTTCTTCTATGTCGCTCTTAATAGTCCTCATGAGTTCCATTAAACTCCCCACAGCAGTTTCCAGGTCACCTACTCTGGCTCGCGTAGTATCTTTATGTAGAAAAATATAAATTTAGTAAGAAATATAAATAAAATTACAAAATTATTGTTTAAAATAGTTACTTACTGCTTTCTACCTCTTCAGCTGCGATTTCCATGTTGTCTTGTTCCATCTTTTTTAATTTTTATAATATTGTTTACAATATTTTGTTCGTATCCAAGGCAATATATTTCAAGGGTGTATGTAAAATTAGTTGGCCATTTTAATTGTTATCATAATATCAGATTTATTTAAAAAATATATAAATAAATAAACTCTGCCAATAATAATAAATTGGAAAAAGTATTTCAGATATATAATTTGTAATTTAAAAATATTTTTGTCATTATATTATCACTGGGATTGTTTACCACTACTATAATGTAAGTATATTTAATGTAAATAATAATTTTATACTTTAAATATTTTTTTTTTATTAAATATATATATATTTTATAAATTTTATTTGATATTTCCTAACTTACCCATTTGTGTTTTTCCTGGTTTGTCTGTAACATATTCAGTAACTGTTTTTTTTATAAATTGCACTTCTAATGCCATTTATATATTTTTTGCATTGTTATTTATTGTCCATTCCTTGACAAATTTATATTTCTAATCAGTTTTTCATTTTTCGTTCATGTTTATGTGTTAAGTTCTAACTATTCTTAAATTAGTTTTAAAAATATGTTTTATTATATATTAAACTACTGTACTTGTAAAGAAAATATTTTTTACGAATTAGTTGCATTAGCAAGATAAAATAAAGTAAATATAAAATAATTTTTATATGCACTGAACGGTAAGTAGTAATAAAAAATTTTGAAATTATTTATTTAATGAATTTTACTTTTTCTTATTCAATTCAAATTTGATATCTAAAAATTAATTTTAACAAACGGATAGTGTCAAAATGTAAAGAAATTTATATTAATTTAAAATAACATTGCTTACAATTTAAAATTTTTAACGTTTAATTATAATTGAGATACACAAAATAGGAAAGAAATAAAATATTACAATAAATAATAATGACAATAAGTAATGTAGCAAAAAAACTTCTGAACGGCACGATTGAGTCTTCAGAAATCCCTGCAAATGCTAACGGAAAACCGCTAAAAAACGTTAGCAAAAGACGATAACTAAACAAAAAAAAACACGTGAAATTATGACATAAACCAGTAATAAAAGAATATCGCTTACATGATTTGAGTATATTGGAATTGTTTCAGCCATAAAGGAGTCGAAGAAGCAATGAGTAAAAAGTTAAAACCAAAGAAACTAAAGTATACGAGGTGCTATCCAAAGTTTTCGAGACTGGTGCTGCCATCTGTTGAAAACCTTACCTTTGACTAATGGACACCATCACCCTTGAAGTAGTTCCCATCCGCATGTACACACCGGTCCCAGCGCTTCTGCCACTGGTCAAACGTTTTCTGGAAGTCCTGTTCTTTGAGGGTGTTTATCACTGCCAGTGATGTTTTTTGAATCCTCTCTAGAGTATCGAACCGACGGCCTTTCAACTTGAGTTTCAGTTTTGAGAATAGCGCGAAGTCGCAAGGTGCCAAATCTGGCGAGTACGGTGGGTGGGGTATAACCGCCATGTTGTTTTTTTGCCAAATAGGTCCTGGTGAGCAAGGACATGTAACTGGGCGCGTTGTCGTGATGCAGCAGCCATTTCCCTTGACACCTGGTTCGGGCCGTCGTCGCCGCACGTTTTTTTGCATGATTTGAGTATATTGGAATTGTTTCAGCCATAAAGGAGTCGAAGAAGCAATGAGCGCAAAAAGCTAAAACCAAAGAAAATAAAGTATACGAGGTGCTATCCAAAGTTTTCGAGACTGGTGCTGCCATCTGTTGAAAACCTTACCTTTGACTAATGGACACCATCACCCTTGAAGTAGTTCCCATCCGCATGTACACACCGGTCCCAGCGCTTCTGCCACTGGTCAAACGTTTTCTGGAAGTCCTGTTCTTTGAGGGTGTTTATCACTGCCAGTGATGTTTTTTGAATCCTCTCTAGAGTATCGAACCGACGGCCTTTCAACTTGAGTTTCAGTTTTGAGAATAGCGCGAAGTCGCAAGGTGCCAAATCTGGCGAGTACGGTGGGTGGGGTATAACCGCCATGTTGTTTTTTTGCCAAATAGGTCCTGGTGAGCAAGGACATGTAACTGGGCGCGTTGTCGTGATGCAGCAGCCATTTCCCTTGACACCTGGTTCGGGCCGTCGTCGCCGCACGTTTTTTTGCATGATTTGAGTATATTGGAATTGTTTCAGCCATAAAGGAGTCGAAGAAGCAATGAGCGCAAAAAGCTAAAACCAAAGAAAATAAAGTATACGAGGTGCTATCCAAAGTTTTCGAGACTGGTGCTGCCATCTGTTGAAAACCTTACCTTTGACTAATGGACACCATCACCCTTGAAGTAGTTCCCATCCGCATGTACACACCGGTCCCAGCGCTTCTGCCACTGGTCAAACGTTTTCTGGAAGTCCTGTTCTTTGAGGGTGTTTATCACTGCCAGTGATGTTTTTTGAATCCTCTCTAGAGTATCGAACCGACGGCCTTTCAACTTGAGTTTCAGTTTTGAGAATAGCGCGAAGTCGCAAGGTGCCAAATCTGGCGAGTACAGTGGGTGGGGTATAACCGCCATGTTGTTTTTTTGCCAAATAGGTCCTGGTGAGCAAGGACATGTAACTGGGCGCGTTGTCGTGATGCAGCAGCCAGTTCCCTTGACACCTGGTTCGGGCCGTCGTCGCCGCACGTTTTTTTGCATGATTTGAGTATATTGGAATTGTTTCAGCCATAAAGGAGTCGAAGAAGCAATGAGTAAAAAGCTAAAACCAAAGAAACTAAAGTATACGAGGTGCTATCCAAAGTTTTCGAGACTGGTGCTGCCATCTGTTGAAAACCTTACCTTTGACTAATGGACACCATCACCCTTGAAGTAGTTCCCATCCGCATGTACACACCGGTCCCAGCGCTTCTGCCACTGGTCAAACGTTTTCTGGAAGTCCTGTTCTTTGAGGGTGTTTATCACTGCCAGTGATGTTTTTTGAATCCTCTCTAGAGTATCGAACCGACGGCCTTTCAACTTGAGTTTCAGTTTTGAGAATAGCGCGAAGTCGCAAGGTGCCAAATCTGGCGAGTACGGTGGGTGGGGTATAACCGCCATGTTGTTTTTTTGCCAAATAGGTCCTGGTGAGCAAGGACATGTAACTGGGCGCGTTGTCGTGATGCAGCAGCCATTTCCCTTGACGCCTGGTTCGGGCCGTCGTCGCCGCACGTTTTTACATGATTTCAGTATATTAGAATTGTTTTAGCCATAAAGGAGTCGAAGAAGCAATGAGCAAAAAGCTAGAACCAAAGAAAATAAAGTATACTCGTATATCACGCGCAACAGAGAATGTTAATAAGATTTGACTTACTTTATTTAGACATTGCAAAATTTTCTCGTAGAATTTTCGACGTTTGACTTGAAGAATGTTTTTTTATTTAATGCATTAAATTTTATATATAATTTTGAATATACGACGAAATTTTCTTTCACTGACCAAACATATATGCGTTCTGTTAACAACACATTTCGATGACTCATCCTGTATAATAATGTATTTACTATTACTTTTCAACTTCGCCGACAATAATAGAGTTTTTCGACGGCAGCAGAATCGTTAGCGAATAGGTTTCTATTTCCAGTTCCAATGAAACGATTTCAGATATGTAATAATTGCAATAGTCTAAATAATGATATACTCGTATATTTATTCTTCGTCGTACTTTATAGGTACAATGCAGTATTGATTCAGTTTCTAATATCTATAAATATGAAATCTACAAATGATATTTTATAGAACTTAAGAATAACATACCATTTTATATTGTTGTGACTCATAAAGGTTTTTGGTATTTGTGTATCTTTTTTATATATATTGTGAATTTAACTTTTAATTAGTTACATTACTTTAAAAATTTTCTACATTTTTTTAACAAATATATAATTTTACAATTTTTTTTATATTGTGTATAACTTTTTTAATAAATTATTTGAGTTGCCAGATAATTTTTAATATTAAAAAGTTTCAAAATATAAATGTATAACAATTTTAATAATATTTTCATTAATATTTTAAGTTATAGAAATATTTTATTCAGGTAAAAGTATACGAGTAGTTTACAAAATGTTGTTCTTGTTAAAATTGTAGAATCTTTAACATAAAATTAAAAATAAATTTTTATAACCTGGCAACTCGATTACATACAAACATTCACACAATCAGTCATACGTTAGCGATTTATTACTCTCTTATTTTTCTTTTATTGGATCGCTTTGTGGTTTTTTTTTATTATAATGTTGTAATGTGCTTCATTTGCTTAATTCCAACCAGCCATTATGTGTGACGAATAATTATGATGAAGCTTGTATATTTTTTTATTTTTTATTTATTTTTATTTTTTAACCACGGGCTATTATAATATTGAAGCAAAGTACAGCAAAAATCCCAAATACCACTGGTATAGGGTTTTAAAGTCTTATGTAACAAGTCATTGTCTTGCCAAGTCTACCAAGGAATTATGGATTATATAATATACATTAGGTATATAAAAAAACAGCAAAAAGATGTATATTGAATATATTCTAATCAAATAAAATGTAGATAATATTTGTACTTTTATATAGTTTTGTAAAAATGAAAATCTTGTTACTCAAATTCATACAACAGTAACAATGCTTACATAACACTTCAAAACCCACCAATGATAGTTGGAATTTTTACCATACTTTGTGGTTTTGTAGTAGTATGTAGTATATTGCCAAAGAAATGTGTTCATATTCTGTTGCATGAATTTTGAGGTACAATGGTAGACTGGTCTGCCCACATGTTGCGATTTATTATATACTTTTGTTTAACGTCACATTTTTAATACATTTTATATAGAGACGCAACATGTTTGAACTTAAGCCTGATATTCGATAGTTTTCGTATAACGTCTTCATTTTTAGATGGAATTAATTGAATATTATTGACAGCGGTATAGTTTAAGCTCTATTAAAATATTTATCATTGAATAAAATTATTAATGCAAACTAATGACTGTTGTATTATAATAAAATAATCTGTCTTTTATCAAATATAGAGTATATAAATAAAATTAAATATAATTTGATCTTTTAATGTAAAAAAATATAAATATTTTTTATAAACCTACATATAAAATAGATTTCCTTTTTATCATTAGATGTAGGGACATTTTTATCAGTAAATAAAATTTTAAATGTATATTTTTGAAAATATTAGTAACTTACTATAAACCAGGATTTTAGACGTTAGTGAAAATTTTTCTAATACTAAACCATTGCATTATACTTTTTATTTTATTTATGTTTTTCATTGTAAGTATTATTTTATTATCTTTTATAGTTATATTTTTAACATTTTCATTTTGTCAAGATTGTCATTGCTTTATTTTTTCTTTAGTCTATTTATTATATACTTCTAATCATTAGTTTTATTTTTTTGCCTTTTATAATTCTTTTTATTATACTTTCATTTTGGCAAGGTCCGTAAAATTTGTAAAAGGGGCAATGGTTTTATCAGACTTAAGTTTTTTTTATTACCTTTTACAATATTTTACAAACCATTTTTCATGTTGAAATAATCTTTCATTTTTATATTAATTACATGCAGTGTATGCAACGAAGCGCGAAACATAGGACTTTAACATGGGATTTAAAAAAAATTGCCTACAGTCTCTCTCCCGATAGATTTAGAGCAAAACTATAAGAGTACCAACTTGTCCAAAAGTAAATTCTATTTCAGATAATGTAGAATTTAATTTTGAATAACTGCTTACGGTTATAGTTTTGTTTTAAATGTATCAGAAGACAGAGTATTCGCAATTTCATATCCCATGATAAAGTCTTATGTTCCGCGTTTCGTTGCACATCCTGTATATTATATATATTGTATATAATATATTTAACAAATCAAATATTGTCATCATAATAACTTTTTATTATATTACATATTTTAATTTACTTATTTCATTCATATTATTTTGTATTAAATTTATCAATAATGTTTCAACATGCTTTTATGTTATACTTTAAATTGATCTTTATAGCTTTTTCATATTAGATTTTTAAATTTCATTAATATAATTTTTATAAACATACTTGATATGACATTTTTTTTGATATATAATTGGTTTAGTGTACATTGTTGTATTTTTCAACATGATTTTAATATTTTAAATTTGTCAATTGTTACAATGATTTCTTCTCGTTTAATTAAATTTTTTTAATTTATATATTTAATTCATATTATTCCTTTTTATATTATTACAAATTCTCAATTTACGTTTCAAATTTATAATGAATGTATCCACATGCTTTTATTTTATACTTTAAATAGATCTTTATTGCTTTCTCATATTCGATTTTTCAGTAATATAATTTGTTTACTGATTAAAAGGTAATTGTACATAAGTTTTATTTTTTAACATTATTTTAATATCTTTTACTTTTATCATCAAATATTTTGCCTAATAGTTTTTAAATTAATTATAATGCAATTTAGATATTATTAATATTTCGTTTATAATCATATTTAAAATTTGTCAATTGTTTTCAATAATTTCTACTTGTTTAATTTAAAATTTTTAATTTATATATTTAATTCATATTATTTCTTTTAATCATTACATATTTTTAATTTACGTGAATATTTCCACATACTTTTTTTTATACTTTAAATTGATCTTTATGGCTTTCTCATATTTGATTTTGAAAACATGTTTCAATTTTTATAAACATTTAATTACTATGACATTTTTTTGTTATATAATTAATTTACTGATTAAAATGTAATTGTACATTTGGTGTTTTTTTTAACATTATTTTAATATCTTTCACTTTTAACATTAAATATATTGCTTGATAGTTTTTAAATTAATTATAATATAATTTCCTTCATGATTATATTTAAAATTTGTGAATTTTTTTCAAAGATTTCTACGTGTTTAATTTAAAATTTCTTTAAACACTACATTCGTTGTGAATCCTTCTTTTGAATTTTTAGTAATATTTGAATCTGGCAATTTAATTTTCAAGTTAATGGCCGATCTTACCCTCGACATCGCAACATACAATTGGCCATGTGAAAAGACTGGATTTTCTAAATTTATTCCTACATAATTAAATGTTTGGCCTTGGGATTTATTTATTGTCATTGAGAAAGCTAATCTTATTGGGAATTGCCTTCGTTTCAAGGTGAATGGTAAATCTGTTTCGGTAGTTAAATCAAAACGTGGTAAATAGAGCCGGCTACCTGCACTCTGTCCTGTTAGTACTTCTACATCTAAATAATTAGTCTTCATGTCTTTTACTATGAACCTTGTACCATTACATAGACCGCGCTTTGGATTCATATTTCTTAATAACATTACTATTGCTCCAATTTTTAGTGTTAATTTGTGAGGAGGCATTCCGGTTGGTGTTAGGCCATTCAATAATTCGGCGGGGTAATTAATTTTATTTATCTCATCACATTCACAAGAATCAGCACTTAAATATACTCTAGATGACCCTACAACTTTATTTAATACGTGTTCATTAATTATCATTGTGCCATCATTTTTTGGTGCTAAAATGGCTCTATCTGTAAATTTATAAATATCATCAGGTTGTATGTCATCTTCACCGAATATTTCATTTGCTAGACATGTTTCGGAAATGCAATGTGCAGGAATTTTGACAATTTCATTTTCACCGTTGCCTATTTTCAATAAATATTCTGAAAATTTTTTTTCGTCTTTATTTACGCGCATATTTTGTTTTAATGAAAATTTTGTAAATAGTGGCCATAAATGACTTTTTACAACACATGTTTCAATTATTACAGTTCGATGGTTTGTGTAATTGACTATTGGCAAACACTGTCTGAAATCGCCACCTAAAACTATAACTTTTCCCCCAAATGGTATTTTATTATCCATCAAATCTTGTAATAATAAATTTATTGCATCGAGTGCGTGTTTAGGTATCATTGTTACCTCATCACAGATTATTACACTTGCCTCTTTTATTAATTTACCCGCTTTGCTATTTGATTTCACTCTACATACACATCCGTCATTTACAGGCACTGGTAACTTGAATACTGAGTGAACTGTTTGACCACCTTTTAACAGAGTAGCTGCTATTCCCGTCCAAGCTACAGCTATAACTTTTTGATTTTGGCCCCTTAAAATACTTATCAATGTGTTATACAGAAATGTTTTCCCTGTTCCCCCGGGACCGTCAACAAAGAAATATCTACTTGTGCAATTATTGTCATTTACGGCATTTAATATGTTATTTAAAATTTCTATTTGGTCTCTGTTAAATAAAGCTACATTTTGTTCTCCCTCTAATTTTTCGGCTGCTACATCAAAAGAATTAGTTTCATTTTCTAAATCATCAATATTTTCTGGTTGGGGCAAACCGAAATCACTTAAGGTGAATTTATGCATATCGAGTATTTCCTGTATTTTTAATAAACATTTACTTTGTGCAACTTTTTCAGAATTATGTAATAAATAGTCTTCCATTAAATAATGTTTAAATTTTTCCCATAAGCTTAAGGCATTGGTTGACGTATGGAAGCAAATTAAATAAGCAAATAATTCACGCAATTGTCTGGGAAATTTACTCAACACAGCCTCGTCTAAACAATTTTCGCACTCTTTATCATTAGCTAAAAGACCTAATGCACGGGCAGCTTCCTGATATGTATTATATAATTTTCCGTCGACGGTACGCAAGTCTTCGAAACTTGTGACACCTTTTGCATGCACTAAAATTAATCTTAAATGAAATCTTTCAATATCTCTAGGGCTAACGGAAATCATTCGGCCGATAGGTGGCTTTTTCTCACGTTGTCTAGCTTTCCATGCATTATTAGCAAATACATAATATTTAGGAATTTCCATGTAAACATATTGCCGGGCATTAACGTCTATTTCATTGAGTAGGAACCAAGCTGTTAATGTTGTATTTTTTTTCGCTGCTCGTTTTTTTTTTCCTGACCGTTAGTGAAAAATACCGCCTGTTGATTTTTTAAATGTACTGCTAATTCCATTATTGTATGAGACTTGTCATGCAACGGATATTCTAAAAGCCTCCAACAACATTCTGGGGCAGATACATACCTAGCATCTAAATAACCGTTTATTTCATCCCACTGAACAACTTTGTTTTTATCAAGTTGTCCTAATTTGACGCTTGCGCAATCATGCCCCTTGCACAAATAATCACAAATATATTTTATACTTTTTACTGATGCGCATATTTCAACATTTATGTGGGTTCTATATTTTTTTAACAAATACGGATTGTACGGAACTATCCACCTATTGTCTACCGTGTACTTAACTAAACCATTTTTCCAAAGAATGTACATTTTTGCATTATTATTTGACCGTTTATACAGGGGGTAACCGTTAATGTTTTCATGTGTTTCATTTCTAAAATCTTTAGGGAACATTTTTGAACATTTATTTTCGTTCATACACGGCGAATTTTTGTTTAGAATACCGCACGGACCGTGAATCATATGTGAACGAACTAATTGGTACAATTCCGGTTCTGCGTCCTCGTCGGGAATTTCTGCACTGACTATTTCGTCAATGTCATCTTTGTTACGGATTTTACTTGCACTATCTAAAGTTAATAATAAATGCATGTGAGGCAGACCGCGTTTTTGGAATTCAATTACATATATAAATGCTACAACTTTCCCAAAAATATTGTCATGTAAAAATTCATGCAACATACTTTTTATTTTTCCGTTAAAAACTCTGGCGGTTATGTCTGGGCGGTCTGCAGAGGTTTGACCCTCGCGCAACTGTTGTACAATTTCTGGCCATTTCGGGTTACATGTCACTGTTATAAATAGATCAGGGCGGCCAAATTCTCTAACAATGGACATGGCATTTTGATACATTTTCAACATGAATCTACTTCCACCTTGAAATGTTGACGGTAAAATAATCATGGTGCCTGCTTTTCCGCCTTCATTCTCTGCCAAATTATTAATGTGGTCCATCAACCCACTATATAGCTCTACCCTGAGAGTAGGCTGATTTAGTCTAATGTACGTTAATCTTTCGGCTTCGACCTTAACATACGCATCTACAATGTATTGTTGGGTTAGTTTACCGGCTTCTAAACATGGGTTAAATGTATTTCTAACCGCTAATCTGTTCATGTAAAACTGTAACATGCTTTGTTTTTTAATACCGTCAGCTTGTTTTGAATTCATGTTCCAGCCACATTCACCGCGAGGAAATAATAAAGGATAGGACATGGGGTCGCAGTTTTCACTAAACTGATTAATTCGAACTAAACCGCCAACTTTTGGGTGGACACAAATGTCCCTATCTATTGGTGGCTCACCGTCATTGGACGTAAAAACAACTGCCACCTCATTACATGTGGGGATATTGTACCTACGTTTATCTTTTTTTCTGTCATTTACAATCCACAAATTTATTTCTGGCACCGACTGATTTGTTTGGTTAGCTTTGGCTAATTCCCGCTGCTCTACTTCTTTCAACATCATATACGCCTGACAATACGGATTAACCTCCCTAAGTATTAAATCTAATTGACCCATGATATTTGGCTTACAATTTTTATTATACTCTACGTTCATTCGTTTCTCTAACGCTTCATTTGACTTAATTATGTATAATTGGGCATATTTTTCTGTTTCATTTGGTTTAGGGTACATTGAGCTGGCAGAATCATGGTAAATTTGGCCGTGTATACGGAAACAGTAGGGCCCTTTGCCTTGAGGCGCGGAAATTTTAGCCCCAAACGATGCGAATGCTAACGCGCTATTGTATTGCCTAATATTTTCTCTAAAGTTTCTGCTATCTGAATCTTTACCTAACATTAGATTTTTAATATATTCAGGGAACTCATTTAAATGATCTACGTTTAATTTTCCCTTTCGACAGCAATAAGTAAATTTGCCGTCCGAGGGCTTTTCGTATGAAAAATTAACAGATGAACAATATGAACATAAAACATTCATTGGTCCCAAGGAGTGAGGCTCAATTTGAACTCCTAATCCCTTTCTAGCTAACATATATTTATCATTTTGATCAATGGTTTTACGTGCCTTATTTTTATTTTTATTAATTATGTTATTTTTCGTTAATCGTTCCTGTTTTTGTTCTACAGTTTCCGTTTTAAATAAATTATCAACATTATCTCTATATTTTTCTAAACGTATTTGTTTTTGCTCGGGAGTTTCATTCTTAATATATTCTTTTAAATTAAATTTTAACTTTTGCAGCCTATCCGTTTTTTTGTCTAGTGTTTCATTTTGTAAATAATTTTGAAAATTCCCTTTATATCTTATTAATCTATTCTCCTTTTGTTCTGCTGTTTCTTTACTAATATATTCTTTAAAATTAAATTGTAATTTTTTTAATCTTTCCGTATTTTGTTCTACTGTTTCATTTTGAACATAATTTTTTAAATTTATTTTAAGTGTTTCCAATTTATTTGCTTTCTGCTGTGGCGTTTCGCGAGCAATAGAATTAGAATTTATTTCTATTTGTTTCTCTAAACGTTTTATTTTATCTTCAAATTTTTCATTAGCTATATATTTTAATTTATAGTTGTCGTTCTCTCTTAGACGTTTAGCGCGTTCTTCGTCTGTTTCGTTCGCCTTACGTTTTAAATAATTTTCTCTCAATAGCTGTTGACGACTTACTGGAAATGCTGTAATATTACGTGTTCGAAACATTTGTAAAACGTGTGATCTAAGTCTATTACTATCGTAAGTTTCATGCTCAGGATTCCGGTTAAGTATTAAACTTGTAAAGAAAGCTATTGCAAACAAACCGCAATCATAGGTGTTAGTCTGTTGTTGAACTCGTACAAACCTAATTGAGGGACTATAGGGAAATAATCTTTCTAAATATAATTTAACACCTGCATTTAAATTCTGGGAATTCATGCTATCGTAAATTGTAATTTCTAATCCGTCATAATACGCTGTAATCCAATGACCTACGCTCCCAATATTTGCACCTGGCACGAATAAAATTTGTAGGTGTCTAGTTCCCTGCTCGATTGTAACTATTCGGTCTGGAGCATCTACATACACTGTAGGCTGAGGGTCGAACTCAGTCACTGAACGTACTAACGAAAAGTAAAAGTCTATATGAATGTCTTCTAAATATCCAGCAGGATTTATTAAAGTATTATAAACACGTTCTATTAGCTGTATTTGATTGCCAACTGTTTCAATACCTGTATTTAAATTACCCGTTTGATTATTATATTCTACTTCACAATCTTTACTTCGTTTTATAAATAATTCTCCTGAATTGCCTGACATAACCTGACGATTTATACATTCATTTTCTACAACACTATTATCCGAATTTATGCAGCTATTATTATTAACTATATTTTTTGCGTGTCGTTGTTTACGCTTAAGGCGATTTTTTTCACTTTTAGTTGGCATTTTGTTACACTTGTGTTATTACAAAAATTAAAATAAACACTTACAGGTTTTGAGTGCGTTGTTATTTTCAGTGTTACCTTTACCAGCAATAAGTCAGGGTTCTGTGCTAATATTATCAGCAATACGTCAGGCTGCAGCTTCAAACAGGAATACTTTTTTTTCTATTTTGAATATATATGCTTGCACTCTTACTGCTTCGCAACTGCAGATTATTTTCACACCTACAGTAAAATAAAAATAAAAATACTTGTCCAACATTATCAATATATGTATATAAAATTATGGTAATTCCGAGGGCAATTCATTTCATTTTACTAACAATTAGAAGAAAGAAAACAATAAATATTTAACCATGAAATTACCTATAGTTCATAAAAGATATGAAAAATAAATTCTCACCTTAAATTCAAATTTGGCAGCACAACAAACGGGATTTTTTAAATATATTATTCTACAGTAGAGAACAAATTTTCAAAACTATCAGTTTGATTCGCAATTCGATTTATTGAAAACACAATAAATATAACTGCCTTACACAGAAGTGAAAGAACAATTAAGTAATTAAACAAATTTTGTTTTCCTAAGCATGCCTAATTATAATTTAATAAATGCCAATAAATAAACAACCTGTAATAACGACAGGATATTATAGTAAATACGGAATATAAGTTATCAACAGTTTAACACTAATTTTTTGATAATTCAATGATTGTATATTGCAAAATTTTAAAATTTGTAGGTGTATACAAATAAAAATTTTATTTGAAATAATAATAAAAGCCTGATCAAAAGCAAGTGATAATCACGGGACCACCAATTTTCTTTAAAAGCAACTAAACTATATGTCTAGGAAGAAAATTTTAAATTTATGTTCATGGACGTGAGAATTTTTATTATACCGTATTTTTATTTTAGTAATTTGATTAAATTCAAAACCATGCAGATAATGAAGAAGATAGTAATAAATAATAAATGTAAGGTATATTTGAAGTATTGACATCAAATTGATTGTACAAAAAAATAATAACAATAAACGCCTGTGGAAGCAAATGTTAATATTTATTTCCAGGAAATAAAATTTAAGAACTACGCAGTTTTGCAATAACCGATCATACTATTAAGACTATTTTTAATAATATATGTAATGACGATGATGAAAATAATAAATTAAAATATGTACTCACATAAAATGAAACGTCTTCTATCTTGCATGAATTGTATTCCGTAAACAAAAAGTTCTTCTGCTTTCTTTGTAGAATTATAAGAAATGCAGAACTTGTTTAGGCTTCAAATTTATTTGTCACACAAATTAAAAGCTGTAATTGATAATAAATATAAATAAATAGAAAAACATTGAAATAAACTCATACTTTGTTGCCCGCAGTAAATCCGCTTATATATATTTCCGTTCTAAACTGCAAAAATAAATAATTTTACATTGATGCGAGTATTTTTTATTAGGCTGGATTCTAGAATGCCTACCATCTTTAAAATTGCATTTTTTTTTGTTGCAATGTCTTCTTTTAGCTAAACAATGACAAAAAAACATAAAAAACATAAAAAATTAGGGAACGGAAGCAAATATTTATATGATTTTGTACAAAAATAAAGTCAGATTTCATCTATTCTAAAAATTAATTTAATATGAAGTTCGCTCAATTTGATGTCGGTAAAACAATATAAACCAGTGATAGTAAAACAATGGTTTATGGAATTAAAATATATTTTTGTGGTAAAAATTCTGGAATAATCCTTGGGTTGTATTTTAAAGAATATGTTATATTGTCACTTATTTTAACAATATTTGCTCAATGAATTGTTTTAATTTATTTAAAATTTCATCTCGGTATACCTGAGTACATGTAGGTTACGGAAACTAACTAGAAATGTATTAAATTTACTATTAATATACAAATATTTATATTCTACAATAAAATACCTGTATTAAACATGATTTCAATTATATTTTATACGATATTTTACTATATATTATAGTAGAAATGATATTTTCACGCTGTGAACTAGTTCGTGTCTCCAACTGAAGTGTCAAATGCGATATTTTTATAAAATTTTATCATATTATCCAATTTTCTGGTTTCTTTTTCAGAGATACGTTATATTCTCACTTATAATAATGATTTTTATGAAACTAATTGCTTCATTTTATTTATAATTACATTTTGATATGTCAGAGATGAATTTAACTAATTTTCATACATTCTTTTTTATTATATCTTAGCAAAATTTGTATTTTCATACAATACATTAAGTTTGACAGCTTAACTGTCATCACTTGACAAGTATGAAGTTAGTTAAAGAATATATAAAAATGTATTATTTTGAAAATAATTATCTATTTTATAAATATAAATAATGTGAAATAACAGACTGAAATTTATAAACTGATACATTTTTATATTGCCAAAAAACATGATTAAATTCATGTTTTTTTGTTGCTATGTTCATTTATATAGTTATGAAGCTGAATTATATATGTATTTATCTTCAACTATTGTTATTGTTATTAATAATTTATTTTTTATTATAAATATCAATATAAATGATTATAAAAATATAATAAATACAATTTGAATAGTTATTTTGAAATTTAAGTGATACTGTAGCGCCATCTGTTGAGGTATATATGAACTACTCACACATAACTGAAAATTTATATACCTGTTAGGCCGTATTTATTTGGGACATTTTAAGTAACCTGGTAGGTTAATCCTGTTTACTTGGCATATGTGAAGTAACCCAGAACTGATCTCGAACTGATCCAACTCACCCAGCTATTTTGCTAGGTTGGTGAGTTCAACCCGTTTTCTATCTCTGTTTACACATTGCTTTCTCTTTCCATTTCTGTCAGAAGTTATACTTTTGTAGGTTATAACGGAGAACATAAATAAATAACTTTAATAAATAATTGAAATTTACCATATAAAATTTTCACCAAGTATAAAATTTGGTTGTTTATTTGGTACCAACACGGGTAAATAAATGTATTTAAAACTCCCGCCATTACCGAGCTTGTCAAATTTAGTTCCCGAAGTTGATCCTAAGAGGCGCTAAAATTTGTTTTCACAGATGATAAGGTAGATATCTAATCTTCTACAAATATATTTCCTTAATCTATGATATAATTATAATAATGATTTCATCCAACGAATTGCCTTCTTATAGAAAACGCATTTCTCGATTAATATTTGGTTTCAGAAAGTGTTTATTGTTTAAAATATCATTTCATTCAATAACAAAATACAATAGAATTTTTAAAAATCAAATCTTTGTTGTAAAGAACTACTTTCATCTGAAATTTGATGAAAGAATACATAAAGAATGTATAAAATGCAGTTACTTACAGTTTATTATAATCCAGATACATAATTCAAAATAATTATTGTACAATAAATTATTAAACATTTCTTCCAAGTGGGTACGAAGGAAAGGTTGTCAGTATTTTTAAATAAATGTGTTTATGACTGAATACGACTCGCCTTGATTGAATTCCAGAATTTATTTTTTTGTCAATAGTATTATTATCCGTAATATTATCTTATTTCTTTTCTATAAATATATTCTTGTTTGGATATCTTAACCAATTAAAAACTATAACTGAAATGAAAACACATATCTAAATACAGCCAAGAATATACAAAATTACATACTTACATTACAGTAAGTAGTGTAATTTTAGTTCTAAACTAATTTTACTATATATTTCTCCAAGCAAATACCAGACTTGCATTAAGATTGTTTGATTATATTGTAAATAAGGTTTGCCGTAAATTATTATGTACAATGCACTTTTATAATAATCAGTTACACTTCAGTAGTGTTATCATCAGTAATTTTATGTTATTTTTCTGCTATAAATGTACTCCTGTTTGGGTAACCAATTAAAAATTGTAACTGAAATGAAAATACATATTTAAATACAGCAAAACAAATTTAAAATGATATACTTACATCACAAAGTGTATTGTACATATTCTTGTAAACAAAGTTTACTTTATATTTCTGTATATTTCTCTTTGAAAATATAAAACTTGTGTAACGATTTTTTTGGTTATAGACCAACAGATGTTAAACGTCAGATATCATAAAATTAAATATTTTAAATGCACTACACTTAACATTCAGTGTATTTGTATATATTTTGCTCACTATTATAATGTGTAAAAATATAATTACCTTTACAATATCTCTTTTCATTTTCAAAATAAATCAATTAAAAGTTTCATATTGAATTGTCAAAAATGACGGATGGCACAGTAATTCTTTTTAAATTTAAACCTGGCATCTAGGATATTTTTTTCAGTTTTGTTCCAGTTTTCCTTTTTCGCTTAGTTTTCGATTTTTTACACAAAAACTATGCACGGTAAAAATATGAGAAACCCAAAAGCGATTGGTCCTCAATAATCCACATCTAATAAAATAATATTAAAATTATTACATGAATGGTTTGACCTGTACCCGTGAGCAAACTTTTTGCGATGCTCGAGATGAATCCAACTATATATAGAGATATATATAATGAATCTATCAAAATAGTATATGACTAGCGAATTCTCGGCTACGCCGAGCATTCCCTAGAGCTCCGCTGTCAGTGTAAAAAACAAATGCCGATCGACATGAAACAATTTTTTCATATCTGCAAATTCCAAACACAATATACTTCTAATAACTTTTTGCATAAAACAAAAGTCGATCGAAATGGAACATTTTTGTCATTTCTGCATGCTAGCCCTCAACGAGGCCTTTCATTTGAGACTAAACTCGACATTATTCTAAAAACTTTTCGCAAAAAACAAAAGTCGATCAACAATGCGCAATTTTGTTAATTTTTCACGCAAACCTTTATCGAGACCTTTATTTTGATACCAAACACCACATACTTCTGACAACTATTTGCGAAAAGCAAAAGCCGATCGGCATGGAATATTTTTGTCAATTCTGCACGCTAACCCTCAACGACACCTTTCATTTGAGACCAAACACTACACATTTCTGACAACTTTTTGCAAAAAACAAAAGCCGATTGACATGGCACATTTTTGTCAATTCTGCACGCTAGCCCTCAACTAGACGTTTCGTTTGAGACCAAACTCGACATACTTTTGAGAACTTCTTGCAGAAAACAAAAGCCGATCGGAATGAAACATTTTTGTCAATTCTGCACGCCAGGCCTCAACGAGACCTTTCATACTAGACTAAACTCGACATACTTCTAAAAAAATTTTGCAAAAAAACAAAAGCCGATCTACATTAACCATTTTTGTTATTTCTGCACATCAGCCCTTATCGAAATCTTTCATTTAATACCAAACACCACACACTTCTGACAACCTTTGCAAAAAGCAAAAACCGATCGATATGACACATTTGTGTTAATTCTGCACGCTAGCCCTCAACAAGACGTTTAAATTAAGACTAAAGTCGACATACCTTTGAGAACTTCTTGCAAAAAACAGAAACCGATCGACATAGCATATTTTTGTCAATTCTGCACGCTAGCCCTCAACGACACCTTTCATTTGAGACCAAACACTACACATTTCTGACAACTTTTTGCAAAAAACAAAAGCCGATTCACTTGGCACATTTTTGTCAATTCTGTACGCTAGCCCTCAATCAGACGTTTTGTTTGAGACCAAACTCGACATACTTTTGAGAACTTTTTGCAGAAAACAAAAGCCGATCGGAATGGAACATTTTTGTCAATTCTGCACGCTAGGCCTCAACGAGACCTTTCATACGAGACTAAACTCGACATACTTCTAAAAAATTTTTGCAAAAAACAAAAGGCGATCTACATTAACCATTTTTGTTAATTCTGCACATCAGCCCTTATCGAAATCTTTCATTTGATACCAAACACCACACACTTCTGACAATTCTTTGCAAAAAACAAAAACCGATCGACATTGACCATTTTTGTTAATTCTACACACCAGCTTTTATCGAGCTCTTTCATTTGATACCAAACACCACATACTTCTAACAACTTTTTCCGAAAAACAAAAGCCGTTCGATATGGAACATTTTTGTTCATTCTGCACGCTAGCCCTCATCAAGACCTAGCCTAATACAATGTACACTGTCTGCAGTATAGTTCATTTGGGCATACTTGTTCTTTGTTTAGTTACTTCATTACACATTTGCCAACATTGACTTATGTAATTCGAAAATACGACCATCTTCTAACAACTTTTTACGAAAAACAAATGCAGATCGACATGACACATTATTTTTTGTCATTTCAAAATCGGCCCTGATGGTTTTCTTTCTTTTGATATCAAACACAGCAAAGTGTTTAATTTAATTAGGAACATTTGTTTTTTATTTAGTTACTTCATAATTTGGAAACAATGTTTGTATTAAAATATTGTAGTTAATTTTTAAATTTATAAATTACCATCGGCAATCCTAATATAACAGCCACTGTTTTCAGTGAAGTTCATTTAGGAATATTTGTTTTTTGTTTAGTTATTTCATCACACATTTGGCAACATTGACTTATGTAATTCCAAACGTCAAAATTTAAAATAAATAAATGTGTTGTGTTATAAACTTAAAATATTGGTAAAACCTTTGCTCAGGACTATTATTCATGACACTGTTTTCAGATCTTTGATATCAATGTTCTATTAAAAGATACAATCGATTAAAGTTCATAGACAGATTGTCAAAAGTGACGGATGACTGCGTGATTCTTCTTAAATTTATACATGGCATCTAGGATATTTTTTTCAGTTTTGTTCCAGTTATACTTTTTAGCTTAGTTTTCGATTTTTTACACAAAAACTATGCACGGTAAAAATATGAGACACCCAAAAGCGATTGGTCCTCATTAAACCACATCTAATAAAATAATATTAAAATTATTACATGAATGGTTTGACCTGTACCCGTGAGCAAAGTTTTTGCGATGCTCGAGATGAATCCAAATATATATAGTGAATCTATCGTTTTAGTATATAAGACTAGCGAAGGCTCAGCTACGCTGACCTTCCCTAGGCCTCCGGCATCAATGAAATATTTACAGTTGACGGCTAATTTCATTCCTGTACACCAGCTCTCGACGAGACCTTTCATATGATACCAAACACGACATACTTCTGACAAATTTTGCAAAAAAACAAAAGCCGATCGACTTGGCAAATTTTTGTTATTTCAATATGGCTGCCCTACTTGAGTGCTTTCATTTGATACCAAACACGGCATACTTCTGACAACTTTGTGCATAAAACAAAAGTCGATCGACATGGAACATTTTTGTCATTTCTGCACGCTAGCCCACAACGAGACCTTTCATTCGATACGAAACATGACATATTTCTAACAATTTTTTGAAAAATACAAAAGCCGGTCGACGTAAAATATATTTCTCATTTAGAGCCTTTTCACACACTTTGGATCCGACGGCCGGCAGCCGGGTATTTATTCCAAGTAGCACTGCGATTGCCTATTTACCCCGGTCAAGAAAATTCATTTATATTTTGTCTTACGACAATGCCGCGTGAACGCATTAATGCTTTGTGGATTTTATACAGACGACTTTGCCGTCGAAAAATAATTGTCCTTCAATTCATTAAAATGTTGCCTCAAATGAGTGCATATTTCTGCTCACGCTTTTGTTTTTGTATATTCCTTCTGTCTTATCCCATAGTACTGGTCTAGCCAGCCTGATACCATTAAATAAAAAAAACAGGGTCGAGGTGGTCTCGAACCAGGTCTTGTAGATTATTTATATTATGAATCCGCCCTCTTATCCACTCGGCTATGAAGCATTTTGTTTTAGACGTTTCTTATTCGAAAATATGAAGGATAACCTTCAAAATACAATTTATTTTATCAAATATTTCAGTTAGAAAAGGCCATATTACACAACATTTGGTTTTATTAGATGCAAAATTAACTAATCTAACTAACGATACCATATACACCCGATTTTATTTAGCGGGACAGATGGAAACAGCAAAAAACTGTTTTCCCATGTTATTTCCCTATGTCAAGGTTTTCAGTATTCACTCTGTACTCCTGTACACATAATTTTTATAGGTTTAACAATACCGTTTACACCAGTCTTTGTAAAATTTGTTTCTATGTATATCAGAAAAAAGAACAATATTTTTAACTGTTTAAAAAAATCACATAGATGGCACTAATTATGAAATTTATTGCATCTGCTAAAGAAGGAATCGATATAATTACTTAACAATTAAATATTTTTATATTTAATTATGTATATATTTTAAAATAATATTTTTAGGCATAAATGAAATTTATTATTCTAAGCGAAAACAAGAACATAATAATATTTTGAATACGTGACATACCAAACTAACTGGTGGTGCCAGTGTTGTTTTATTTATTTCCAAATCACCTGTATGATGTGAAAAGAAAAAAACTTGAATCCCCAGAGTAAATCTTAAGGGCTTTTATAATATTTAATATTGAAAATAATGTTATGAAATATTTGATCAAAATGCATAAAAATTGATTACATTATATAACTAAAACTTATTAAGAACAATCTGTATGAAATATTTTAAAAAAAATCGCTAATCCTTGGAATTATTGTAGATAGAAACTTCTCATCTTTTTCTACGAATAATGAAATGGCAAACGGTAATATAAAGTATGTGCTTTGAAAAGTGGACTTGTGTGTAATATTTGTCGGACTTCTTGAGTTTAACGTTACTATTTTAATGGAATTCTAAATCATTTACAGCTGATTTCTTATTTTGTAAATCTACAATGAATTTGTTTTGACAGGAATTTCCAGAAGTTCAAATCCGCATAGCTTGATTACAATAAAAATTGTTGCTATTGATTCTTAACAACAACATTTTCATTATAATAATCACTGTCATATTTTCTCTGTACCAATCTAATTCTATTGGTACATCTACAATGAAAGAGTTCATTGCAGAATATGTAGTTTTATGGGGATTTTTTAATCTGCTTTTAATTTCCCTACAGGTATAATACTTTATGCACTCGTTTCAGACAAAATTTCTTTGCTTATGTTCTGAAAATGTAAAAAGAATATCAAGAAAATTTCCAGTCGTGTTTTTGTAGAATGGTTTTATTGAAACTTTGTGATATTTTTCAACCTTTTGCGTTTGTAAAGGCTTGTTCCAAATGATAGACTGATCAGTTTTGGACTGTATTTTAGAATTTTTATTTAAATGTGACTTCACTACACAGATACAATTGAAGGTAAAATTATAGAAATAACACATATGTAAACAAATACTTTGTTTCTTGCAGTAGTTTCATTTGTACAAGTTGTGATACACAATACATTGCTAACTTCTTTACATTTCTTAATAAAATAAATTCTCTTTATGATAATATAGCAAAATGAATTCTGGATGCCGCAAAAATCGCTCCTGTGTAGATAACTCCTAATAGCCATGTCTAAATTTAAGAAAAATCACGCTGTCATCCGTCACTTTGACAATCAGACTATGAACGATTATATCTTCTTATAGAGTATTGATATCAAAGATTTAAATAAAATTTCATGAATAATAGACTTGAGCAAAGGTGCTACAACTAATTTCAGTTTAAAACATAACGTATTTAATTAATATAAATTTTGACGTACCCAATGTCAACAGTCAATATTGCCAAATGTATGACGAAGTAACTAAATTAAAACCAAATATTCCTAGACTAACTTCACTGAAGACGCTGGCAGTTGTATTAGGATTGACAATATTAATTTATAAATTTAAAAATTAACTACTATTTAATTTTATTTCGTGTTTGATTTAAAATGAAAATAAATATAGTAGTAATAAAATTTCCTTGAATAAATGTGTATTTTTATAGTTAGTTATTTGAAATTCCACTGTTTGAGAACCGATTTTTTATTCAGTTTAACGTTTAAAAATTCAAATATTATTTGGAAACAATAGCACTATTTACAGTTAAAAGTAAGCAATTCTTAATTACAATATATTATACTGGAGTTTTTCTCAGTTCTCTACTTACATTTTTATTCCAAAGAAAAAATATGAACAAAAATTGTATAAAATGAAACTGTCAACTAACTTTCGGAATGTCGGTAACATAGGTATCATAATTAAAACATGACTACTAATTTTATTCCGTGGAAGCTATTTTTTTTTATTCTGATAATGCAGTCTTTTCATTAACGATATTTAATTTTATTTCGTGTTTGATTAAAAATGAAATATAAATCTAGTAGTAATAAAATCTCCTTGAATAAATGTGTAATTTTATAGTTATATGAAACTCCACTGTTTGAGAACCGATTTACTTCAAAATTTACTTCACACAACATTTATAAAAATAAATTTACAAATAACAATTAAAACTTTTTAAAACGACACATCGCTATTAAACATTTCTTTGTACTATAATTTTGATCAATTAGATTTGATTATGTTATTATAAACACGTTTCAGAACTGCTGTGCTTACAAAAGAAATTTTTATAATGAAACGTATGAATTGCAAGTGTAAATAATGTCATTTTAAAATTAGGTTTTACTTTTATATTTGTTAGATAATAAAGTTAAAATTTACCTCATGAAGATGACTATTTCATTATTTTTACATACTTGAGTTTCGCCGATATGCCACCATTTTTCTCGGGCGGGAAAATTAAATTATGCAGTACTGACCCAAGATGAATTTTTTGTTTATCGATAATACGAATAAATACGAAATATTTTTTTAAGAAAATTGTATTAAAAGAAAGAAATTTGAAGCATTTAAAATCAGTTTTCTTTAACAGATGTATAATTATAACTTAGATACACAAAATAGGAAAGTTATATATTATTAAAATATTACAATAAATAATAATGACAATAAACTATGTAGTAAAAATCTTCTGGGCGGAACGAATTAGTCTTCAGGATTCCCTGTAAATGCTAACGGAAAACCGCCAAAAACGTTAGCAAAAGACGATAACTAAACAAAAAGAATAATGTGAAAGAATGAATCAAACCGGTAATAACACTTAATTATTTAAATATATTGGAATTGCCATAAAGAAACAGCGTTTTCCGAAGAAGCAGTGGGCAAAACGACAAATTCAGATTTAACCTTTTCAAATTTTCTTTTAGTTTCAGAGAAAAACGAAAATAGGTCGACTTATTTGAAAATAACTGGAATTATTTATTTAATTGACTGTGAATTAGGAAAATCTGTTGTAATCGTTGAAAATGTTGTCAAAAAACAACGATTTTACCTAATTCAATGCTATGGCAATCGGTCTCATGTTTATCTTTGGGGCCGTTGGAAACAAATAGTTTATGCAAATTATCTTCGACCGAATGTAGAGAATTTAAAGGAGAGAATTAGAGACGCTGTGACGTCTTTAACTCTGCGGAAGAAATTCAAAGAAGTTAAATAATTGCATCGAAGACTACAATTGTGCGCTCAACAAACCGTGAATTGATTGAGTAGAATAGTTACTGTTTATATTATTTTTGTTGTTAAATTTATGAAACTAATGTTAAAGTCATGTTAACAATAATTTCTATGATAACGCAAACTTGTTTTTTGGGGCTTACAATTAGAAAAATTCAAAGTCGAACTATGTTCGACTTTTGTCTGAGACTAAAAGAAAATTTGAAAAGGTTAAAACTGAATTGTCAGTATTGAAACATGTAAAAACTTTTATTAAGAATACATGTTTCTCGTAAAATAAAAAATAAAAATGTTTTCCTTCTTTCTAACTCGATCCGATGACACTGTATATCAAGGCCACAGAGAATGTTAATATGAATTTTGACTTACTTTATTTGGACATTTCAAAGTTTTCTCGTAGAATTTGTCACGCAAAATTTGAAGAATGTTTCTTTCATTTCATGTAGTAATTTATATGTTTACTTTCTGAAAATACGACGAAATTTTCCTCCAGTGATCAAACAGAT
This sequence comes from Stenolophus ochropezus, assembly GCA_035578165.1. Taxonomy (NCBI): domain Eukaryota; kingdom Metazoa; phylum Arthropoda; class Insecta; order Coleoptera; family Carabidae; genus Stenolophus; species Stenolophus ochropezus. Next base: position 1,665,236 of record JAQOWZ010000045.1, read on the forward strand.
ATGCGTTCTGTTAAATAAAAAATAGTAATTAGTTAATATTTTTTTTTCTTTAAATATAAATGTATTTACCATTCTTGTACAACTTCGTCAATAATAATATAGTTTTTCCGATGGTAGCAGAATCGTCAGCGAATAGAGTGGTTTCCATTTTAAGTTCCAAAATATTCAATATCGCTTTCCAAAGGAGGTTATTCTTGACAAGTTTTCCAAAAATATATTTTTTGTGAAACTGCTACCCTATAAACAATGAAAACTTATAAAATAAAGGAAGATAATTTTTATTCAAATGATGCCTTCGTTTTAAAATGGATTCATTTTTCCAAATATTGTTTAACATCAACGTAGTATATATTTGATTTGGACTAATAGTCCATATGCTTCCATTGAAATTTAATCCTTTTCTTGTAATATTGAATGAAGGAAATTTCCATCTCAGGATTTGATCCATTTTTCTGTATTCAGAAGGAAATATTACTAATTAATAAAAAATATGTAAACATTGAACACTTTTTTATAAAAAAAGTTTCGCCTCAGATGAAAGAACTTCTATATTAATTGCAATAGTCCAAATAAGGATATAACTCGTATTTATAATCTTCGATGTACTTCACAGGTACAATGCAATGTATACTTCAGTTTCCAATATCTATAAATATAAAATTCACAAATGATATTTTTTAGAACATAAGAAAAACATACCATTTTACATTGTTGTGAATCATGAAGATTTTTGGTATTTGTGTATCTTTATTATATATTATGAATTTAACTTTTAATTAGTTACATTAATTTATGATTTTTCTACAATTTTTTTTCTTAAAATTTAGAAATTTTGTTATGATATTATATATCATTTATTTTAATAAATTATTTGAGTTGCCAGAATACTTTGATTAATAAAAAGTTTAATAATTTACAAATATAAATGTATAACAATATTATTAATATTTTCATTTACATTTTAAGTTACAGAATTATTTTATTCAATTAAACGTTTCAAATAGATTACAAAATGAAGTTCTTGTTAAAATTATAAAATCTTTCATATAAAATTAAAAATAAATTTTTATAACCTGGCAACTCGATTACATACAAACATTCACACAAACATTCATACTTTTGCGATTTATTACTCTCTTATTTTTCTTTTATTTGATCGCTTTGTGGTTTTTTTATTTATTATAATGTTGTAATATGCTTCATTAGCTTCATACCCACCAGCCGGTTTGTGACGAGTAATTATTATGAAGCTTATTTTTTCTTATTTATTGTTTTAATTTTTTTAACCACGGGCTATTATAATATTGAAGCAAAGTACAGCAAAAATCCCAAATACCACTGGTATAGGGTTTTAAAGTATTATGTAACAAGTCATTGTCTTGCCAAGTCTACCAAGGAATTATAGATAATATGGTACACATTATGTACATAAAAATGTAATTTAAAACAAAAAAATATAAATTGAATGTACTCTTACCAAAAAAATTGCAGTTAGTACTTTTGTAGTTTTTAAAAAATGAAAATATTGTTACTCAAAATCATACAACAGTGACAATGACTTGCTTACATAATACTTCAAAACCCACCAGCAGTAGATGGAATTTTTACCATACTTTGCGGTTTTGTAGTAGTATGTAGTATATTGCCAAAAAAATGTGTATTTATATTCTGTTGCATGAATTTTGAGGTACAATGGTAGACTGGCCTGCCCACATGTTGCGATTTATTATATACTTTTGTTTAACGTCACATTTGTAATACATATTATAGAGAGACGCAACATGTTTTAACTTAAGCCTGGTATTAGATAGTTTTCGTATAACGTCTTTATTTTTAGATGGTATTAATTAAAAATTATTGACAGCAGTATTGTTTAAGCGCTATTACATTTTTTATTGTTGATGAAAAATATTAATGTTAACTAATGACTGTTGTATTATAATAAAAAAGTATTGCTTAACCAATCTTTTAGTAGTAGTAGAAGGTAAAATATGTATTTAAATATAATTTTATTATAATTGTATTTTAATGTAAAAAATTAAAATTATTTTTTTATGCTTACATATAAAATAGGTTTTCATTTAACTATTAAATGTAGGGACCTTCTTATCATTAAATAAAATTTTTAATGTATATTATTGAAAATATTGGTAAAATATACAATATACTAGAATATAGACGCTATAGAAAATTTTTCTAATACTTAACCATTGCTTTATACTATTTATTTTATTTATGTTTTTCATTGTTAATATTATTTTATTAACTTTTATGTAAAGAATAGTTTTATTTATAATTGCCTTTTATAATTCTTTTTATTGTATTTTCATTTTGGCAAGGTCCGTAAAATTTGTAAAAGGAGCAATGGTATTATCAGACTTAAGTTCTTTTTTATTACCTTTTACAATATTTTACGAACCACTTTTCATGTTGGAATAATATTTAATACTTATATCAATTACAATTATTAAATATATTGCATATATTATTTAACAAATTAAATTTTACCATCATAACATTTTTTATTATTTATATTTTAAATTCTTTCTTATTCCTTTTTATATTATTAAGTATTTCTAAATCACATTTTTAAATCATAATTATTGCTTCAACATGCTTTTATTTTATATTTTAAATTTATCATTATTGCATTCTTATATTTTTATTTTATATTTCATATACACCATCAATAATCCTTTTTATAATATTACATGTTTTTCCGATATTCTAAAAATTTTAAATTTAAAAATTTAAGGTTTTAATGAGCTTCATATGCCTAATTTCAACCAGCCATTATGTGGCGAATAATTTTGATAAAGTTTATTTTTTAATGTATTTAATTTCTCTTATATTTATTTATTTAATCACGGGCTATAATACTAAATCAAAGTACAGCAAAAATTTAAATATCTCTGGTATTGGGTTTTAATGCATTATGTCCAAGCCATTGTTTTGCCATCTACCAAAGTAATTAAAAATAAAAAGGTATTTTTACCAAAAAATGTATGTTTAAATAAATTGTAGTTAATATTTGTACTTTTATAGTTTTATGAATATCAAAACCTTATTTCTCAAATTCATGCAACAGTCACAATGACTTGGAACATAACACATTAAAACCCCCAATGGTACTTGAAATTTTTACCATACTTGGCGGTTTTGTAGTAGGTATAATGCCAAAAACATAAGTACAAATTAGTATTCTGTTGCATGAGTTTTGAGATACAATGGTAGAATGGCCTGGTTGTGTTATTTATTATATACTTTTGTATATTAAATGTTTTTAAATTTTACGTTCATTCATTAATTATTAAATGGATTGCAATTTTTTATATATTTTTACATGTATTTGCTAGATTTATTTAGTTTTAGTAAATTTTATTTCAATGTCTTTGACTTCAAACATTAAATATTTTTTTTTATATAGTTTTAAAATTAATTATAATGAAATTTATATATTATTGATATTTTGTTCATAATTTTGCAATAAGTTACGAAATGACTATGACATTGCAAATATAACAATTTTTTATCATGATATCTACTTGTTCAATTTAATTTTTTTCTAAATACTCCATTTGTTCACAATTCAAATCTTTATTTTTAATATTAAAATCTGATAATTTTATCTTTAAGGTTTTTAATAACCTGGCTAAGATACTGCATAATGTTCATCATGTGAAAAGATTGGTTTAATTCTTGCACTTTAACTTAAATTTTTTGAAAATTTGTTTATGAAATGCTCTATACAATGTTTTTAAATTTTGAAATAATGTTTATAAATATGTACTTCATATAATATTGTTATCTTATATAATTTTTTACTGATTAAAATTTAATTGAAATTATTTCATTATGATTTTAATATCTTGTTTAGTTTAAAATTGCTTTAAATACCACATTCGTCGTTATTCCTTCTTTAGAATTTTCGTTAATATTTGATTCCGGTAATTTAATTTTTAAGTTTTTAGATGACCGTACTCTCGACATTGCAACATATAATTGGCCATGAGTGAAAACTGGATTTTCTAAATTATTTCCAACAAAATTAAACGTTTGACCTTGTGATTTATTAATTGTCATTGAAAATGCTAATCGAATTGGAAATTGGCGACGTTTTAAACTGAATGGTAAATTTGTATCGGTAATTAAATCAAATCTTGGTAGATAGAGTCGGGTACCTGCACTTTGCCCGGTTAATACTTCTACATCAAGGTAATTAGTTTTCATATCTTTTATAATAAATCTTGTACCGTTACATAGCCCACGTTTCGGATTCATGTTTCTTAGTAACATTACTATTGCCCCCACTTTTAACGTTAATTTGTGAGGGGGCATTCCGGTTGGTGTTAACGCATTTAATAATTCGGTTGGATAACTAATTTTATTTTTATCATCGCCTTCACAAAAATCAGCACTGTAATATATTTTTGATTGTCCTACGATTTTATTTAATACTTGTTCGTTTATTACCATTGTATCGTCATTTGTTGGTGCTAAAATGGCGCGGTCTGTAAATTTGTGTATATTATTTGGCTCTATATCATTATCTCCAAATATATTATTAGCTAATGACGTTTGTGATACACAGTGTGCAGGAATTTTGACAACTTCAGTTAAACCATTGCCGATTTTTAGTAAATACTCAGAAAAATCTTTTTCGTCCCTATTTACACGCATGTTTTGTTTTAAAGAAAATTTTTGAAAGAGTTGCCATAAGTGACTTGTTATTACACAAGTTTCTATTATTGTGGTACGATGATTTGTATAATTTACTACCGGTAAACATTGTCTGAAATCACCACCTAATACTATAACTTTCCCGCCAAATGGTACCGTATTGTTCATTAAATCTTTTAAAAGTAAATCTATTGCATTTAACGCGTGTTTCGGTATCATTGTTACTTCGTCACAGATGATTACACTTGCATCTTTTATTAGTTTGCCTGCATTACTATTCGCTTTAACTTTACATACGCAGCCGTCATTTACAGGTACTGGTAACTTGAAAACCGAATGTACAGTTTGTCCACCTTTTAATAAAGTAGCCGCTATTCCTGTCCACGCCACGGCTATTACCTTAATATTTTGACCTCTTAAAATACTGATGAGGGTATTATATAAAAATGTCTTTCCTGTACCACCAGGACCGTCTACAAAGAAATATCTATTTTTGCTATTATTATCTGATACGGCATTTAAAATTAAATCTAAAACTTCTCTTTGATCATTATTAAACAACGCTACATTTTGTTCTCCCTCTAATTTCTCTGCTGCAGTATCAATCAAATCGTTTTCATTTTCATCTACGTCATCTGGCAGCGGTAAACCGAAATCGCTTAATGTGAATCTATGTATTTCTAATATTTCTTGAATTTTTCTTAAACATTTATTTTGCGCTACTTTTTCGGAATTGTGCAATAAATAATCCTCCATCAAATACTCTTTAAATTTTTCCCACAAAGCTACGGCATTGGTGGACGTGTGGAAACAAATTAAATATGCAAACAATTCTCTTAATTGTCTCGGAAATTTATTTATCACTGCCTCACCTAAACCATTTTCGCATTCTTTATCATTTGCTAAAAGACCTAATGCGCGGGCAGCTTCTTGGTATGTGTTATACAACTTACCATCTACGGTACGCAAGTCTTCGAAACTTGTGGCCCCTTTCGCGTGTACTAATATTAAACGTAGATGGAACCTTTCTATATCTCTGGGACTGACGGAAATCATTCGGCCTATTGGTGGTTTTGACTCGCGTTGCCTAGCCTTCCAAGCGTTGTTAACAAATACATAATATTTTGGAATTTGCATATAAACATACTGCCGAGCATTTACATCTGTGCTATTTAAGATGAACCACGCAGTTAAAGTTGTATTTTTTTTCGCTGCCCGTTCTACTGCTTTTTTCTCTTGGCCATTAACGAAAAATACCGCCTGTTGGTATTTCAAATGAACAGCTAACTCAAATTTTGTATGTGATTTATCATGTAAAGGATATTCTAGTAGCCTCCAACAACATTCTGGAGCAGAAACATACCTCGCATCTAAATAACCGTTGATTTCATCCCATTGAATTACTTTATCTTTATCTGGTTGACCTAATTTAATACTTGCGCAGTCATGACCCTTACACAGATAATCGCAAATATATTTAACACTTTTAACCGAAGAGCATATTTCAATATTAATATGAGCTTTATACTTTTTTAGCAAATATGGATTGTAAGGTACTATCCATCTGTTATCTACTGTATATTTTACTAAACCGTTTTTCCAAAGAATATATATCTTTGCATTATTATCTGGCCTTTTGTAAAGAGGATAACCGTTAATATTTTCGTGTGTTTCGTTTCGAAATTCTTTAGGGTATCTTTTTGTGCATTTATTTTCATTCATGCAAGGTGAATATTTATTTAATATACCGCAGGGACCGTGGATCATGTGCGTTCGAACTAATTGATACAACTCTGGTTCATCGTCTTCATCTGGAATTTCGGCGCTTACAATTTCGTCTATTTCATCTTTGTTACGGATTTTACTTTCGCTATCTAATGTCAACAACAAATGCATATGTGGTAACCCACGTTTTTGGAATTCTATTACAAAAATAAAGGCTACGACTTTTCCAAAAATATCATCGTGAAGAATTTCATTCATCATACTTTTAATTTTGCCGTTGAAAACTCGCGCTACTATATCTGGCCGATCTGCAGAACTTTGACCTTCGCGTAACTGTTCAACTATTTCTGGCCATTTTGGATTACACGTTACTGTTATGAACAAATCAGGTCGGCCGAATTCTCTAACAATTGACATAGCGTTCTGATACATTTTTAACATAAAACGACTGCCACCTTGGAATGTGGATGGTAGAATAACCACTGTGCCCGCCTTACCGCCCTCATTATCTGCTAAATTATTTACATGGTCCATTAACCCATTATACAGCTCTACTCTGAGGGTAGGCTGATTTAATCTAATATAAGTCAATCTTTCAGCCTCGACTTTCACGTATGCATCTACAATGTACTGCTGAGTTAGCTTTCCGGCTTCTAAACACGGATTAAATGTATCTCTAACTGCTAATCTATTCATGTAAAATTGTAGCATGCTTTGTTTTTTAATACCGTCGGCATGCTTTAGGTTCATGTTCCAGCCACATTCACCGTGAGGAAAAAGTATGGGATATGTCATGGGGTCGCAGTTTTCGCTGAATTGATTAATTCTAACAGAACCGCCTGCTCTTGGATGAACACAAATGTCTCTATCTATTGGTGGCTCTCCGTCATTTGATGTAAAAACTACGGCCACTTCATTACATGTTGGTACATTATACCTACGCTTATCTTTTCGTCTGTCACTAACTATCCACAAATTAATTTCTGGCACTGACTGATTATTAATATTTGCCCTAGCTATTTCTCTTTGCTCTACTTCTTTTAACATCATGTACGCTTGAGAATACGGATTAATTTCTCTAATAATGTCATCTAACTGCCCCATTATATTTGATTTACACTGTTTATTGTATTCTACATTCATTCTTTTCTCTAACGCTTCCGCAGAATTTATAATGTATAACTGCGCATATTTTTCAACATTATTATTAGTTGGATATAAGGAACTGGCTGAATCATGATAAATTTGACCATGTATTCGGAAACAATATGGTCCTCTACCCGGAGGCATTGAAATTTTTGCTCCAAATGAAGCAAATGCTAACGCACTATTGTACTGTCTAATATGATCTTTAAAATTTCTACTGTCCGCGTTATTACTGATCATTAGACTTTTTATGTATTCCGGAAACTCGCCTAATTGATCTGCGTTTAACTTGCCTTTACGGCAGCAGTGTGTGAATTTGCCGTCCGAAGGTTTTTCATACGCGAAGTTCTTAGATGAACAGTAAGTGCATAATGCAGACATTGGGCCCAATGAATGCGGCTCAATTTGCATTCCTATACCTTTACTTGCTAATCTACTCGTATTATTAATTTTATTTTTACTTGCTTTTATTTTATTTTTATTTATTATATTATTTTTTAACAAACGCTCTTTTTTCTGTTCCGGTGTTTCTGTTTCAACTACTTTTTTAAAATTATCTTTTAACCTATTTAAACGACGTTCTTTTTGTTCATGTGTTTCTATTTGAATCATATTTTGAAAGTTATGTTTAAACCTATTTAAACGTTTTTCTTTTTGTTCATGTGTTTCTATTTGAATCATATTTTGAAAGTTATCTTTTAATCTATTTAAGCGATTTGTTTTTAGTTCAGGTGTTTCATTTTTAATGTATTCTTCGAAATTAAATTTTAATTTATTTAACCTATTTGTTTGTTGATCAAGTGTTTCATTAGCTAAAATTTTTAATTTATTTTCTGTATTTAATTTTAGACGTTTATACCGTTCTTCGTCTGTTTCATTCTCTTTGCGTTTTAAATAATTTTCCCTTAATTTTTGTTGCCGAGTTACCGGAAATACTGTTAAATTACGTGTTTGAAATATATTTAAAGTATGTGTTCTAAGCCTATTGATATCATAATTTTCGTTTTCTGGATTACGATTAAAAATTATACTCGTAAAAAATGCAATGGCAAACAACCCGCAATCATAAGTATTTGTCTGCTGTTGAACTCGGACAAATCTAACTGTTGGTCTATAAGGAAACAATCTTTCTAAATATAAACTTGCATTCTGATTTAAACATTGAGAATTCATGCTATCATAAATTATTATCTCTGAACCGTCATAGTACGCCGTGAACCAATGACCAATGCTATCAATATTTGCACCTGGCACGAATAAAATTTGTAAGTGTTTAGTTCCTTGTTGAACTGGAATGATACGGTCCGGCGCATTTACATATACTGTAGGCTGAGGGTTGAACTCAGTCATAGAACGGACTAAAGAAAAGAAAAAGTCTATGTGTACGTCTTCTAAGTACCCTGCAGGATTTAGTAACGTGTTAATATCCTGGTCTATTAATTGAATCTGATAATTTACTGTCCTAATTCCTATATTACTCGTTTGATTACTTGTATGTACATTATTGATATTATTGTCCGCTACTGAAATGACAGATATACTCCTACAACCTGATTGAACCTGACTATTAATAAAGTTTTCTTCTATATTTCCCGTATTATCATTTTTATTATTTTTTGCCGCATTTTTCTCGTTGTTTTGCTTGCGCTTAAGACGGTTAATTCTATCTTTACTTGGCATTTTGTTATTTACTTACAAATTATATAAAACTTACAATTTTTGAGTGCGTTGTTCTTTTCAATATTTATAATTACCAATAATTACGTCAGGCCTTCGATTATAAGTCGATCAGGTTCTTTTCTGTTAGGATAATGGAATCTTGCACTCTTTCTCTTACTCTGCTGCAGTCAAGTTGTAAACCTACAGTAAAATTAATATTTAAAATATATGCATAGCATTATAAAAAATTAATACGAAATAAATGTGTATTTGTATTATTAGATTGCTAAATTACTAAATACTGCAAACTATGTACAATGTCTAGGCCGTGAAACTGCTCTCGTCATAATCGAGCGGCAATTACACAACGTGAAATATAATTATATATTTGAGATTGTCCATGTAGTGAACAAACTATAACCGCGCAATTTAAACAACTGTCATCTGTTGTGTTCTTATGTGTAGTTTGTAAGATAATGATATATTTCGCGTTAATTATTAATTAAATGCATATTCATATAAAAATATGTTTATAATTTAATAGTGGATGTATTTAAGACATGGTATCATGGTTGGACTACAAGAAATTTGCGGTTAGTTTACATTGTGTGTTTTATTTGTAAATAAATAAAATTTAAATAAAAATGTTGTTTTCGGTAAATATAGGGTGTTCCAGTTAAGTGTGCCACCATTGCTATCTCGAGAACTATAAGAGCTACGAGGTTGTTTAAATTAGCGAAAACCACCATTTTACAAGAACAACATAATGGACAAAAAAAACCACTCCATATCTTGAGAACCATTGGTTTAAAAAAATATTTGTTTGGCTTATGTTAATAGACTTGTAAAATGGTGATTCCTTGCTAAGTTAACCAACCTGGTAGTTCTTATAGTTTTTGAGATAGCAATGGTGGCACGCTTAAATGGAACAGCCTGTATATTTTAAAGATTTTTCACAAAAAATACATTCATAGATTTGTAATTATATACAACAATAAAATAGTCAACTTTTCGCAATTTTAATTTTTTTTTTGGATGTAACAGAAACGTCTGCAACATTTTAAAATTCTCAGAATAAAAAATTTGCGAGATAAAAGCACTGTTACTAAGACCCAAGAATCAACCACCTAATAAATTTATTTTCTAAATAATTTTGTACCTTTCCTACCCTATATGTTAATAAAAAAACATGCATTCTTGCATATTAAGGTAAAATAGATTTTATACGGACATATACATAACGAAACATAAGTACACAACAGACGAAAGTTATTTAAATTGAACGGTTATGTGATTTGTTCACCATTACCAAAATTTCAAACCGAAAAATATATATGTAATTCCCGCTCCATTTTGACGTCACGCTTTCACTGCCTATTAGAGATAGTGTAATGATTATAAATTTAAAGTAAATTACTTATACTTAAATAGAAGATCAACTCTCAAAAATTGTAGGTTGGACTAACTCGCAATTAGTTATAACACGCGGCCCACCAGAGACGATGAAATACCCGCTTAAATATTTTTTTAATTTGTGCAATAAATAATTTAGCATATTTTGGAGCATACTTCAGCTAAATAAAAATAATGGAGACACATCTTTTGTAGGTTTACGGAAAACCGGTTAAAAACTACTGGCGCCGGGTAAACAAGAAAAATATAGAATTTAATAATAAAATAATATAAAAAAAATAATGATATCACAAATTAAAATTTCTATCAGCTTGGTTGCAAAATGACATTTTTCTAATTGTAAATTGCGAACTTGCAAGTTGATTTTTCGAGGGTTGCAAAGATATAAAATATTTCTCACCTTAGATTTGAATTTAGCGGCACACTAAACGGGATTTATTTTATTGTGACTACTGCAGCTCTGCTCAAAGACAATGAATATTAATTCGCAATATAAATATATTGTAACAAAGCACAATAAATGAAATTACTCTACACACAGGTGAAGAAGCAATATTCTTGATAAACAAATTTTGTTTTCTATGGTGTCCCTGATCTCAAATTAGTATTTCCGAAATGTCGGTAAATGTGAAATTATTAATACCGACACCGTACATACCGATAAATACAAAAATTAAATTATTAAAAATTCGAAAATAATAAATTTTAAATAATAATTTATTAATAATGTTATAACACAAATATACTTTTAATTTAAATGAGAATTTTCCTTTAAAACGAAATGAACGTTTTATATACAATAACGAAATAATTATAATACTTACTTTTAACGTCACAGATGCAAGGTTTGTTGTTCGAATCTTTAACTTCCATTCTAATTGATCATAAGATAACGGCGAACTTTTGAGCGAAAACTGATACTCTGGCATTAGTGCTTATATTCCAAATGCAACCGTTTTCAAATGGTTGCAACATGAACTTCTTCACTGATTCATACTAATAACGTCATAACATAATAACTGTTAATAAAATACAACGTATTGGTAGAGATTAATTGCACTAAAATGTATACTTACATGAAATACATTCAAAATTTGTGTATAATCATTCATATTGTATTTTTGTTAAAATAAACTGCAACTATTGTTCAGTGTACCTACATTATTATTATTTTTCACATTCATAGCTGTAAAATGAAAATTACAAATTAAAAAAAACATTAGAGGAAGGTCTTTATTGCAGTTACTGTAACTTAATAAAATCCACTAATATGTAGTGATGGGTCACTGGGGACTTCCCGTCAGGAATATTTTTATTTCCCGGGAAAATTCCCGGGAATTTCCCTAAACACGTTTCCCGGGAAAAAATCAGGAATTCCATTTTGGAAATTTCCGGAAATATGTGGGAAAATTCCCGGAAACAAGTAGGGAAATTCCCGGGAATAAGGAAAATTCCTGAGAATAAGAAGAAAACTTACCGATAATAAAATTAACGCAGGCGCAGCATTACCGACGTGTTCTAACCAGTCCCGACTAATTTCAACAGTGTTAATATTGTAATAACTTTATAACTATGAGTGGAAAACAGAAAAAAAATAAATTAATTCTTATAATTTTACTACAGCATCATCACCATTTGTAATATTTTTAGTGTAATGACATAATCGGTATTTAACTTTCTCTAATTTTTATGAAATAATGATTTTTATTAGGAAATTTATCGTTTATTTTTCCCCAGGAATTTTCCGGAAAATATCTCCAGAAATTCTTCAGAAAATTCCCCAAAAACTTCCCGAGAAATTTTCCGAAATATTCGTTCCCGGGAATTTACCCATCACTACTAATATGTGTATTAGTGGATTTTATTAGATGATTGCAACTCCAATAAAGACTTTCTTCATATTAACAACCAGTCGATAAACCAATCCTGCATTAAAAACATATTTATCATAAAACGTATTTTATTAAATTTATTTTAAATTCTACTTCGTTCGTTTGATTGTAATTATTTTTTAATAAAAATAAAAATAGTACATCCCCTCCAGCTTGTATTATTTTTTTCATAATAAAGATGTTTTAGGACAACACAATCTGTGATGTACATACATTCATTCGGAGTTAAAACATATCTTCTGCTACTTACAGGTTTTGTTAACAGATTGCAGGAAATTAATACCACGTATTGTTTGTCTAGTATTGTGAACGATTTTAGCTCAGAATTTAAAATTTCCGATAGTCAGTTATCCCACTTAGGCCCGGTATTACAGTCACTACTTAAATATTGGTTTAGCTAAACTTAAACTTTCACTTAAACCAATTGGCAGTATTACACTACAAAGTTTAGCTAAGCTTGTTTCGATTATATTTTCCTTTATGTTGGCAATAGAATATTTGTTTTTGACATTGACAGATAAATTATTACACATGTATTTTGGTGTATACACATTATTGGTATATCTGTTGTGAGTTATTGTCTTTGTATTAGATAAATACCATAAGGGTGACTAAAGTTTTACATTTTAAATAATTTTTATTACATATATTACATATTTTATATCCTCATGAAAGGTATGTAACAATAATTTCCTATCAAAAGAGCTAAAATTAAGAATAAACAGATTATTTTTCAGAATTATAGATGAAAGAGAACGGGCACCTTAATTTTACATTGAAGAAATTAGAGAAATTGAAAGCTTACCGTACAAAAATTTTGACCTATTGTGTAAAGAATAAAATAAATAATAAAAATATAAATATATAATATCTTATTGTTAAATGTTGTTCATGCATTCATAGAATGTAAAGCGTGATTCCAAAAATCAAAGTTAACAGTTTACAAAAATCAATATTCTTCAGAAATTGGCACTAAAATCGAGTGTAATTAAAATGCATTTTATTAATGAATTCTTACCAATTACTTTTTTTTAATGTCGCTAAATATTAAGTACGTTATAAATTAAACAAACAGATAATTTTGCTAAACGAAATCAATTAAAAAAATTTTCATCAGACCATATATTTATATTATCAGGCCTAGTGCCTAGAAAGAATACGTTATGGTCATCTAATTATAATGAGAATATTTTTCTCGACTTCGACTTCACTACTGTTGCTCATTTCTTAAATTTCCGTATTAAAATTCTTCACAACGTCCATTCTGATTGTTTTATTTTGACAAAAAAAAATTAAACTTCACCTTAAGGATTAAGCCGCTAGGATCGACCGCTTAAGTTAAACTAATAAATAAATGCTAAACTTCAACTGTAATACATCGAATTTACTTAAACCGTGGCTTAAACCTAGGATCGAGTTTAAACTTCCACTGTAATACTGGGCCTTAATTGTTGATTTTAAGTCAAAATCTTCTAATGATATAATGTACTTTTTTATTATCATTATTTAATTTTTTATCGCCTGTCTAATTTAAAATGAAGTACAGTACTCAGGACAGTACTACAAAACACCTATAATAAATAACTTGTTATTCAATATAATAGGAATTTATTTGTAACTTACTATTTCTAATACGTTTGCAAAGTATATTCCGGCTAACAATTATAGGTGTAGTTGTCATTTTGCAAATACAATAAACAACAATGTGCTGGCAAGACTTTTAAGTAAATTATGAAGGTCTGACACATAACATGTTTTGACAAATGATTTAATTTCTTCGAACTTGTCGTTCACTTAATAAAATAGAGGGTTGAAACGCATATGAATCAAAAGAAGAACACCTGCTCAAAAAATGCGCGTTATTTGAATTATTCCTATAACTCTCTAGTATATACCTAAAGAACAGAATGTCAATTAATTGAATTATTTTCTGAAAAATAATGTTTCTGCTTTTGCAGGAATAATAAATTGTACTCTTTCGTCTTTCATATTCTTTAGTACTGCTTATTTCCAATCTTTTGTATATTTCTTTCCTTCTTATATCTTTCTCTACATTTCTAAAACCTACATATATCATTTTATATTTATTTCAATAATAAATAATAAGTACAAACCAATATATGTTCTGAGTATTTGTATCAAGTTGCAAAATTTCTAGTATAAATTTATGTTATAACCAATTATAACAAACGTTAAATGTCAGAAAATTTTAATTATACCATATACAATTTCTACAATAATAATAAATATTTTGCTCAATATTATAAAGTACGGATACATAGATCAGTTAATAATATCTTTGTCCATTTTCAAAATTATTGTACTTCAATATTCGTACTTTAGACTTGTCAAAGTTACTTCATCACACATTTGGCAACATTGACTTATGTAATTCGAAACGTCAAAATTTAAAATAATTAAATGTGTTGCGTTATAAACTTAAAATATTGGTAAAACCTTTGCTCAGGACTATTATTCATGATACTGTTTTTAAATCTTTAATATCAATGTTCTATTAAAAGATATAATCATTTAAAGTTCACAGACAAATTGTCAAAAGTGACGGATGACGGCGTGATTCTTCTTAAATATAGACATGGCTTCTGGGATCCATTGTTTCCAGGCAGCATTTGTGCACAGTTTTAATTTTTTACACGAAAACTACTAACAGTAAAAATATGAGACACCCAAAAGGCACCAGATCTCATAAGCCCCCACATATTAAAAAAAAATTATAACAATCACTTGCATGGTTCAGGCTGTAGGCCTTTACAAAAGTTACTCGATGCTCGTGATGAATCTATAGATAGATAGATATATAGTGAATCTAATCGTTTAGTATAGTGACTAGCGAAGGCTCAGCTACGCTGAGCTTCACTAGGCCTCCGGCATCAATGAAATATTTACAGTTGACGTCTAATTTCATTTCTGTACACCAGCTCTCGACGAGACCTTTCATATGATACCAAACACGACATACTTGTGACAAATTTTGCAAAAAAAACAAAAGCCGATCGACCTAGCAAATTTTTGTTATTTCAATATGGCTGCCCTACTCGAGTGCTTTCATTTGATACCAAACACGGCATACTTCTGACATTTTTTCACAAAAACAAAAGCCGATCAAAAATTTTGTGATTTCTGCAAGCCAGCTCTTATCGACTCCTTTCATACGATACCAAACACAACATACTTCTGACAACTTTTCGCTGAAAACAAAAGCCGATCGACATGGGACTATTTTATCATTTTTGCAAGCTAAGCCCTTGTCCAGTGCTTTCAATTAATACCAAGCACGGTATACCTTAGACAAATTTTTCATTGCTATAATCAAACTTTTAGGCTGTAAACCTTAATTACAAGTTAATTTTTGTTAAAAAAAGGATTAATTAAAATACGCCTTGTGGTTGATATAATCAAAATTAAAATTTTATAAAATTTGATTACATTTTCTTCTATTATCTTACTCAAAATTTTCACTTCGTTTTAGACTATTGCATTTAACGAACAAACCTTTTGAATGGATAATTTTGGGGAACAAATTATAATAATTTGAAGAAGATTTTATAATATTTACCGACATACCTCCTTAATAAAACAGTTATTATTCAACAAAGTAGATTACTTGCTTCACTTGAAAGTAATTTTGCTTACATTTAAGGAATTTACTACAAGTTTTTTAGTTGATATAATCAAATGTGTTGTTTGTAAACCTTAATGGTATATATGACCTAATTTCTTTTTTTCCATTTTATGGTTCTGTACAAAAAATAAAATACCCGTATTTTTTTAAATCGCTCTAGTATTGATAATTCCGGAGAAAAACATTAATAAAATTTTAGAGAGGGGATATGTGACGTCACGTAGGAAACTTTGAGGATATCTCCGTTTATCATTGTTGTTAAAAATTAACTTAATTAAAACATGCCTTATGATTGCAGTGATCAAAGTTTAAATTTTATAAATTAAATGTAATCATAATTTAAGCTTTGTTTTGCACTATTTACTTATGAGAAATCATCTTATTTCATTTTAAAATATCATAGAATTTCGTAAAATCTAACCGTTTTGTAATCGGAAAATTTCATCAGTAATTTAATAACATGCATAAAGAATTAAAAAAAAAGTCGGCCGACGTAAAACATATTTGTCATTTCTGCACGTCAGAAAACATTAATTATAATGACATAATAACAATAATAAACTCTCAGGTAAATATTTTTTTATTTCCGTAACTGTCTGATTTTTAGCGCAAACGTTACATTTTTTATTTAATATATATCATACTACAGACGTGCAGTTCCATCAGATATGATATTATTTGATGTAGAATTGAAATTTGAACATCTTTGTACTTTTGTAGTTTTGCTCTAAATGCATCAGGAGAGAAAGTATTCGTAATTTTTTGAAATCCCATGTTATAGTCCTATATTCCGTGTTTTATTGCACAGTTGTATAGGTACCGGGTGTAGAAATGAAAAGTGGCACATAGCGATTTCAATGTTATTTTTTTCATACTTCTGTATCTCTTTACCTATTTATTTTAGCGCTAAAAGCTTTAGAATATAAGTAGTTCAAAAATTAAAAAGGCTTCCTATAAATTAAAATTACTTTCATAATTATACATATTTAACGATATATTAATTAAATAAAATTTATAGTTTTTTAGAAAATGAATTAAGATTGCCTTGGTAAATAAAACAAATTTTTGATTAAATTATCTATCAACACTTTTCACTCATCAATAAATTATTATTTTATTTAAAATTATTGTATTCTTGTATTAAAGATAACAATAACTCTGTTTATAAAATTAATTACCATACAATATTATTTTTGAATTAATACATCTATGTTTTTAAGCAATATATACACATAATTTTTATAGGTTTAACAATACCGTTTAAACCAGTTTTTGTAAAATTTGTTTCTGTGTATATCGGACGAATATTATTGCATTTGCTAAAGAAGGAATCGATATAAGTATTCAACAATTAAATATTTTTATATTTAATTTTATATGTATAAGCATTAAAATATTATTTTTAGGCATAAATGAAATTTATATTCTAAGCTAAAACAAGAACATAATAATATTTTGGTTACATTGCGACATGCCAAACTAACTGGTGGCGCTAGTGTTGTTTTATTTATTTCCAAATCACCAGTATGATGTGAAAATAAAAAAACTGAATCTCCAGAGTAATTCTAAAGGGCTTTTATAATATTTATTATTGAAAATAAAATTATGAAATATTTAATCAAAATGCATAAAACTTTATTACTATGTACAATAATAGATTACTATACCCATTATTTCATGTGTTTGTAACAAATATACAATTAAAACTTATTCAGAACAAACTGAATGAAATATTTAAAATAAAAGTCGTGAATCTTTGGAATTAATGTAGATAGAAACTTTTCATCTCTTTCTACGAATAATGAAAGAATGTCGGTAACATAAGTACCTAGAGTACCATCATAATAAATGACTACTAATTTCATTCCGTGAAAGATAATTTTGATTGTATTGTAATATCGTAGTTTTTTCATTAACGATATTTAATTTTATTTCTTGTCAGATTGAAAATGAAATGTAAATATAGTATAATAAAATCACCTAAAATAATTGCGTAATTTAAATTCTAATTTCCTTGATATCTACAACAGTTAAAAATTTACATAAATTAAAAAAAAAACTACCTTAAAATTAACCTTTCATAACTGAGTATATGATAATGGCGGTAACACCCATACCTATTGATATTCGCTGGAATTGAGAATGCGCGAGTATAATGTGCACTCTGCCTTACGTTTGAAGATAGTTACGTACCAGTTAGTAAACGTCAACCGTTTTTTGTATGTTTTTCCTAAACCAGAGATCAGTTGTACTTATTTTTTACATTTAAATAATGACACATCGTCAACATGTTTCTTATGTAAAACTTTAAATATATATGAATGCATATGTTTTGTTCTCTGTACTCTAAGCACAATAAGAAGAATTTTGTAAAAGCGCGCGTTATTTAAATTACAAATGGGGTATGTGACTATAATTAAATTTCAGTACATAAGTCCTAAAATATAACAACTAACCACCCTAACTTCTCATTGTAATAATAAAAACTAAACAATTGTTTGTAAGAAGAAAGTTATTAGCAATTTCATCATTTACAAAAACTAGGTAGACTGTTTCTTACAGTAACCGCCTACCTAACTTCTTTTACGGTTCGGCCAAGATGATATCGCAGCATCCCCTCCCCAAATCTTTAATAATTTACAAAAATATGGATTTTTTTTCTGTATTACATATATAAAAATCAAAATTTAGTCACATTCCTCATTGTAATTTTATTCAATTAAAAAAATTCAACAGAAAAGGGAACAAATATCTTCATATTTACTTACACCATCCATAAAGCATTACGTTGTTACTAACGTGTCGTTTAGAATACACATTTAGTTTTGATTTCATTTCACGGTTGTAATTAATAAATAAAGTAGAAACGAATCCGTAAACACATACTTTATTTATGTAGTTTCACAGAAATATTACCTACTTCCGTATATTTACTAATAAAATCAAGTCTTTTTATAACGATTATTTAGTTCTAGAGTTTATAATTTGTCGTTTTTTTTGTTTCGTATTTCGTTTTATAGTAACGTCGAATATCTTATAGGCCTAAAATTTACCAGTTTTCATTTAGAAAAATACATAGAAATCTAACCGTAAGTATAAGTATTTTTATAAAGGACATGCTGTACTAAACACGAACACACATTTTCATTTCAATTTGTACTAAGTAAAAGGAAGTATTGTACTCGCGAAAATTTTCGGTTTTGAGTTTTCAACGGAAATATTCATTTTGACCATCCCTGAATCCATTTTGCCTAGTTTCAGCGTGACAAAACGTACGTATGTCTCAAAAACAAATTTTTTTATTGCAATCGGCATTGCCAAAAGGGCACTTTGCTTATAGTGTTTTCTTCAATTTTTAACATAACTCAGAAAAGATTAACAGTAGAATGTTGAAATTTTTTTTGCTATAATATCTAGTTATTACCTCCATTTTTGGTTCCAATTGTCCTTTCCAAAAGAGTAGTATAATTTTTGTAGGAAACATTTAATTTATTAAATTGACATTGACAGCTGGCAAAATATATTACTGAGAATTATGAACGAAATAAATGATAACAACATCTCTTTCTTTACAAGTTTTCCAGCGATTACAATAATTTTGTGTAGTGCAATAAGAAATAGTGATAAAAATTTTTATATATATTTTTTTTTAAATGATCCATTTTGAAGGGAAGTTCGAAGATATGAAACGAATGGAAGTTAAAGCATGATTAGCCGTAGAATGATCTCACTTTCCAGCGATGACAATAATTCTTCTTAAATTTAGACATGGTTTCTGGATCTTCTGTGTCAAGTTACACTTTGGCTCAGTTTTAATTTAATTACGCAAAAGTATGCACGGTAAAAATATGAGACCTCAAAAAGGCACTATTCCTTATGAAACCACATATAATGGTATAAAATTTTAAATTATTACATAAATGGTTTGACCTGTATGGGATGACCAAAAACCGGCGACTGCGATTCCAAAATTTTTTTCACTAACGTGAAATTATTTAACAATTAAAATTTGGTGGAATATGTATTTATATTATGAAAAGTATTTTAATAATAATATATTTATATAAATGGGAAACGTCAAAATTTCTAAAATAAAAATTGTACATCTGATGTGATGTTTTATTTGTGTATAATTGTATTTCTTAAACAAAACTTTCATTATAATAGCAATAAAAATAGGAACTAATTTCACATATATATATATATATATATATATATATATATATATATATATATATATATATATTGAAAAATATTGCCATGGGTACAAATAAAATTTATTAGTAATTATTGAAAAAAAAATTGATTCGATCTTGTAGTGCAGCAGAAATGGAAGAAGAAAAGAGTAAGTAATTATTTTAAATTATAATTTATTACTTATTGTTATTAATAGATTTATATTTTCCTACGGCAGGTACAATGGAAGACATAAAAAGAGAAATTAAAGAAACTGAAAATTATATGAAAGAATTAAGGCGGCAGTTACAGACAATGGAAGGGAAGGAGGACGGGAAGAAGGACGCGAAGGAGGACGGGAAGGAGGACGGGAAGGAGGACGGGAAGGAGGACGGGAAGGAGGACGGGAAGGAGGACGGGAAGGAAAACGATGAGAGGAAGAAAGAAGAAAGTATTCGCGGCAGAAGTCACGAAAGTTTCCGCGGCCGTGGAAGTTTTCGTGGCCGAGGAAATTTTCGAGGTAATGGTAATTACCGTGGCGGCCGAGGCCAGAGAAATTACCGTGGCTGGAATCGTGGCCGTTCATATTGGGCCCACCACAATGCTACAGTAAGGAAGAAACATCAACATATTTATATATTTTTATCTCATACAAATTTTTTTTATAGAATACTAAGAAGTGGTGGGCGGCGTACAAGTTAGTAAATAAGTTACTAAGTAAATAATTTTTTTTTTTTAGTTAATAAAATTTGTTCTTAAGTTATAAATTGTTCATTCTTCATTGTTTTCTTCTAATGCTGTGTTAGAGTGAATGTTTGCCCGAGCTGCTTCGTTCTGATTTTTTATTTGTCCCCTTGTTGTGATAGTGACCTACGATTGACAGATCGAATTAGCGCACAGTGAACTTATAGAAGGAGCAAAAATGAATGTATTCAGAGTGTTTAGAATAGAGTCAGGAAAAGAAAATTATTTTTATTAATTCTATTAAAGCACGTATGAGTCTCTAACTTTTCTTATTCCTCTTTTTATTTATATTATCAAAATTTTATAAATAAATTCTACCCAAGCTCCGTATACAAGACTTTATAAATTAATTGCTGTTAAAAGATTATTATGACATATGGACATGATAAAAAGAATTTTTATATACTCCCAGTGTATAATGAACAGATTAATATGTAATGTTTGTAATTAATAAAATCGTGTGTCAATCAAACCAAATTATATTCAAGAAAACAATGTAATTTATTAATTTTAACAATGATCGCATGCAAACTCAGTTAATGCTAACAACTATACAGTATTGTAAAAAAATATATAATATTTGGTGTCATAGACCGTATTTATTTGTAACTTTTTAAGTAACCTGATATGTTAATTCTGTTTACTTAGTACGTTTGAAGTAACCTAGAACAGATCTCGAACTGATCAAACTTATCCAGCTATTTTGCTGGGATGATGAATTGAACATACATATTTTCTATCTTTGTTTAGACATTTCTTTCTCGTTCTATATCTGTCAGAACACCACTTAAAATTTTCACTTACTATGAAATTTGATTGTTTATTTGGTACCAATATGAATAAGTTTAAGTTTGCATTCACATTTTCCAAATAAATACAGCCTACTAAAATATTTTTAAAATTTGAGGTTATATTGAATTTTCAAATTTGACGTTTAAAGTAAATGTCATCTAGCAAACATTTACAGTTAAATATAACCAATTATAAATTATAATACATTATATTGAAGCTTTGTCCATTTCTCTACTTACTTTTTTATTCCTAAGAACAAATATGAACATAATTTGTATAGAATGAAATTGCAAACGTCATTGATTTATCGGAATGTCGGTAACAAAGGTACCATAATTAATAAATGACAAATAATTTTATTCCATGTGTAGGGCACGAGAGCAGCACCGTCGACTTTGCCCAAGCCTCTCATCTCATTTCACAGAATTCCAGTGGCGGAAATTTAAATAAAAGTCAAAATATACTCTTCCATCGAAAACAAGTTGTATTTATATAGATTTAATGTTCACTGACATTGTTATACTATTTAACGTTTAATAAATCATTTAAAACTTACTAATAAAATTTGCTTTCAAATGTCGATCTTGTCCCTCTTATCTCACTTCAGACCATTCTATGATTGTTTCATTTCACGTCATTCCATGATTGCCTTATTTCATACCAATCCAGGCGGAAGAGAAAAAGTGGTGGCAGAAATTTAAATCGACGGCATTGGCGGGTTTTGTATTCATTCCATTTTGCGATTTCCATGTGTGGTTTATCAATTGCGCTCTTTTAAGTGTTTCTCGTGTTAGTTATTTGTTGTCGATTTTGTTATTATTGTTGAGTTTGTTATTGTTGTTGAGTTCGTTATTGTTATTTTTGTTCTTTATTGAGAATGAGAGGTGATATATGATTTGGCTAGTGTCTATTGCGTCCTGGAATACAAAAACAATAACAAACTCAACAACAATAACAAAATCAACAACAACTAATACTGACACAAGAAACACTAAAAGGTGCAATGGATAAACCACACAGAGATCGCAGAGGCAGAATGGAATGAATACAAAACCCGCCAATGCCGTCGATTTAAATTTCTGCCACTTCTTTTCCGCCTGAAATAAGTGCGAACTGAGAACATAGAATGGTGTGAAATGAGCTGAGGCTTGGGCACAGGTTGACGGTGCTCTCGTGCCCTATAATTAATGAAAATTGAAGGTGCATTCACATCAAACAAATTAGTGGCATAGGTAGAATTAGTGGTTTTGGTTGAGGTAACAAAATTAAAAAATTAAGGTCTAGCTTTCCAAATAAAGAAAATATAGAATTGGCTGATGTACCGCCATTATTCTTTGGCGGGAAAATTTGAATATGCATTACGGACCATATTTTTTACCAATATTTTATTTGAAAATTGTTAAATAGTTATTGTAACAAAAGCAAAAGACTTTTACAAACTGCAACTTTTTTTATCATTTTAATAGTATTATACAATGAAGTATTGAAATATTTCATTTAAAAAATGATATAATTTAAAACAGTTGTTTGATTTCTGCTGTCAACTAACTGTCAGCTGTGAAAAATATTTGATTTGATAAACGTCAAAATTTTCTTTTCGCATTTTAACTAATTTTGGAATTTAGTTTTCTAAAAAATGTTGTTTGATTCTTGATTGCGAAATGCTTTTGCATTCTCGAGTGCAAAAGTGACATTTCACAATCAAGAATAAAAAATAACAACGTCTTAAACAAATGTTTAATTATAACTTAGATACACAAAATAGGAAAGTAATAAATTATTAAAACATTACAATATATAATAATGTCAATAAGTTATACAGCAAGAAGCTTCTGGACGGGACGAATCAGTCTCCAGGATTCCCTGTAAATGCTAACGGAAAACCGTCCAAAAAACGTTAGCAAAAGACGATCACTATACACAAAGAATAATTTGAAATAATGAGATATATCAGTAGTAAAAAAATGACTTACATTATTTAAATATATTGGAATTGTTTCATCTATAAAGGATGAGCGTTTTGTCGTAGACGGATTGGGCTAAGTATCTATAATCTATAACCAAATAAAATAAAATATATTATGGCCGCAAAGAACTTTAGTAAGAATTTGACTTACTTTATTTGAACACTGCAAACTTTTCTTGTAGAATTTATAATGCAATATTTGAGAAATTGTTCTTTCAGCTAATGTAGTAACTTTATTGTATATTTTGTCTGAAAAAAATTTAATGAGTAAATATTAATAATTAGTTACAAATAAATATTACCTATGTTTAATAAATTATTTGATAATTCGAAGAAGTATTCTGCCAGTGATGAAAGCGTTGTGCATTCTGTTAAATAAAAAATAATAATTAATAAAGATGTTTTTTTTAATATAAATGTATTTACCATTCTTATTAAACTTTGTCTATAATATTGAAGTTTTTCCAATGGCAGGAAAATTGTCAGCGAATAGGTTTCAAAGTTCGGTTCCAAAATATTCAATATCGCTTCTCAGTCGAGATTATTGTTGACAAGTATTTCAAAAAGACATTCTGGTGAAACTCCTGTCCTCTACAAATAAAGACTAATATAATTGAGGAAGATTATTTTCTTTTAATTGTTACCTCCTTTTTACAGTGGATTCAGTGTCTGACATCAAAATATAAACTACTATATTTCATTTATCATTTGAATTAAAATATGCTATATGCTTCGATTAAAATTGAATTATTTTCTTGTGATTGAAATGAATGAAATATTTAACGAAGAAACATTCAACTTGTAGATTTTATCCCAGGGTATGATCGATCCAGTTTTCTGTTTTTAAAAAGGAACATTATTAATTTATATAAAATATGTTAACATTCAAACACTTTTTTTATAAAAAAAAATGTTCGCCCCAGTTGAAAAAACTTCGGTATTACGATTTCACATAAGTAATTGTCCAAATACTGGTATACTTGTATCCCATATTTATTATATTCGACATAGTTTACGGCCATAATGCAGTGTAGATTTCAGTTTTTATTATCTAAAAATATGAAATACAAAGTTTTATTTCCCAGAACTTGATAATAACATACCATATTATATCGATGTAAATCAAATGAAATTTTTTTGATATTTGTGTATCTTTATTATATACTATGAATTTAACTTTTAATTAGTTACAAAAGTTAAACAAATCATTCTACATTTTTTTTTAAGAAATATATAATTTTGAAAAAGTTTTCTGACATTATATTTTAATTTTTATTAGAAATTATTTGAGTTGCCAGATAATTTTTAATACAAATAAATTAAATAATTTAAAAATATGAATGTACAATAATATTAATAAAAATTTCATTTACATTTTAGATAATTTATAGAAATATGTCACTCAACTCAACAAAATATTAAAAGAATACGATTTGTTTACTAACTGTAGTTATTATTGTTAAAATTGTATAATCTTTCATATAAAATAAAATACAAATTTTGATAACCTGGCAACTCGATTTCATACAAACATTTACACACTTTCATACTTTTGCGATTTATTACTCTCTTATTTTTTTTTTATTGGATCGCTTTGTGGTTTGTTATTATTATTATTATTATTATTATTTTATAATGTCTTGTGCTTCATTTGCTTCATTCCAGCCAGCCAATTTGTGACGATTAATTATGATGAAGCTTATTTTTTCTTATTTATTTTTTAAATTTTTTTAACCACGGGCTATTATAATATTGAAGCAAAGTACAGCAAAAATCCCAAATACCACTGGTATAGGGTTTTAAAGTATTATGTAACAAGTCATTGTCTTGCCAAGTCTACCAAGGAATTATAGATAATATGGTACACATTATGTACATAAAAATGTAATTTAAAACAAAAAAAATATAAATTGAATGTACTCTTACCAAATAAATTGCAGTTAATATTTGTACTTTTGTAGTTTTTTAAAATGAAAATCTTGTTACTCAAAATCATACAACAGTGACAATGACTTAATTACATAACACTTCAAAACCCACCAGCAGTAGATGGAATTTTTACCATACTTTGCGGTTTTGTAGTAGTATGTAGTATA
Source organism: Stenolophus ochropezus (assembly GCA_035578165.1). Lineage (NCBI taxonomy): Eukaryota > Metazoa > Arthropoda > Insecta > Coleoptera > Carabidae > Stenolophus > Stenolophus ochropezus. The sequence goes on from JAQOWZ010000045.1 coordinate 1,691,168, forward strand.
TTGCCAAATAAATGTGGATTTATATTCTGTTGCATGAATTTTGAGGTACAATGGTAGACTGGCCCGCCCACATGTTGCGATTTATTATATACTTTTGTTTAACGTCACATTTCTAATACATATTATAGAGAGACGCAACATGTTTTAACTTAAGCCTGGTATTAGATAGTTTTCGTATAACGTCTTTCTTTTTGATGGTATTAATTAAAAATTATTGACAAAAGTATTGTTTAAGCTCTATTACATTAAAGAAAAATATTAATGCAAACTAATGACTGTTGTATTATAATAAAAGAATGTTTCTTTAACCAAATAGAGGGAAAATAAATGGAATAAAATATAATTTTATTATATATGTCTTTTAATGTAAAAAACAATAAATATTTTTTATATAAACCTGCATATAAAATAAGTTTCCTTTTTACCATTAGATGTAGGGACCTTTTTATCAGAAAATAAAATTTGTAATGTACATATATTTTTTTAAAATATTAGTAACACATAGACTAAACCAGGATTTTAGACGTTATAGAAACTTTTTCTAATACTAATCATTGCTTTATACTTTTTATTTTATTTATGATTTTCATTGTGAGTATTTTTTTATTATCTTTTATCATAATATTTCTTACATTTTCATTTTGTTGAGATTGTGATTGCTTTATATTTAATTTATTACATACTTATAATAATTAGTTTTATAAATAATTGCCTTTTACAATTATTCTTTTTATTATACCTTCATTTTGGCAAGGTCCGTAAAATATGTAAAAGGCGCAATGGTTTTATCAGACTTAAGTTCTTTTTGTTTTAATCTTTTACAATATTTTACGAACCACTTTTCATGTTGAAATAATTTTTCATTTTTATATTAATTACATGCAGTGTATATAAAATATATTGTATATTATATTATATTTAACAAATCAAATATTGTCATCATAATAACTTTTTTATTATAATACATGTTTTAATTTATTTATTTCATTCATATTATTTTGTATCAAATTTATCAATAATGTTTCAACATGTTTTTAATTTATAATTTAAATTGATCTTTATTGCTTTCTTATATAAGATTTTTATATTTTATTAATTTAAATTTTATAAACATATACTTAATATTTTTTTTTTGTTGTATAATTGGTTCAATGAGTAGAATGTAATTGTACATTGTACTTTTCAACATGATTTTAATATATTATACTTTTAACATTAAATATTTCGCTAAATAGTTTTTAAATTATTTATAATACAATTTCATAATCATATTTAAAATTTATCAATTGTTTTCAAAGATTTCTACTTGTTTAATTTAATATTTTCAATTTATTCATTTTATTTTATTATTACATACATATTTTTTAATTTACGTTTCAAATTTATTATGAATGTTTCTACATGCTTTTATTTAATACTTCAAATAGATCTTTCTTGCTTTTTTTCTCATATTTGATTTTTAATATATCATTTAATTTTTATAAACATATAAATGATATGACATTTTTTTGTTATATAATTAGTTTACTGATTAAAATGTAATTGTTAATATGTTGAACTTTTAAACATGATTTTAATATCTTTTACTTTTAACATGAAATATTTTGCTCGGTAGTTTTTAAATTAATTTTAATACAATTTAGATATTATAAATATTTCTTTCTTTCATGTTCATTTTGACATTATTTTAATATCTTTTACATTTAAAATTGTATATTTAGCTTAATAGTTTTTAATTTAATTATAATACAATTCACATTTTATTGCTATTTCGTTCATAGTTAGTTAAAATTTGTCAATTGTATTCATTGATTTCTACTTGTATAATTTAACAATTTAAATTTATATATTTAATTCATATTATTCCTTTTTATATTATTACATATTTTTAATTTGCGTTTCAAATTTATTATGAATATATCTACATACTTTTATTTTATACTTTAAATTGATCTTTATTGCTTTCTCATAATTGATTTTTAAAATATGATTTAATTTTTATAAACTTGTATAAGAAATTTTTGTTATATAATTATGTTACTGATTAAAATGTAATTGGACATATATTGTATTTTTTAACATGATTTTAATATCTTTTGCTTTTAACATTAAATATTTTGCTCGGTAATTTTTAAATTAATTTTAATACAATTTAAATATTTCTTTCATATTCATATTTCAAATTTGTCACTTGTTTTAAATGATTTAAACTTGTTTAATTTAAAATTTCTTTAAACACTACATTCGTTGTGAATGCTTCTTTTGAATTTTTAATAATATTTGAATCCGGCAATTTTATCTTTAAATTGTTTGAACTTCTTACTCTTGACATTGCCACATACAATTGGCCATGTGAAAAGACTGGATTTTCTAAATTTATTCCTACATAATTAAATGTTTGGCCCTGGGATTTATTCATTGTCATTGAAAAAGCTAATCTTATTGGGAATTGCCTTCGTTTCAAGGTGAATGGTAAATCTGTTTCGGTAGTTAAATCAAAACGCGGTAAATAGAGCCGGCTACCTGCACTCTGTCCTGTTAGAACTTCTACATCTAAATAATTAGTCTTCATGTCTTTTATTATGAACCTTGTTCCATTACATAGACCACGCTTTGGATTCATATTTCTTAATAACATTACTATTGCTCCAATTTTTAGTGTTAATTTGTGAGGAGGCATTCCGGTTGGTGTTAGGCCATTCAATAATTCGGCGGGGTAATTAATTTTATTTATCTCATCACATTCACAAGAATCAGCACTTAAATATACTCTAGATGACCCTACAACTTTATTTAATACGTGTTCATTAATTATCATTGTGTCATCATTTTTTGGTGCTAAAATGGCTCTATCTGTAAATTTATAAATATCATCAGGTTGTATGTCATCTTCACCGAATATTTCATTTGCTAGACATGTTTCGGAAATGCAATGTGCAGGAATTTTGACAATTTCATTTTCACCGTTGCCTATTTTCAATAAATATTCTAAAAATTCTTTTTCGTCTTTATTTACGCGCATATTTTGTTTTAATGAAAATTTTGTAAATAGTGGCCATAAATGACTTTTTACAACACATGTTTCAATTATTACAGTTCTATGGTTTGTGTAATTGACTATTGGCAAGCACTGTCTGAAATCGCCACCTAAAACTATAACTTTTCCCCCAAATGGTATTTTATTATCCATCAAATCTTGTAATAATAAATTTATTGCATCGAGTGCGTGTTTAGGTATCATTGTTACCTCATCACAGATTATTACACTTGCCTCTTTTATTAATTTACCCGCTTTGCTATTTGATTTCACTCTACATACACATCCGTCATTTACAGGCACTGGTAACTTGAATACTGAGTGAACTGTTTGACCACCTTTTAACAGAGTAGCTGCTATTCCCGTCCAAGCTACAGCTATAACTTTTTGATTTTGGCCCCTTAAAATACTTATCAATGTGTTATACAAAAATGTTTTCCCTGTTCCCCCGGGACCGTCAACAAAGAAATATCTACTTATGCAATTAATGTCATATACGGCATTTAATATGTTATTTAAAATTTCTGTTTGGTCTCTGTTAAATAAAGCTACATTTTGTTCTCCCTCTAATTTTTCGGCTGCTACATCAAAAGAATTAGTTTCATTTTCTAAATCATCAATATTTTCTGGTTGGGGCAAACCGAAATCACTTAAGGTGAATTTATGTATATCGAGTATTTCCTGTATTTTTAATAAACATTTACTTTGTGCAACTTTGTCAGAATTATGTAATAAATAGTCTTCCATTAAATAATGTTTAAATTTTTCCCATAAGCTGAGGGCATTGGTTGATGTATGGAAGCAAATTAAATAAGCAAATAATTCACGCAATTGTCTGGGAAATTCACTCAACACAGCCTCGTCTAAACAATTTTCGCACTCTTTATCATTAGCTAAAAGACCTAATGCACGGGCAGCTTCCTGGTATGTATTATATAACTTGCCGTCGACGGTACGCAAGTCTTCGAAACTTGTGGCACCTTTTGCATGCACTAAAATTAATCTTAAATGAAATCTTTCAATATCTCTAGGGCTAACGGAAATCATTCGGCCGATAGGTGGCTTTTTCTCACGTTGTCTAGCTTTCCATGCATTATTTGTAAATACATAATATTTAGGAATTTCCATGTAAACATATTGCCGGGCATTAACGTCTATTTCATTGAGTAGGAACCAAGCTGTTAATGTTGTATTTTTTTTCGCTGCTCGTTCAACTGCTTTTTTTTCCTGACCGTTAGTGAAAAATACCGCCTGTTGATTTTTTAAATGTACTGCTAATTCCATTATTGTATGAGACTTGTCATGCAACGGATATTCTAAAAGCCTCCAACAACATTCTGGGGCAGATACATACCTAGCATCTAAATAACCGTTTATTTCATCCCACTGAACAACTTTGTTTTTATCAAGTTGTCCTAATTTGACGCACGCGCAATCATGCCCCTTGCACAAATAATCACAAATATATTTTATACTTTTTACTGATGCGCATATTTCAACATTTATGTGGGTTCTATATTTTTTTAACAAATACGGATTGTACGGAACTATCCACCTATTGTCTACCGTGTACTTAACTAAACCATTTTTCCAAAGAATGTACATTTTTGCATTATTATTTGACCGTTTATACAGGGGGTAACCGTTAATGTTTTCATGTGTTTCATTTCTAAAATCTTTAGGGAACATTTTTGAACATTTATTTTCGTTCATACACGGCGAATTTTTGTTTAGAATACCGCACGGACCGTGAATCATATGTGAACGAACTAATTGGTACAATTCCGGTTCTGCGTCCTCGTCGGGAATTTCTGCACTGACTATTTCATCAATGTCATCTTTGTTACGGATTTTACTTGCACTATCTAAAGTTAATAATAAATGCATGTGAGGCAGACCGCGTTTTTGGAATTCAATTACATATATAAATGCTACAACTTTCTCAAAAACATTGTCATGTAAAAATTCATGCAACATACTTTTTATTTTTCCGTTAAAAACTCTGACGGTTATGTCTGGGCGGTCTGCAGAGGTTTGACCCTCGCGCAACTGTTGTACAATTTCTGGCCATTTCGGGTTACACGTCACTGTTATAAATAGATCAGGGCGGCCAAATTCTCTAACAATGGACATGGCATTTTGATACATTTTCAACATGAATCTACTTCCACCTTGAAATGTTGACGGTAAAATAATCATGGTGCCTGCTTTTCCGCCTTCATTCTCTGCCAAATTATTAATGTGGTCCATCAACCCACTATATAGCTCTACCCTGAGAGTAGGCTGATTTAGTCTAATGTACGTTAATCTTTCGGCTTCGACTTTAACATACGCATCTACAATGTATTGTTGGGTCAGTTTACCGACTTCTAAACATGGGTTAAATGTGTTTCTAACCGCTAATCTGTTCATGTAAAACTGTAACATGCTTTGTTTTTTAATACCGTCAGCTTGTTTTGAATTCATGTTCCAGCCACATTCACCGCGAGGAAATAATAAAGGATAGGACATGGGGTCGCAGTTTTCACTAAACTGATTAATTCGAACTAAACCGCCAACTTTTGGGTGGACACAAATGTCCCTATCTATTGGTGGCTCACCGTCATTGGACGTAAAAACAACTGCCACCTCATTACATGTGGGGATATTGTACCTACGTTTATCTTTTTTTCTGTCATTTACAATCCACAAATTTATTTCTGGCACCGACTGATTTGTTTGGTTAGCTTTGGCTAATTCCCGCTGCTCTACTTCTTTCAACATCATATACGCCTGACAATACGGATTAACCTCCCTAAGTATTACATCTAATTGACCCATGATATTTGGCTTACAATTTTTATTATACTCTACGTTCATTCGTTTCTCTAACGCTTCATTTGAATTAGTTATGTATAATTGGGCATATTTTTCTGTTTCATTTGGTTTAGGGTACATTGAGCTGGCAGAATCATGGTAAATTTGGCCGTGTATACGGAAACAGTAGGGCCCTTTGCCTTGAGGCGCGGAAATTTTAGCCCCAAACGATGCGAATGCTAACGCGCTATTGTATTGCCTAATATTTTCTCTAAAGTTTCTGCTATCTGAATCTTTACCTAACATTAGATTTTTAATATATTCAGGGAACTCATTTAAATGATCTACGTTTAATTTTCCCTTTCGACAGCAATAAGTAAATTTGCCGTCCTAGGGCTTTTCATATGAAAAATTAACAGAGGAACAATGTGAACAGACAACATTCATTGGTCCCAAAGAATGGGGCTCAATTTGAACTCCTAATCCTTTTCTAGCTAACATATAGTTATCATTGGAAACCTTGTTTTTACGCGCTTTTATTTTATTTTTATTAATCATATTATTTTTTGTTAGTCTTTCTTGTTTCTGTTCTACAGTTTCAGTTTCAACCAAATTATCAAAATTATCTCTATACTTTTCTAAACGTTTTTGTTTTTGTTCAGGAGTTTCATTCTTAATGTACTCTTTAAAATTGAATTTTAACTTTTGTAACCTATTCGTTTTTTGTTCAGGATTTTCCTTGTTTATATAATTATTTAAATTAAGTTTAAGTCTTTCTAATCTACTTTCCTTTTGTTCTACAGTCTCATTTTGTACATAATTATTAAAATTTGTTTTGAGTCTTTCTAACCTATATTCTTTTTGTTCGATAGTTTCGTTTTGCATATAAATGTTAAAATTTGTTTTTAGCCTTTCTAACCTATATTCTTTTTGTTCGGTAGTTTCATTTAGAATGTAGTTATTAAAATTTATTTTAAGTGTTTGTAACCTATTATTTTTTTGTTCTAATGTTTCATTTACAAGATTATTCAAATTAATTTCTTTCTGTTTCTCTATACGATGTGTTTTTTTTTTCAGGTGTTTCAATAACCACGTATTTTAATTTATATTCGTAATTTGATTTTAGACGTTTAGCTCGTTCTTCCTCTATTTCATTTGCTTTCCGTTTAAAATAATTTTCCCTTAAATTTTGCTGACGAGTTACTGGAAATGCTGTAATATTACGTGTTCGAAACATTTGTAAAACGTGTGATCTAAGTCTATTACTATCGTAAGTTTCATGCTCAGGATTCCGGTTAAGTATTAAACTTGTAAAGAAAGCTATTGCAAACAACCCGCAATCATAGGTGTTAGTCTGTTGTTGAACTCGTACAAACCTAATTAAGGGACTATAAGGGAATAATCTTTCTAAATATAATTTAACACCTGCATTTAAATTCTGGGAATTCATGCTATCGTAAATTGTAATTTCTAATCCGTCATAATACGCTGTAACCCAATGACCTACGCTCCCAATATTTGCACCTGGCACGAATAAAATTTGTAGGTGTCTAGTTCCCTGCTCGATTGCAACTATTCGGTCTGGAGCATCTACATACACTGTGGGCTGAGGGTCGAACTCAGTTACTGAACGTACTAACGAAAAGTAAAAGTCTATTATATATATATAAATATCCAGCAGGATTTATTAAAGTATTATAATCACGTTCTATTAGCTGTATTTGATTGTCAACTGTTTCAATACCTGTATTTAAATTACCCGTTTGTATATTATTTTCTACTTCACAATCTTTACTTCGTTTTATAAATAATTCTCCTGAATTGCCTGACATAACCTGACGATTTATACATTCATTTTCTACAACACTATTATCCGAATTTATGCAGCTATTATTATTAACTATATTTTTTGCGTGTCGTTGTTTACGCTTAAGGCGATTTTTTTCACTTTAAGTTGGCATTTTGTTACACTTGTGTTATTACAAAAATTAAAATAAACACTTACAGGTTTTGAGTGCGTTGTTATTTTCAGTGTTACCTTTACCAGCAATAAGTCAGGGTTCTGTGTTAATATTATCAGCAATACGTCAGGCTGCAGCTTCAAACAGGGATACTTTATTTTCTATTTTGAATATATATGCTTGCACTCTTACTGCTTCGCAACTGCAGATTATTTTTACACCTACAGTAAAATAAAAATAAAAATACTTGTCCAACATTATCAATATATGTATATAAAATTATGGTAATTCCGAGGGCAATTCATTTCATTTTATTATCAATTAGAAAAGAGAAACAAATTTTCAAAACTATCAGTTTGATTCGCAATTCGATTTATTGAAAACACAATAAATATAACTGCCTTACACAGAAGTGAAAGAACAATTGAATAATTAAACAAATTTTGTTTTCCTAAGCATGCCTAATTATTAAAATAAAATTATAATTTAATAAAAGCCAATAAATAAACAACCTGTAATAACGACAGGACATTATGGTAAATACGGAATATAAGTTACCAACAGTTTAACACTAATTTTTTGATAATTCAATGATTGTATATTATAAAATTTTAAAATTTGTAGGTGTATGCAAATAAAAATTTTATTTGAAATAATTATAAAAGCCTGATCAAAAGCAAGTGATAATCACGGGACCACCAATTTTCTTTAAAAGCTACTAAACTATATGTCTAGGAAGAAAATTTGAAATTTATGTTCATGAACGTGCGAATTTTTATTATACCGTATTTTTATTTTAGTAATTTGATTATATTCAAAACCATGCAGATAATGAAGAAGATAATAATAAATAATGAATGTAAGGTATATTTGAAGTATTGACATAAAATTGATTGTACAAAAAAATAATAACAATAAACGCCTGTGGAAGCAATTGTTAATATTTATTTCCAGAAAATAAAATTTAAGAACCACGCAGTTTTGCAATAATTAATCATACTGTTATGACTATTTTTAAGAATATATGTAATGACGATGATGAAACTAATAAATTAAAATATGTACTCACATAAAATGAAACGTCTCCTATCTTGCATACATTGTATTCCGTAAACAAAAAGTTCTTCTGCTTTCTTTGTAGAATTATAAGAAATGCAGAACTTGTTTAGGCTTCAAATTTATTTGTCACACAAATTAAAAGCTGTAATTGATAATAAATATAAATAAATAGAAAAACATTAAAATAAACTCATACTTTGTTGCCCGCAGTAAATCCGCTTGTATATATTTCCGTTCTAAACTGCAAAAGTACATAATTTTACATTGATGCGAGTATTTTTTATTAGGCTGGATTCTAGAATGCCTACCATCCTTAAAGTTGCAATTTTTTTTGTTGCAATGTCTTCCTTTAGCTAAACAATGACAAAAAAACATAAAATTAGGGCACGGAAGCAAATATTTATATGATTTTGTACAAAAATAAAGTCAGATTTTATCTATTCTAAAAATTGATTTAACATGAAGTTCGCTCAATTGATGTCGGTAAAACAATATAAACCAGTGATAGTAAAACAATGGTTTATGGAATTAAAATATATTTTTGTGGTAAAAATTTTTGAATAATCTTTGGGTTGTATTTTAAAGAATATGTTATATTGTCACTTATTTTAACAATATTTGCCCAATGAATTGTTTTAATTTATTTAAAATTTCATCTCGGTATACCTGAGTACATGTGGGTTACGAGAACTAACTAAAAATGTATCAAATTTACTGTTAATATACAAATATTTATATTCTACATTAAAATACCTGTGAAATACATGATTTCAATAATATTTTATACGATATTTTACTATATATTGTAGTAAAAATGATATTTTCACGCTGCGAACTAGTTCGTGTCTCCAACTGAAGTGTCAAATGCGAAATTTTTGTAAAATTTTATCATATCATCCAATTTTCTGGTTTCTTTTTGAGGGATACGTTATATTTTCACTTATAATAATGATTTTTATCAAACTAATTGCTTCATTTTATTTATAATTACATCTCGATATGTCAAAGTGCATGTAGGTTAGGATAAGTAACTAAAAATGAACAAAATTTACAATTAATATGCAAATATTTATATTATACCTTAACGTACATGTATTAATGATGATTTGCGATAATTTTCATACAATATCTCGCTGTAATTTTAGAAGAAATAATCACTCCCTGAAATAGTCTTTTTCACCGAGCTATCTGTCACTTTATGAGTCCATCTGTCAAAAAAGCCGGTCATGCATAACCGTATAATTCAAAGTGTTGTAATTGAAAAGAAAATATATAGATAAATTAAGTTTTATAGTAATAGACATATTAATACAAACATTACCTTGTTATTCGCCTTATTTCTCAAGATTTATTGTTTTGAAATGTACCTGCAATGGTGGAAAGCAGTTCTCAAACAAAAGTGAAAATGGAATTAGTTTTTTTTATTTAAAATACGTTTTTATTGGAATGTATATGTACGAATCATTAAAATATACTGATTTATAACAAAATATATTATATTTACAATTTATAATAGCCTATTTATATTTTTGGTACCCTTACGTATAATAAACTTCAATGTCATAAAATTAAATATTTAAAATACACCACATTTAACATTCAGTGTATTTGTATATGTTTCGCTCACTATTATAATGTGTAAAAACATAATTACCTTTACAATATCTCTTTTCATTTTCAAAATAAATCAATTAAAAGTTTCATATTGAATTGTCAAAAATGACGGATGGCACAGTAATTCTTTTTAAATTTAAACCTGGCATCTAGGATATTTTTTTCAGTTTTGTTCCAGTTTTCCTTTTTCGCTTAGTTTTCGATTTTTTACACAAAAACTATGCACGGTAAAAATATGGGATACCCAAAAGCGATTGGTCCTCATTAAACCGCATCTAATAAAATAATATTAAAATTATTACATGAATGGTTTGACCTGTATCCGTGAGCAAAGTTTTTGCGATGCTCGAGATGAATCCAAATATAGATAGATAGATATATAGATAGTGAATCTATCAAAATAGTATATGATGTTTATTTTGCTGAATTCAGAAAAAAATGCACGTTGTGTCCCGTATTTTGAGAACCACAGGTCAAAAAAAAGTTTTTTTTGCTCTTTGTATTAGTCTTGTAAAATGGTGGTTCTTTGCTAATTTAACCAACCTCGTAGCTCTTATAGTTCTCGAGATAGAAATGGTGGCACGCTTAAATGGAACAGCCTGTATATGAACTACTCACACATAACTTATCAAATAATATCATATATTTAATATTCCAACTTTGGAAATTGATGAATTTTTTTCACACTCTTCTACGGGGGGTGCTACTATGTGGTAGACCTAGAAACATTTGTTGTAATGTATATTATTTATTTATAACACGTTCAAAGCGGCACGCGAGACCGTTTAGGAAATAAATAAAAATACATGTTGATAAATAAATGAAATTATAGAGATTTTAAATTTCCCGCGCTTAGGGATTTTGAGATACAACTGTTTAATCATCAAAATACATAAGAAGAAAAGATTTAAATAATACGTTTAACCCAATTTTATGTATTTTTATTATACCTTAGCAAAATTTGTAGTTTCATACAATACATTAAGTTTGACAGCATAACTGTCATCACTTGACACAATAAGTATGAAGTTAGTTAAAGAATATATAAAAATGTATTATTTTGAAAATAATTATATATTTTATAAATATAAATAATGTGAAATAACATATCAAAATTTGTAAATTGATACATTTTTATATTGCCAAAAAAAACAAGATTATATTCATGTTTTTCTGTTGCTATGTTCATTTATATATTTATGAAGCTGAATTATATATGTATTTATCTACAACTATTGTTATTGTTATTAATAATTTATTTTTTATTATAAATATCAATTTAAATGATTATAAAAGTATAATAAATACAATTTGAAGTTATTTTGAAATTTAAGTGCTGCTCTAGCGCCATCTGTTGAGGTATATATGAACTACTCACACATAACTGAAAATTTATATGCCTGTTAGTTGTAGATAAAGTGACCAATTTTTATACGTTCTTTTGCATTATTTCTTAATGAAAACATGAATTTTCGTGCAGTACAATCACATACAAGTTCGACTAAGAGCAGATGCCATCAGCTGATAATCAGACGAACTACTCGGTGAATATTTGGTTTGAAAAGGTGTTTATTGTTTCATACATCAGTAACAAATGGATAAATGGATAGATACTTTGTTTATGTAAACGTTTACATCTGAGAAATCATCTCATTTCATTATAAAATACTACAGAATTTTGAAAAATGTAATTTCTATTGTAATCAAATGTTTTCCTCAGAAATGTTAAAAAATGCGTAAAGAAAGAGTAAATTGCAATTAAGAAAAGTCTAATAAAGTCCAGACACATTATTTATTTATATACTAATTATTGTACACTAAATTGTTAAACAATTTCCTCCAAAACTGTATGAAATAAAGGCTTGTCAGTTTTTCCACTTAATCAGACAAAATCTATAGTCTAACTATCTAAAATATGTATAAATCAGATTTAAAAGTATTTATATATAAGGGAAGAATACTGTACAGTATGAATTTACCTTTGGAAGTGTTTCAATAGTAATCAAATATAGTTTTTTAAACGTCAAATTGTAAATCAATTTTGAAATGTAGTTTTCTTGATTAAATAATCCATTCTGGAATATTCTTTAGTTTGCATTTAATAAAGAATATGTTTTACTATTACTTATTTTTATAATTATTGCCCAATAGATTGTTTGAGTTTATAAAAAATTCCATGTTAGAGTATCTGAGTACGTGTAGGTTATAGTCTCATCTAAAAAATAAAATATTTAACTATTAATATATAAACGTTTTTATCTAACAAATCATTTCATTCCATAACAAAATTCAATAGAATTTTTAAAAATCAAATCTTTGTTGTAATCAACTATTTTCATCTGAAATTTGATGAAAGAATACATAAAGAATGTATAAAATGCAGTTACTTACAGTTTATTATAATCCAGATACATAATTTAAAATAATTATTGTACAATAAATTATTAAACATTTCTTCCAAGTGGGTATGAAGGAAAGGTTTGTCAGTATTTTTAAATAAATGTGTTTATGACTGAATACGACGCGGCTTGATTGATTTCCAGAATTTATTTTTTTGTCAATAGTATTATTATCCGTAATATTATCTTATTTCTTTTCTATAAATATATTCTTGTTTGGATATCTTAACCAATTAAAAACTATAACTGAAATGAAAACACATATCTAAATACAGCCAAGAATATACAAAATTACATACTTACATTACAGAAAGTAGTGTAATTTTACTTTTAAACTAATTTTACTATATATTTCTCCAAGCAAATACAAGACTTGCATTATGATTGTTTGATTATATTGTAAATAAGGTTTACCGTAAATTATTATGTACAATGCACTTTTATGATAATCAGTTACACTTCAGTAGTGTTATTGTCAGTAATTTTATGTTATTTCTCTTCTACAAATGTACTCTTGTTTGGGTAACCAATTAAAAATTATAACTGAAATGAAAATACATATTTAAATACAGTGAAACAAATTTAAAATGATATACTTACATCACAAAGTGTATTGTACATATTCTTTTAAACAAAGTTTATTTTATATTTCTGTATATTTCTCTTATATTTAAAAATATAAAACTTGTGCCACGAATTTTTTGATTGACTGACCCAACAGATGATAAACGTCAAACGTCATAAAATTAAATATTTTAAATACACCACACTTAATATTCAGTGTATTTTTATATATTTCGCTCACTATTATAATGTATAAAAATGTAATTACCTTCACAATATCTCTTTTCATTTTCAAAATAAATCAATTAAAAGTTTCATATTGAATTGTCAAAAATGACGTATGGCACAGTAATTCTTTTTAAATTTAAACCTGGCATCTAGGATATTTTTTTCAGTTTTGTTCCAGTTTTCCTTTTTGGCTTAGTTTTCGATTTTTTACACAAAAACTATGCACGGTAAAAATATGGGACACCCGAAAGCGATTGGTCCTCAATAATCCACATCTAATAAAATAATATTAAAATTATTACATGAATGGTTTGACCTGTACCCGTGAGCAAACTTTTTACGATGCTCGAGATGAATCCAACTATATATAGAGATATATATAATGAATCTATCAAAATAGTATATGACTAGCGAATTCTCGGCTACGCCGAGCATTCCCTAGAGCTCCGCTGTCCGTGCAAAAAACAAATGCCAATCGACATGAAACAGTTCTTTCATATCTGCATGTTAGCCCTCACCGAGACCTTTCACTAGATTCCAAACACGAAATACTTCTACTAACTTTTGCAAAACAAAAGCTGGTCGACATGAAACATTTTTATCAATTATTCACGCCAGTCCTTACCGAGACCTTTTATTTGACACCAAACACAACATACTTCTGACAACTATTTGCGAAAAACAAAAGCCGATCGGCATGGAACATTTTTGTCAATTCTGCACGCTAGCCCTCAACCAGACGTTTTGTTTGATACCAAACTCGACATACTTTTGAGAACTTCTTGCCGAAAACAAAAGCCGATCGGAATGGAACATTTTTGTCAAATTTGCACGCTAGCCGCCAACGAGACGTTTCATTTGAGACCAAACTCGACATATTTCTGGGAACTTCTCGCAAAAACAAAAGCCGATCAACATTGAGCAATTTTGTTAATTTTTATGAAGTTAGTTAAAGAATATATAAAAATGTATTATTTTGAAAATAATTATCTATTTTATAAATATAAATAATGTGAAATAACATACCAAAATTTATAAACTGATACATTTTTATATTGCCAAAAAAAACATGATTATATTCATGTTTTTCTGTTGCTATGTTCATTTATATATTTATGAAGCTGAATTATATATGTATTTATCTACAACTATTGTTATTGTTATTAATAATTTATTTTTTATTATAAATATCAATATAAATAATTATAAAAGTATAATAAATACAATTTGAATAGTTATTTTGGAATTTAAGTGAACCTGTGGCGCCATCTGTTGAAGTATATATGAACTACTCACACATAACTGAAAATTTATATGCCTGTTAGTTGTAGATAAAGTAACCAATTTTTATACGTTCTTTTGCATTATTTCTTAATGAAAACATGAATTTTCGTGCAGTACAATCACAGTCAAGTTCGACTAAGAGAATATGAATATTTGGTTTGAAAAGATGTTTATTGTTTCATACAACAGTTACAAATGGATAAATGAATAGATAATTTGTTTATGTAAACGTTTACATCTGAGAAATCATCTCATTTCATTATAAAATACTACAGAATTTTGAAAAATGTAATCTCTATTGTAATCAAATGTTTTCATCAGAAATGTTAAGAAATGCGTATAAAGAAAGAGTAAATTGCAATTAATAAAAGTTTAATAAAGTCCAGATACATCATTTATTTATATACTAATTATTTTACAATAAATTGTTAAACAATTCCCTCCAAAACTATGAAATAAAGGCTTGTCAATTTTGTCCACGTAATCAGACAAAATCTATAGTCTAACTATCTAAAATATTTATAAATTAGATTTAAAAAGTATTTATATATAAGGGAGGAATACTGTACAGTATGAATTTACCTTTGGAAGTGTTTGAATAGTAATCAAATATAGTTTTTTAAACGTCAGAGTGTAAATCAATTTTGAAATGCAGTTTTCTTGATTAAATAATCCATTCTGGAATATTCTTTAGTTTGCATTTAATAAAGAATATGTTTTACTATTACTTATTTTTATAATTATTGCCCAATAGATTGATTTAGTTTATTAAAAAATCCATGTTAGTGTATCTGAGTACGTGTAGGTTATAGTCTCATCTAAAAAATAAAATATTTAACTATTAATATATAAATATTTATATTCTATATAAAAGTACCTGTATTGGAGATAATTTCTTATTAAATTTCGTACAATATTTCATTATACATTTTAGTAAATATGACATTTTTCACTTAGTTGTCTCCAACTCAAGTGTCAAATGAACCATTTTTGTTAAATTTTATAATATCGTGCAATTTTTCTGGTTTCATTTTCAAGGATACATTATAATAATGATTTTCATCCAACGAATTGCGTTATTATAGAAAACGCATTTCTCGATTAATATTTGGTTGCAGAAAGTGTTTATTGTTTGAAATATCAATGATAAATGAATAATTGGATAGATACGTTGTTTTTATAAAGGTTTTTATCTAACAAATCATTTCATTCCATAACAAAATTCAATAGAATTTTAAAAATCAAATCTTTGTTGTAATCAACTACATTCATCTGAAATTTTATGAAAGAATACATAAAGAATGTATAAAATGCAGTTACTTACAGTTTATTATAATCCAGATACATAATTTAAAATAATTATTGTACAATAAATTATTAAACATTTCTTCCAAGTGGGTATGAAGGAAAGGTTTGTCAGTATTTTTAAATAAATGTGTTTATGACTGAATACGACGCGGCTTGATTGATTTCCAGAATTTATTTTTTTGTTAATAGTATTATTATCCGTAATATTATCTTATTTCTTTTCTATAAATATATTCTTGTTTGGATATCTTAACCAATTAAAAACTATAACTGAAATGAAAACACATATCTAAATACAGCCAAGAATATACAAAATTACATACTTACATTACAGAAAGTAGTGTAATTTTACTTTTAAACTAATTTTACTATATATTTCTCCAAGCAAATACAAGACTTGCATTATGATTGTTTGATTATATTGTAAATAAGGTTTGCCGTAAATTATTATGTACAATGCACTTTTATGATAATCAGTTACACTTTAGTAATGTTATTATCAGTAAT
Source organism: Stenolophus ochropezus (assembly GCA_035578165.1). Taxonomy (NCBI): domain Eukaryota; kingdom Metazoa; phylum Arthropoda; class Insecta; order Coleoptera; family Carabidae; genus Stenolophus; species Stenolophus ochropezus. The sequence continues at coordinate 1,707,925 of JAQOWZ010000045.1, forward strand.
TTTATGTTATTTCTCTTCTATAAATGTACTCTTGTTTGGATAACCGATTAAAAATTGTAACTGAAATGAAAATACATCTTTAAATACAACGAAACAAATTTAAAATAATATACTTACATCACAAAGTATATTGTACAGAGTTTACTTTATATTTCTGTATATTTCTCTGTTGCTATGTTCATTTATATATTTATGAAGCTGAATTATATATGTATTTATCTACAACAATTGTTATTGTTATTAATTATTTATTTTTTATTATAAATATCAATATAAATGATTATAAAAGTATAAGAAATACAATTTGAATAGTTATTTTGGAATTTAAGTGATCCTGTGGCGCCATCTGTTGAGGTATATATGAACTACTCACACATAACTGAAAATTTATATGCCTGTTAGTTGTAGATAAAGTAACCAATTTTTATACGTTCTTTTGCATTATTTCTTAATGAAAACATGAATTTTCGTGCAGTACAATTACAGTCAAGTTCGACTAAGAGAATATGAATATTTGGTTTGAAAAGATGTTTATTGTTTTATACATCAGTTACAAATGAATAAATGGATAGATAATTTGTTTATCTACAACTATTGAAATATAGGTACATTATACGTGTGATACTACATATAATATACTACTCATATTACACAAGTGTAATATGAAATGTCATGATACACGCTACACTTTTCTGTAATAAATAGGGCATATAATTTAACACATAATATTGTATTAAACTGTTAATTTATTAATAACATATTTTTTATTATAAATATCAATATATATGCTTATAAAAGTATAATAAATACAATTTGAAAAGTGATTTTGACATTTAAGTGCTACTGTGGCGCCATCTGTTAAGCTATATATGAACTACCCACACCTAACTGAATATTTAACAAATAATATCAGATTTGTTATATGCCTGATAGTTGTAGATAAAGTATAGTATTTGACTCGCATAATATGGCTACATTACACTCAGATGATTAAAAATACTCGCTACCGCTCGTATTTTTAATTACATCATCGTGTAATATAGCCTACATATTATGCTTGTTAAATAATATACTATTATGTAAACATTTACATCTGAGAAATCATCTCATTTCATTATAAAATACTACAGAATTTTGAAAAATGTAATCTCTGTTGTAATCATATGTTTTCATCAGAAATGTCAAAAAAATGCGTAAAGAAAGTGTAAAATGCAATTAATTAAAGTTTAGTAAGGTCCAGATACATCATTTATTTATATACTAATTATTTTACAATAAATTGTTAAGCAATTCCCTCCAAAACGGTATGAAGCAAAGGGTTTTCAGGTTTTCCACGTAATCAGACAAAATCCATTGTCTAGCTCTCTAAAATATGTATAAATTAGATAAAAAAGTATTTATAATAAGGGAAGAATACTGTACAGTATATATTTACCTTTGCAAGTGTTTGAATAGTAATCAAATATCAATTTTTAAAAGTGAGATTGTAAATCGACTTTGAAATGGAGTTTTCTTGATTAAATAATCCATTCTGGAATAGTCTTGTGAATTTATTTTAGAGAATATATTATATTCTCATTCATTTTAACAATATTTGCCTAATAAATTGTTTTATTTAATTTAAAAATTCATCTTAGTGTATCTGAGTACGTGTAGGTTATAGTCTCATCTAAAAAATAAATTATTTAACGATTAATATATAAATATTTTTATTCCATATGTAAGTACCTTGTAATAAAGATGATTTCGTACAATATTTCATTATACATTTTAGCAAAAATGTGATTTTTCAAGCAGATAACTCGGTCGTGTCTCCAACTCAAGTGTCAAATGCATCATTTTTTTAAAATTTTATAATATCGTGCAATTTTTCTAGTTTCATTTTAAAGGATACGTTATATTCCCACGTTTAATAATGTTTTTTATCCAACGAAATGCTTTATTTCATTTAAAATTCATCTCGATATGCCAGAGTTCATATAGGTTAAGAAAACTAAATAAAAATTAGAAAAAATTAGTATTAATATGCAAATATTTATATCATACCTTAAAGTACATGGTATTACTGATGATTTGTAATAATTTTCATACAATATCTCGCTGTAATTTTAGAAAAAATAGCCTTTTTCAGCGAGCTTGATGAGCCCCGGAAGCAACTGTCAAAATTGCCGGTTATACAAAACTTTGTATTTTAAAGTGTTTTAATTGAAAAGAAAATATATAGATAAATTAAGTTTTATAGTAATAGACATAATAATACAAACATTACCTTGTAATTCGCCGTATTTCTCAAGATTTATTCTTTTGAAATGTACCTGTAATGGTGGAATGCAGTTCTCAAACAAAAGTGAAAACGAACGTCAAAATGGAATTAATATTTTTATTTAAAATACATTTTTATTGAAATGTATATGTACGAATCATTAAAATATACTGATTTATAACAAAATATATTATATTTACAATTTATAATAGCCTATTTATATTTTTGGTAGCCTTACGTATGATAAACGTCAGAAATCATAAATTTGAATATTTTAAATGCACCACACTTAACATTCAGTGTATTTGTATATATTTCGCTCACTATTATAATGTGTAAAAATATAATTACCTTTACAATATCTCTTTTCATTTTCAAAATAAATCAATTAAAAGTTTCATATTGAATTGTCAAAAATGACGGATGACACAGTAATTCTTTTTAAATTTAAACCTGGCATCTAGGATATTTTTTTCAGTTTTGTTCCAGTTTTCCTTTTTCGCTTAGTTTTCGATTTTTTACACAAAAACTATGCACGGTAAAAATATGGGATACCCAAAAGCGATTGGTCCTCATTAAACCGCATCTAATAAAATAATATTAAAATTATTACATGAATGGTTTGACCTGTATCCGTGAGCAAAGTTTTTGCGATGCTCGAGATGAATCCAAATATAGATAGATAGATATATAGATAGTGAATCTATCAAAATAGTATATGATGTTTATTTTGCTGAATTCAGAAAAAAATGCACGTTGTGTCCCGTATTTTGAGAACCACAGGTCAAAAAAAAGTTTTTTTTGCTCTTTGTATTAGTCTTGTAAAATGGTGGTTCTTTGCTAATTTAACCAACCTCGTAGCTCTTATAGTTCTCGAGATAGAAATGGTGGCACGCTTAAATGGAATAGCCTGTATATGAACTACTCACACATAACTTATCAAATAATATCATATATTTAATATTCCAACTTTGGAAATTGATGAACTATGCACGGTAAAAATATGGGATACCCGAAAGCGATTGGTCCTCATTAAACCGCATCTAATAAAATAATATTAAAATTATTCAATGAATGGTTTGACCTGTACCCGTGAGCAAAGTTTTTGCGATGCTCGAGATGAATCCAAATATAGATAGATATATAGATAGTGAATCTATCAAAATAGTATATGACTAGCGAAGGCTCAGCTACGCTGAGCTTCCCTAGAGCTCCGCTGTCAGTACAAAAAACAAATGCCAATCGACATGACACATTTTTTTCATATCTGCTCGTTAGCCCTTACTGAGATCTTTCATTAGATTCCAAACACGATATATTTCCAATAACTTTTTGCAAAAAACAAATGCCGGTCGACATGAAACATTTTTGTAATTTATGCACACCAGCCTTAACCGAGACCTTTCATTTGATACCAAACACGACATACTTCTGACAATTTTTTGCATAAAACAAAAGTCGATCGACATGGATCATTTTTGTCATTTCTGCATGCTAGCCCACAACGAGACGTTTCATTTGATACCAAACATGACGTATTTCTAACAATTTTTTGAAAAAAAACAAAAGTCAGTCGACGTAAAATATATTTGTCATTTATGCAAGCCAGAAAACATTTACATAGAAAACATCCATTTTTAAAATAATTTTAGACTTTAACAATAATTAATAATTAATATCAATTATAACATTTACTAGAATGATATAATAATAATAATAAACTCTTAGATAAATATTTTTTTTATTTCCGTAACTGTCTGATTTTTAGAGAAAGAGTTACATTTTATATTTAATATATTTCATACAATAGACGTGCAGTACAATCGGTTATGATTTTATCTGATGTAGAATTGAAATTTGAACAACTTTGTACTTTTGTAGTTTTGCTCTAAATATATCAGGAGAGAGAGAGTAGTTAAAATTTTTTGAAATCCCATTTTAAAATCCTATGTTTCTTGTTTTATTGCACAGCTGTATACCGGGTGTAGATTTCAGTGTTATTTTTTTCATACTTCTTTATCTCTTTACCTATTCATTTTAGCGCTAAAAAGGTAGGAAAATAATTTGTTCAAAAATTAAGTAGGCATCCTATAAAGTCAACTTGCTGTCATAATTATTCATATTTAATGATATATTAATTAAATAAAATTTAAGGTGTTTTAGAAAATGAATTAAGATTGCCTTGATAAATGAAACAAATTTTTGAATAAATTATCTATTAACACTTTCCGCTCATCGATAATTTATTATTTTATTTAAAATTATTGTATTCTTGTATTAAAAATAACTATAACTTTGTTTATAAATTTAATTAATATACAATAATATTTTTAAATTATTAAATCTATAGTTTTAAATAATATATCCACATAATTTTTATAGGTTTAACAATACCGTTTAAACCAGTCTTTGTAAAATTTGTTTCTGTGTACATCAGAAAAAATCAATATTTTAATAGTTAAAAAAAAATAATCACATAAATGGTACTAATTATGAATCGATATATTTATTCAACAATTAGATATTTTTATAATTAATTTTATATGTATATGAATGAAAATATTATTTTTAGACATATATGAAATTAATTATTCTAAGCAAAAACAAGAACATAATAATATTTTGAATACTTTGGGACATATCAAACTAACTGGTGGCGCTAGTGTTGTTTTATTTATTTCCAAATCACAAGTATGATGTGAAAAGAAAAAAAATCATTTACAGCTGACTTCTTATTTTGTTAATCTAAAATGAATTTGTTTTGACAGGAATAAGGACATTTTATTTCCAAAAGTTCAAATCAGTTTTCTGTTTTCATAAAACTATCATCACTACATGCTAAGTATGGTTGGTTAGATAATATTACAACACAACAAGTCCAATTTTATGTATAATATATTAGTTTAAGCTTGAAATACTGATCTCGCTTCACTTTCGATTTTCAAGCCATAACGCATAGCTTGATTACAATAAAAATTGTAGTTATTGATTCTTATCAACAACATTTTCATTATAATAATCATTGTCATATTTTCTCTGTACCAATCTAATTCTATTGGTACATATGTACATCTACAATGAAAGAGTTCATTGTAAAATATGTAGTATTATTGCGAATATGTCTATCGTATTCTATCTTTACACTTTAAGCCCTATTTAATGTGTTTTCAATTTAGCTATAAGTATAATACTTTATGCACTCGTTTCAGGCAAAATTTCTTAGCTTATGTAGAACGGTTTTATTGAAACTTTGTGATATTTTTCTAACTGGGCTTGTACAGGCTTGTTCCAAATGATAGACTGATCAGTTTTGGAATGTATTTTAGAATTCTTATTTAAATGTGTCTTCACTACACAGTTATAATTCAAGGTAAAATTATAGAAATAACACATATGTAAACAAATACTTTGTTTCTTGCAGTAGTTTCATTTGTACAAGTTGTGATACACATAAATTGCTAACTTCTTTACATTTCTTAATAAAATGAAGTCTCTCTATGATAATACAGCAAAAAGAATATCTAGTCTTATTGAATTTAAATGCATAATAAAGTCTAATACTTATATTTTCAGAAATGTCAAAATGACAAGTAATTTGACAACTTTATTTTGGATGCGTTCAAACATGTGTTATACGAGTACATTCGGATTACTGAATGTGACCATTAATTGTAAATTTTAAAATTCAAAGAAACTTGTTAATACATTTAATTAGAACACAATATTTTTTTTCATAAAATATTATAGATATACTATAACAATTAACAATGGGCCTTTAGGGTCCCGAAAATTTACAAATAGAGCAGCTATCAAAGCCGGCCGTTGTCTTTTAAATTTTCGTGAATCTAAAGGCTCACTGTTAAATGTTAAATATTTTTAGTTTCTAAATAAATCACTTTGAAATATATCTTATCATTTTAATAGGTACACTTAGTTTATGGAAATGAATTTTGGATGTCAGATTGACAAATTTGAATTGAATAAAATAAGTAAAATATATGAAATAATAATGTTCATAAAGTAATTTTTATTTACTATCCAATGAATATAAAAGTATAATAATATATATTAAAATGACATATGTCTATAACTACAGAATAATAACTATTTTAAGCATAATTTAATTAAAAAAAAGTAGGGCTGAGGTGGTCTCGAACCAGGTATTGTAGATTATTTATGTTATGAATCAGCCCTCGTATCCACTCGGCTATGGAGCATTTTGTTTTTGACGTTTCTTATTCGAAAATATGAAGGATAACCTTCAAAATACAATTTATTTTATCAAATATTTCAGTTAGAAAAGGCCTTATTACACAACATTTGGTTTTATTAGATGCAAAATTAAGTAATCTAACTAACGATACCATATACAACCGATTTTATTTAGCGGGACAGATGGAAACAGCAAAAAACTGTTTTCCCATGTTATTTCCCTATGTCAAGGTTTTCAGTATTCACCCTGTATATTACTAATTTAGATAGTAATTGTATTAATCTATTTACAGGTTCTTTTATTGAATTTTGTGACTAAATTGGTAAATAACGTTAATGAAAAACTACAATACAGTATTAAGGTGGATTTATGCAGTCGACTTTTTATTTTACTTTTTCTTTTTATTTTACTTTATAAAAGTTAAATGTGTGTGAATATGTATACAGCTTTATGTGCACACTTTTAATTTTACTTCAAGACCTTAAGTTGTCCAACTTTCAACTTATGACTCTTAAAGTAAAATAAATTTTAGGAAAGTTGTAAAATTACATGGAATTTTTCTGTGCCTATTCGTGGGGCTGACAATACCGCCTATTTAGTTTCAAAATTACAGCTGAAGCTGCGAAGTCCTGCAGCAGATGCACAAATTATTACATTCTTGTCCATTTTGACAGATGACTGGTTATATTTATTTGTTTATTCATTTATTTGCATAAAGTACCAAAATTAAAGTAAAAGTTAAAAGAAAAAGTAAAATAAAAAGTCGACTGCATAAATCCACCTTTAGAACTTAGAAGAATAAATAATTAAGAACTACAGAAGAAAATATTATTTAACTTGTTATGTAAACATATAATTTAACTTATTAATACAAATATTCTAATTAATATTAAACATAAAACTATCTTAAATAAAGTAACTTACAAATAATAACTAACCTACATAATTTTAATGTTTTTTCATTTCCACAAACATAGCCCACCATTGTTTCATTTTCTGTAAGAAATTTTTATGAGTTATATTTGTAAAAAAAAATATGTATATATGTTTATTTTTTACTTAGTAATTTCTCAAGTTTCCCCGTTGATTGCGACCGCGGTGGTGTCCCCGTTGGTTACCGCGGTTGTTACCGCGGTTGTTACCGCGGTAGTAACCGCGATAGTAACCGCGATAGTAACCGCGATAGTAACCACGGTTGTTGCCGCGACCGGTTCCCTGGAAGCTGCTGGAGATATTTTCGCGACTCCGTGCGTGGTTCTCGTCGCGTGCCTGTCCTGGAGTCTCGCCTCGGACCTGGCCTGACGACTCACCGCGGCCGTGTCCTAAGGACTCGTCCCGGGCTTGGCCAGAGGACTCGCCGCGATCTTCTCCAGACTTTTTAATGTCTTTGATGTCCTGTCGCATGGCCTGCATGGACTCCATCATAGTTCCCACAGCAGCTTCCAGGTCGTCAACCCTGGCTCGAGTAGTATCTTTATGAAGAAAATATAAATTTAGTAAGATATATAATTTAAATTATATAATTATTGTTTTATAATAGTTACTTACTGTATTTCACCTCTTCAGACATCTTTGTATCATTAACTTCCTCTTGATCCATTTTATTGTTTACTTTATTTTGTTTGTATCCAAGGATAAAACATTAAGCATTTATTTATTATTTGTTCAATTCCATGGCTGTCGATATTTTTAATGTAGTTCTCAACATTTTATATTTAATTTCTCGCGTTACAAAGCACGTAAAAATAATTATATTTATTGATTTATCTGCAGAATTTTATGCCCTAAAACTTTCATTGGACGCGTTTTTGCTTAAAATAATTAGGCGAGCAGCGAATTGCAAAAAAATTATTTCTCATGGTATTCTCTGAATATTTTAAATTGTATTTTCAGTAAATAAATATTTTATAAACTTTATTAACTACTTATTACATTAGTTTGTTCTGGCATGTCTGTATGATATTATGTAACTGCACTATTTTTCGGTAATGTTCATCTAATGCTATGTTTATTTTTAACCATTTCTCATATTTCGTTAATGTTTGTGTGTTAAGTTATATGTATTCTTAAATTATCGTTATAAAAATATGTTTGAAATTTTAGAACTACTGTACTTGTGAAGGAAATGTTTACTATGAAATACATACTCCAAGTTAATTTAAAATAAATTATTACTTTTATATGCACTGAACAATAAATTGAAATCAAAATAATGTATGGAAATGTTTATTTCATGAAGTTAATTTATTTTTATTCAAATAAAATTTGACAACTAAAGTAATACCTAAAAATTATTGACAAATAAAGAGTATTCAGATAGAAAGATACATTTATATATTAAGTTAAAGTAATATTTTTTATTAACATTTTCATTTAAAATCAGTTTTCTTTCACAAACGTTTAATTATAACTTCGATGCATCACTTGAAACTTACCTATTTGTATTTTTCCTGGCTTGTCTGTATGATATTTAGTTACTCCACACTCCACTGTTTTTTGAAAATGTCCTTTCAATGTTATTTATAATTTTATCTACAACTATTGAAATATCTGTACATTATACGTGTGATACTACATATAATATATTACTCATATTACACAAGTGTAATATGAAATGTCATGATACACGCTACACTTTTCTGAAATAAATAGGGCATATAATTTAACACATAATATTTTATTAAACTGTTAATTTATTAATAACACATTTTTTATTATAAATATCAATATATATGCTTATAAAAGTATAATAAATACAATTTGAAAAGTTATTTTGACATTTAAGACCACTGTGGCGCCATCTGTTGAGCTATATATGAACTACTCACACCTAACTGAATATTTAACAAATAATATCAGATTTTTTATATGCCTGATAGTTGTAGATAAAGTATAGTATTTGACTCACATAATATGGCTACATTACACGCGGATGATTAAAAATACTCGCTACCGCTCGTATTTTTAATTACACCCTGGTGTAATATAGCCTACATATTATGCTTGTTAAATAATATACTATTTTTGTGTTGTTATTTATTGTTCATTTTTTGATATTATAGGTCTTAACAGTTTCTCATTTTTATTTTTCATTAATGTTTGTGAGTAAAGTGTTATGTATTTCAAAATTACATTTATAAAAATGTTTTAAATTTTAAAATTGTATTGGTAAAGGAAATTTATGTTTATAAAGAAATAGATGTATTTGCAAGTTTAAATAAAGTATATTTAAAATAATGTTTTACATGTAAATACATTGAATAGTACTAATTTTTATTTTTCATTAATGTTTGTGAGTAAATTGTTATGTTTATAAAGAAATTTAAATTTTATATTTAATACATCCCATACAACAGAAGTGCGGTTCTATCGGTTATGATTTTATCTGATGTAGAAATGAAATTTTAACAACTTTGTACTTTTGTAGTTTTACTCTAAATATATCAGGAGAGAGAGTATTTTTTGAAATCCTGTGTTAAAGTCCTTGTTTTATTGCCCAGCTGTATACAGGATGTAGATTTCAATGTTATTTTTTTCATACTTCTGTAACTCTTTACCTATTCATTTTAGCGCTAAAAGCGTAGGAATATAAGTTGTTCCAAAATTAAAAAGGCATCCTATAAAATAAATTTACTTTCATTATTATTCATATTTAACAATATATTAATTAAATAAAATTTAAGGTTTTTTAGAAAATGAATCAAGATTGCCTTGATAAATGAAACAAATTTTTGAATAAATTTTACACACTTTATTTTATTAAAAATTACTGTATTCTTGTATTAAAAATAACTATAACTTTATTTATTAATTTAAATACTATAGAATAATATTTTTGAATTAATAAATCTATATTTAAAAATAATATATACATATAATTTTTATAGGTTTAACAATACCGTTTACACCAGTCTTTGTAAAATTTTTTTGTGTGTATATCAGAAAAAAAACAATATTTTTAATAGTTTAAAAAAATCACATAGATGGCACTAATTAAGAAATTTATTGCATCTGCTAAGGAAGGAATCGATATAATTACTTGACAATTAAATATTTTTATCTACAACTATTGAAATATAGGTACATTATACGTGTGACACTACATATAATATGCTACTCATATTACACAAGTGTAATATGAAATGTCATGATACACGCTACACTTTTCTGTAATAAATAGGGCATATAATTTAACACATAATATTGTATTAAACTGTTAATTTATTAATAACATATTTTTTATTATAAATATCAATATATATGCTTATAAAAGTATAATAAATACAATTTGAAAAGTGATTTTGACATTTAAGTGCTACTGTGGCGCCATCTGTTAAGCTATATACAGGGGTGGACCGTGAACTTTGGGGGCCCTGGGCTTATACTGTTTGGGGGCTCCACCTTAAGTTTTTTTAATAAAAAAAAACATGTAAGGCAACGGGCGTTTTATATTCTAAATTAACATTAACAAAAAACAAAAAATCTGATGTGTCCAACACAATACCTCCCGCTACTGTAGTAATTTATTCTATATGTTTTTCAATACATTTAATTTGTAGTTTTAAAATTAGTGTGTTATTGCAGTTAAGAGAATATTTTTAATTCATTTCATACCTAAAATTTCCTTCTTAAAATTTGTATGACCAATATGGCAGCTATTTTTGACATTACTAAAACCGAAACCGAACTTACTTTGATTCACGTATGCAAATACATTCCTAATACATTTATTCCATCTTTTTAAATTTTACAATAAAATTACTTCATTTTTACTTATTTTATCTTTTATACTTACTTACATCAAATTTGACATCACATGTCAAATTTTGTGAACATATGAATAACTCATCTGTTTTATCGAAATTCCTCAGCCTAAACGATATGTAAAATTATTATAATTTATATATTTTTTTCGATCTAGCTAGAAGTTATGTATAAACGTAATTATGCAGATCGGTAGAAAATTAAAAAATCTTTATATTTAATAATAACGTAATTTGTGAAAAAATGGTTTTTGAGGTATTTTTTAGGAAAAACGGTTTAAAGTTTCAAGTAAAGTACTACTTCCGTTCAACCAATTGTAGTCAAAATCTAATTCCTGCTCATATGTTGAAAACTCATACTCGAGAAATCTGACCAAAAACAATACCTCCCTTATCTATACAGGGTGTTCCATTTATGCGTGCCACCATTGCTATCTCGAGAACTATAAGAGCTACGAGGTTGGTTAAATTAGCAAAGAACCATTTTACAAGACTAATACAATGAGCAAAAAAAAAAAATTGACCTGTGGTTTTCAAAATACGGGACACAACTTTCTTATTTTAAATGGGAACATATGTTTATTTTTAGGTTATTCGATAGAGTATCTTTTTCTGAATTCAGCGATATAATTATATCATATACTAATATAACAAAATAATTACGAAAAATGTATGTTAGATTTATATGTATTTTATTTATATCTGGCTGAAAAAAGAGTGCTATGATTAGAAAACATAGACATATAGTTCTATCTAACATTGTTTGATTATTTTTTGTTAAATTTTATGTTCTTAAACTGTCAGTTTTAAGACGAAAATTAATTGTTTTCTATCCAAAGCACTCTTCTTTCAGCCAGATATAAATAAAATACATATAAATCTAACATGCATTTTTCTCAGTTACTTTGTTATATTAGTATATGATATAATTATATCGCTAAATTCAGAAAAAAATACTCTATCGAATAACCTAAAAATAAACAAATGTTCCCATTTAAAATAAGAAAGTTGTGTCCCGTATTTTGTGAACCACAGGTAATTTTTTTTTTTATCATTGTATTAGTCTTGTAAAATGGTGGTTCTCTGCTAATTTAACCAATCTCGTAGCTCTTATAGTTCTCGAGATAGCAATGGTGGCACGCTTAAATGGAACACCCTGTATATTGATAGGCGGGAGGTAAAAAGAACATTTATTCTTATAAATAATAATAATTTAAATACATATATGGGCAAATTCATAAAAATGATAGAACTAATCCTCAATTTTTGATTAAAGAATTCTATTTTATTCAGATATTTAAAATTTAATATTCAATAGTTATACAACAAGAGGTTGGAAAATAATCGAATATACAGTTGAGGACGAGATGTGTTGCCTTGGAAACACAACGACACCGCAGGTGGAGTTGTGTTTTAAAGGTAACACATCGAGTCCGCAAACTGTATTTTCAGATTATTTTCGAAGCTCGAATTGTATATATTAAGACTATACAACGCATAAATCAACTATATTAAACAAATTATTTACGAAATGTCAAAGACTGTAATTGTTTATATTCACGGATGATACGATTAAATATGATTCAATTGTTTCCGGAACACCATTAGTGGTGTTCCGCGAAAACACAACTTAGCAACATAAATAACCGATGTTATACACCGTAACTAAGAAAAATTCAACTATCTGATTGGTCCATTTTCCGATGAGTTGTATAGTCACTGTTATACAAAAGATAGATACTAGGATTAGATTAAAAATAAAGTGACTTCGAAATTTATTTAAGCATTCATGCAGAGAATGCTAATGTCTGTGGGGTTATTCTGATTGTCCGAAGAAGGGGGCTCCTTGTATCGCGGGGCCCTGGGCTGCAGCCCATAAAGCCCATGCCTAAATCCGCCCCTGGCTATATATGAACTACCCACACCTAACTGAATATTTAACAAATAATATCAGATTTGTTATATGCCTGATAGTTGTAGATAAAGTATAGTATTTGACTCGCATAATATGGCTACATTACACTCAGATGATTAAAAATACTCGCTACCGCTCGTATTTTTAATTACATCATCGTGTAATATAGCCTACATATTATGCTTGTTAAATAATATACTATTATATTTAATTATGTATATATTTTAAAATAATATTTTTAGGCATAAATGAAATTTATTATTCTAAGCAAAAACAAGAACATAATAATATTTTGAATACATTGTGACATACCGAACTATCTGGTGGTGCCAGTGTTGTTTTATTTATTTCCAAATCACCTGTATGATGTGAAAAGAAAAAAACTTGAATCCCCAGAGTAAATCTAAAGAGCTTTTATAATATTTAATATTGAAAAAAATTTTTATGAAATATTTGATCAAAATGCATAAAAATTGATTACATTATATAATTAAAACTTATTTAGAACAATCTGTATGAAATATTTAAAAAAAAGTCGCGAATCCTTGGAATTATTGTAGATAGAAACTTCTTATCTTTTTTTACGAATAATGAAATTGCAAACGGTAACATAAAGTATGTGCTTTGAAAAGTGGACTTGTGTGTAATATTTGTCGGACTTCTTGAGTTTAACGTTACTATTTTAATGGAATTCTAAAACATTTACAGCTGATTTCTTATTTTGTAAATCTACAATGAATTTGTTTTGACAGGAATAAGGACATTTTATTTCCAGAAGTTCAAATCCGTTTTCTGTTTTGATAAAACCATCATCACTACATGCTAAGTATGGTTGGTTAGATAATATTACAACACTACAACTCAAATTTCATGTATAATATATTAGTTGAAGCTTAAAATACTGATCTCGCTTCACTTTTGGTTTCCAAGCCATAACGCATAGCTTGATTACAATAAAAATTGTAGCCATTGATTCTTATCAACAACATTTTCATTATAATAATCACTGTCATATTTTCTCTGTACCAATCTAATTCTATTGGTACATACGTACATCTACAATGAAAGAGTTCATTGCAGAATATGTAGGATTATTGCGAATTTTTAATCTTCTTTTAATTTCGCTATAAGTATAATACTTTATGCACTCGTTTCAGACAAAATTTCTTTGCTTATGTTCTGAAAATGTAAAAAGAATATCAAGAAAATTTCCAGTCGTGTTTTTGTAGAATAGTTTTATTGAAACTTTGTGATATTTTTCAACCTACGTTTGTAAAGGCTTGTTCCAAATGATAGACTGATCAGTTTTGAACTGTATTTAAGAATTCTTATTTAAATGTGACTTCACTACACAGATATAATTGAAGGTAAAATTATAAAAATAACACATACATGTAAACAAATACTTTGTTTCTTGCAGTAGTTTTATTTGTACAAGTTGTAATACACAATAAATTGCTAACTTCTTTACATTTCTTAATAAAATAAAGTCTCTTTATGATAATATAGCAAAATGAATTCTGGATTCCGCAAAAATCGTTCCTGTGTAGATAACTCCTAATAGCCATGTCTAAATTTAAGAAAAATCACGCTGTCATCCGTCACTTTGACAATCAGACTATGAACGATTATATCTTCTTATAGAGTATTGATATCAAAGATTTAAATACAATTTCATGAATAATAGACTTGAGCAAAGGTGCTACAACTAATTTAAGTTTAAAACATAACGTATTTAATTAATATAAATTTTGACGTATCCAATGTCAACAGTCAATATTGCCAAATGTATGACGAAGTAACTAAATTAAAACCATATATTCCTAGACTAACTTCACTGAAGACGCTGGCAGTTGTATTAGGATTGACAATATTAATTTATAAATTTAAAAATTAACTACTATTTAATTTTATTTCGTGTTTGATTTAAAGTGAAATATAAATATAGTAGTAATAAAATTTCCTTGAATAAATGTGTATTTTTATTTGAAATTCCACTGTTTGAGAACCGATTTTTTATTCAGTTTAACGTTTAAAAATTCAAATATTATTTGGAAACAATAGCACTATTTACAGTAAGCAATTCTTAATTACAATATATTATACTGGAGTTTTTCCCAGTTCTCTACTTACTTTTTTATTCCAAAGAAAAAATATGAACAAAAATTGTATAAAATGAAACTGTCAACTAACTTTCGGAATGTCGGTAACATAGGTATCATAATTAAAACATGACTACTAATTTTATTCCGTGGAAGCTAATTTTTTTTCATTGTAATACTGCAGTCTTTTCATTAACGATATTTAATTTTATTTCGTGTTTGATTAAAAATGAAATATAAATCTAGTAGTAATAAAATCTCCTTGAATAAATGTGTAATTTTATAGTTATATGAAACTCCACTGTTTGAGAACCGATTTGCTTCAAAATTTACTTCACACAACATTTATAAAAAGAAATTTACAAATAACAATTAAAACTTTTTAAAACGACACATCGCTATTAAACATTTCCTTGTACTATAATTTTGATCAGTTAGATTTGATTATGTTATTATAAAAACGTTTCAGAACTGCTGTGCTTACAAAAGAAATTTTTATAATAAAACGTATGAATTGCAAGTGTAAATAATGTCATTTTAAAATTAGGTTTTACTTTTATATTTGTTAGATAATAAAGTTAAAATTTACCTCATGAAGATGATTATTTCATTATTTTTACTTACTTGAGTTTCGCCGATGTGTCACAATTTTTCTCGGGCGGGAAAATTAAATTATGTAGTACTGACCCAAGATGATTTTTTGTTTATCGATAATACGAATACGAAATATTTTTTTTAAGAAAATTGTATTAAAAGAAAGAAATTTGAAGCATTTAAAATCAGTTTTCTTTAACAGATGTATAATTATAACTTAGATACACAAAATAGGAAAGTTATATATTATTAAAATATTACAATAAATAATAATGACAATAATTTATGTAGTAAAAATCTTCTGGGCGGAACGAATTAGTCTTCAGGATTCCCTGTAAATGCTAACGGAAAACCGCCAAAAACGTTAGCAAAAGACGATAACTAAACAAAAAGAATAATGTGAAAGAATGAATCGAACCGGTAATAACACTTACATTATTTAAATATATTGGAATTGCCATAAAGAAAGAGCGTTTTTTGAAGAAGCAGTGGGCAAAACAACCAATTCAGATTTAACCTTTTCAAATTTTCTTTTAGTTTCAGAGAAAAACGAAAATAGGTCGACTTATTTGAAAATAACTGGTATTATTTATTTAATTTCATTGACTGTCAATTAGGAAAATCTGTTGTAATCGTTGAAAATGTTGTCAAAAAACAACGATTTTACCTAATTCAATGCTATGGCAATCGGTCTCATCTTTATCTTTGGCGCCGTTGGAAACAAATAGTTTATGCAAATTATCTTCGACCGAATATAGAGAATTTAAAGGAGAGAATTAGAGACGCTGTGACGTCTTTAACTCTGCGGAAGAAATTCAAAGAAGTTAAATAATTGCATCGAAGACTACAATTGTGCGCTCAACAAACCGTGAATCGATTGAGTAGAATAGTTACTGGTTATATTATTTTTGTTGTTAAATTTATGAAACTAAAGTTAAAGTCATGTTAACAATAATTTCTATGATAACGCAAACTTGTTTTTTGGGGCTTACAATTAGAAAAATTCTAAGTCGAAGTATGTTCGACTTTTGTCTGAGACTAAAAGAAAATTTGAAAAGGTTAAAACTGAATTGTCAGTATTGAAACATGTAAAAACTTTTATTAAGAATACATGTTTCTCGTAAAATAAAAAATAAAAATATTTTCCTTCTTTCTAACTCGATCCGATGACATACTGTATATCAAGGCCACAGAGAATGTTAATATGAATTTTGACTTACTTTATTTGGACATTGCAAAGTTTTCTCGTAGAATTTTCACGCAAAATTTGAAGAATGTTTCTTTCATTTCATGTAGTAATTTATATGTTTACTTTCTGAAAATACGACGAAATTTTCCTCCAGTGATCAAACAGATATGCGTTCTGTTAAATAAAAAATAGTAATTAGTTAATATTTTTTTTTCTTTAAATATAAATGTATTTACCATTCTTGTACACCTTCGTCAATAATAATATAGTTTTTCCGATGGTAGCAGAATCGTCAGCGAATAGAGTGGTTTCCATTTTAAGTTCCAAAATATTCAATATCGCTTTCCAAAGGAGGTTATTCTTGACAAGTTTTCCAAAAATATATTTTTTGTGAAACTGCTACCCTATAAACAATGAAAACTTATAAAATAAAGGAAGATAATTTTTATTCAAATGATGCCTTCGTTTTAAAATGGATTCATTTTTCCAAATATTGTTTAACATCAACGTAGTATATATTTGATTTGGACTAATAGTCCATATGCTTCGATTGAAATTGAATCCTTTTCATGTAATATTGAATGAAGGAAATTTCCATCTCAGGATTTGATCTATTTTTCTGTATTCAGAAGGAAATATTACTAATTAATAAAAAATATGTAAACATTGAACACTTTTTTTATAAAAAAAAGTTTCGCCTCAGATGAAAGAACTTCTATATTAATTGCAATAGTCCAAATAAGGATATAACTCGTATTTATAATCTTCGATGTACTCTATAGGTTCAATGCAGTGTATCCTTCAGTTTCCAATATCTATAAATATGAAATTCACAAATGATATTTTTTAGAACATAAGAAAAACATACCATTTCACATCGTTGTGAATCATGAAGATTTTTGGTATTTGTGTATCTTTATTATATATTATGAATTTAACTTTTAATTAGATACATTAATTAAAGATTTTTCTACAATTTTTTTTTCTTAAAATTTAGAAATTTTGTTATGATGTTATATATCATTTATTTTAATAAATTATTTGAGTTGCCAGAATACTTTAATTAATAAAAAGTTTAATAATTTACAAATATAAATGTATAACAATATTATTAATATTTTCATTTACATTTTAAGTTAGATAATTATTTTATTTAATTAAAAGTGTACAAATAGATTACAAAATGAAGTTCTTGTTAAAATTATAAAATCTTTCATATAAAATTAAAAATAAATTTTTATAACCTGGCAACTCGATTACATACAAACATTCACACAAACATTCATACTTTTGCAATTTATTACTCTCTTATTTTTCTTTTATTTGATCGCTTTGTGGTTTTTTCTGTTATAATGTTGTAATATGCTTCATTAGCTTCATACCCACCAGCCAGTTTGTGACGAGTAATTATTATGAAGCTTATTTTTTCTTATTTATTGTTTTAATTTTTTTAACCACGGGCTATTATAATATTGAAGCAAAGTACAGCAAAAATCCCAAATACCACTGGTATAGGGTTTTAAAGTATTATGTAACAAGTCATTGTCTTGCCAAGTCTATCAAAGAATTATAGATAATATGGTACACATTATGTATATAAAAATGTAATTTAAAACAAAAAAATATAAATTGAATGTACTGTTACCAAATAAATTGCAGTTAATATTTGTACTTTTGTAGTTTTTTAAAAATGAAAATCTTGTTACTCAAATTCATACAACAGTGACAATGACTTGCTTACATAACACTTCAAAACCCACCAGCAGTAGTTGGAATTTTTACCATACTTTGCGGTTTTGTAGTAGTATGTAGTGTATTGCCTAATAAATGTGTATTTATAGTCTGTTGCATGAATTTCGAGGTACAATGGTAGACTGGCCTGCCCACATGTTGCGATTTATTATGTACTTTTGTTTAACGTCACATTTTTAATACATTTTATATAGAGACGCAACATGTTTGAACTTAAGCCTGGTATTAGATAGTTTTCGTATAACGTCTTCATTTTTAGATGGAATTAATTGAATATTATTGACAGCGGTATAGTTTAAGCTCTATTAAAATTTTTATTATTGAATAAAATTATTAATGCAAACTAATGACTGTTGTATTATAATATAATAATCTGTCTTTTATCAAATATAGAGTATATAAATAAAATTAAATATAATTTGATCTTTTAATGTAAAAAAATATAAATATTTTTTATAAACCTACATATAAAATAGATTTTCTTTTTATCATTAAATGTAGGGACATTTTTATCAGTAAATAAAATTTGAAATGTATATTTTTGAAAATATTAGTAACACTATAAACCAGGATTTTAGACGTTAGGGAAAATGTTTCTAATACTAAACCATTGCATTATACTTTTTATTTTATTTATGTTTTTCATTGTAAGTATTATTTTATTATCTTTTATCGTTATATTTTTTACATTTTCATTTTGTCAAGATTGTCATTGCTTTATTTTTTTTAGTTTATTTATTATGTACTTCTAATCATTAGTTTTATTTTATTGCCTTTTATAATTCTTTTTAATATACTTTCATTTTGGCAAGGTCCGTAAAATTTGTAAAAGGGGCAATGGTTTTATCAGACTTAAGTTTTTTTTTTATTACCTTTTACAATATTTTACGAACCATTTTTCATGTTGAAATAATCTTTTATTTTTATATTAATTAAATGCAGTGTATGCAACGAAGCGCAAAACATAGGACTTTAACATGGGATTTAAAAAAATTGCCTATACTCTCTCTCCCGATAGATTTAGAGCAAAACTATAAAAGTATCAACTTGTCCAAAAGGAAATTCTATTTCAGATAATGTAGAATTTAATTTTGAACAACTTCTCACGGTTGTAGTTTTGTTTTAAATGTATCACAAGACAGAGTATTCGCAATTTTTTCATATCCCATGATAAAGTCTTATGTTCCGCGTTTCGTTGCACATGCTGTATATAATATATTTAAAAAATCAAATATTGTCATCATAATAACTTTTTATTATATTACATGTTTTAATTTACTTATTTCATTCACATTATTTTGTATTAAATTTATCAATAATGTTTCACCATGCTTTTATTTTATACTTTAAATTAATCTTTATAGCTTTTTCATATTAGATTTTTAAATTTTATTAATTTAATTTTTATAAACATGTACTTAATATGACATTTTTTTTGTTATATAATTGGTTTAGTGTACATTGTTGTATTTTTCAACATGATTTTAATATCTTTTACTTTTAACATTACATATTTTGCTTGATAGTTTCTAAATGAATTATAATACAATTTAGGTAATATAAATATTTCATTCATATTCATATTTTAAATTTGTCAATTGTTACAATGATTTCTTCTCGTTTAATTGAAATTTTTTAATTTATATATTTAATTCATATTATTCCTTTTTATATTATTACAAATTCTTAATTTACGTTTCAAATTTATAATGAATATATCCACATGCTTTTATTTTATACTTTAAATAGATCTTTATTGCTTCCTCATATTCGATTTGTAATATATGTTTTATTTTTTATAAACATGTAATTGGTATGACATTTTTCAGTAATATAATTAGTTTATTGATTAAAATGTAATTGTACATAAGTTGTATTTTTTAACATTATTTTAATATCTTTTACTTTTATCATCAAATATTTTGCCTAATAGTTTTTAAATTAATTATAATGCAATTTAGATATTATTAATATTTCGTTCATAATCATATTTAAAATTTGTCAATTGTTTTCAATGATTTCTACTTGTTTAATTTAAAATTTTTAATTTATATATTTAATTCATATTATTCCTTTTAATCATTACATATTTTTAATTTACGTGAATATTTCCACATACTTTTTTTATACTTTAAATTTTTTTATGGCTTTCTCATATTTGATTTTGAAAACATGTTTCAATTTTTATACACATTTAATTAATATGACATTTTTTTGTTATATAATTAATTTACTGATTAAAATGTAATTGGACATTTGGTGTTTTTTTTAACATGATTTTAATATCTTTCACTTTTAACATTTTTTTTTATTTAATTATAATATAATTTAGATAATATAAAAATTTCCTTCTTGATTATATTTAAAATTTGTCAATTTTTTTCAAAGATTTCTACGTGTTTAATTTAAAATTTCTTTAAACACTACATTCGTTGTGAATCCTTCTTTTGAATTTTTAGTAATATTTGAATCTGGCAATTTAATTTTCAAGTTACTGGCCGATCTTACCCTCGACATCGCAACATACAATTGGCCATGTGAAAAGACTGGATTTTCTAAATTTATTCCTACATAATTAAATGTTTGGCCTTGGGATTTATTTATTGTCATTGAGAAAGCTAATCTTATTGGGAATTGCCTTCGTTTCAAGGTGAATGGTAAATCTGTTTCGGTAGTTAAATCAAAACGTGGTAAATAGAGCCGGCTACCTGCACTCTGTCCTGTTAGCACTTCTACATCTAAATAATTAGTTTTCATGTCTTTTATTATGAACCTTGTTCCATTACACAGACCACGCTTTGGATTCATACTTCTTAATAACATAACTATTGCTCCAATTTTTAGTGTTAATTTGTGAGGAGGCATTCCGGTTGGTGTTAGGCCATTCAATAATTCGGCGGGGTAATTAATTTTGTTTATCTCATCACATTCACAAGAATCAGCATTTAAATATACTCTAGATGACCCTACAACTTTATTTAATACGTGTTCATTAATTATCATTGTGTCATCATTTTTTGGTGCTAAAATGGCTCTATCTGTAAATTTATAAATATCATCAGGTTTTATGTCATCTTCACCGAATATTTCATTTGCTAGACATGTTTCGGAAACGCAATGTGCAGGAATTTTGACAATTTCATTTTCACCGTTGCCTATTTTCAATAAATATTCTGAAAATTCTTTTTCGTGTTTATTTACGCGCATATTTTGTTTTAATGAAAATTTTGTAAATAGTGGCCATAAATGACTTTTTATAACACATGTTTCAATTATTACAGTTCGATGGTTTGTGTAATTAACTATTGGCAAGCACTGTCTGAAATCGCCACCTAAAACTATAACTTTTCCCCCAAATGGTATTTTATTATCCATCAAATCTTGTAATAATAAATTTATTGCATCGAGTGCGTGTTTAGGTATCATTGTTACCTCATCACAGATTATTACACTTGCCTCTTTTATTAATTTACCCGCTTTGCTATTTGATTTCACTCTACATACACATCCGTCATTTACAGGCACTGGTAACTTGAACACTGAGTGAACTGTTTGACCACCTTTTAACAGAGTAGCTGCTATTCCCGTCCAAGCTACAGCTATAACTTTTTGATTTTGGCCCCTTAAAATACTTATCAATGTGTTATACAGAAATGTTTTCCCTGTTCCCCCGGGACAAAAGCCGGTCGACATGAAACATTTTTGTCATTTATGTACCCCAACTCTCACCGAGACCTTTCATTTGATACCATACACGACATACTTCTGACAACTTTCTGCATTAAACAAAAGTCGATCGACATGAAATATTTTTATCATATCTACACGCTAGCCCACACCGAGACTTTTCATTTGATACCAAACACTATATACTTGTGACAACCTTTTGCAAAAAACAAAAGCCGATCGACATAGCACATTTTTTGTCAATTCTGCACGCTAGCCCTCTCCGAGACCTTTCATTTGATGCCAAACACGACATACTTCTGACAACTTTTTGCATAAAACAAAAGCCGATCGACATGGAACATTTTTGTCAATTCTGCACGCTAGCCCTCAACGAGACTTTTCATTTGATACCAAATACCACACACTTCTGACAACTTTTTGCAAAAAACAAATACCGATCGACATAGCACATTTTTATCAATTCTGCACGCTAGCCCTCTCCGAGACCTTTCATTTGATATCAAACACGACATACTTCTGACAACTTTTTGCAAAAAACAAAAACCGATCGACATAGTACATTTTTTCAATTCTGCAGGCTAGCCCTCTCCGAGACCTTTCATTTGATACCAAACACGACATACTTCTGACAACTTTTTGCATAAAACAAAAGCCGATCGACATGGATCATTTTTGTCAGTTCTGCACGCTAGCCCTCAACGAGACCTTTCATTTGAGACCAAACACGACATACTTCTGACAACTTTTTGCAAAAAACAAAAACCGATCGACATAGTACATTTTTGTCAATTCTGCAGGCTAGCCCTCTCCGAGACCTTTCATTTGATACCAAACACGACATACTTCTGACAACTTTTTGCATAAAACAAAAGCCGATCGACATGGAACATTTTTGTCAATTCTGCACGCTAGCCCTCAACGAGACCTTTCATTTGAGACCAAACTCGACATATCTTTGAGAAATTTTTGCAATAACAAAAGCCGATCAACATTGACTTTTTTTCTTAATTCTACACGCCAGCCATTATCGAGCCTTTTCATTTGATACCAAACACCAAATACTTCTCACAACATTTTCCAAAAAACAAAAGCCGTTCGATATAGAACATTTTTGTTCATTCTGCACGCTAGCCCTCATCGTGACCTAGCCTAATATAACATTCACTGTCTTCAGTTACGTTCATTTGGGAATATTTGTTCTTTGTTTAGTTACTTTATTAAACATTTACTTGACAATATTGACTTACGTAATTCGAAAATACCCAAACACGACATTTTTCTGACAACATTTTGCAAAAAACAAATTCTAATCTACGTAGAACATTTTTGTCATTCGTGCACACCAGTTCGTATTGTGTCGTTTCCTTAAAACCCAAGGACGACCTACTTCTAACAACTT
Source organism: Stenolophus ochropezus (assembly GCA_035578165.1). Lineage (NCBI taxonomy): Eukaryota > Metazoa > Arthropoda > Insecta > Coleoptera > Carabidae > Stenolophus > Stenolophus ochropezus. The sequence goes on from JAQOWZ010000045.1 coordinate 1,731,805, forward strand.
TTTACGAAAAACAAATGCAGATCGTCATGACACATTTTTTTTGTCATTTTAAAACTGGCCCTTATGGTTTCCTTTCTTTTGATAACAAACACAGCAATGTATTCAATTTATTTTATTTAGGAATATTTGATTTTTATTTAGTTACTTTATAATTTGGCAACACTGTTTGTATTAAAAAATAGTAGTTAATTTTTAAATTTATAAATTAATATTGTCAACCCTAATACAACTGCCACCGTCTTCAGTGAAGTTAGTTTAGAAATATTTGGTTTTAATTTAGTTACTTCATCACACATTTGACAACATTGACTTTTGACATTGGAAACGTCAAAATTTATATTAATTAAATATGTTATGTTTTAAACTTAAATTAGTTGTAACACATTTGCTCAAGTCTATTATTCATGATACTGTTTTTAAATCTTTGATATCAATGTTCTATTAAAAGATATAATCATTTAAAGTTCATAGGCAGATTGTCAAAAGTGACGGATGACGGCGTGATTCTTCTTAAAGTTAGACATGGCCTCTGGGATCCATTGTTTTAAGGTACCAATTTTGCACAGTTTTAGTTTTTTAAAACAAAAACCACTCACAGTAAAAATATGAGACCCCCAAAAGGCACTCCAGCACATTAAACTCTACAACTTGAAAATAAAATTAAAATGATTACATAAATGCTTTAACCTGTTGCCCCGAGGTAAAAATTTGTCGATGCTCTTGATTATTTAAAATATATATAGATATATAGATAGTGAATCTACCAAAATAGTATATGACTAGCGAAGGCTCAGCTACGCTGAGCTTCCCTAGGCCTCCGGCATCAATGAAATATTTACAGTTGACGGCTAATTTCATTCCTGTACACCAGCTCTCGACGAGACCTTTCATATGATACCAAACACGACATACTTCTGACAAATTTTGCAAAAAAACAAAAGCCGATCGACCTGGCAAATTTTTGTTATTTCAATATGGCTGCCCTACTTGAGTGCTTTCATTTGATACCAAACACGGCATACTTCTGACAACTTTGTGCATAAAACAAAAGTCGATCGACAGGGAACATTTTTGTCATTTCTGCATGCTAGCCCACAACGAGATCTTTCATTCGATACGAAACATGACATATTTCTAACAATTTTTTGAAAAATACAAAAGCAGGTCGACGTAAAATATATTTCTCATTTAGAGCCTTTTCACACACTTTGGATCCGACGGCCGGTAGCCGGGTATCCATTCCAAGTAGCACTGCGATTGCCTATTTACCCCGGTCAAGAAAATTCATTTTTGTATATTCCTTCTGTCTTATCCCATAGTACTGGTCTAGCCAGCCTGATACCATTAAATAAAAAAAAACAGGGCCGAGGTGGTCTCGAACCAGGTCTTGTAGATTATTTATATTATGAATCCGTCCTCTTATCCACTCGGCTATGGAGCATTTTGTTTTAGACGTTTCTTATTCGAAAATATGAAGGATAACCTTCAAAATACAATTTATTTTATCAAATATTTCAGTTAGAAAAGGCCATATTACACAACATTTGGTTTTATTAGATGCAAAATTAACTAATCTAACTAACGATACCATATACACCCGATTTTATTTACCGGGACAGATGGAAACAGCAAAAAACTGTTTTCCCATGTTATTTCCCTATGTCAAGGTTTTCAGTATTCACCCTGTACACACAATTTTTATAGGTTTAACAATACCGTTTACACCAGTCGTTGTAAAATTTGTTTGTATGTATATCAGAAAAAAGAACAATATTTTTAACAGTTTAAAAAAATCACATAGATGGCACTAATTATGAAATTTATTGCATCTGCTAAAGAAGGAATCGATATAATTACTTAACAATTAAATATTTTTATATTTAATTATGTATATATTTTAAAATAATATTTTTAGGCATAAATGAAATTTATTATTCTAAGCAAAAACAAGAACATAATAATATTTTGAATACATTGTGACATACCAAACTAACTGGTGGTGCCAGTGTTGTTTTATTTATTTCCAAATCACCTGTATGATGTGAAAAGAAAAAAACTTGAATCCCCAGAGTAAATCTTAAGGGCTTTTATAATATTTAATATTGAAAATAATGTTATGAAATATTTGATCAAAATGCATAAAAATTGATTACATTATATAATTAAAACTTATTAAGAACAATCTGTATGAAATATTTAAAAAGAAATCGCTAATCCTTGGAATTATTGTAGATAGAAACTTCTCATCTTTTTCTACGAATAATGAAATGGCAAACGGTAATATAAAGTATGTGCTTTGAAAAGTGGACTTGTGTGTAATATTTGTCAGACTTCTTGAGTTTAACGTTACTATTTTAATGGAATTCTAAATCATTTACAGCTGATTTCTTATTTTGTAAATCTACAATGAATTTGTTTTGACAGGAATTTCCAGAAGTTCAAATCCGCATAGCTTGATTACAATAAAAATTGTTGCTATTGATTCTTAACAACAACATTTTCATTATAATAATCACTGTCATATTTTCTCTGTACCAATCTAATTCTATTGGTACATCTACAATGAAAGAGTTCATTGCAGAATATGTAGTTTTATGGGGATTTTTTAATCTGCTTTTAATTTCCCTACAGGTATAATACTTTATGCACTCGTTTCAGACAAAATTTCTTTGCTTATGTTCTGAAAATGTAAAAAGAATATCAAGAAAATTTCCAGTCGTGTTTTTGTAGAATGGTTTTATTGAAACTTTGTGATATTTTTCAACCTTTTGCGTTTGTAAAGGCTTGTTCCAAATGATAGACTGATCAGTTTTGGACTGTATTTTAGAATTCTTATTTAAATGTGACTTAACTACACAGATACAATTGAAGGTAAAATTATAGAAATAACACATATGTAAACAAATACTTTGTTTCTTGCAGTAGTTTCATTTGTACAAGTTGTGATACACAATACATTGCTAACTTCTTTACATTTCTTAATAAAATAAATTCTCTTTATGATAATATAGCAAAATGAATTCTGGATTCCGCAAAAATCGCTCCTGTGTAGATAACTCCTAATAGCCATGTCTAAATTTAAGAAAAATCACGCTGTCATCCGTCACTTTGACAATCAGACTATGAACGATTATATCTTCTTATAGAGTATTGATATCAAAGATTTAAATACAATTTCATGAATAATAGACTTGAGCAAAGGTGCTACAACTAATTTCAGTTTTAAACATAACGTATTTAATTAATATAAATTTTGACGTACCCAATGTCAACAGTCAATATTGCCAAATGTATGACGAAGTAACTAAATTAAAACCATATATTCCTAGACTAACTTCACTGAAGACGCTGGCAGTTGTATTAGGATTGACAATATTAATTTATAAATTTAAAAATTAACTACTATTTAATTTTATTTCGTGTTTGATTTAAAATGAAAATAAATATAGTAGTAAATTTCCTTGAATAAATGTGTATTTTTATAGTTAGTTATTTGAAATTCCACTGTTTGAGAACCGATTTTTTATTCAGTTTAACGTTTAAAAATTCAAATATTATTTGGAAACAATAGCACTATTTACAGTTAAAAGTAAGCAATTCTTAATTACAATATATTATACTGGAGTTTTTCTCAGTTCTCTACTTACATTTTTATTCGAAAGAAAAAATATGAACAAAAATTGTATAAAATGAAACTGTCAACTAACTTTCGGAATGTCGGTAACATAGGTATCATAATTAAAACATGACTACTAATTTTATTCCGTGGAAGCTATTTTTTTTTTATTCTGATAATGCAGTCTTTTCATTAACGATATTTAATTTTATTTCGTGTTTGATTAAAAATGAAATATAAATCTAGTAGTAATAAAATCTCCTTGAATAAATGTGTAATTTTATAGTTATATGAAACTCCACTGTTTGAGAACCGATTTACTTCAAAATTTACTTCACACAACATTTATAAAAATAAATTTACAAATAACAATTAAAACTTTTTAAAACGACACATCGCTATTAAACATTTTTTTGTACTATAATTTTGATCAATTAGATTTGATTATGTTATTATAAACACGTTTCAGAACTGCTGTGCTTACAAAAGAAATTTTTATAATGAAACGTATGAATTGCAAGTGTAAATAATGTCATTTTAAAATTAGGTTTTACTTTTATATTTGTTAGATAATAAAGTTAAAATTTACCTCATGAAGATGATTATTTCATTATTTTTACTTACTTGAGTTTCGCCGATATGCCACCATTTTTCTCGGGCGGGAAAATTAAATTATGCAGTACTGACCCCAGATGAATTTTTTGTTTATCGATAATACGAATAAATACGAAATATTTTTTTTAAGAAAATTGTATTAAAAGAAAGAAATTTGAAGCATTTAAAATCAGTTTTCTTTGACAGATGTATAATTATAACTTAGATACACAAAATAGGAAAGTGATATATTATTAAAATATTACAATAAATAATAATGACAATAAACTATGTAGTAAAAATCTTCTGGGCGGAACGAATTAGTCTTCAGGATTCCCTGTAAATGCTAACGGAAAACCGCCAAAAACGTTAGCAAAAGACGATAACTAAACAAAAAGAATAATGTGAAAGAATGAATCAAACCGGTAATAACACTTAATTATTTAAATATATTGGAATTGCCATAAAGAAAGAGCGTTTTCCGAAGAAGCAGTGGGCAAAACGACAAATTCAGATTTAACCTTTTCAAATTTTCTTTTAGTTTCAGAGAAAAACGAAAATAGGTCGACTTATTTGAAAATAACTGGAATTATTTACTTAATTGACTGTGAATTAGGAAAATCTGTTGTAATCGTTGAAAATGTCAAAAAACAACGATTTTACCTAATTCAATGCTATGGCAATCGGTCTCATCTTTATCTTTGGGGCCGTTGGAAACAAATAGTTTATGCAAATTATCTTCGACCGAATGTAGAGAATTTAAAGGAGAGAATTAGAGACGCTGTGACGTCTTTAACTCTGCGGAAGAAATTCAAAGAAGTTAAATAATTGCATCGAAGACTACAATTGTGCGCTCAACAAACCGTGAATCGATTGAGTAGAATAGTTACTGTTTATATTATTTTTGTTGTTAAATTTATGAAACTAAAGTTAAAGTCATGTTAACAATAATTTCTATGATAACGCAAACTTGTTTTTTGGGGCTTACAATTAGAAAAATTCTAAGTCGAACTATGTTCGACTTTTGTCTGAGACTAAAAGAAAATTTGAAAAGGTTAAAACTGAATTGTCAGTATTGAAACATGTTTCTCGTAAAATAAAAAATAAAAATGTTTTCCTTCTTTCTAACTCGATCCGATGACATACTGTATATCAAGGCCACAGAGAATGTTGAATTTTGACTTACTTTATTTGGACATTTCAAAGTTTTCTCGTAGAATTTGTCACGCAAAATTTGAAGAATGTTTCTTTCATTTCATGTAGTAATTTATATGTTTACTTTCTGAAAATACGACGAAATTTTCCTCCAGTGATCAAACAGATATGCGTTCTGTTAAATAAAAAATAGTAATTAGTTAATATTTTTTTTTCTTTAAATATAAATGTATTTACCATTCTTGTACAACTTCGTCAATAATAATATAGTTTTTCCGATGGTAGCAGAATCGTCAGCGAATAGAGTGGTTTCCATTTTAAGTTCCAAAATATTCAATATCGCTTTCCAAAGGAGGTTATTCTTGACAAGTTTTCCAAAAATATATTTTTTGTGAAACTGCTACCCTATAAACAATGAAAACTTATATAATAAAGGAAGATAATTTTTATTCAAATGATGCCTTCGTTTTAAAATGGATTCGTTTTTCCAAATATTGTTTAACATCAACGTAGTATATATTTGATTTGGACTAATAGTCCATATGCTTCGATTGAAATTGAATCCTTTTCTTGTAATATTGAATGAAGGAAATTTCCATCTCAGGATTTGATCCATTTTTCTGTATTCAGAAGGAAATATTACTAATTAATAAAAAATATGTAAACATTGAACACTTTTTTTATAAAAAAAAGTTTCGCCTCAGATGAAAGAACTTCTATATTAATTGCAATAGTCCAAATAAGGATATAACTCGTATTTATAATCTTCGATGTACTCTATAGGTTCAATGCAGTGTATCCTTCAGTTTCCAATATCTATAAATATGAAATTCACAAATGATATTTTTTAGAACATAAGAAAAACATACCATTTCACATCGTTGTGAATCATGAAGATTTTTGGTATTTGTGTATCTTTATTATATATTATGAATTTAACTTTTAATTAGATACATTAGTTAAAGATTTTTCTACAATTTTTTTTTCTTATAATTTAGAAATTTTGTTATGATGTTATATATCATTTATTTTAATAAATTATTTGAGTTGCCAGAATACTTTGATTAATAAAAAGTTTAATAATTTACAAATATAAATGTATAACAATATTATTAATATTTTCATTTACATTTTAAGTTACAGAATTATTTTATTCAATTAAACGTTTCAAATAGATTACAAAATGAAGTTCTTGTTAAAATTATAAAATCTTTCATATAAAATTAAAAATAAATTTTTATAACCTGGCAACTCGATTACATACAAACATTCACACAAACATTCATACTTTTGCGATTTATTACTCTCTTATTTTTCTTTTATTTGATCGCTTTGTGGTTTTTTTATTTATTATAATGTTGTAATATGCTTCATTAGCTTCATACCCACCAGCCGGTTTCTGACGAGTAATTATTATGAAGCTTATTTTTTCTTATTTATTGTTTTAATTTTTTTAACCACGGGCTATTATAATATTGAAGCAAAGTACAGCAAAAATCCCAAATACCACTGGTATAGGGTTTTAAAGTATTATGTAACAAGTCATTGTCTTGCCAAGTCTACCAAGGAATTATAGATAATATGGTACACATTATGTACATAAAAATGTAATTTAAAACAAAAAAATATAAATTGAATGTACTCTTACCAAAAAAATTGCAGTTAGTACTTTTGTAGTTTTTAAAAAATGAAAATATTGTTACTCAAAATCATACAACAGTGACAATGACTTGCTTACATAATACTTCAAAACCCACCAGCAGTAGATGGAATTTTTACCATACTTTGCGGTTTTGTAGTAGTATGTAGTATATTGCCAAAAAAATGTGTATTTATATTCTGTTGCATGAATTTTGAGGTACAATGGTAGACTGGCCTGCCCACATGTTGCGATTTATTATATACTTTTGTTTAACGTCACATTTGTAATACATATTATAGAGAGACGCAACATGTTTTAACTTAAGCCTGGTATTAGATAGTTTTCGTATAACGTCTTTATTTTTAGATGGTATTAATTAAAAATTATTGACAGCAGTATTGTTTAAGCGCTATTACATTTTTTATTGTTGATGAAAAATATTAATGTTAACTAATGACTGTTGTATTATAATAAAAAAGTATTGCTTAACCAATCTTTTAGTAGTAGTAGAAGGTAAAATATGTATTTAAATATAATTTTATTATAATTGTATTTTAATGTAAAAAATTAAAATTATTTTTTTATGCTTACATATAAAATAGGTTTTCATTTAACTATTAAATGTAGGGACCTTCTTATCATTAAATAAAATTTTTAATGTATATTATTGAAAATATTGGTAAAATATACAATATACTAGAATATAGACGCTATAGAAAATTTTTCTAATACTTAACCATTGCTTTATACTATTTATTTTATTTATGTTTTTCATTGTTAATATTATTTTATTAACTTTTATGTAAAGAATAGTTTTATTTATAATTGCCTTTTATAATTCTTTTTATTGTATTTTCATTTTGGCAAGGTCCGTAAAATTTGTAAAAGGAGCAATGGTATTATCAGACTTAAGTTCTTTTTTATTACCTTTTACAATATTTTACGAACCACTTTTCATGTTGGAATAATATTTAATACTTATATCAATTACAATTATTAAATATATTGCATATATTATTTAACAAATCAAATTTTACCATCATAACATTTTTTATTATTTATATTTTAAATTCTTTCTTATTCCTTTTTATATTATTAAGTATTTCTAAATCACATTTTTAAATCATAATTATTGCTTCAACATGCTTTTATTTTATATTTTAAATTTATCATTATTGCATTCTTATATTTTTATTTTATATTTCATATACACCATCAATAATCCTTTTTATAATATTACATGTTTTTCCGATATTCTAAAAATTTTAAATTTAAAAATTTAAGGTTTTAATGAGCTTCATATGCCTAATTTCAACCAGCCATTATGTGGCGAATAATTTTGATAAAGTTTATTTTTCAATGTATTTAATTTCTCTTATATTTATTTATTTAATCACGGGCTATAATACTAAATCAAAGTACAGCAAAAATTTAAATACCTCTGGTATTGGGTTTTAATGCATTATGTCCAAGCCATTGTTTTGCCATCTACCAAAGTAATTAAAAATAAAAAGGTATTTTTACCAAAAAATGTATGTTTAAATAAATTGTAGTTAATATTTGTACTTTTATAGTTTTATGAATATCAAAACCTTATTTCTCAAATTCATGCAACAGTCACAATGACTTGGAACATAACACATTAAAACCCCCAATGGTACTTGAAATTTTTACTATACTTGGCGGTTTTGTAGTAGGTATAATGCCAAAAACATAAGTACAAATTAGTATTCTGTTGCATGAGTTTTGAGATACAATGGTAGAATGGCCTGGTTGTCTGTTATTTATTATATACTTTTGTATATTAAATGTTTTTAAATTTTACGTTCATTCATTAATTATTAAATGGATTGCAATTTTTTATATATTTTTATATGTATTTGCTAGATTTATTTAGTTTTAGTAAATTTTATTTCAATGTCTTTGACATCAAACATTAAATATTTTTTTTATATAGTTTTAAAATTAATTATAATGAAATTTATGTATTATTGATATTTTGTTCATAATTTTGCAATAAGTTACGAAATGACTATGACATTGTAAATATAACAATTTTTTATCATGATATCTACTTGTTCAATTTAATTTTTTTCTAAATACTCCATTTGTTCACAATTCAAATCTTTATTTTTAATATTAAAATCTGATAATTTTATCTTTAAGGTTTTTAATAACCTGGCTAAGATACTGCATAATGTTCATCATGTGAAAAGATTGGTGTAATTCTTGCACTTTAACTTAAATTTTTTAAAAATTTGTTTATGAAATGCTCTATACAATGTTTTTAAATTTTGAAATAATGTTTATAAATATGTACTTCATATAATATTGTTATCTTATATAATTTTTTACTGATTAAAATTTAATTGAAATTATTTCATTATGATTTTAATATCTTGTTTAGTTTAAAATTTCTTTAAATACCACATTCGTCGTTATTCCTTCTTTAGAATTTTCGTTAATATTTGATTCCGGTAATTTAATTTTTAAGTTTTTAGATGACCGTACTCTCGACATTGCAACATATAATTGGCCATGAGTGAAAACTGGATTTTCTAAATTAATTCCAACAAAATTAAACGTTTGACCTTGTGATTTATTAATTGTCATTGAAAATGCTAATCGAATTGGAAATTGGCGACGTTTTAAACTGAATGGTAAATTTGTATCGGTAATTAAATCAAATCTTGGTAAATAGAGTCGGGTACCTGCACTTTGCCCGGTTAATACTTCTACATCTAGGTAATTAGTTTTCATATCTTTTATAATAAATCTTGTACCGTTACATAGCCCACGTTTTGGATTCATGTTTCTTAGTAACATTACTATTGCCCCCACTTTTAACGTTAATTTGTGAGGAGGCATTCCGGTTGGTGTTAACGCATTTAATAATTCGGTTGGATAACTAATTTTATTTTTATCATCGCCTTCACAGAAATCAGCACTGTAATATATTTTTGATTGTCCTACGATTTTATTTATTACTTGTTCGTTTATTACCATTGTATCGTCATTTGTTGGTGCTAAAATGGCGCGGTCTGTAAATTTGTGTATATCATTTGGCTCTATATCATTATCTTCAAATATATCATTAGCTAATGACGTTTGTGATACACAGTGTGCAGGAATTTTGACAACTTCAGTTAAACCATTGCCGATTTTTAGTAAATACTCAGAAAATTCTTTTTCGTCCCTATTTACACGCATGTTTTGTTTTAAAGAAAATTTTTGAAAGAGTTGCCATAAGTGACTTGTTATTACACAAGTTTCTATTATTGTGGTACGATGATTTGTATAATTTACTACCGGTAAACATTGTCTGAAATCACCACCTAATACTATAACTTTCCCGCCAAATGGTACCGTATTGTTCATTAAATCTTTTAAAAGTAAATCTATTGCATTTAACGCGTGTTTCGGTATCATTGTTACTTCGTCACAGATGATTACACTTGCATCTTTTATTAGTTTGCCTGCATTACTATTCGCTTTAACTTTACATACGCAGCCGTCATTTACAGGTACTGGTAACTTGAAAACAGAATGTACAGTTTGTCCACCTTTTAATAAAGTAGCCGCTATTCCTGTCCACGCCACGGCTATTACCTTAATATTTTGACCTCTTAAAATACTGATGAGGGTATTATATAAAAATGTCTTTCCTGTACCACCAGGACCGTCTACAAAGAAATATCTATTTTTGCTATTACTATCTGATACGGCATTTAAAATTAAATCTAAAATTTCTCTTTGATCATTATTAAACAACGCTACATTTTGTTCTCCCTCTAATTTCTCTGCTGCAGTATCAATCAAATCGTTTTCATTTTCATCTACGTCATCTGGCAGCGGTAAACCGAAATTGCTTAATGTGAATCTATGTATTTCTAATATTTCTTGAATTTTTCTTAAACATTTATTTTGCGCTACTTTTTCGGAATTGTGCAATAAATAATCCTCCATCAAATACTCTTTAAATTTTTCCCACAAAGCTACGGCATTGGTGGACGTATGGAAACAAATTAAATATGCAAACAATTCTCTTAATTGTCTCGGAAATTTATTTATCACTGCCTCACCTAAACAATTTTCGCATTCTTTATCATTTGCTAAAAGACCTAATGCGCGGGCAGCTTCTTGGTATGTGTTATACAACTTACCATCTACGGTACGCAAGTCTTCGAAACTTGTGGCCCCTTTCGCGTGTACTAATATTAAACGTAGATGGAACCTTTCTATATCTCTGGGACTGACGGAAATCATTCGGCCTATTGGTGGTTTTGACTCGCGTTGCCTAGCCTTCCAAGCGTTGTTAACAAATACATAATATTTTGGAATTTGCATATAAACATACTGCCGAGCATTTACATCTGTGCTATTTAAGATGAACCACGCAGTTAAAGTTGTATTTTTTTTCGCTGCCCGTTCTACTGCTTTTTTCTCTTGGCCATTAACGAAAAATACCGCCTGTTGGTATTTCAAATGAATAGCTAACTCAAATATTGTATGTGATTTATCATGTAAAGGATATTCTAGTAGCCTCCAACAACATTCTGGAGCAGAAACATACCTCGCATCTAAATAACCGTTGATTTCATCCCATTGAATTACTTTATCTTTATCTGGTTGACCTAATTTAATACTTGCGCAGTCATGACCCTTACACAGATAATCGCAAATATATTTAACACTTTTAACCGAAGAGCATATTTCAATATTAATATGAGCTTTATACTTTTTTAGCAAATATGGATTGTAAGGTACTATCCATCTGTTATCTACTGTATATTTTACTAAACCGTTTTTCCAGAGAATATATATCTTTGCATTATTATCTGGCCTTTTGTAAAGAGGATAACCGTTAATATTTTCGTGTGTTTCGTTTCGAAATTCTTTAGGGTATCTTTTTGTGCATTTATTTTCATTCATGCAAGGTGAATATTTATTTAATATACCGCAGGGACCGTGGATCATGTGCGTTCGAACTAATTGATACAACTCTGGTTCATCGTCTTCATCTGGAATTTCGGCGCTTACAATTTCGTCTATTTCATCTTTGTTACGGATTTTACTTTCGCTATCTAATGTCAACAACAAATGCATATGTGGTAACCCACGTTTTTGGAATTCTATTACAAAAATAAAGGCTACGACTTTTCCAAAAATATCATCGTGAAGAATTTCATTCATCATACTTTTAATTTTGCCGTTGAAAACTCGCGCTACTATATCTGGCCGATCTGCAGAACTTTGATCTTCGCGTAACTGTTCAACTATTTCTGGCCATTTTGGATTACAAGTTACTGTTATGAACAAATCAGGTCGGCCGAATTCTCTAACAATTGACATAGCGTTCTGATACATTTTTAACATAAAACGACTGCCACCTTGGAATGTGGATGGTAGAATAACCATTGTGCCCGCCTTACCGCCCTCATTATCTGCTAAATTATTTACATGGTCCATTAACCCATTATACAGCTCTACTCTGAGGGTAGGCTGATTTAATCTAATATAAGTCAATCTTTCAGCCTCGACTTTCACGTATGCATCTACAATGTACTGCTGAGTTAGCTTTCCGGCTTCTAAACACGGATTAAATGTATCTCTAACTGCTAATCTATTCATGTAAAATTGTAGCATGCTTTGTTTTTTAATACCGTCGGCATGCTTTAGGTTCATGTTCCAGCCACATTCACCGCGAGGAAAAAGTATGGGATATGTCATGGGGCCGCAGTTTTCGCTGAATTGATTAATTCTAACAGAACCGCCTGCTCTTGGATGAACACAAATGTCTCTATCTATTGGTGGCTCTCCGACATTTGATGTAAAAACTACGGCCACTTCATTACATGTTGGTACATTATACCTACGCTTATCTTTTCGTCTGTCACTAACTATTCACAAATTAATTTCTGGCACTGACTGATTATTAATATTTGCCCTAGCTATTTCTCTTTGCTCTACTTCTTTTAACATCATGTACGCTTGAGAATACGGATTAATTTCTCTAATAATAATATCTAACTGCCCCATTATATTTGGTTTACACTGTTTATTGTATTCTACATTCATTCTTTTCTCTAACGCTTCCGCAGAATTTATAATGTATAACTGCGCATATTTTTCAACATTATTATTAGTTGGATATAAGGAACTGGCTGAATCATGATAAATTTGACCATGTATTCGGAAACAATATGGTCCTCTACCCGGAGGCATTGAAATTTTTGCTCCAAATGAAGCAAATGCTAACGCACTATTGTACTGTCTAATATGATCTTTAAAATTTCTACTGTCCGCGTTATTACTGATCATTAGACTTTTTATGTATTCCGGAAACTCGCCTAATTGATCTGCGTTTAACTTGCCTTTACGGCAGCAGTGTGTGAATTTGCCGTCCGAAGGTTTTTCATACGCGAAGTTCTTAGATGAACAGTAAGTGCATAATGCAGACATTGGGCCCAATGAATGCGGCTCAATTTGCATTCCTATACCTTTACTTGCTAATCTACTCGTATTATTAATTTTATTTTTACTTGCTTTTATTTTATTTTTATTTATTATATTATTTTTTAACAAACGCTCTTTTTTCTGTTCCGGTGTTTCTGTTTCAACTACTTTTTTAAAATTATCTTTTAACCTATTTAAACGACGTTCTTTTTGTTCATGTGTTTCTATTTGAATCATATTTTGAAAGTTATGTTTAAACCTATTTAAACGTTTTTCTTTTTGTTCATGTGTTTCTATTTGAATCATATTTTGAAAGTTATCTTTTAATCTATTTAAGCGATTTGTTTTTAGTTCAGGTGTTTCATTTTTAATGTATTCTTCGAAATTAAATTTTAATTTATTTAACCTATTTGTTTGTTGATCAAGTGTTTCATTAGCTAAAATTTTTAATTTATTTTCTGTATTTAATTTTAGACGTTTATACCGTTCTTCGTCTGTTTCATTCTCTTTGCGTTTTAAATAATTTTCCCTTAATTTTTGTTGCCGAGTTACCGGAAATACTGTTAAATTACGTGTTTGAAATATATTTAAAGTATGTGTTCTAAGCCTATTGATATCATAATTTTCGTTTTCTGGATTACGATTAAAAATTATACTCGTAAAAAATGCAATGGCAAACAACCCGCAATCATAAGTATTTGTCTGCTGTTGAACTCGGACAAATCTAACTGTTGGTCTATAAGGAAACAATCTTTCTAAATATAAACTTGCATTCTGATTTAAACATTGAGAATTCATGCTATCATAAATTATTATCTCTGAACCGTCATAGTACGCCGTGAACCAATGACCAATGCTATCAATATTTGCACCTGGCACGAATAAAATTTGTAAGTGTTTAGTTCCTTGTTGAACTGGAATGATACGGTCCGGCGCATTTACATATACTGTAGGCTGAGGGTTGAACTCAGTCATAGAACGGACTAAAGAAAAGAAAAAGTCTATGTGTACGTCTTCTAAGTACCCTGCAGGATTTAGTAACGTGTTAATATCCTGGTCTATTAATTGAATCTGATAATTTACTGTCCTAATTCCTATATTACTCGTTTGATTACTTGTATGTACATTATTGATATTATTGTCCGCTACTGAAATGACAGATATACTCCTACAACCTGATTGAACCTGACTATTAATAAAGTTTTCTTCTATATTTCCCGTATTATCATTTTTATTATTTTTTGCCGCATTTTTCTCGTTGTTTTGCTTGCGCTTAAGACGGTTAATTCTATCTTTACTTGGCATTTTGTTATTTACTTACAAATTATATAAAACTTACAATTTTTGAGTGCGTTGTTCTTTTCAATATTTATAATTACCAATAATTACGTCAGGCCTTCGATTATAAGTCGATCAGGTTCTTTTCTGTTAGGATAATGGAATCTTGCACTCTTTCTCTTACTCTGCTGCAGTCAAGTTGTAAACCTACAGTAAAATTAATATTTAAAATATATGCATAGCATTATAAAAAATTAATACGAAATAAATGTGTATTTGTATTATTAGATTGCTAAATTACTAAATACTGCAAACTATGTACAATGTCTAGGCCGTGAAACTGCTCTCGTCATAATCGAGCGGCAATTACACAACGTGAAATATAATTATATATTTGAGATTGTCCATGTAGTGAACAAACTATAACCGCGCAATTTAAACAACTGTCATCTGTTGTGTTCTTATGT
The DNA here is from genome assembly GCA_035578165.1 of Stenolophus ochropezus. Taxonomy (NCBI): domain Eukaryota; kingdom Metazoa; phylum Arthropoda; class Insecta; order Coleoptera; family Carabidae; genus Stenolophus; species Stenolophus ochropezus. The sequence continues at coordinate 1,747,013 of JAQOWZ010000045.1, forward strand.
GTAGTTTGTAAGATAATGATATATTTCGCGTTAATTATTAATTAAATGCATATTCATATAAAAATATGTTTATAATTTAATAGTGGATGTATTTAAGACATGGTATCATGGTTGGACTACAAGAAATTTGCGGTTAGTTTACATTGTGTGTTTTATTTGTAAATAAATAAAATTTAAATAAAAATGTTGTTTTCGGTAAATATAGGGTGTTCCAGTTAAGTGTGCCACCATTGCTATCTCGAGAACTATAAGAGCTACGAGGTTGTTTAAATTAGCGAAAACCACCATTTTACAAGAACAACATAATGGACAAAAAAAACCACTCCATATCTTGAGAACCATTGGTTTAAAAAAATATTTGTTTGGCTTATGTTAATAGACTTGTAAAATGGTGATTCCTTGCTAAGTTAACCAACCTGGTAGTTCTTATAGTTTTTGAGATAGCAATGGTGGCACGCTTAAATGGAACAGCCTGTATATTTTAAAGATTTTTCACAAAAAATACATTCATAGATTTGTAATTATATACAACAATAAAATAGTCAACTTTTCGCAATTTTAATTTTTTTTTTGGATGTAACAGAAACGTCTGCAACATTTTAAAATTCTCAGAATAAAAAATTTGCGAGATAAAAGCACTGTTACTAAGACCCAAGAATCAACCACCTAATAAATTTATTTTCTAAATAATTTTGTACCTTTCCTACCCTATATGTTAATAAAAAAACATGCATTCTTGCATATTAAGGTAAAATAGATTTTATACGGACATATACATAACGAAACATAAGTACACAACAGACGAAAGTTATTTAAATTGAACGGTTATGTGATTTGTTCACCATTACCAAAATTTCAAACCGAAAAATATATATGTAATTCCCGCTCCATTTTGACGTCACGCTTTCACTGCCTATTAGAGATAGTGTAATGATTATAAATTTAAAGTAAATTACTTATACTTAAATAGAAGATCAACTCTCAAAAATTGTAGGTTGGACTAACTCGCAATTAGTTATAACACGCGGCCCACCAGAGACGATGAAATACCCGCTTAAATATTTTTTTAATTTGTGCAATAAATAATTTAGCATATTTTGGAGCATACTTCAGCTAAATAAAAATAATGGAGACACATCTTTTGTAGGTTTACGGAAAACCGGTTAAAAACTACTGGCGCCGGGTAAACAAGAAAAATATAGAATTTAATAATAAAATAATATAAAAAAAATAATGATATCACAAATTAAAATTTCTATCAGCTTGGTTGCAAAATGACATTTTTCTAATTGTAAATTGCGAACTTGCAAGTTGATTTTTCGAGGGTTGCAAAGATATAAAATATTTCTCACCTTAGATTTGAATTTAGCGGCACACTAAACGGGATTTATTTTATTGTGACTACTGCAGCTCTGCTCAAAGACAATGAATATTAATTCGCAATATAAATATATTGTAACAAAGCACAATAAATGAAATTACTCTACACACAGGTGAAGAAGCAATATTCTTGATAAACAAATTTTGTTTTCTATGGTGTCCCTGATCTCAAATTAGTATTTCCGAAATGTCGGTAAATGTGAAATTATTAATACCGACACCGTACATACCGATAAATACAAAAATTAAATTATTAAAAATTCGAAAATAATAAATTTTAAATAATAATTTATTAATAATGTTATAACACAAATATACTTTTAATTTAAATGAGAATTTTCCTTTAAAACGAAATGAACGTTTTATATACAATAACGAAATAATTATAATACTTACTTTTAACGTCACAGATGCAAGGTTTGTTGTTCGAATCTTTAACTTCCATTCTAATTGATCATAAGATAACGGCGAACTTTTGAGCGAAAACTGATACTCTGGCATTAGTGCTTATATTCCAAATGCAACCGTTTTCAAATGGTTGCAACATGAACTTCTTCACTGATTCATACTAATAACGTCATAACATAATAACTGTTAATAAAATACAACGTATTGGTAGAGATTAATTGCACTAAAATGTATACTTACATGAAATACATTCAAAATTTGTGTATAATCATTCATATTGTATTTTTGTTAAAATAAACTGCAACTATTGTTCAGTGTACCTACATTATTATTATTTTTCACATTCATAGCTGTAAAATGAAAATTACAAATTAAAAAAAACATTAGAGGAAGGTCTTTATTGCAGTTACTGTAACTTAATAAAATCCACTAATATGTAGTGATGGGTCACTGGGGACTTCCCGTCAGGAATATTTTTATTTCCCGGGAAAATTCCCGGGAATTTCCCTAAACACGTTTCCCGGGAAAAAATCAGGAATTCCATTTTGGAAATTTCCGGAAATATGTGGGAAAATTCCCGGAAACAAGTAGGGAAATTCCCGGGAATAAGGAAAATTCCTGAGAATAAGAAGAAAACTTACCGATAATAAAATTAACGCAGGCGCAGCATTACCGACGTGTTCTAACCAGTCCCGACTAATTTCAACAGTGTTAATATTGTAATAACTTTATAACTATGAGTGGAAAACAGAAAAAAAATAAATTAATTCTTATAATTTTACTACAGCATCATCACCATTTGTAATATTTTTAGTGTAATGACATAATCGGTATTTAACTTTCTCTAATTTTTATGAAATAATGATTTTTATTAGGAAATTTATCGTTTATTTTTCCCCAGGAATTTTCCGGAAAATATCTCCAGAAATTCTTCAGAAAATTCCCCAAAAACTTCCCGAGAAATTTTCCGAAATATTCGTTCCCGGGAATTTACCCATCACTACTAATATGTGTATTAGTGGATTTTATTAGATGATTGCAACTCCAATAAAGACTTTCTTCATATTAACAACCAGTCGATAAACCAATCCTGCATTAAAAACATATTTATCATAAAACGTATTTTATTAAATTTATTTTAAATTCTACTTCGTTCGTTTGATTGTAATTATTTTTTAATAAAAATAAAAATAGTACATCCCCTCCAGCTTGTATTATTTTTTTCATAATAAAGATGTTTTAGGACAACACAATCTGTGATGTACATACATTCATTCGGAGTTAAAACATATCTTCTGCTACTTACAGGTTTTGTTAACAGATTGCAGGAAATTAATACCACGTATTGTTTGTCTAGTATTGTGAACGATTTTAGCTCAGAATTTAAAATTTCCGATAGTCAGTTATCCCACTTAATTGTTGATTTTAAGTCAAAATCTTCTAATGATATCATGTACTTTTTTATTATCATTATTTAATTTTTTATCGCCTGTCTAATTTAAAATGAAGTACAGTACTCAGGACAGTACTACAAAACATCTGTAATAAATAACTTGTTATTCAATATAATAGAAATTTATTTGTAACTTACTATTTCTAATACGTTTGCAAAGTATATTCCGGCTTACAATTATAGATGTACTTGTCATTTTGCAAATATAATAAACAACAATGTGCTGGCAAGACTTTTAAGTAAATTATGAAGGTTTGACACATAACATGTTTTGACAAATGATTTAATTTCTACGAACTTGTCGTTCACTTAATAAAATAGAGGGTTGAAACGCATATGAATCAAAAGAAGAACACCTGCTCAAAAAATGCGCGTTATTTGAATTATTCCTATAACTCTCTTGTATATAAAGAACAGAATGTCAATTAATTGAATTATTTTCTGAAAAATAATGTTTCTGCTTTTGCAGGAATAATAAATTGTATTCTTTCATCTTTCATATTCTTTAGTACTGCTTATTTCCAATCTTTTGTATATTTCTTTCCTTTTTATATCTTTCTCTACATTTCTAAAACATACATATATCATTTTATATTTATTTCAATAATAAATAATAAGTACAAACCAACATATGTTCTGAGTATTTGTATCAAGTTGCAAAATTTCTAGTATAAATTTATGTTATAACCAATTATAACAAACGTTAAATGTCAAAAAATTTTAATTGTACCATATACAATTTCTACAATAATAATACATATTTTGCTCAATATTATAAAGTACGGATACATAGTTCAGTTAATAATATCTTTGTCCATTTTCAAAATTATTGTACTTCAATAATCGTACTTTACACTTGTCAAAGTTACTTCATCACACATTTGGCAACATTGACTTATGTAATTCGAAACGTCAAAATTTAAAATAATTAAATGTGTTGCGTTATAAACTTAAAATATTGGTAAAACCTTTGCTCAGGACTATTATTCATGATACTGTTTTTAAATCTTTAATATCAATGTTCTATTAAAAGATATAATCATTTAAAGTTCATAGACAAATTGTCAAAAGTGACGGATGACGGCGTGATTCTTCTTAAATATAGACATGACCTCTGGGATCCATTGTTTCAAGGCAGCATTTGTGCACAGTTTTAATTTTTTACACGAAAACTACTAACAGTAAAAATATGAGACAACCAAAAGGCACCAGATCTCATTAGCCCCCACATATTAAAAAAAAAATTATAACAATCACTTGCATGGTTCAGGCTGTAGGCGATTACAAAAGTTACTCGATGCTCGTGATGAATCTATAGATAGATAGATAGTGAATGTAATCGTTTAGTATAGTGACTAGCGAATTCTCGGCTACGCCGAGCATTCCCTAGAGCTCCGCTGTTAGTGCAAAAAACAAATGCCAATCGACATGAAACAATTATTTTATATTTGCACGTTAGGCCTCACCGAGACATTTCATTAGATTGCAAACACGATATACTTCTAATAATATTTTGCAAAAAAACAAAAGCCGGTCGACATGAAACATTTTTGTCATTTATGTACCCCAACTCTCACCGAGACCTTTCATTTGATACCATACACGACATACTTCTGACAACTTTCTGCATTAAACAAAAGTCGATCGAAATGCAACATTTTTATCATATCTACACGCTAGCCCACACCCAGACTTTTCATTTGATACCAAACACAACATACTTCTGACAACTTTTTACATAAAACAAAAGCCGATCGACATGGAACATTTTTGTCAATTCTGCACGCTAGCCCTCAACGAGACTTTTCATTTGATACCAAACACCACACACTTCTGACAACTTTTTGCAAAAAACAAATACCGATCGACATAGCACATTTTTATCAATTCTGCACGCTAGCCCTCTCCGAGACCTTTCATTTGATATCAAACACGATATACTTGTGACAACCTTTTGCAAAAAACAAAAGCCGATCGACATAGCAAATTTTTTGTCAATTCTGCACGCTAGCCCTCTCCAAAATCTTTCATTTGATACCAAACACGACATACTTCTGACAACTTTTTGCATAAAACAAAAGCCGATCGACATGGAACATTTTTGTCAATTCTGCACGCTAGCCCACTACGAGACCTTTCATTTGATATCAAACACGATATACTTCTGACAACTTTTTGCAAAAACAAAAACCGATCGACATAGTACATTTTTGTCAATTCTGCAGGCTAGCCCTCTCCGAGACCTTTCATTTGATACCAAACACGACATACTTCTGACAACTTTTTGCATAAAACAAAAGCCGATCGACAACAACATTTTGTTCATTCTGCACGTTAGCCCTCATGGTGACCTAGCCTAATATAACTTTCCTTAAAACCCAAGGATGACCTACTTCTAACAACTTTTTACGGAAAACAAATGCAGATCGACATGACACATTTTTTTTGTCATTTTAAAACTGGCCCTTATGGTTTCCTTTCTTTTGATAACAAACACAGCAAAGTATTCAATTTATTTTATTTAGGAATATTTGATTTTATTTAGTTACTTTATAATTTGGCAACACTGTTTGCATTAAAAAATAGTAGTTAATTTTTAAATTTATAAATTAATATTGTCAACCCTAATACAACTGCCACCGTCTTCAGTGAAGTTAGTTTAGGAATATTTGGTTTTAATTTAGTTACTTCATCACACATTTGGCAACATTGACTTTTGACATTGGAAACGTCAAAATTTATATTAATTAAATACGTTATGTTTTAAACTTAAATTAGTTGTAGCACATTTGCTCAAGTCTATTATTCATTACATTGTTTTTAAATCTTTAATATCAATGATCTATTAAAAGATATAATCATTTAAAGTTCATAGGCAGATTGTCAAAAGTGACGGATGACGGCGTGATTCTTCTTAAATTTAGACGTGGCCTCTGGGATCCATTGTTTCAAGGCAGCATTTGTGCACAGTTTTAATTTTTTACACGAAAACTACTAACAGTAAAAATATGAGACACCGAAAAGGCACCAGATCTCATTAGCCCCCACATATTAAAAAAATATTTATAACAATCACTTGTATGGTTCAGGCTGTAGGCCTTTACAAATGTTACTTGATGCTCGTGATGAATCTATAGAGAGTGATATGAAAGAAAGTGAATCTAGCCTTTTAGTATATAGGACTAGCGAATTCTCGGCTACGCCGAGCATTCCCTAGAGCTCCGCTGTCAGTGCAAAAAACAAATGCCGATCGACATGAAACAATTATTTCATATTTCCACGTCAGGCCTCACTGAGACCTTTCATTAGATTGCAAACACGATATACTACTAATAATATTTTGCAAAAAACAAAAGCCGGTCGACATGAAACATTTTTGTTATTCATGTACCTCAACTCTCACCGAGACCTTTCATTTGATACCATACACGACATACTTCTGACAACTTTCTGCATTAAACAAAAGTCGATCGACATGAAACATTTTTATCATATCTACACGCTAGCCCACACCCAGACTTTTCATTTGATACCAAACACTATATACTTGTGACAACCTTTTGCAAAAAACAAAAGCCGATCGACAAAGCACATTTTTTGTCAATTCTGCACGCTAGCCCTCTCCGAGACCTTTCATTTGATACCAAACACGACATACTTCTGACAACATTTTGCATAAAACAAAAGCCGATCGACATGGAACATTTTTGTCAATTCTGCACGCTAGCCCTCAACGAGACTTTTCATTTGATACCAAACACCACACATTTCTGACAACTTTTTGCAAAAAACAAATACCGATCGACATGGCACATTTTTATCAATTCTGCACGCTAGCCCTCTCCGAGACCTTTCATTTGATATCAAACACGATATACTTCTGACAACTTTTTGCAAAAAACAAAAACCGATCGACATAGTACATTTTTGTCAATTCTGCAGGCTAGCCCTCAACGAGACCTTTCATTTGATACCAAACACGACATACATCTGACAACTTTTTGCATAAAACAAAAGCCGATCGACATGGAACATTTTTGTCAATTCTGCACGCTAGCCCTCTCCGAGACCTTTCATTTGATATCAAACACGACATACTTCTGACAACTTTTTGCAGAAAACAAAAACCGATCGACATAGAACATTTTTGTCAATTCTGCACGCTGGCCCTCTACGAGACCTTTCATTTGATACCAAACACGACATACTTCTGACAACTTTTTGCACAAAACAAAAGCCGATCGACATGGAACATTTTTGTCAATTCTGCACGCTAGCCCTCAACGAGACCTTTCATTTGAGACCAAACTCGACATATCTTTGAGAAATTTTTGCAAACAAAAGCCGATCAACATTGACCTTTTTTTTTTAATTCTACACGCCAGCCCTCATCGAGCCTTTTCATTTGATACCAAACACCACATACTTCTCACAACTTTTTACAAAAAACAAAAGCCGTTCGATATAGAACATTTTTGTTTATTCTGCACGCTAGCCCTCATCGTGACCTAGCTAAGATAACATTCACTGTCCTCAGTAACCTTTCATTTGGGAATATTTGTTCTTTGTTTAGTTACTTTATTAAACATTTGGCAACATTGACTTTTGCAATTTGAAAATACCCAAATACGACATTTTTCTGACAACATTATGCAAAAAACAAATTCTAATCTACATAGAACATTTTTGTCATTCGTGCACACCAGTTCGTATTGTGTCGTTTCCTTAAAACCCAAGGACGACCTACTTTTAACAACTTTTTACGGAAAACAAATGCAGATCGAAATGATACATTTTTTTGTCATTTTAAAACTGGCCCTTATGGTTTCCTTTCTTTTGATAACAAACACAGCAAAGTATTCAATTTATTTTATTTAGGAATATTTGATTTTTATTTAGTTACTTTATAATTTGGCAACACTGTTAGTATTAAAAAATAGTAGTTAATTTTTAAATTTATAAATTAATATTGTCAACCCTAATACAACTGCCACCGTCTTCAGTGAAGTTAGTTTAGGAATATTTGGTTTTAATTTAGTTACTTCATCACACATTTGGCAACATTGACTTTTGACATTGGAAACGTCAAAATTTATATTAATTAAATACGTTATGTTTTAAACTTAAATTAGTTGTAACACCTTTGCTCAAGTCTATTATTCATGAAATTGTTTATAAATATTTGATATCAATGTTCTATTAAAAGATATAATCATTTAAAGTTCATAGACAGATTGTCAAAAGTGACGGATGACGGCGTGATTCTTCTTAAAGTTAGACATGGCCTCTGGGATCTATTGTTTCAAGGCAGCATTTGTGCACAGTTTTAAATTTTTACACGAAAACTACTAACAGTAAAAATATGAGACACCCAAAAGGCACCAGATCTCATTAGCCCCCACAAATTAAAAAAAAAATTATAACAATCACTTGCATGGTTCAGGCTGTAGGCCTTTACCAATATTACTCGATGCTCGTGATGAATCTATAGATATATATATAGTGAATCTAATCGTTTAGTATAGTGATGTTTATACCGCTGAATTCAGAAAAAAATCCTCTATCGAATAACCTAAAAATAAACATATGTTCCCATCTAAAAAGAGAAAGTTGTGTCCCGTATTTTGAGAACCACAGGTCAAAAAAAAGTTTTTTTTGCTTTTTGTATTAGTCTTGTAAAATGGTGGTTCTTTGCTAATTTAACCAACCTCGTAGCTCTTATAGTTCTCGAGATAGAAATGGTGGCACGCTTAAATGGAACAACCTGTATATGAACTACTCACACATAACTTATCAAATAATATCATATATTTAATATTCCAACTTTGGAAATTGATGAATTTTTTTCACACCCTTCTACGGGGGGTGCTACTATGTGTTAGACCTAAAAACATTTGTTGTAATGTATATTATTTATTTATAACACGTTCAAAGCGGCACGCGAGACCGTTTAGGAAATAAATAAAAATACATGTTGATAAATAAATGAAATTATAGAGATTTTAAATTTCCCGCGCTTAGAGATTTTGAGATACAACGGTTTAATCATCAAAATACATAAGAAGAAAAGATTTAAATAATACGTTTAACCCAATTTTATGTATTTTTATTATATCTTAACAATATTTGTATTTTAATACAATACATTCAGTTTGACAGAACTTAAATGTCATAACTTGACACAATAAGTATGAAGTAGTGGTGGCAAAGTCCGGAAAAATTTGAGTCCGGACTTAAAAAAGTCCGAATTTTTCGGACAGTGTAAAATGCACATTCACGGTCCGGACCCGTCCGGTGCATTTGTGTACCAGTGCACGGTCCGGTCCGGTGCGGTGCATAAATAAATTTACGAAGCAAATAAAATTAAGTTTAAGTGAAAAGTATATATTTTTAATAAATAATACAAAAAAAAAGTCTTACTTTCAATGAAGAATAAAATAAACAGTATGAACGAAATTGCACTAATATTTTTCGACTTCTTTCACTAAACACGCATGAATGACGAATGAAGCAATGAACCTGGACAATCGAAATAAGTATTGCATTTTCTGGGAAGGTAATATAATAAAATCCTGAGAATTATTTGGATCTAACTGTAAAATGTTTACAGGGACCTATCCTAAGATAATGGGTTTTCCGATTCTTCATTGAAAAAGAAAAGAATTGTTGCCATCTACCTTGCTCTTAATCTTCTTATTTACAACCATTATACCTTATAAGTTATAACACAGCCTTAGTTGGGCCGAGGTATAATACTTTTACTTATTTAAGTTAAGAATGCTAAATAATTTTTTAGGATGGAACCAGACGGGTCCGGACTATCGCGGGTCCGGACTATCGCAGGTCCGAACACGGACGGGTCCGGACTCGGACGGGTCCGGATTTTTTCATTAATAGGGTCCGGACTTAGTCCAGACCCAAAGTACGGACTCAAAAAAATCCGGTCTCCGTTGCCAGCACTAGTATGAAGTTAGTTAAAGAATATATAACTATGTATTATTTTGAAAATAATTATCTATTTTATAAATATAAATAATGTGAAATAACATACCAAAATTTATAAACTGATACATTTTTATATTGCCAAAAAAAACATGATTATATTCATGTTTTTCTGTTGCTATGTTCATTTATATATTTATGAAGCTGAATTATATATGTATTTATCTACAACTATTGTTATTGTTATTAATAATTTATTTTTTATTATAAATATCAATATAAATGATTATAAAAGTATAATAAATACAATTTGAATAGTTATTTTGGAATTTAAGTGATCCTGTGGCGCCATATGTTGAGGTATATATGAACTACTCACACATAACTGAAAATTTATATGCCTGTTAGTTGTAGATAAAGTAACCAATTTTTGTACGTTCTTTTGCATTATTTCTTAATGAAAACATGAATTTTCGTGCAGTACAATCACAGTCAAGTTCGACTAAGAGAATATGAATATTTGGTTTGAAAAGATGTTTATTGTTTTATACATCAGTTACAAATGAATAAATGGATAGATACTTTGTTTATGTAAACGTTTACATCTGAGAAATCATCTCATTTCATTATAAAATACTACAGAATTTTGAAAAATGTAATCTCTGTTGTAATCATATGTTTTCATCAGAAATGTCAAAAAATGCGTAAAGAAAGTGTAAAATGCAATTAATTAAAGTTTAATAAGGTCCAGGTACATCATTTATTTATATACTAATTATTGTACATTAAATTGTTAAACAATTCCCTCCAAAACGGTATGAAGCAAAGGGTTTTCAGGTTTTCCACGTAATCAGACAAAATCCATTGTCTAGCTCTCTAAAATATGTATAAATTAGATAAAAAAAGTATTTATAATAAGGGATGAATACTGTACAGTATGTATTTACCTTTGCAAGTGTTTGAATAGTAATCAAATATCAATTTTCAAAAGTGAGATTGTAAATCGACTTTGAAATGGAATTTTCTTGATTAAATAATCCATTCTGGAATAGTCTTGTGAATTTATTTTAAAGAATATATTATATTCTCATTTATTTTAACAATATTTGCCCAATGAATTGTTTTATTTAATTTAAAAATTCATCTTAGTGTATCTGAGTACGTGTAGGTTATAGTCTCATCTAAAAAATAAATTATTTAACGATTAATATATAAATATTTATATTCCATATGTAAGTACCTTGTAATAGAGATGATTTCGTACAATATTTCATTATACATTTTTGCAAAAATGTGATTTTTCAAGCAGATAACTCGGTCGTGTCTCCAACTCAAGTGTCAAATGCATCATTTTTTTAAAATTTTATAATATCGTGCAATTTTTCTAGTTTCATTTTAAAGGATACGTTATATTCCCACGTTTAATAATGTTTTTTATCCAACGAAATGCTTTATTTCATTTAAAATTCATCTCGATATGCCAGAGTTCATATAGGTTAAGATAACTAAATAAAAATGAGAAAAAATTAGTATTAATATGCAAATATTTATATCATACCTTAAAGTACATGGTATTACTGATGATTTGTAATAATTTTCATACAATATCTCGCTGTAATTTTAGAAAAAATAGCCTTTTTCAGCGAGCTATCCGTCACTTGATGAGCCCCGGAAGCAACTGTCAAAATTGCCGGTTATACAAAACTTTGTATTTTAAAGTGTTTTAATTGAAAAGAAAATATATAGATAAATTAAGTTTTATAGTAATAGACATAATAATACAAACATTACCTTGTAATTCGCCGTATTTCTCAAGATTTATTCTTTTGAAATGTACCTGTAATGGTGGAATGCAGTTCTCAAACAAAAGTGAAAACGAACGTCAAAATGGAATTAATATTTTTATTTAAAATACATTTTTATTGAAATGTATATGTACGAATCATTAAAATATACTGATTTATAACAAAATATATTATATTTACAATTTATAATAGCCTATTTATATTTTTGGTAGCCTTACGTATGATAAACGTCAGAAATCATAAATTTAAATATTTTAAATATACCACACTTAATATTCAGTGTATTTGTATATATTTCGCTCACTATTATAATGTGTAAAAACATAATTACCTTTACAATATCTCTTTTCATATTCAAAATAAATCAATTAAAAGTTTCATATTGAATTGTCAAAAATGACTGATGGCACAGTAATTCTTTTTAAATTTAACCTGGCATCTAGGATATTTTTTTCAGATTTGTTCCAGTTATACTTTTTAGCTTAGTTTTCGATTTTTTACACAAAAACTATGCACGGTAAAAATATGAGACACCCAAAAGCGATTGGTCCTCAAAAAACCACATCTAATAAAATATTATTAAAATTATTACATGAATGGTTTGACCTGTACCCGTGAGCAAACTTTTTGCGATGCTTGAGATGAATCCAACTATATATATATATAGAAATATAGAGAGTGAAACTATCAAAATAGTATATGACTAGCGAAGGCTCAGCTACGCTGAGCTTCCCTAGGCCTCCGGCATCAATGAAATATTTACAGTTGACGGCTAATTTCATTCCTGTACACCAGCTCTCGACGAGACCTTTCATATGATACCAAACACGACATACTTCTGACAAATTTTGCAAAAAAAACAATAGCCGATCGACCTGGCAAATTTTTGTTATTTCAATATGGCTGCCCTACTTGAGTGCTTTCATTTGATACCAAACACGGCATACTTCTGACAACTTTGTGCATAAAACAAAAGTCGATCGATATGGAACATTTTTGTCATTTCTGTACGCTAGCCCACAACGAGACCTTTCATTTGATACGAAACATGACATATTTCTAACAATTTTTTGAAAAATACAAAAGCCGGTCGACGTAAAATATATTTCTCATTTAGAGCCTTTTCACACACTTTGGATCCGACGGCCGGCAGCCGGGTATTTATTCCAAGTAGCACTGCGATTGCCTATTTACCCCGGTCAAGAAAATTCATTTACATTTTGTCTTACGACAATGCCGCGTGAACGCATTAATGCTTTGTGGATTTTATACAGACGACTTTGCTGTCGAAAAATAATTGTCCTTCAATTTATTAAAATGTTGCCTCAAATGAGTGCATATTTCTGCTCACGCTTTTGTTTTTGTATATTCCTTCTGTCTTATCCCATAGTATTGGTCTAGCCAGCCTGATACCATTAAATAAAAAAAAAACAGGGTCGTGGTGGTCTCGAACCAGGTCTTGTAGATTATTTATATTATGAATCCGCCCTCTTATCCACTCGGCTATGAAGCATTTTGTTTTAGACCTTTCTTATTCGAAAATATGAAGGATAACCTTCAAAATACAATTTATTTTATCAAATATTTCAGTTAGAAAAGGCCATATTACACAACATTTGGTTTTATTAGATGCAAAATTAACTAATCTAACTAACGATACCATATACACCCGATTTTATTTACCGGGACAGATGGAAACAGCAAAAAACTGTTTTCCCATGTTATTTCCCTATGTCAAGGTTTTCAGTATTCACCCTGTACTATACACATAATTTTTATAGGTTTAACAATACCGTTTACACCAGTCTTTGTAAAATTTGTTTGTATGTATATCAGAAAAAAGAACAATATTTTTAACAGTTTAAAAAAATCACATAGATGGCACTAATTATGAAATTTATTGCATCTGCTAAAGAAGGAATCGATATAATTACTTAACAATTAAATATTTTTATATTTAATTATGTATATATTTTAAAATAATATTTTTAGGCATAAATGAAATTTATTATTCTAAGCGAAAACAAGAACATAATAATATTTTGAATACGTGACATACCAAACTAACTGGTGGTACCAGTGTTGTTTTATTTATTTCCAAATCACCTGTATGATGTGAAAAGAAAAAAACTTGAATCCCCAGAGTAAATCTTAAGGGCTTTTATAATATTTAATATTGAAAATAATGTTATGAAATATTTGATCAAAATGCATAAAAATTTATTACATTATAATTAAAACTTATTTAGAACAATCTGTATGAAATATTTTAAAAAAAAGTCGCTAATCCTTGGAATTATTGTAGATAGAAACTTCTCATCTTTTTCTACGAATAATGAAATGGCAAACGGTAATATAAAGTATGTGCTTTAAAAAGTGGACTTGTGTGTAATATTTGTCGGACTTCTTGAGTTTAACGTTACTATTTTAATGGAATTCTAAATCATTTACAGCTGATTTTTTATTTTGTAAATCTACAATGAATTTGTTTTGACAGGAATAAGGACATTTTATTTCCAAAAGTTCAAATCCGTTTTCTATTTTGATAAAACCATCATCACTACATGCTAAGTATGGTTGGTTAGATAATATTACAACACTACAAGTCCAATTTCTTGTATAATATATTAGTTGAAGCTTGAAATACTGATTTCGCTTCAGTTTTGGTTTCCAAGCCATAACGCATAGCTTGATTACAATAAAAATTGTAGCCATTGATTCTTAATAACAACATTTTCATTATAATAATCACTGTCATATTTTCTCTGTACCAATCTAATTCTATTGGTACATATGTACATCTACAATGAAAGAGTTCATTGCAGAATATGTAGTTTTATGGGGATTTTTTAATCTGCATTTAATTTCCCTATAGGTATAATACTTTATGCACTCGTTTCAGACAAAATTTCTTTGCTTATGTTCTGAAAATGTAAAAAGAATATCAAGAAAATTTCCAGTCGTGTTTTTGTAGAATGGTTTTATTGAAACTTTGTGATATTTTTCAACCTTTTGCGTTTGTAAAGTCTTGTTCCAAATGATAGACTGATCAGTTTTGGACTGTATTTTAGAATTCTTATTTAAATGTGACTTAACTACACAGATACAATTGAAGGTAAAATTATAGAAATAACACATATGTAAACAAATACTTTGTTTCTTGCAGTAGTTTCATTTGTACAAGTTGTGATACACAATACATTGCTAACTTCTTTACATTTCTTAATAAAATAAATTCTCTTTATGATAATATAGCAAAATGAATTCTGGATTCCGCAAAAATCGCTCCTGTGTAGATAACTCCTAATAGCCATGTCTAAATTTAAGAAAAATCACGCTGTCATCCGTCACTTTGACAATCAGACTATGAACGATTATATCTTCTTATAGAGTATTGATATCAAAGATTTAAATACAATTTCATGAATAATAGACTTGAGCAAAGGTGCTACAACTAATTTAAATTTAAAACATAACGTATTTAATTAATATAAATTTTGACGTATCCAATGTCAACAGTCAATATTGCCAAATGTATGACGAAGTAACTAAATTAAAACCAAATATTCCTAGACTAACTTCACTGAAGACGCTGGCAGTTGTATTAGGATTGACAATATTAATTTATAAATTTAAAAATTAACTACTATTTAATTTTATTTCGTGTTTGATTTAAAATGAAATATAAATATAGTAGTAATAAAATTTCCTTGAATAAATGTGTATTTTTATAGTAAGTTATTTGAAATTCCACTGTTTGAGAACCGATTTTTTATTCAGTTTAACGTTTAAAAATTCAAATATTATTTGGAAACAATAGCACTATTTACAGTTAAAAGTAAGCAATTCTTAATTACAATATATTATACTGGAGTTTTTCTCAGTTCTCTACTTACATTTTTATTCCAAAGAAAAAATATGAACAAAAATTGTATAAAATGAAACTGTCAACTAACTTTCGGAATGTCGGTAACATAGGTATCATAATTAAAAAATGACTACTAATTTTATTCCGTGGAAGTTAATTTTTTTTCATTGTAATACTGCAGTCTTTTCATTAACGATATTTAATTTTATTTCGTGTTTGATTAAAAATGAAATATAACTCTAGTAGTAATAAAATCTTTTTGAATAAATGTGTGATTTTATAGTTATATGAAACTCCACTGTTTGAGAACCGATTTGCTTCAAAATTTACTTCACACAACATTTATAAAAACAAATTTATAAATAACAATTAAAACTTTTTAAAACGACACATCGCTATTAAACATTTCTTTGTACTATAATTTTGATCAGTTAGATTTGATTATGTTATTATAAAAACGTTTCAGAACTGCTGTGCTTACAAAAGAATTTTTTATAATAAAACGTATGAATAGACTGCATTAGTGTACGGTCATTTTGTGGCGCCAAATTCAAACTGAAACCCTAACTCGCCTCTGCCGATTTATACGCCCATGTTATTCTTATGGGAATAAAAATATGCTATCTTTAAACTGCTAGAAAATATTATAAAATGCAAATCTTAACTATTAAACCTTATAAATACTAATCTCTAATGTTCTATCTATTTTCTAATATAATATACACACCCGAAAAACATATTATTTAATAAACATCAATTTAAATAGTACGTGCAAATTTCTGAAAACGTGTGTCGTAGCTGTCTTAGTATTCAGTTGAACCTGTCACTTCAACGCGGCGTTTTTAACCTGCTGCACCAAGTAACGACATATGTTGCTATTTGCGATACTACTTTCTTTAAAATCAAATTTTTCTTAATTTATTCTTTTATTTGTACTTTTTCTATACGGAAAGCAAAGAGTAATGTTTTGGAATATAAAAAAACCCTATGTTATAATTAAGAATCGCCAAAATGCTTTAATATCGTGTATTGAAAATGTACTCCCATAAGAAATGCATGCACTCAGTTTTGAATTAGGGTTTCGCGCCAAATGTAAATCTTAACCTCACTAACGTGGTCTATTGCAAGTGTAAATAATGTCATTTTAAAATTAGGTTTTACTTGTATATTTGTTAGATAATAAAGTTAAAATTTACCTCATGAAGATGATTATTTCATTATTTTTACTTACTTGAGTTTCGCCGATATGCCACCATTTTTCTCGGGCGGGAAAATTAAATTATGCAGTACTGACCCAAGATGAATTTTTTGTTTATCGATAATACGAATAAATGCGAAATATATTTTTTAAGAAAATTGTATTAAAAGAAAGAAATTTGAAGCATTTAAAATCAGTTTTCTTTAACAGATGTATAATTATAACTTAGATACACAAAATAGGAAAGTTATATATTATTAAAATATTACAATAAATAATAATGACAATAAACTATGTAGTAAAAATATTCTGGGCGGAACGAATTAGTCTTCAGGATTTCCTGTAAATGCTAACGGAAAACCGCCAAAAACGTTAGCAAAAGACGATAACTAAACAAAAAGAATAATGTGAAAGAATGAATCGAACCGGTAATAACACTTACATTATTTAAATATATTGGAATTGCCATAAAGAAAGAGCGTTTTCCACAGAAACAGTGGGCAAAACGACCAATTCAGATTTAACCTTTTCAAATTTTCTTTTAGTTTCAGAGAAAAACGAAAATAGGTCGACTTATTTGAAAATAACTGGAATTATTTATTTAATTTCATTGACTGTCAATTAGGAAAATCTGTTGTAATCGTTAAAAATGTTGTCAAAAAACAACGATTTTACCTAATTCAATGCTATGGCAATCGGTCTCATGTTTATCTTTGGGGCCGTTGGAAACAAATAGTTTATGCAAATTATCTTCGACCGAATGTAGAGAATTTAAAAGAGAGAATTAGAGACGCTGTGACGTCTTTAACTCTGGAAGAAAGTCAAAGAAGTTAAAGAATTGCATCGAAGACTAGAATTGTGCACTCAACAAACCGTGAATGGATTGAGTACAATAGTTATTGTTTATATTATTTTTGTTGTTAAATTTATGAAACTAAAGTTAAAGTCATGTTAACAATAATTTCTATGACAACGCAAACTTGTTTTTTGGGACTTACATTTAGAAAAATTCTAAGTCGAACTATTTTCGACTTTTCTCTGAAACTAAAAGAAAATTTGAAAAGGTTAAAACTGAATTGGCAGTTTTGAAACATGCAAAAACTTTTATAAAGAATACATTTTTCTCGTAAAATTAAAAACATTTTTTTTCCCTTCTTTCCAACTCGATCCGAGGACATACTGTATATCAAAGCCTCAGAGAATGTTAATATGAATTTTGACTTACTTTATTTGGACATTGCAAAGTTTTCTCGTAGAATTTGTGACGCAAAATTTGAAGAATGTTTCTTTCATTTCATGTAGTAATTTATATGTTTACTTTTTGCAAATACGACGAAATTTTCCTCCAGATATGCGTTCTGTTAAATAAAAAATGGTAATTAGTTAATATGTTTTTTTTTTCTTTAAATATAAATGTATTTACCATTCTTGTTCAACTTCGTCAATAATAATATAGTTTTTCCGATGGTAGCAGAATCGTCAGCGAATAGATTGGTTTCCATTTTAATTTTCAAAATATTCAATATCGCTTTCCAAAGGAGGTTATTCTTGACAAGTTTTCCAAAAATATATTTTTTGTGAAACTGCTACCCTATAAACAATGAAAACTTATATAATAAAGGAAGATAATTTTTATTCAAATGATGCCTTCGTTTTAAAATAGATTCATTTTTCCAAATATTGTTTAACATCAACGTAGTATATATTTGATTTGGACTAATAGTCCATATGCTTCGATTAAAATTGAATCCTTTTCTTGCAATATTGAATGAAGGAAATTTCCATCTCAGGATTTGATCCATTTTTCTGTATTCAGAAGGAAATATTACTAATTAATAAAAAATATGTAAACATTGAACACTTTTTTATAAAAAAAGTTTCGCCTCAGATGAAAGAACTTCTATATTAATTGCAATAGTCCAAATAAGGATATAACTCGTATTTATAATCTTCGATGTACTTCACAGGTACAATGCATTGTATTCTTCAGTTTCCAATATCTATAAATATAAAATTCACAAATGATATTTTTTAGAACATAAGAAAAACATACCATTTCACATCGTTGTGAATCATGAAGATTTTTGATATTTGTGTATCTTTATTATATATTATGAATTTAACTTTTAATTAGTTACATTAGATTTTTCTACAATTATTTTTCTTAAAATTTAGAAATTTTGTTATGATATTATATATCATTTATTTTAATAAATTATTTGAGTTGCCAGAATACTTTGATTAATAAAAAGTTTAATAATTTACAAGTATAAATGTACAACAATATTATTAATATTTTCATTTACATTTTAAGTTACAGAATTATTTTATTCAATTAAAAGTGTACAAATAGATTACAAAATGAAGTTCTTGTTAAAATTATAAAATCTTTCATATAAAATTAAAAATAAATTTTTATAACCTGGCAACTCGATTACATACAAACATTCACACAAACATTCATACTTTTGCGATTTATTACTCTCTTAATTTTCTTTTATTTGATCGCTTTGTGGTTTTTTTTTATTATAATGTTGTAATATGCTTCATTAGCTTCTTACCCACCAGCCAGTTTGTGACGAGTAATTATTATGAAGCTTATTTTTTCTTATTTATTGTTTTAATTTTTTTAACCACGGGCTATTATAATATTGAAGCAAAGTACAGCAAAAATCCCAAATACCACTGGTATAGGGTTTTAAAGTATTATGTAACAAGTCATTGTCTTGCCAAGTCTACCAAGGAATTATAGATAATATGTTACACATTATGTATATAAAAATGTAATTTAAAACAAAAAAAATATAAATTGAATGTGCTGTTACCAAATATTTGTTAATATTTGTACTTTTGTAGTTTTTTAAAAATGAAAATCTTGTTACTCAAATTCATACAACAGTGACAATGACTTGCTTACATAACACTTCAAAACCCACCAGCAGTAGTTGGAATTTTTACCATACTTTGCGGTTTTGTAGTAGTATGTAGTGTATTGCCTAATAAATGTGTATTTATAGTCTGTTGCATGAATTTTGAGGTACAATGGTAGACTGGCCTGCCCACATGTTGCGATTTATTATATACTTTTGTTTAACGTCACATTTTTAATACATTTTATATAGAGACGCAACATGTTTGAACTTAAGCCTGGTATTAGATAGTTTTCGTATAACGTCTTCATTTTTAGATGGAAGTAATTGAATATTATTGACAGCGGTATAGTTTAAGCTCTATTAAAATTTTTATTATTGAATAAAATTATTAATGCAAACTAATGACTGTTGTATTATAATAAAATAATCTGTCTTTTATCAAATAGAGAGTAAATAAATGAAATTAAATATAATTTGATCTTTTAATGTAAAAAAATATAAATATTTTTTATAAACCTACATATAAAATAGATTTCCTTTTTATCATTAGATGTAGGGACATTTTTATCAGTAAATAAAATTTTAAGTGTATATTTTTGAAAATATTAGTAACTTACTATAAACCAGGATTTTAGACGTTAGTGAAAATTTTTCTAATACTAAACCATTGCATTATACTTTTTATTTTATTTATGTTTTTCATTGTAAGTATTATTTTATTATCTTTTATCGTTATATTTTTTACATTTTCATTTTGTCAAGATTGTCATTGCTTTATTTTTTTTTTAGTTTATTTATTATATACTTCTAATCATTAGTTTTATTTTATTGCCTTTTATAATTCTTTTTATTATACTTTCATTTTGGCAAGGTCCGTAAAATTTGTAAAAGGGGCAATGGTTTTATCAGACTTAAGTTTTTTTTTATTACCTTTTACAATATCTTACGAACCATTTTTCATGTTGAAATAATCTTTCATTTTTATATTAATTACATGCAGTGAATGCAACAAAGCGCGAAACATAGAACTTTAACATGGGATTTAAAAAAATTGCCTATACTCTCTCTCCCGATAGATTTAGAGCAAAACTATAAGAGTACCAACTTGTCTTCTATTTCAGATAATGCAGAATTTAATTTTGAACAACTGTTTACGGTTGTAGTTTTGTTTTAAATGTATCAAAAGACAGAGTATTCGCAATTTTTTCATATCCCATGATAAAGTCTTATGTTCCGCGTTTCGTTGCACATCCTGTATATTATAATATATTGTATATAATATATTTAACAAATCAAATATTGTCATCATAATAACTTTTAATTATATTACATATTTTAATTTACTTATTTCATTCATATTATTTTGTATTAAATTTATCAATAATGTTTCAACATGCTTTTATGTTATACTTTAAATTGATCTTTATAGCTTTTTCATATTAGATTTTTAAATTTCATTAATATAATTTTTATAAACATACTTGATATGACATTTTTTTGTTATATAATTGGTTAAGTGTACATTGTTGTATTTTTCAACATGATTTTAATATCTTTTACTTTTAACATTACATATTTTGCTTGATAGTTTTTAAATGAATTATAATACAATTTAGATATTATAAATATTTCATTCATATTCATATTTTAAATTTGTCAATTGTTACAATGATTTCTTCTCGTTTAATTAAAATTTTTTAATTTATATATTTAATTCATATTATTCCTTTTTATATTATTACAAATTCTTAATTTACGTTTCAAATTTATCATGAATGTATCCACATGCTTTTATTTTATACTTTAAATAGATCTTTATTGCTTTCTTATATTTGATTTTTAATATATGATTTAATTTTTATAAACATGTAATTAGTATGACATTTTTCAGTAATATAATTAGTTTACTGATTAAAATGTAATTGTACATAAGTTGTATTTTTTAACATTATTTTAATATCTTTTACTTTTAACATTAAATATTTTGCCTAATAGTTTTTAAATTAATTATAATACAATTTAGATATTATTAATATTTCGTTCATAATCACATTTAAAATTTGTCAATTGTTTTCAATGATTTCTACTTGTTTAATTTAAAATTTTTAATTTAAATATTTAATTCATATTATTCTTTTTAATCATTACATATTTTTAATTTACCTGAATATTTCCACATACTTTTTTTTATACTATAAATTGATCTTTACGGCTTTCTTATATTTGATTTTGAAAACAGGTTTCAATTTTTATAAACATTTAATTAATATGACATTTTTTTGTTATATAATTAATTTACTGATTAAAATGTAATTGTACATTTGGTGTTTTTTTAACATGATTTTAATATCTTTTACTTTTAACATTAAATATATTGCTTGATAGTTTTTAAATTAATTATAATATAATTTAGATAATATCAAAATTTCCTTCATGATTATATTAAAAATTTGTCAATTATTTTCAAAGATTTCTACGTGTTTAATTTAAAATTTCTTTAAACACTACATTCGTTGTGAATCCTTCTTTTGAATTTTTAGTAATATTTGAATCTGGCAATTTAATTTTCAAGTTACTGGCCGATCTTACCCTCGACATCGCAACATACAATTGGCCATGTGAAAAGACTGGATTTTCTAAATTTATTCCTACATAATTAAATGTTTGGCCTTGGGATTTATTTATTGTCATTGAGAAAGCTAATCTTATTGGGAATTGCCTTCGTTTCAAGGTGAATGGTAAATCTGTTTCGGTAATTAAATCAAAACGTGGTAAATAGAGCCGGCTACCTGCACTCTGTCCTGTTAGAACTCCTACATCTAAATAATTAGTTTTCATGTCTTTTATTATGAACCTTGTTCCATTACACAGACCACGCTTTGAATTCATATTTCTTAATAACATTACTACTGCTCCAATTTTTAGTGTTAATTTGTGAGGAGGCATTCCGGTTGGTGTTAGGCCATTCAATAATTCGGCGGGGTAATTAATTTTGTTTATCTCATCACATTCACAAGAATCAGCACTTAAATATACTCTAGATGACCCTACAACTTTATTTAATACGTGTTCATTAATTATCATTGTGTCATCATTTTTTGGTGCTAAAATGGCTCTATCTGTAAATTTATAAATATCATCAGGTTGTATGACATCTTCACCGAATATTTCATTTGCTAGACATGTTTCGGAAACGCAATGTGCAGGAATTTTGACAATTTCATTTTCACCGTAGCCTATTTTCAATAAATATTCTGAAAATTCTTTTTCGTCTTTATTTACGCGCATATTTTGTTTTAATGAAAATTTTGTAAATAGTGGCCATAAATGACTTTTTACAACACATGTTTCAATTATTACAGTTCGATGGTTTGTGTAATTGACTATTGGCAAGCACTGTCTGAAATCGCCACCTAAAACTATAACTTTTCCCCCAAATGGTATTTTATTATCCATCAAATCTTGTAATAATAAATTTATTGCATCGAGTGCGTGTTTTGGTATCATTGTTACCTCATCACAGATTATTACACTTGCCTCTTTTATTAATTTACCCGCTTTGCTATTTGATTTCACTCTACATACACATCCGTCATTTACAGGCACTGGTAACTTGAATACTGAGTGAACTGTTTGACCACCTTTTAACAGAGTAGCTGCTATTCCCGTCCAAGCTACAGCTATAACTTTTTGATTTTGGCCCCTTAAAATACTTATCAATGTGTTATACAGAAATGTTTTCCCTGTTCCCCCGGGACCGTCAACAAAGAAATATCTACTTGTGCAATTATTGTCATTTACGGCATTTAATATGTTATTTAAAATTTCTATTTGGTCTCTGTTAAATAAAGCTACATTTTGTTCTCCCTCTAATTTTTCGGCTGCTACATCAAAAGAATTAGTTTCATTTTCTAAATCATCAATATTTTCGGGTTGGGGCAAACCGAAATCACTTAAGGTGAATTTATGCATATCGAGTATTTCCTGTATTTTTAATAAACATTTACTTTGTGCAACTTTTTCAGAATTATGTAATAAATAGTCTTCCATTAAATAATGTTTAAATTTTTCCCATAAGCTTAAGGCATTGGTTGACGTATGGAAGCAAATTAAATAAGCAAATAATTCGCGTAATTGTCTGGGAAATTTACTCAACACAGCCTCGTCTAAACAATTTTCGCACTCTTTATCATTAGCTAAAAGACCTAATGCACGGGCAGCTTCCTGATATGTATTATATAATTTTCCGTCGACGGTACGCAAGTCTTCGAAGCTTGTGACACCTTTTGCATGCACTAAAATTAATCTTAAATGAAATCTTTCAATATCTCTAGGGCTAACGGAAATCATTCGGCCGATAGGTGGCTTTGTCTCACGTTGTCTAGCTTTCCATGCATTATTAACAAATACATAATATTTAGGAATTTCCATGTAAACATATTGCCGGGCATTAACGTCTATTTCATTGAGTAGGAACCAAGCTGTTATTGTTGTATTTTTTTTCGCTGCTCGTTCAACAGCTTTTTTTTCTTGACCGTTAGTGAAAAATACCGCCTGTTGATTTTTTAAATGTACTGCTAATTCCATTATTGTATGAGACTTGTCATGCAACGGATATTCTAAAAGCCTCCAACAACATTCTGGGGCAGATACATACCTAGCATCTAAATAACCGTTTATTTCATCCCACTGTACAACTTTATTTTTATCAAGCTGTCCTAATTTGACGCTCGCGCAATCATGCCCCTTGCACAAATAATCACAAATATATTTTATACTTTTTACTGATGCGCATATTTCAACATTTATGTGGGTTCTATATTTTTTTAACAAATACGGATTGTACGGAACTATCCACCTATTGTCTACCGTGTATTTAACTAAACCATTTTTCCAAAGAATGTACATTTTTGCATTATTATTTGACCGTTTATACAGGGGGTAACCGTTAATGTTTTCATGTGTTTCATTTCTAAAATCTTTAGGGAACATTTTTGAACATTTATTTTCGTTCATACACGGCGAATTTTTGTTTAGAATACCGCACGGACCGTGAATCATATGTGAACGAACTAATTGGTACAATTCCGGTTCTGCGTCCTCGTCGGGAATTTCTGCACTGACTATTTCGTCAATGTCATCTTTGTTACGGATTTTACTTGCACTATCTAAAGTTAATAATAAATGCATGTGAGGCAGACCGCGTTTTTGGAATTCAATTACATATATGAATGCCACAACTTTCCCAAAAATATTGTCATGTAAAAATTCATGCAACATACTTTTTATTATTCCGTTAAAAACTCTGGCGGTTATGTCTGGGCGGTCTGCAGAGGTTTGACCCTCGCGCAACTGTTGTATAATTTCTGGCCATTTCGGGTTACATGTCACTGTTATAAATAGATCAGGGCGGCCAAATTCTCTAACAATGGACATGGCATTTTGATACATTTTCAACATAAATCTACTGCCACCTTGAAATGTTGACGGTAAAATAATCATGGTGCCTGCTTTTCCGCCTTCATTCTCTGCCAAATTATTAATGTGGTCCATCAACCCACTATATAGCTCTACCCTGAGAGTAGGCTGATTTAATCTAATATACGTTAATCTTTCGGCTTCGACTTTAACATACGCATCTACAATGTATTGTTGGGTTAGTTTACCGGCTTCTAAACATGGGTTAAATGTGTTTCTAACCGCTAATCTGTTCATGTAAAACTGTAACATGCTTTGTTTTTTAATACCGTCAGCTTGTTTTGAATTCATGTTCCAGCCACATTCACCGCGAGGAAATAATAAAGGATAGGACATGGGGTCGCAGTTTTCACTAAACTGATTAATTCGAACTAAACCGCCAACTTTTGGGTGGACACAAATGTCCCTATCTATTGGTGGCTCACCGTCATTGGACGTAAAAACAACTGCCACCTCATTACATGTGGGGATAGTGTACCTACGTTTATCTTTTTTTCTGTCATTTACAATCCACAAATTTATTTCTGGCACCGACTGATTTGTTTGGTTAGCTTTGGCTAATTCCCGCTGCTCTACTTCTTTCAACATCATATACGCCTGACAATACGGATTAACCTCCCTAAGTATTACATCTAATTGACCCATGATATTTGGCTTACAATTTTTATTATACTCTACGTTCATTCGTTTCTCTAACGCTTCATTTTAATTAATTATGTATAATTGGGCATATTTTTCTGTTTCATTTGGTTTAGGGTACATTGAGCTGGCAGAATCATGGTAAATTTGGCCGTGTATACGGAAACAGTAGGGCCCTTTGCCTTGAGGCGCGGAAATTTTAGCCCCAAACGATGCGAATGCTAACGCGCTATTGTATTGCCTAATATTTTCTCTAAAGTTTCTGCTATCTGAATCTTTACCTAACATTAAATTTTTAATATATTCAGGGAACTCATTTAAATGATCTACGTTTAATTTTCCCTTTCGACAGCAATAAGTAAATTTGCCGTCCGAGGGCTTTTCGTATGAAAAATTAACAGAGGAACAATGTGAACAGACAACATTCATTGCTCCTAAGGAATGGGGCTCAATTTGAACTCCTAATCCTTTTCTAGCTAACATATATTTATCATTTTGAACAATGGTTTTACGTGCCTTATATTTATTTTTATTAATCATATTATTTTTTATTAGTCGTTCTTGTTCCTGTTCTGCAGTTTCCTTTTCAACCGAATTATCAAAATTCTCTCTATACCTTTCTAAACGTCTTTGTTTTTGTTCAGGAGTTTCATTCTTAATATATTCTTTAAAATTAAATTTTAACTTTTGCAACCTATCCGTTTTTTTATCTAGTGTTTCATTTTGTAAATAATTTTGAAAATTCCCTTTAACTCTTATTAATCTATTCTCTTTTTCTTTTGCTGTTTCATTTTGCACATAAATATTAAAATTTGTTTTAATTGCTTTTAACCGTTTATTTTTTTGTTCAACCGTTTCTTTACTAATATATTCTTTAAAATTAAATTTTAATTTTTTTAATCTTTCAGTATTTTGTTCTACTGTTTCATTTTGAATATAATTTTTTAAATTTATTTTAAGTGTTTCCAATCTATTTGCTTTCTGCTGTGGCGTTTCGCGAGCAATAGAATTATAATTTATTTCTTTTTGTTTCTCTAAACGTTTTATTTTATCTTCAAAATTTTCATTAGCTATATATTTTAATTTATAGTTGTCGTTCTCTCTTAGACGTTTAGCTCGTTCTTCGTCTGTTTCATTCGCCTTACGTTTTAAATAATTTTCTCTCAATAGCTGTTGACGACTTACTGGAAATGCTGTAATATTACGTGTTCGAAACATTTGTAAAACGTGTGATCTAAGTCTATTACAATCGTAAGTTTCATGCTCAGGATTACGGTTAAGTATTAAACTTGTAAAGAAAGCTATTGCAAACAACCCACAATCATAGGTGTTGGACTGTTGTTGAACTCGTACAAACCTAATTGAGGGACTATAGGGGAATAATCTTTCTAAATATAATTTAACACCTTCATTTAAATTCTGGGAATTCATGCTATCGTAAATTGTAATTTCTAATCCGTCATAATACGCTGTAACCCAATGACCAACGCTCCCAATATTTGCACCTGGCACGAATAAAATTTGTAGGTGTCTAGTTCCCTGCTCGATTGCAACTATTCGGTCTGGAGCATCTACATACACTGTGGGCTGAGGGTCGAACTCAGTTACTGAACGTACTAAAGAAAAGTAAAAGTCTATATGAATGTCTTCTAAATATCCTGCAGGATTTATTAAAGTATTATAATCATGTTCTATTAGCTGTATTTGATTGCCAACTCTTTCAATATCTGTATTTAAATTACCCGTTTGAATATTATTTTCTACTACATAATCTTTACTTCGTTCTATAAATAATTCTCCTGAATTGCCTGACATTACCTGACGATTTAAACATTCATTTTCTACAACACTATTATCCGTATTTATGCAGCTATTATTAATTATATTTTTCGCGTGTCTTTGTTTACGCTTAAGGCGATTTTTTTCACTTTTAGTTGGCATTTTGTTACACTTGTTTTATTACAGAAATTAAAATAAACACTTACAGGTTTTGAGTGCGTTGTTATTTTCAGTGTTACCTTTACCAGCAATAAGTCAGGGTTCTGTGTTAATATTATCAACAATGCGTCAGGTTTTAGCTTCAAAGAGGATCACCTTATTTTCTATCTTGAAGAGATAGTCTTGCACTCTTACGGCCTGGCAACTGCAGATTATTTGCACACCTACAGTAAAATAAAAATTAAAATACTTGTACAACATTATAAATATATGTATATAAAAATTATGGTAATCCAGCGGGTAATTTATTTGATTTTATTAATAATTAGAAGGAAAAAAACAATAAATATTCATCCATGAAATCACCTGTAGTTAAATAAAAGTTATGAAAAATAAATTCTCACCTTAGATTCAAATTAGGCGGCACAACAAACGGGATTTTTAAAATGAATTATTCTGCAGTTGAGAACAAATTTTCAAAAATATCAATTTGATTCGGAAGTAGATTTATTGAAATCACAATAAATATAACTGTTTTACACAGAAGTGAAAGAACAATTAAGTAAATAAACAATTTTTGTTTTCCTAAGCATGCCTAAGTATAAAAATGAAATTATATTTTAATAAATGTCAATAACGAAACAATCTGTAATAACGACAGGACATTATGGTAAATACAAAATATTAGTTACCGACAGTGTTACAATAATTATATAGAACAATAATGTTTTGATAATTCAATAAATGTATATTGTGAAATTTTAAAGTAAGAACATACAATTCAAAATTTTATTTGTAATAATTATACAGCATGATCAAAAGCATGTGATAGTCATGTGACCATTAATTTTCTTTAAAGGCAACTAAACTATATTTCTAGAAAGAATTTTTTTTATGGACGTGCGAATTCTTATTAAAACAAATTTTTTATTTTAGTAATTTCATTGAATTCAATATCATGCAAATAATGAACACGAAAATATATAATAAATAAAAAATGTTCGGTATATTTGAAGTATTGACACCACATTGATTGTTCAAATAAATAATAACAATAATCACCTGTGAAAGCAAAATATTTACTTCAACACCACAAAATAAAATTTAAGAACTACTCAGTTGTACGATAACCAATCGTACTTTAGGACTACTTCTAATAATATATAATGACGATGATGAAACTAATAAATTAAAATATAGACTCACATAAAATGAAACGTTTCTTATCTTCCAAACATTGCATTCCATAAACAAAAAATTCTTCTCCTCACTATGTAGAATTATAAAAAATGCAGAACTTGTTCAGTCTTCACATTTATTTCTCATTCAAATTAAAAGCTGTAAATGATAATAAATATAAATAAATAGAAAAACATTAAAATAAACTTATACTTTGTTGCCTGTACTACTTCCACTTGTTTATTCTAAACTGCAAAAGTAAATCATTTTACATTGATCCGATTATTTTTTAATACACCAGACTCTATTAGGAACAATTGTTCCAAGAAAGAAATGTCTAATTCTACTTTTAAATAATGATACATCTGCTAACCTGTATCTCATCTAAAAATTTTAAAAGTTTATAACAAATAAATATTATACAGATAAATACATACTTTATCCATTGGTTTATATGTACAATGAATGTAAATAGTTTGAACTATTATTTCAAATATAATTCCTGTTTTCTCTGAATGTGTGTGGATTTATAATTATTGTACACATTTTTTGGCACTTTTTTATTGTTCTTGTAATTACTTTTCGCAAATAACCATTTACATGTTCAAATTATTTCATGCTTTACACCACAAAAATCATGTGTTGATATAAATTGTTAGATAATTTGCCATCAAAATCTAAATGTCATGAGGGCATATGTGCATGTGCCCACTGTACTCAAAGGGTACGTTCAAAAATTAGTGTAAAGAGTATAGGTATACTCTAGGTTGAGCATGATCACATGACTGAGGTTTTAGAAGTTTTTGAACGTTTCTAGTTACGTACTTTGATTTTGACAAACAATATCACAACCTTACTTTTAAATTTGAATATGAATGAAAGAAATTATATCTGTTTCTTGCTTGATGTGGTAGCAAAACATATTTTATATTTACTGGTATGTGAATAATATTTGTGTGAACTGGATTTTATATAATGTACATTATTTTTTATTTTTTATTTTTTTTTCTCTAGTAAAACTATTGCGTCTTCTATCACCCCAATAAATTTGAAATCAACTACATTAATATCCATTGCATTTGTATTAATAATTTATAATAACAGATTAACATCTAGCGCTTCTTGACAGCTACCTTTCTTACCCTACTAGTTTTACAGGGTACGAAGAGTAAACTCTAGAGTACGCACTCTGAATTTTTGAACGCACATAGGGAAAACTCTTTGGTATTTGAACGTTGTAGTGTATACTCAGTACCCCAGAGTAAGGTTTTTGAACGTACACAAAGTAAAATAAGAAGACTCTACAAAAAGGCGCCTCATTTGAATACCAAATCCCAATTTCACAATTATGCTGGCTGCCAATTATAATTAATATTATTAATATAATGTACAATAAAACGAAATAATATACTCACATTAAAAAAAATCTTTTCAATCAGCAACACAATGTCTTGTTGTAAATGTGTTGTTTAGAATTAAGATTTATAGTTGTTGTGTAATTTCACAGCCGTTACTGATAAATATAAATTATAGCATTATATAGTGAGGTTAAGAATTACATTTGGCGCGAAACCCTAATTCAAATCTGAGTGCATGCATTTCGTATGGAAGTACATTTTCAATTCACGATATTAAAGCATTTTGGCGATTCTTAATTATAACATATATTTTTCATGTAAAGTACAAATAAAATAATAAATTAAGAAAAATTTCATTTTAAAGAAAGTAGTATCGCAAATAGCAACATATGTCGTTACTTGGTGCAGCAGGTTAAAAACGCCACGTTCAAGTGACAGGTTCAACTGAATACTAAGACAGCTACGACATACGTTTTCAGAAATTTGCAACTACTGTTCAAATTGAATTTTATTAAATAATATTATGTTTTTTGGGTGTGTATATTACATTAGAAGATAGATAAAACATTAGAGATTAGTATTTATACGGTTTAATAATTAAGATTTGCATTTTATAATACTTTCCAGCAGCTTAAAGATAGCATATTTTTATTCACATAAGAATAACATGGGCGCATAAATTTAGGGTTTCAGTTTGAATTTGGCGCCACAAAATGACCGTTACACTAATGCAATCTATTAAAACATATTCAGAACAAACCGAATGAAATATTTCAAATAAAAGTCTTGAATCTTTAGAATTAATGTAGACAGAAACTTCTCATCTCTTTCTACGAATAATGAAATGGTAAACGGTAATATAAAGTATGTGCTTTAAAAAGTGGTCTTGTGTGTAATATTTGTCGAATTTTTTGAGTTTAACGTTACTATTTTTATCGAATTCTAAATCATTTACAGCTGACTTCTTATTTTGTAAATCTACAATGATTTTGTTTTGACAGGAATAAGGACATTTTATTTCTAGAAGTTCAAATCCGTTTTTTGTTTTCATAAAACCATCAACACTACATGCTACGTATGATTGGTTAGATAATATTACAACACAAGTAATATATTAGTTGAAGCTTGAAATACTGATCTCGCTTCACTTTCGGTTTCCAAGCCATAACGCATAGCTTGATTACTATAAAAATTGTAGCCATTAATTCTTATCAACAACATTTTCATTATAATAATCATTGCCATCTTTTCTCTGTACCAATCTAATTCTAATGGTACATATGTACATCTACAATGAAAGAGTTCATTACAGAAAATGTAGTATTATTGAAAATTTATCTATCGTATGAAATTTTTATGAAGGTTTTTATTTTTTGATTTCTTCTTTCTACTCATTTTTCTTTACACTTCCAGCCCTATTTAATGTGCTTGCAATTTCGTTATAAATATAATACTTTATGCACTCGTTTCAGACAAAATTTCTTTGCTTATGTTTTGAAAATGTAAAAATAGTGTCAAAAAAATTTCCAGACGTATTTATGTAGAATGATTTTATTGAAACTTTGTGATATTTTTCTAACTGGGCTTGTAAAGGCTTGTTCCAAATCATAGACTGATCAGTTTTAGACTGTATTTTAGAATTCTTATTTAAATGTGATTTCTCTACACAGTTATAATTGAAGGTAAAATTACAGAAATAACACATATGTAAACAAATACTTTGTTTCTTGCAGTAGTTTCTTTGGTACAAGTTGTGATACATAATAAAATGCTATCTTCTTTACATTTATTAATAAAATGAAGTCTCTTTATGATAATACAGCAAAATGAATATCTAGTCTTATTGATTTTATATGCATAATACGGTCTAATACTTATATTTTCAGCAATGTCAAAATGACAAGATAATTTGACAACTTTATTTTGGATGCGTTCAAATTTGTGTGTAAATTTTAAAATTCAAAGACACTTGTTAATAAATTTAATTAGAACACAATGTTCTTTTTAAATAAAAATATTATAAATATAACTTAACAATTAACAATGGGCTTTTAGGGTCCCGAAAATTTACATAAAGGGTAGCCAACAATGAAAGCCGGCCATTTTCTTTTGAATTTTCGAGAATCTAAAGCCTCATTTTTAAATGTTAAATATTTTTGGTTTCTAAATAAATCTCTTTAAAATATATCTTATCATTTTAATAGGTACACTTCGTTTATGAAAATGAATTTTTAGATGTTAGATTGAAAAATTTGAATTAAATAAAATAAGTAAAATATGTGAAATAATAATGTTCATAAAGTAACTTTTATTTACTATCCAATGAATATATATATAATATTATATTTTAAAATGACATATGTTTATAACTACAGAATAATAACTAAAACTTACTGTGGGAACTTGCAAACCTTGCTCGCAACTTTCATCATCACAAATTTTTGCATAAATAATCCTTTTTTTAAAACTTTATGGTTGTATATGAAAGAATATATTATATTTACTCTTTTTATAGCATTATTTATGATAAAAATAGCTTTATTTAATTTCATATGATTACACTCTGAGCCTAATATGACATCTGTAAGTCATAAAAATTAAAAATGTACTTAAAAATATTTATATCATACCTTAAATTAATATACAACAATTTTCAAACATTCTTTTCCATTATTTCGTAGTAAAAATATGAATTTTTATGCAATCAATTCACAGTCATATTCGACTAAGAGCATATGTCATCAAATGCATTTCTAGATTAATATTTGGTTTCAGAAAGTGTTTATAGTTTGAAATATCAATGATAAATGAATAATTGGATAGATACTTTATTGTTGTAAACGTTTTCATCTAAAAAATGATCTCGTTCCATAACAAAATACAATGGATTTTTTTTAAAATATAATCTTTATTGTAATCAATTTCATCATTTCAATTTGATGAAATGCATAAAGAATGTATAAAATGCAGTTACTTACAGTTTAATATAATCCAGCCACATAATTCAAAATAATTATTGTACAATAAATTGTTAAACTTTTCTTCCAAGATGGTATGAAGGAAAAGATTGTCAGTATTTTTAAATAAATGAGTTTATGACTGAATACGACGCGCGTAAATAAGGTTTGCCGTAAATTATTATGTACAATGCACTTTTATGATAATCAGTTACATTTCAGTAGTGTTATTATCTATAAATGTACTCTAGTTTGGGTAACCAATTTAAAATTGTAACTGAAATGAAAATACATATTTAAATACAGCGAAACAAATTTAAAATGATATACTTACATCACAAAGTGTATTGTACATACTCTTTTAAACAAAGTTTACTTTATATTTCTGTATATTTCTCTTTGAAAATATAAAACTTGTGTAACGACTTTTTTGGTTATAGACCAACGAATGATAAACGTCAATGTCATAAAATTAAATATTTTAAATACACCACAGTTAACATTCAGTGTATTTGTATATATTTCGCTCACTATTATAATGTGTAAAAATATAATTACATTTACAATATCTCTTTTCATTTTCAAAATAAATCAAATAAAAGTTTCATATTGAATTGTCAAAAATGACGGATGATACAGTAATTCTTTTTAAATTTAAACATGGCATCTAGGATATTTTTTTCAGTTTTGTTCCAGTTATACTTTTTAGCTTAGTTTTCGATTTTTTATACAAAAACTATGCACGGTAAAAATATGGGACACCCAAAAGCGATTGGTCCTCATTAAACCGGATCTAATAAAATAATATTAAAATTATTCAATGAATGGTTTGACCTGTACCCGTGAGCAAACTTTTTGCGATGCTCGAGATGAATCCAACTATATATATATAGAAATATAGAGAGTGAAACTATCAAAATAGTATATGACTAGCGAATTCTCGGCTACGCCGAGCATTCCCTAGAGCTCCGCTGTCAGTGCAAAAAACAAATGCCGATCGACATGAAACAATTATTTCATATTTCCACGTCAGGCCTCACTAAGACCTTTCATTAGATTGCAAACACGATATACTTCTAATATTTTTTTGCAAAAAACAAAAGCCGGTCAACATGGAACATTTTTGTCAATTCTACACGCTAGCCCTCAACAAGACGTTTCATTTGAGTCCAAACTCGACATAACTTTGAGAACTTTTTGCAGAAAACAAAAGCCGATCGGAATGGGACATTTTTGTCAATTCTGCACGCTAGCCCTCAACGAGACCTTTCATTTGAGACCAAACTCGACATACTTTTGAGAAATTTTTGCAGAAAACAAAAGCCGATCGGAATGTAACATTTTTCTC
Source organism: Stenolophus ochropezus (assembly GCA_035578165.1). NCBI lineage: Eukaryota > Metazoa > Arthropoda > Insecta > Coleoptera > Carabidae > Stenolophus > Stenolophus ochropezus. The sequence continues at coordinate 1,781,837 of JAQOWZ010000045.1, forward strand.
AATTCTGCACGCTAGTAGATAATGAATCTATCAAAATAGTATATGATGTTTATATCGCTGAATTCAGAAAAAAATGCTCTATCGAATAACCTAAAAATAAACATATGTTCCCATCTAAAAAGAGAAAGTTGTGTCCCGTATTTTGAGAACCACAGGTCAAAAAAAAGTTTTTTCCAAAATCGTTAGCAAAATACATCATTATTCAACTTAAAACAGTGAGCAAAGTAGCATATTGAATCACAAGTGAGCAAAGTAAATAAATTTCTTCACAAGTAAGCAAAGTAAATAACATTAGTGAGCAAAATACACTTACTCTGAGCACAATGTTTTCATGGGATTACAGACATTATAATACATTTTACATTAAATTACATTATATTTAATTATAATTTATAAACATAATTGTACTGTTGAGATTTTCATTATTAAATAAAAAAGTACAATGTTTTGTTTTTTTTTATAAATTTTATTTTAAGATTGTGGAAAAAATTATGTTTAGCACACGTGAGCATGTCTTTTTCTCACTTGTCCAGTTGGCACACTCGCTTCGCTCTTGTGGCCAATTTCTGAGCCCGTGAAAAAAAGACATATTTTGCTCACTTGTACTAAAAATAGCTATTTTTGCTCTTTGTATTAGTCTTGTAAAATGGTGGTTCTTTGCTAATTTAACCAACCTCGTAGCTCTTATAGTTCTCGAGATAGAAATGGTGGCACGCTTAAATGGAACACCCTGTATATGAACTACTCACACATAACTTATCAAATAATATCATATATTTAATATTCCAACTTTGGAAATTGATGAATTTTTTTCACACCCTTCTACGGGGGGTGCTACTATGTGTTAGACTTAGAAACATTTGTTGTAATGTATATTATTTATTTATAACACGTTCAAAGCGGCACGCGAGACCGTTTAGGAAATAAATAAAAATACATGTTGATAAATAAATGAAATTATAGAGATTTTAAATTTCCCGCGCTTAGAGATTTTGAGATACAATAGTTTAATCATCAAAATACATAAGTAGAAAAGATTTAAATAATACGTTTAACCCAATTTTATGTATTTTTATTATATCTTAACAATATTTTTGTTTTCATACAATACATTCAGTTTGACAGAACTTAAATGTCATAACTTGACACAATAAGTATGAAGTTAGTTAAAGAATATATAAAAATGTATTATTTTGAAAATAATTATCTATTTTATAAATATAAATAATGTGAAATAACATACCAAAATTTATAAACTGATACATTTTTATATTGCCAAAAAAAACAAGATTATATTGATGCTTTCTGTTGCTATGTTCATTTATATATTTATGAAGCTGAATTATATATGTATTTATCTACAACTATTGTTATTGTTATTAATAATTTATTTTTTATTATAAATATCAATTTAAATGATTATAAAAGTATAATAAATACAATTTGAAGTTATTTTGAAATTTAAGTGCTACTCTAGCGCCATCTGTTGAGGCATATATGAACTACTCACACATAACTGAAAATTTATATGCCTGTTAGTTGTAGATAAAGTGACCAATTTTTATACGTTCTTTTGCATTATTTCTTAATGAAAACATGAATTTTCGTGCAGTACAATCACATACAAGTTCGACTAAGAGCAGATGCCATCAGCTGATAATCAGACGAACTACTCGGTGAATATTTGGTTTGAAAAGGTGTTTATTATTTCATACATCAGTTACAAATGGATAAATGGATAAATACTTTGTTTATGTAAACGTTTACATCTGAGAAATCATCTCATTTCATTATAAAATACTACAGAATTTTGAAAAATGTAATTTCTATTGTAATCAAATGTTTTCATCAGAAATGTTACAAAATGCGTAAAGAAAGAGTAAATTGCAATTAACAAAAGTTTATTAAAGTCCAGATACATCATTTATTTATATAGTAATTATTGTACATTAAATTGTTAAACAATTTCCTCCAAAACTGTATGAAATAAAGGCTTGTCAGTTTTTCCACGTAATCAGACAAAATCTATAGTCTAACTATCTAAAATATGTATAAATTAGATTTAAAAAGTATTTATATATAAGGGAAGAATTCTGTACAGTATGAATTTACCTTTGGAAGTGTTTGAATAGTAATCAAATATAGTTTTTTAAACGTCAGAGTATAAATCAATTTTGAAATGCAGTTTTCTTGATTAAATAATCCATTCTGGAATATTCTTTAGTTTTACTATTACTTATTTTTATAATTATTGCCCAATAGATTGTGTGAGTTTATAAAAAATTCCATATTAGAGTATCTGAGTACGTGAAGGTTATAGTCTCATCTAAAAAATAAAATATTTAACTAATAATATATAAATATTTATATTCTATATAAAAGTACCTGTATTAGAGATGATTTCTTATTAAATTTCGTACAATATTTCATTATACATTTTAGTAAATATGACATTTTTCACTTAGTTGTCTCCAACTCATTTTTTGATTGACTGACCAAACGTCAAATGTCATAAAATTAAATATTTAAAACACACCACACTTAACATTCAGTGTATTTGTATATATTTCGCTCACTATTATAATGTGTAAAAACATAATTACCTTTACAATATCTCTTTTCATTTTCAAAATAAATCAATTAAAAGTTTCATATTGAATTGTCAAAAATGACGGATGGCACAGTAATTCTTTTTAAATTTAAACCTGGCATCTAGGATATTTTTTTCAGTTTTGTTCCAGTTTTCCTTTTTCGGTTAGTTTTCGATTTTTTACACAAAAACTATGCACGGTAAAAATATGAGACACCCAAAAGCGATTGGTCCTCAATAAACCACATCTAATAAAATAATATTAAAATTATTCCATGAATGGTTTGACCTGTACCCGTGAGCAAAATTTTTGCGATGCTCGAGATGAATCCAAATATAGATATATAGTGAATCTACCAAAATAGTATATGATACTGAATTGTGTTGAAAGTTTTCATAGTTGTTTGAACCGATATATTGCAACTTCTCTTCACAAGAAGCAGGTAAAATAATTTTTTACTAAATAATTAACTTATTAATAACCGGTAGTTCATCAATAGGTTGTTGTTATACAGTCGGTGTATTTGGAAGTAAATTATTTGGAATAACTAATATACGTAGAGCAACTTTAAAATTCCCTTCACACGTGCAGGTAAGACAGTTTTAAATAAATAAATAACATATTAATAACCGGTAGTTCATTCCTAGGTTGTACTTATACAGTTCGGTGTATTTCAAAGTAAATTATTTTGAATATAGAATATACATATTTCAATAAAAATGTCAGAAGAAACTGTTAGTTGTCTAAGTGATAGTCTTATAAAAATGTTGCAAACAACAATAGATTTAATAAAAACTAAGGAAGAGGTAGCAAGATGTAAAAATATAATAAATAAGTTTATATTATTACTCATAAAATTTATAAAGAATCAACATGTTAAAAAAATTAAAAATGGAAATTTATTTAAATTAGAGGCGAATTTATCTCATTTGAATTATTTTCGGCTAATGTTATCACGAATTGTGGATAGAAATAACCCTGTTGCTTCAGCTTCGGGATATTCAAATCAAAAAAATCAAAATAAAAATTCAAAAAAGAAATTAGTTTGGGTAGATATGTGTTCAGCATTTAATGGGAGAATTAAAACGGGGATAATTCTCAAAAATTATTATGTTGATCCTAGATTGTTTTTGGAAAAAGTAAAAACCATATTCAGACATAGAATTATTGAAGAATTAAAAAAATTTTTAATAAAAGTAAATTGTGTGTTGAGTGCTGAATTCATTTTACCTACCAAAGGAATAAAAGAGGTAAAAAGCTTTAATACATCTAATGCTGTTATCACGCGGTTACCAGATTTAAATGATTGTTATTGGGAAAATGTGAAAGATAAAATTTTAACAAAATTAGAAGAATTTCAAGAAAGGGACAGTGGTTGGGCATTGTTAAAAATAATGCATTTAAAAGTAAATATTAATACCTATACATCAATCACCGGTGGGTGTTATACTGAACTATCTAAGAGTATAAGCAATAAACGTGCTGTAATAAATATAAAAAATAACGATCAGTATTATTTTTTGAGAGCCGTGGTATCAGCATTACATCCGGTTAAAAAAAATTCTGAGCGTTTTACTTCATATCCACCTTTTCAAAACGTATTAAAATATATTGGGATAAATTTTCCAATGCAATTAAAAGATATTTCGAAATTTGAAAAATTAAATGAATTAAGTATTAGTGTATATACGTTAGAAAAAATTCAAAAAAAGAAATTTCAGGTTGTTCCTATAGCAATAAGTAAAATTAATTATAATAGAGTAATTAACTTATTAATAGTTGAATCAAATAGCGAATATTGTGATAGCACAGAGGACAGTGAAACGAAAGAACAAAAAATGAAAACAGATAAATGTGTAAAGTATCATTATAGGTGGATAAAAAATTTATCACGTTTAGTGGGAAATCAATTATCAAAGTACAAAGCTAAGAAATGGCTTTGTAATATTTGTCTAAATTATTTTGTAAGTGAAGTACTATTACAAAAGCATACTGAATATTGTAATACTGTAAATAAAAATAAATGTCGCATTGATTTACTGGAACAAAAGAATAAAATTTTAAAGTTTATAAATTTTCGTAACAAAGAAAAGGTACCGTTTGTTATTCACAGTGATGTAGAATCACCTTTAGAGCCTTTAGATAATAGTAACTTGAATTGTAATACTTTAAAACGATTTCATTCGTTTCGCGGTTTTTTATTTAAATCTTTTATATTTTAATTAAACATACGACATCTCTAGTGCTGCTGACTGCTTGAGAGGCGAGCGCGGTCTGTACAGGGAGTTGAGTTTCTGCAAGCTGAGACAACGGACGTATCTTTATAGCAATTTGTTTGTTCTAAAAAAATTTTATCTAAAGTTATTTTAAAAATCATCAAGATTTTATTTGAAATATTCTTACTCCGGATTTTTTATTTCACTGATTTTGGTGAGTAAAGTAATATTTTTTTATTTTTTATTCGAACCTTTTTAAAGAAATATTTAGATAACCACGTGTTGTCAAAGCTTGCGAGGAAACCTCCTCAATTTTTTTCTTTTTTGTTATTATTATTTTCCAAATTTCTTGTGTATCTTTCACAGGAAAGATTCATTTTTATTATAGTTTGCTTAATATTTTTTTTGAATACGATTTAGGTTATTTTTTATACTGTGGGATTTAGACAGAGCTCACGCTGATTTACTGTCGTAAGTAGAATTTGTATCGTTCCAATTTTATTTTTCTCTTTGTTTTTGGATGCCATTAGTTACCTTTTTACCGTTTATTATTTTTTGGCAGCCAAAAAGTAAATAATAAATTTTACAAGTCCCGCAGTAAAAACGTTAGTTTTTGAAAACCTTTCAAGTCTTGTTATATTCTTTCTTTTTCTATTTTCTAGTCTTTTACAGCCTGGCCAGCTGATAGTTTTTTTTTGTAAAATTATTTGGAGTATTTTTTGTGTACAATTTTTGTGAATAATCATTTTTGCATTTATTTATTGTTAAATAAATTATTTGTTCATTTTTTATTATAAAGATTTTTTTGTATTTTTGCCACGGCAAGTTATTTTTTTGGGATCAATTATCTGCTAAAAATTTTTATGTTTTATATTTCCTCCTGGTCCTGGATGGTCGAGGTTTGTTGGTAGTGGAGTGTGGAGTTCCAATCCAAGCTGAATAGTACTGCGACACGTGCACACGTACACAGTACCAACTTACACACAGTACTCAGGCATCACGCACAAACAAACAGCAGTTTGCAAACACAAGAACAACTCACGCAACCGCCAGACACGCTTAGTCCGGTGACAGCACGCATTATCCTGTATCCTGCTTTACGCTACTACACTGCTTGTGTCCGACATCCTGCGGTGCTGCTTAAACTAACACGAACAGTACATATTCCGTCGACAAGCCGAGCCTCGGTACCAAGACGTCCAGGGACTCACTCCAACGACCTAGCCATTCCAGACCCATCGATATTCTGTTACCCCACAAAAGGTATTTTTCTTATTTTTTGTAATAGGCAATAATTGTCCCAGTTAACTTCCTTATTGTATTTACTTGCCGTAAATAAAATTAGTTTTATTTTCAATTTGTTATTTTCGGTGTTGTTGTGTCCACCATTTTTCCTTTCGGCACAACTGGCGCCCATCCCTATTATTGTTATTACAAAGATCTTAGTGACCCACGACCTAGCGATACCACGACCAATTCTGAGCTGTCGAGGTAAGTGTGTGACGCGTGATTTCTCTTTGAGAAATCACGGTAATTTTTTGAACATTATTTTTAAATTTCTGGCACACGTCACAACTTCTTTTATTCATAAACATACACCTTTTAGTATAGCTTATTATTTAAAATGTTCTTATGATGATACTTTATCACAATTTAAAATATATAGGGGAAAGGATTGTTTGCAATGGTTTTGTAAAGAGCTATTATATATAAGTAGTAAATTAGATGTAATTGCAAAAAATGTACAACCAATCACTATGTCTGAAGTAGAGGAAAAATTATTTAAAAATTCAAATAAATGTCATATATGTGGCAAACCATTCACCTTAGAAGATATACGTGTTAGAGATCATTGTCATTTAACTTCAAAATTTAGAGGTGCCGCCCACCAACATTGCAATTTAAATTGGTCACAGTCTTATATGTTTCCTGTAGTATTTCATAATTTAAGTGGATATGACGGTCATTTTATAATTAAAAGTATAGCCACTGAAATGGAGGGTAGCATATCATTACTTACAATTAATAAAGAACGGTATATTTCATTTACAAAATATTTAAAAGACACAAAAATTAATTTTCGGTTTATTGATTCTTTTCGATTCATGGCTAGCAGTACTGATAAACTTTCCTCATTTTTACAAGATTCAGAATTGAAAATTACAAAATCATTTTGTAAAAATGAAGAAGAATTTCAATTACTCAGAAAAAAATGTATATTTCCATATGAATATATGAGTGTTTGGGATAAACTCGATGAAAAATCTTTACTTTCAAAATTACATTTTTATAGCACATTAAAAAAAGAGAATTTTAGCAATACCGACTATGACCATGCTTTACATGTATGGAATGAGTTTTATATTAAAACGTTGGGAGAATATACAGATTTATATTTGAAAACTGATGTTCTTTTGTTAGCAGATATATTTGAAAATTTTCGAGAAAGTTGTATAGAAACATATGGATTAGACAGTTTATGGTATTTTACTGCTCCAGGCCTTGCTTTTGATGCCATGTTAAAATGTACTGAAATAGAACTTGAATTACTGACTGATATTGATAAAATTTTATTCACCGAGAAGGAAAGTAGAGGGGGTGTTTCACAATGTTCAAATAGGTATGCAAAAGCAAATAACTGATATATGGGAAATTTATATAATTCACAGTAAGATGAAATTTTTTTGATGTATTTTGATATAAATAATTTATATGGAGCAGCAATGTCTCATTTTTTACCATATAAAGATTTTGAGTGGGTGGAGGAAAAAGATTTCTATAGTATTGACTATTTTAATTTAAGTAGTTCTTCTGAAACTGGTTATATTCTTGAGGTTGATTTGGACTATGGAAAACAATTACATGAAGCTCATAAAGACTTGCCGTTATGTCCTGAACATTTTATTCCACCCAATTTGAAGAATGCAAAATTAATTACAAATTTATACTCCAAACAAAATTATATTATTCATTATCAAAATTTGAAACAATGTTTAGAGTTAGGAAAGAAATTGACTAAAATTCATCGAATACTACAATTTAGACTAAGTGATTGGTTGAAAAAATATATAAATTTGAACACACACTTAAGAACAATATGTAATAATGAGTTCAAAAAAAAATTTTACAAATAAATGAACAATGCAGTATTTGGAAAAACTATGGAAAATGTGTGGAAGCACAAAGATGTGAAAATTGTTACAAAATGGTCTGGTAGATACGGAGCTAAGTATTACATTTCAAAACCAAATTTTTATAATTGTATTGTTTTAGATAAACAATTAGGAAAATCTGATATTGTAATTATTGAAATGAAAAAACTAATATCTATTTTAATAAACCAATTTATGTAGGCTTCTCAATTTTAGATATTTCAAAAACATATGTATATGACTTCCATTATAATTATATTAGAAAGAAAATGGGTGAAAAAGCAAAATTATTGTATACAGATACAGATAGCTTAATATATAAGTTTGCTAATATCAACATATATGAATAGATGTTGCGAGATATTTCTAAATTTGACACATCTGATTACAACGAAAATAATTGTTATGGTCTACCTTTAGCTAATAAAAAAGTAATTGGATTAATGAAAGACGAATGCAATGGGCAGTTATTATAGGAGTTTATAGGATTAAGATCAAAAATGTATACCTATAAAATATGAAATTGTAATAAATCGTTTAAGAAAGCTAAAGGTATAACATCCGGAGTTTTGAAAACAATTACATTTGAAGATTATTATAATTGCTTATTTAACGATATAATTATTTCTAAAAATCAGCAACATATCACATCTAAACTGCATAATGTGTATACAACAAGACAACAAAAAATTATTATGATTCCTCATGATGACAAAAGAGTTGTGAATTATTTGTACACAAGTACATTGCCATGGGGATATGAACTCAATACTACTTAGTGTTAAAGTATTACCCCACTATCAATAGTGGGAATTGTTCTATAAATTATAGTACCTGTAAATATATGCATAGTATTTTGCAAACTTTAATATGTATTGTTGCATTATAAATAGTGCTGACATTTTTTGTCAGCTATTACAAGTTCGTGGTATGTATATTCTATATAACAAAATAGTATTTTTTACAAGTAAAAATGATAGTTTTTCACTAAAAATAAAATATCAACAACCGAGAATAAATGGATTAGTAGATTTATGGATTGAGGTAGAAGAAGAGAAGTCACAATTGAATCCACTTATTAAATTTAATATCAAGTTACAGAGAGGTCAAGTTAATTGTTTTAAACTTGATTATATAAAAACTAAATATGAGTGTATGTTGACTGCTAAATATTATAATGGAAATAACATTTACTATGTTTTACCTGAGAATATGAAAAATGTATTCTTATATGATATGTGGATTTTAATTCCGTATAGATTGGAAGAGGAGAAGGGGGAGGAAGATGAGTGTAATCGTCGAATTGTAGTATGTCTTTTAACTGGTCATGAAGACTGTGTTAATTGCAATCATATAAAACGATGATTTTTGCAAAAAATTAACTATAAAACCAAAGTTACAACGCATTCAGATTTCAGGTATCGTAAACCCAATGGAGATATAGTTTTAGTAATAGATGATCTATTTTATAATATTTTATGGTCTGAAATGAAATTGTCTAATTAAAAATTGTTTTACCTGCAAATAGCAACACAATTTACTTATCAATATTTGGAATAAATTGTTCTAATATATCTGTTCTGAAACAATTAAAAAATTTATTATTAAGATTAGAAAATAAATATTCTTACTAAATCAATTTTGTGTTTCTAGTTAAAAAAATGTCTACATCTAATTCCAAGTATGATATTTTCAACAAAAACTCTAAACCGAAGGAGATCTGGGGTCTTAGAATGTTAGAAGAAAACAAAAAATTCTATATTAAAAATATGGAAAAAGTGGAATCGAAATTCGGCTTACGGATACTAGTAGAATTGGTGAATAGTTATATCTTTCTAAGTGAAAGATATAATCACCACATCGGTGAGCAGGAGCTGAGTTGTATGAAAGAAGATATCAACAAAGGACTTCTGTATTTGGTGTCAAAAGGCACCAAAGGGTAAGCAATCGATATAGAAATTCATGCTGATTAAATAAAATTGTAATTATGATATGAAATAAAAAATATATATGTTTTGTAATACAGGTTTTATTTAATACTAATATATATATATAGATATACACAATATTAACAGTTTTCATTACATCTTTTACAGTTTCAAATTAATACATACAATTTTCATTATATCTTTTACAGTCTATAATTAATACATAATCACTATCGTTATTTTCATCATAATGATACCAACATTTTTGATATTTTTTAAATATTTCATTATTTCTCCAAGCTTCTGGTAATTTATTCCATACCCAATCAATTTGACTTTCTGCATAAACCATCACAAATTCTATTGGCAAATGTATAATATCTTCTTCAATGAAGTGATTTATTTGCAAATAATTGAAATGAATTAAACATATTGAACCTTGATTGATACCATCGTCTAATATCTTCCACATTTAAACAGCACAGTTTAAAACGTGAAGATAACAATTTTTTATTTCAACCGGAGAACGTAATGCTGATATCTGTGGACATTCCAGTTGTTCTAAATTTATTATATTCTTGTAAATAAATGCTTCTAACCATTGTTTCTTATCTTCTCCCAGAACGTAGATTTTATAAATTTCAGGTTGTTCAAGTATTTTCTTCAAAACTGATTGATGTTTACTGTATCGTATATTACCTGTAGACCAGTCTAAATTATGTGCAGATTTCACAGATAATTGCACACTGTTTTGAGTTTCTTTGGATAAACATGTAAACGTATATGGTTGCTTAAAAATTCCTGTTTCATATTTACCACTTGTTATATTAATAACTGCAAATTCTTTGCAAATAAACTGATTTGTTTCTAGAATAATGAAACCTTGAATATCGACAATAACACTTGAAGTCATCTTAACGCTGTCTGTTGAACACAAGCAGAGAAACTAAATAACAGCGAATTCATGTTTTCGTTTTATACATAACTTTTCTTATCAATCCAGCTGTTATGCGTGCTATCAAATCCTAACCATTTTACGTAAATTTTACTATCTTTTTTCTTTAAAATTTTTTCTACTAAATAAATATCGGAATATTTCACTTTTTGTAACTCGTTTTTATAAAACCCACCTTTAATAGGTTGCTTAAATTTATCACTAAGTAAATGGGTAATTGGATTAGTTAATTTTATATTTTTAATTACTAATATTTCATTAGACCAATTTTTTATGTAACCTTTTGTAAATAATACCCTCTCTTTACTAATTCTAACATTATCACCTATTTTAAATTTAGATTTTATATTAACAATTTTTATGTGATTATATACAGTTCTTTATAAATCTTTTTCATTGCTCTTGGTTACGTCAACAGGTTTCATATGAATTGTACTATGTTTTTTATTGTTATATATTTCAGTAATTTTTGGTAATAAATCTAACCATTTATATGAACCTTAAAAACTAAATTCTTTCCACATTAAAGATTTTAATGTTCTATTTACACGTTCCACAGTAGCTGCTTTTTTTGAGCTATATGTTGAATAGTGATTAATTTTATATTTTCCATTAAAGTACTGAATTCTTTATTATAAAACTCTTTTCCCAAATCTGTTTGCAAATTTTTTGGTATACGATTATCTGTTATGTATATATTTTTTAAAGCATTTGTTACCTCAATTGCATTTTTCTTCTTAATAGGTCTTGTCCACACATATTTAGAAAAAATATAAATCACAACAAGAACATAGTTATAATTTTTATTTATTTTTGCAAACGGGATCATTTCAACTAGATCAGCTTGATGAGTTTCATCTAATTGTTTTATTATTGTTCGCCTTCGTGGAAAATATCGTCTTGCTGGTTTCTGTAGTTCTTCTACAACATGACGTTTTATATTAGACATTTTATTTAGTTTGGTTCTGATAAATAATGAATATTTAATTCTTTTAAAATAAGTTTTATATCTTGTTGAATATTTTTTATAGTTTTATCGGTATCTTGTATGTATTTCTTAAATTCAGTAATTATACTTTGCAATTTTTGTCTATATTTTCTGTTGTTATATTTATTTCATTCTCTAAATATCTTTTACTAATAGCATGAGAATCTAATAAAGGAGATGCAACCTTAACAAGTTTTTCACTGGAATCACTATCATAGTCGTTATCACTATTGTCACTACTAAATTTTGAGTAGTTATATTTTACAATATGACGTCCGAACTTATCAATAGACATTTTATTACTAAATATTATAGAATGATATTAGCCTCTTTTAACTCTTTAATTATGGAAAAAATTTCGTTATCAAGATTAATATTACCGGCGTTTTTAGATGCTATCATTTCTTTTAATTTTTCAACTAATTCATTAGGATTATCCCAATATTCATATTCAACTGGTTTATTATTATAATTTTTAAAAAATTCTAATCCATAACCAGTTCTCTTATGCAAAAATTTTGCTGTCTGTGTTGCCGACGTTGGACTAAGAGAAAATTACGAATGTCTCGCAAGGGTAAGTAATGTTTTTATAATATTTGTATATTTGTACGATTGATTTCCTTTCAACCGTGCTGTTGATTTATTATTAAGACGCGCTGCGTTTGTTATATTTAAAATTTCTTTATAATTATTTCTATCATTATGGGTATATACATGTTCAGGATTTTTTTTTAAAATAAGTTTATATAAACCTACTGTTCCAGGAATTTTTTTATTATCAATTAATATATTATTTTCTTTAAAATCAATTTTCTTGTTATCCATTTAAAAAAATTCACCCTCATCAGTTTCGTTGTATGTAACTCCAAATTTATCATCGATATCTCTAGATTTCAGTATAACATTTTTAATATATGGTTTGAGTAATTCATGAAAGTCTTCTACATAGGAGTCTACAACATTCTGATTATACTTTCTATGCAGTACTATATTTTTATCATCTATAGATAAATCTGGGACTGGATCAGTTTCTAAAAATTTTTTACTACGACTAGCAAAATATGGATTCACTATAGGTTCAATATCTTCTTCTTCCTCTTCTTGTTCTTCTTCCTTGTCCTCTTCCATTTGCTTGCTTTTATTATTATTTTTTGACTTTTGTAAATTTTCACTAATTTCTTTTAATTGTTTTGTTATAGGAATATAGGTTTCTTTTTAACATTTCGTCGCGCTTCTACTAATTGTTTTTTTATATTTTTATCTATATTACTCATTTTTAAGAGATAAACAAATTGTAAACTGCTCGTCAGTATACTAGCAAATAGGTTTAAACTGCTTGTAACTTTATACTGATTTGTAAACAGGTGTACACTGTTTTAAATACTTATAAAATAATCGAAACCTTTACGATATCGACCTTCATTAATATTACATTCTTTGTTTATAACTAAAAATTTATAATTATCAGACCAACATATCGAACATAGATTTTTAAATTGATCGAAAGTCATATCAGCCCCAACGTGTTCATCGTATACATGTTTTAGATTTATATCATCCTGTTTGAATAATATTAGCATATTTGCATTATCACGAATTAAATGTTTCGGCATACGTGTATATGTTTGACACAAGTAAAAACAATCAATTGACTTATGTCGTCCCATGGGAAAATAATCTTTAATTTTATCCTGTTTTTCACATGCGATATCGTCAAAAATAAAAAGAGAGTTATATTTTGCTTTGCTTGGGTGAATTATATTCTCACTGTTATTATACGCATAATATCCTATATTTTTAATAGGTTTTAATAACTTTTCCAAGTAGACATACTTTGGTTGAAAAAGATAATTTGAATATACATAAATATTTTCAAAATGTAATCCATTTAAATGTTCAATGAGTGCAATTATGACATTTGTTTTTCCACAGTCAGAAGGACCACTTATAAGACACCGAATTGTTGATGGAAGTAATACACTATGACGCGGTCTTATTTTTTTTTCTTTCAAATCATAATTTTTTCTTTAAGCGTATGTTTTTGTTTTCTAATATGGAACATATGTTTTTCTTGTAATTTCTTCATTGTGACTAATAGGAAATATATAAAAAGGCACTTTATATAAATAATATTTTAGTTAAATATTAAACTTAAATGATTAAACATCGGAAAAAAATAATAACAAGCAAGCTTACGGTAGTGGCATATTAAACACAGCTATTAATAAACTCCCAATTGAACTTCATATACCTGGATATAATTACTGTGGTCCCGGAACAAAACTACAAAAAAGACTTTCACGTGGTGATCAGGGAGTAAATTCATTGGATGAGCCGTGTAAAATTCATGATATTGCATATTCTAAAAGTGAAAAATTAGAAGATCGCCATAAAGCTGATAAAATATTAGCTAATAAAGCATTTCAACGGTTTCAATCAAAAGACGCTTCTATAAAAGAAAAAATTGCTGCTCTAGGTGTTTCCGGAATAATGAGAGCAAAAACTAAATTAGGTGTTGGATATAAAATAAAACGTGTTAAAAAAATTAAACGTAATAGAATACACTCTCGAAAAAAAATTAAACGTGTTAAAAAAAGTACAGGTGGTAAACATTCCAAAATGAAATGAAACGTATTCGTTCAACTCTACATAATAACAATTCTGATAGCAGAAACATTTTAATTGCTTTAAAAGAATTTAAGAAGAATAAAAAAAAATACGTAATCCAAGACTAATACCTGTACTGAAAAAAGGTGGCATATTACCACTTATACCAATATTTGCTGGATTAAGTGCATTAGGAACATTAGCGGGGGGTGCAACAGGTATCGCAAAGGCCGTAAATGATGTGAAGTCAGCAAATAAACAATTACAAGAAAATCAACGTCATAATAAAGCAATGGAAGCAATTGCTTTAGGAAAAGGTTTATATTTAAAACCATACAAAAAAGGGTTAGGATTATATGTACAACCCTCTTCATATTCACAAACAAAAATGCAAAAGAAACTATTAAAGAAGCTAACAAAACATAATCTAACTAATATTGAATTATTGTAATATGCAAAGATTTTAAAAATACAAAATTTCAGAGGAGTTTTTATGAGAAATAATTTACCTAAACGAATTAATTTTAAAGAATGTAGAATTATTAATTTGGTTGATTCTAATAATCCAGGCACCCACTGGGTAGCATATAAAAAGTTTGGTAAAAATGTGTTATATTTTGACAGTTTTGGTAATTTAAAACCTCCAAAAGAAATTGTTAAGTATTTTGGTAGCTCTAATATTAAATATCATTATAATCAATACCAGTTATTTAACACTATTCATTGTGGATATCTTTGTTTAAAATTTTTATATAATAAACATTGTCTGTGAATAAGTATTTCACTAATACACAAACTGCAAGCAAGCAATGTCGTACACATTTACTTTTTCGGGTAATAGTGCTCACTTATCTCAAACCATATCTCCAGCTATTCAAATCGATCCTAACAGTCAATATGTAATAGGGTTAATAAATTTTGAATCTTATAATTCTACTCCAAACATTGATGCTCGAAACAATAAATTTTACGCAGGTGATTTTGAAATTACTATACCAGAAGGATCATATGAACTAGAAGATATAAGTAGATATTTAAGAAAGAAATGTAAAAGTGCTGACGTTACGGGAAAAACAAATATTTTAATTCAAGCGAATAATAATACTTTAAAATGTGCAATGTTATGTAATTGATATGTAGATTTTACTAAACCAAATACAATTAGAGAATTATTAGGTTTTAAATCAAAAGTATATCCGGGTGGGAGGTTTCATACATCAGAAAATCCTGTAAATATAATAAAAGTAAGTGCTATTCGTATAGAATGCAATATAGTAACAAGTTCATACGATAATTCAAAACAAGTTCATAGAATTCACGAGTTTTACCCAAATATTCCATCAGGATTTAAAATTATTGAAAATCCGTTAAATGTTATCTATCTATCAATCAATACTAGTATTATTGATAATATTTCGCTTAAACTAGTTGATCAGTCAGGTACATTAGTACTAAATTACATATAAAGAGAAAACATTGTAATGCAGACGTCAGTAAAAACCAAGCAAGCCATCAACTAACAAGTGAAAATAAATCTTATTTGAAAGCTCTGGGATTTAAAGTAATATCAAGAAATAGTGTTAAAAACGGAAGGAAAAAAGAAAAGTAATAAAGAAGATAAAAATATATTAACACGTTTACTACTTTACATACATTGTAAAATTCGTACATCATTTTGTAAGTGTTTTAATTACATATATTGTGTATAAAAACAAGAAAATGAGTGAAAATATTTTAAATGTGAAGGAACATGTATATTTCGATGAAAAAATACAAAGTGCCGAAACACGTACTTATCATTCATATACATCAAATTTACTAGAAAACAATGACGAAATTAGAATAACAATACATAAACAAGATTTATATACGTTACCATCGAATAGTTTTATTTATATTGAGGGACAATTATTAGATCATGAAGATAAGAAATCAACAACAGGAAAATTTATAAACAATGGGATAATGCACCTGTTTGATGAGATTCGCTATGAAATTGGTGGAATTGTTATAGAATGTATTCGGAATCCAGGAATTACAACAACTTTAAAAAATTATTGTTCATATTCACCAAATGAATGGCATGCATTAATAAACGCCTGTTGGTCACCATCTACAGATAATATTGATATAAAAAACGATAAAGGCAATTTTAGCTTTTGCATTCCACTTCGTATGGTATTAGGTTTCGCAGAAGATTATAAAAAAGTTATTTTATATGTCCGTCAAGATTTAGTTCTTCTACGTAGCAGTTCTGATAAAAATGCTATAATCACAACAAGTGCTACGGATAACTTAAAAATAAAACTTTCCAAAAATACAATGGCATATGCCTCATATAACAGTTGCAGACCAAGAAAAATTAAAATTGATAAAGTACCTGGATAACAACGTAGAACTATCAATTCCATTTCGAAGCTGGGAGTTACATGAATTTCCAGTGTTACCAGAAAACTCAACAACACACCTGGCCTGTGAAAACTCTAGCACAATCGTAAAAACCTAGATTTATCATTTTCGGATTACAAACAAGTCGTAAACAAAATTTTCTTAAAGATATGAGTTTATTCGACCACTGTAATTTAAAGCTGAGTTAAATTCTCAAGTTTTTCCATACAATAATATGAATTTAGATTTTGATAATAATCATTGGGCTATTTTATACTATATGTTTACACAATTTCAATTTGCATATTATCAAAAAAATAATGAACCAATTTTTTCGCCAGAAGAATTAAAAAAAAAGTCCTATTATTGTACTAAATACACAATATCAAAATGAAACTATAAAATCAGGTGGAATAGATTTAACATTATATTTTAACACAAAGACGAGTATTCCTGCACAAACTATTGCTTACTGTTTATTAATATATGATAAAATTGTTATATACACACCTTTAACAAATAATGTACGAATTATGTAAATGTTTATAATAAAATTGTGAAATACATACCTGTAAGAAAAATGTAATGTTATAAAATAAATAAAAATATATAAATTATATAGCAGAACCACCCTGATTTCGTAATAAGTAAGAACATTACATCATCTTATAATTCATAAGATGCTTAGTTGCAAGAGTGTCATGTTTACTTAGTATAAAATGTACGTGAGAATGTTTTTCTAGTTAGTTATAGTTCATATGTTAACTTTGTAACTTGTAATCGCTTTTCGTAAAATAAAATAATTTTTTAAAAACGCATTTCTTCGTTTTTAAAATAAAATTGGCGCAGTTGGTAGGATTGCAAACGGCTTCATTGAGTAAATTTACAAAAAAAAAACCTGTGTTAAGCCGTCGATTTCAATCGTTCATTTGCAAATCCGAATCTCGCGAAAAGTGCATTGTTGCCGAGACGATCCGTGCCGTCGCCAAGCCAGACCCAGCATCCATCTCCAACAATCCGAGTACAACTACAAGGGAACTATCAACTCCTGGTGCCCAGAGTCCGAGCCGTCGTCGAGCCAGAGCCAGAACTAGCCACCAGCTACGAGGACGAGGAACAACGAGCAGCCTGAGGGAACATCAGAGCATCGCAGTCCGTTCCATCCCCGAAACCACAACAGGGCAAATGAAGATTGCCATCAGCACCATAGTCCTTCTACTGTGAGTCGCAAACCCATTATTCAAACTATTATACTTATTAATATTGCTATCAATAAGGAAAAAAGTTACCGGCCAAGCAAGAGAAGGCACAGCAACAAATTCTTGGGGTGAACTAAAACATTTTTAATACAAAATTACGGCGATAAAAGAAATGAAGCAACTATTTTGATAGAAATTTGTGACTTAAAACAATTAAATGAATCCATTTTTGACTATCATAAAAAAATATTCGAATTATATTTGATTTATAAGAGCAAATTAGAAATTAAACTTGTTGGACAGGAATTAAAAAATATGATCGCCTTTGGTCAAATCTATGCAACCCAATGCTTTATTAAAAATTGTCGAGAACCTTACAAATCTCAACTGAGTGCCAGACACCCAACATCATTGACTGAAATAGCAAATTTAATAACAAATGATTTGCAGTACGTTAAAAACCAGCCTAAACCCTCTGTACAGACAGTACACAAACCAATACCATACCAAGTCCCATCTAATGCCTTCCGAACAACACAACAATTCGTTAATAAACCATCTGTCTCAAATCAACAACCTCAATTCCCCAGACAACCCCCACAACAGAAACCCATGTATAAACCAACTCCAATGTCTATCAGTACTCGCTCGTTCCGACCCAACCAAAATAATAGATTCACACCACAATCAAGACCTACATTTGTCGCCGAAGAACTATATAATATCGAACAAAACCCAGAAATCGAACCTGACTCAGAACAAGACTCGCAAAATTACGAAGAACTCGAATATCTTGAATTAGTTGACGAACAGAACGATAACGAAAACGTAAATTTTCCGAAAATAGCCGATCTCAATTTGAATCAATGACCATCAATATGATTAGCAATTTGCCATATCTAAAACTGCAAGAACTATACATTTTAATTGACACCGGATCCTCACAAAATTTCATCAGTAAAGATTACGTCTATAAAAATAAATCCAAGTTTAAAATTTTCAAACAATCCTTCACCATTAATACAATGAACGGTAAATCTAAAGGAGACGAGTATACGTTTATAAAATATAAAGATAAAGAATTAAAATGTTACCTATATAATTTTCATTCCAGCTTTCACATTCTACTCGGTTTTAATGGTTTAAAAATATTAAACGCTCATATAAATTTACAAAAAGAGGTAATAACATTTTTAAATAAATACAAACATAAATTCGAATATTTCGATCATAATTCAAAACACACGGTTTTTAATATGGAAACAATAAACGGAACTAACATTAATATCGAGCATTTAAACGACGAAGAAAAGAAAGAAGTAATAAAATTATTAAATAAATTTAATAACATAATACCTAAAGATAATGAAAAATTAACATTCACAAGTAAAATTAAGCATCGCATTAGAACAAGTGATGAAACACCTGTCTATTCTCGTAATTACAAATATCCAGAGATTTATAAAGAGGAAGTAGAATATCAAATTTCTAAATTACTGTCAGATAATATAATCCAACCATCGTATTCCCCATGGTCATCCCCGATCTGGGTGGTGCCCAAAAAAAGTGATTCCTCGGGACAACAAAAATATAGAATGGTAATAGACTATCGCCGTTTAAATGAGAAAACTATAGACGACAAATTCCCCATCCCGGACACAACCGATATTCTAGACAAACTAGGCAAAAGTTGCTATTTCACAACAATCGATCTCATGAGCGGGTTCCATCAAATCGAAATGGACCCAAGGGATGTTGAGAAAACGGCCTTTAACACCAACAGTGGCCATTACGAATTCACCCGCATGCCTTTTGGGCTCAAAAACGCCCCTTCTACGTTCCAAAGGCTCATGAACTATGTTCTCCTTGATTACATTAATAAGATTTGTTTTGTCTACCTAGACGACATCATCGTACTAGGCACTAGCATTCAAGAACATTCTCAAAATATTGCCAAAATTTTCCAAAAACTTAGAGAAGCGAATTTAAAAATACAGCCAGACAAGTGCGACTTCTTCCGGAAAGAAGTATGCTACTTAGGACATATAATCACTACTCAAGGCATCAAACCAAATCCTGAAAAAATTAAAACAATTCAAAATTTCCCGCTTCCAAAAACCCCAAAAGAAATAAAATCTTTTCTTGGCCTTCTCGGATATTGTCGTAGATTCATAAACAACTTTTCTAAAATCACGAAACCATTCACACTCTGTCTGAAAAAGGGAAGCAAAATTGATATTCATAACAAAGACTATTTGGAAAGTTTCAAAATTTGTAAAAACTTATTAAGCTCTAATCCGATACTGCAGTATCCAGATTTTGAAAAAGAGTTTATATTGACCACCGATGCCAGCAATTATGCTCTTGGAGCAGTTTTGTCACAAAAACATAACAACAAAGATTTACCCGTCGCTTATGCATCGCGAACTCTTAACAACCTTGAACAAAATTATAGTACCGTTGAGAAAGAGCTATTGGCAATCGTTTGGGCCACGAAACATTTCAGGCAATACCTTTTAGGAAGAAAATTTAAAATTATTACCGATCATAGACCGCTTATTTGGTTAAATTCCTTTAAGGAACCAAATCAAAAATTAATTAGGTGGAAATTAAAATTGGAAGAATTTAACTATTATATCGAATATCAGAAAGGTAATCAAAATTATGTAGCTGATTGTTTGTCACGAATTAAACCTGGTTTCGAAATTAAATACAAAAACGACGATATTTTTGAAAGTAAAAATCCACTCGTTCATTGCATATCAAGAGACTTTGCAATGTCTCAAGGTTTTGCTGACCAAGTGAACCACCGGTACAAGACAAAAGACAAAATAGATAAAATTACATGTATAGACGATAAGATTGTAATACAACCTGATAACAACAGGACGATAATTCATCTGCTAACGAAGAATAAATACTATGAAAAACCCACCATGCAAAATATCCGGCATTGTTTAAACACGTTATTGGACTATTTAATACAAAATGACATAAACGAAATAGACTTACCAAAAATCTGTACGGGATTAGATAAGAAAAAATGGCCCCAAATAAAATCCTTAATAGAAGATATTTTCCAAAACAGTTCAATAATTTTTAATGTTTTTGAAGAACCAAAAGACATCAAAATTAAAAATTACGCTAGTTCAATTGTTGTTGAAGTAGACGATCAAAATTCCTCAAGTACAGAAACAGCACATACAGACGACGAGAAACCTTTGAATGGACTGACTTATATCGAATCACCCGTGAATGTAGGAAGAAATCAAATTGTAGTAAAAGAAGTTAATACCAAAAATCACGTAAAAATCGAAAAATTATTTAACAACAAAATTCAAAGATTTTACCTATACCTCAATAAAGTTAATTGCAATAAAACTATTATGGAATTCATAAAACAATACCTACAGCCCGGAATAAATTACTACTGCCTAATACCTGAACAGTTCATCAAAACCTTTAATGCCGTACTCCAAATTATGTTCAGATCAAATTCATATAAACTAATCTCCTGTAAAAACTTAATAACTGACGTACAAGACAGAGACGAACAAGTACTAAAAATTAGCCAATATCATGAAGGAAAAACAAACCATCGTGGTATTACAGAAACATATCAAAAGCTAAAACAAACAATGTATTGGCCAAACATGCAAAAAGACATACAAAACTATATATATCAATGCGAAACGTGCTTATTAAATAAATACGAAAGAAATCCGATACAGATACCTAACATTTTAACCCCCACGGCAAATAAACCCCTCGAAAAAATCCACATAGATCTACTATCTCTAGAAAAAACAAAGTTCCTGACCATCGTAGACAGTTTCTCTAAATTCGCTCAAGCCTACGAATTAAAATACCAAAATGCAATAACTATTATCAACAAATTAATGAAATATTTCTCGCACTATGGTATCCCTTTAGAAATAATCGCTGATAACGGCAAAGAATTTAACAATCAAATATTAACTAATTATTTGAATATCAAAAAAATTAAAATCAACTTTACGAGTATTGACAACCCTAAATCAAATGGAATCGTCGAAAGATTTCATAGTACCTTAATCGAACATCTTCGAATTCTTAACCAAAATAAAATATTTAAAGAACAAAAATTAAAAGAAAGAGTAAATTACGCATTAATCGCATACAATAATTCTTTACATTCGGTCACTAAACAAACACCCCTTAATGTTTTATTCGGACATTTAAATTTAAATAATATTAATCAAACCGACGAAATAGTCGTAGACTCCTACATTCAAAACCATAAAGAAATGATGCAGGAAGTTTATAATAAAATTAAAAGAAATATTGAAATAAGTAAAGAGAAATATTCTAAACAACCTGGGAAAACAATCGAACTACCTGAGCAAGTATATTTAAAACAACATAAAAGAAATGTCGGTAAATGCGAAAAACCTAAATTTAAAATAATAAACGTAGAAAAAATAATTCCCGAAAGATGTCAAATCATTGATAATAAAAATAAAAAACATAAACTAAACCAAATTAAAAAACCACGTGCTGTTGCAGATACACAACCATCGGACATCCCGAGTTGCTCAAAAATGAAACCGGAAACCCCGGCATAAACATAGTAATGTTAGGCGATGCGTACGTTCAAACGCATGAAAAGTACATTTTTGTTAATCTAAATCTCGATAACGTATTAAACCAAATAAATAATCTACTAAAGAATAAACATAAACTTTACATTGAACTTCAACCCTTAACCCTATCATCCTCTAACGGCACTGTCAATAACAGCATGAACATCTTAAAAAATATAATCAGTAAAATAGACTCAAAAAAATACATATTCACAAAACGACATAGACGCGGTCTTATTAATGGTCTTGGTTCTATCATAAAAAGTATTAGCGGTAATTTGGACGCTTCAGACGCGGAAAAATACGATAACTTAATAAATAAATTATCCACCAATCAAGAAATTCTAAAAAATAGCCTAAACTCTCTAATTTGGCACAATAAAATTTTAACAAACCAATTTAATAAACAATTAGATTTAATCAATCAGAATAATATTAATATTATGCAAAATCTAGCATCATTAAAAAAACAATTGGGATTTATATTAGAAGCCCACGAAATTCAACATGTTAAAAATCTGTTTAACGAATTGATTCATATAGCGAATCAACTATACATCACACTAATTCAGATCGAAGAGACATTTACCTTTTGTAGCTTAAACACCCTCCATTTTGGGCTCTTATCGCGAGAAGAAATAATTAATATGATTCAGAATAAAATTAAAGAACCAATAAACAAAATGATTATAAATAACTGGGAAAGTAGCCATTTAATTAAAACATATTGCCAATATGACAACTTGAGCCTAAGAATGATAATAATTATTCCAATTCCTAAATATAAAAGTCACCTAATCCAATTTACTCCAATACCCACTTCCTTGTCCGATAATTACCATACTCTAAACATTATACCTGGATACTACGAAGAACAGAATTGTCAAATTAGAAAATTAAAGGAATGTATTAAAATCGATATGTCAACCCACTTCTGTCAAAAAGAAAATAATGTTATCGATACTTGCTTAACAAACCTGTATTGTCATCACGATAATAAACATTGTAATTATATTGAAGTCCACAATAAGAACGAAATATTTCAGATTCCCAATACGAATATAAAATATTTATACTTACCAAATGAAGAAGACATAAAACTTGAATGCGAACAAGATGTATTACAGAAGAAATTAAAAAGAATATATTCCGTAAAAAATTGTAAAGTCAATAATGATAACTACGAATTTCACGAATTGTCAGTGGGCAAAATACTTAAATTTAACTTCGATAATAAGTCACCCACGAAAATCATTAATAAAATTATAAGCATAAAATATTTGGAAAAATTACTTTAAATGATCAAGCCACAGTGAAATTAGATAATTCTTATTCGCATTCGAACATTAACAATATTTGTACACTAATAGTTGTAATAATTATATTAATCGTTATATTAATTAAGCTTTTTAAATTATGTAAAAGTAAATACGACATCTATAAGAATAAAACAAAATTTAGACCAAAAAATGAAGTCATCTCTTTGGAAGAGATACCTTCAGCTAACAGGGGAGGAACTATATAGCAGAACCACCCTGATTTCGTAATAAGTAAGAACATTACATCATCTTATAATTCATAAGATGCTTAGTTGCAAGGGTGTCATGTTTACTTAGTATAAAATGTACGTGAGAATGTTTTTGTAGTTAGTTATAGTTCATATGTTAACTTTGTAACTTGTAATCGCTTTTCGTAAAATAAAATAATTTTTTAAAAACGCATTTCTTCGTTTTTAAAATAAAATTTATATAATACTTTATTGTTTTTATTATTATTGTAATTACAAAATATTTTCATCTCCCATATCCCTTACAAATATAATTGGAATAGACTGCTCCGTTCATGGCTTGTAGATAGTTGGAATAGACTGCTTCGCTGCGATATTCGGAATGGGCTGCTTCATCCATACTAAGAATTAAATTTTTTTTTTGATAAAATATTTGAATTTGTAATTATTTTTATTTGTTTATAATATACATTTTCTTTTCGTATTAAATTTTCTTTACAAAATAGTTCAACATTTTTTAATTTTGCAATTTCTTCTAAACTTTCATTTTTTCTACAATAAGAAGGTGCTATATGAGTACCAAATATTTCACGATTAATAATTCTCTTGGGAATTGATTGCAAGATATTACTCACCGCAGGACTTTGCATTTTTAACTGTCTCTGACAAACAAATCACTTATTTTACATATATTAATTTCTTTCCAATCGCAAGAATATTTTAACCTTGGCATAACATGTCCAGGACGTGTACGAAACTCTTCTTCTTTCATGTATATTACATTTTTGGATGGATCCCAAATATAAACACAAAGTAATGTGTTAAAAATATACTCCACATCACTAAACTGACTGACTTCGTTCACCGGTATATATTTTCTTTTTTCGATATCACTAGAATCTTCAAAGTACTTCCTTGTTGTAGTAAAAGATTTGTATAATTTTTGAAATCACTTTGCTTTATTAAAAAAATTTCACTATCTCTATGCAGAATAAAACTGAATGATAAATCCACACACGCACAACTAGCTGATAAACCGCCGCTTATTAAAACATTATTTAAATATAGTACTTTTTTTACTGTTACACTTGAGGTGCATTTCGGCAAAGTAATTTTAATTAGCTTCATAATGCGATCAGAGCAGAAAACGAACTGAATAAACATTAAGTCGTATATCCCAAAAAGGTTCAAGTTTATCGTTAAAAATTGATTACAAAATGTTCAAGAAGTTCTTTGTTAATTACACGACATAGCAACACAAGTTTGCAGTTGTAATAATAATAAGCTGAAATATTTCATCAGAAAATGTTCTAGAAGAATTTTATGTACTTCTTCATTAATTACACAACATAGCAACACAAAATTATTTAAAGGAAATATGTTTTTATCTGATAAAAATTATCAGTCGCCACTGGGACTCAAACCCAGGATCTCTGTCATTCTAAAGAACAACGCTCTACCACTGAGCCATAACGACAGGTGAAAATTATTTGTTCACAGTTGTAATAATAAGCTGATATATTTCATCAGAAAATGTTCAAGAAGAATTTTATGTACATCTGCCAATGTGAGCTGATAAATTATTCAGATAAGTCTATAATTAGCTGATAGTAAACGCAATAAGGTTATCATATCAACTTGTTTACACTCGAAAACATCATTTCAACTTCAATTTCGCTGTGGACACAGCAACGACTAGCTGACGTCCTCGTTACATCTTAATACTTGGCCCTCGCCCCGTTAATTAGCTAAAAAATACACCTACATGACTGAAAACAGCCCACCTGTTCATTAAACAATAGCCGAAGACAGGTACCTACCTGTTATTTAATTAAACAATACACCTACCTTATACAGGTTAATAAAAACAATACACCTGACTGAAAACAGCCCACCTGTTCATTAAACAATAGCCGAAGACAGGTACCTACCTGTTAATTAATTAAACAATACACCTACCTGATACAGGTTAATTAAAAGAATACACCTACCTGATACAGGTTAATTAAAACAATACACCTACCTAATACAGGTTAATTAAAACATCACACCTACCTGACCAGTCTCCTTTACCTGTACAAACCAGGGGTTGCTGAAGAAGGGGTTAGGGGTTGCTGAAGAAGGGGCTAGGGGTTGCTGAAGAAGGGGCTAGGGGTTGCTGAAGAACTAAGGGGCTAGGGGTTGCTGAAGAACTGCTAAAGAAGGTGCAAGGGGTTGCTGAAGAACAGCCTCTAAGGGGCTAGGGGTTGCTGAAGAACTAAGGGTCTAGGGGTTGCTGAAGAACTGCCGAAGAAGGCGTTCAAAATCCCCTACCTGATACAGGTTAATTAAAACAACACACCTACCTTGATAAACCAGGTACTTAAGGTTGCTGAAGAAGGGGTTGCTGAAGAACTGCCTCTAAGGCGTTGCTGAAGAACTGCCGAAGAAGGGGCTAGGGGTTGCTGAAGAACTGCCGAAGAAGGCCAAGAAATCCACCCCTAAGTCCTAAGGTGTTGCTGAAGAATTGGCTAGGGGATGCAGAAGAACTGGTTAAGGGTTGCTGAAGAACTACCGAAGAAGAGGTTCACACAGCCAAAAACTCCAAGAAATCCACCCCTAAGTCTTAACGAGTTGCTAAAAAGCTGCTGAAGAGTGGTAGATCTGAATGACCACGGTCATCGAGCTAGAATGGTCATCGAGTTTGAGTTAGAATCCCTACAGCATATCTACTCTTTAGGATCTATATTATGGATGGTTTTAAGCATTGGACACGCAATAATGACCAAAACATGGTATCAATCAGATAATAAACATTTAATTTTTAGGTGTCATTTTAATGAATACGTTGTATATTGTAAGCTACATGGGCTGGATTGTAGAATACCTACCACAAGTGAAATAGCAATTTTCTTATTGCAATGTTTCCTTCTAGCAGAAATATGATGAAGAATTATAAAATTCGGGCACGGAAGCAAATATTAATCCGATTTTTTACAAAATAAAGTCAGACTATACCTATTCTTGATGAATACGTTGTATATTGTAAGCTACATGGGCTGGATTCTAGAATACCTACCACACTTGAAATAGCAATTTTTTTGTTGCAATGTTTACTTTTAGCTAAAATATGACGAAGAATTAGAAAATTCGAGTGCGCAAGCAGATAATTATATATTTTTTACAAAAATTAAGTCAGATTTTACCTATTCTTGAAATGGATATTTTTCTTAAAACATTCATATTCATGCTTTAGGATCTATACTATGGATGATTTTAAGCATTGGACATGCAAAAGTGACCAAAAGGTGGTACCAATCAGATAATAAACATTCAATTTTCACATGTCATTTTAATGAATACGTTGTATGTTGTAAGCTACATGGGCTGGATTCTAGAATACCTACCACACTTGAAATAGCAAATTTCTTGTTGCAATATTTTCTTCTAGCTAAAATATGATGAAGAAATATAAAATTCGAGCGCGAATACAAATATTTATATAATTTTTTACAAAATTAAAGTCAGATTTTTACCTATACTTGAAATGGATATTTTTGTTAAAACATTCATATTCATGCTTTAGGATCTATACTATGGATGGATTTAAGCATTGGACATGCAAAAGTAACCAAAACGTGGTACCAATCAGATAATAAACATTCAATTTTCGAGTGTTATTTTAATAAATACGTTGTATATTTTAAGCTACGTGGGCTGGATTCTAGAATACCTACCACACTTGAAAAAGCAATTTTCTTGTTGCTTATGTTCTCTTTTGCTAAAATATGATGAGGAATTATAAAATTCGGGCGCTGAAGCAACTATTTATATGATTTATTACAAAAATCAAGTCAGATTTTACCTATTCTTGATAAATACGTTGTATATTGTAAGCTACGTGGGCTGGATTCTAGGATACCTACCATACTTGAAATAGCAACTTTCTTGTTGCAATGTTTTCTTTTAGCTAAAATAAGATAACGAATTATAAAATTCGGGCGCGGAAGCAAATATTTATATGATTTTTTTTACAAAAATAAAGTTAGATTTTACCTATTTTTAAAATAGATATGTTTGTTAAAACATTCATATTCATGCTTTAGGATCTATACTATGGATGGTTTTAAGCATTGGACATGCAAAATTGACCAAAACGTGGTACCAATCAGATAATAAACATTCAATTCTCGGGTGTCATTTTAATGAACACGTTGTATTTTGTAAGCTACATGGGCTGGATTGTAGAATACTTACCACACTTGAAATAGCAATTATCTTGTTGCAATGTTTTCTTTTAGCTAAAATATGATAAAGAATTATAATATTTGGGCGCGGAACCAAATATATATATGATTTTTTTTTAAAATAAAGTAAGATTTTACCTATTCTTAAAATAGATATTTTTGTTAAAACATTCATATTCATGCTTTAGGATCTATACTATGGATGACTTTAGGATCTATACTATGGATGATTTTAAACATTGAACATGCAAAAGTGACCAAAACGTGGTACCAATCAAATAATAAACATTCAATTTTCGAGTATCATTTTTATGAATGGGCTGGAATCTAGAATACCTACCACACTTGAAATAACAATTTTCTTGTTGCAATGTTTTCTTTTAGCTAAAATATGATAAAGAATTATAAAATTTGGGCGCGGAAGCAAATATTTATATGATTTTTTACAAAAATAAAGTCAGATTTTACCTATTCTTAAAATAGATATTTTTGTTAAAACATTCATATTTACGCTTTAGGATCTATACTATGGATGGTTTTAAGCATTTAACATGCAAAAGTGACCAAAACGTAGTACCATTTAGATAATAAACATTCAATTTTCGGATGTCATTTTGATAAATACGTTGTATATTGTAAGCTACATGGGCTGGATTCTAGAATACCTACCACACTTGAAATAGCAATTTTCTTGTTGCAATGTTTTCTTTTAGCTAAAATATGATGAAGAATTATAAAATTCGGAGGCGGAAGTATATATTTATATGATTTTTTACAAAAATAAAGTTAGATTTTACCTATTCTCAAAATAGATATTTTTGTTAAAACATTCATATTTACGCTTTAGGATCTATACTACGGATGTTTTTAAGCATTTGACATGCAAAAGTGACCAAAACGTGGTACCAATCAGATAATTAACATTCAATTTTCGAATGTCATGTTGATGAATACGTTGCATATTGTAAGCTACAAGGGCTGAATTCTAGAATACCAAACTCACTTGAAATAGCAATTTTCTTGTTGCAATGTTTGCCTTTAGCTAAAATATAATAAAGAATTATAAAATACGGGCGAGGAAGTAAATATTTATATGAATATTTACAATAATAAAGTCAGATTTTGCTTATTCTTGATGAACACGTTGTATATTGTTAGCTAAATGGGCTGGATTCTAGAATACCTACGACACTTGAAATAGCAATTTGCTTGTTGCAATGTTTTCTGTTAGCTAAATTATGATAAAAAAATAAAAATTCGGGCGCGGAAGCAAATATTTATATGATTATTTACAAAATTAAAGTCAGATTTTGCCTATTCTTGAAATGGATATTTTTGTTAAAACAATAATATTTATGCTATAGGATCTATACTATGGATGGTTTCAAGCATTGGACATGCAAAATTGACCAAAACGTGGTACCAATCAGATAATAAACATTCAATTTTCGGGTGTAATTTTAATGAACACGTTGTATGTTGTAAGCTACATGGGCTGGATTCTAGAATACCTACGACACTTGAAATAGCAATTTTCTTGTTGCAATGTTTTCTTTTAGCTAAAATATGATAATGAATTATAAAATTTGGGCGCGGAACCAAATATATATATGATTTTTTTCAAAAATAAAGTAAAATTTTACCTATTCTTAAAATAGATATTTTTGTTAAAACATTCATATTCATGCTTTAGGATCTATACTATGGATGATTTTAAGCATTGGACATGCAAAAGTGCCCAAAACGTGGTACCATTCAAATAATAAACATTCAATTTTCGAGTATCATTTTAATGAATACGTTATATATTGTAAGCTACATGGGCTTGAAACTAGAATACCTACCACACTTGAAATAGCAATTTTCTTGTTCAATGTTTTTTTTAGTTTATTTAAGATAAAGAATTATAAAATTCGGGCGCGGAAGCAAATATTTATATGATTTTTTTACAAAAATAAAGTCAGATTTTACCTATTCTTAAATTAGATAATTTTGTTAAAACATTCATATTCATGCTTTAAAATCTATACTATGGATAATATTAAGCATTGGACATGCAAAAGTGACTAAAACGTGGTATCAGACAGATAATAAACATACAATTTTCGGGTGTCATTTTAATGAATACGTTGTATATTGTAAGCTACAAGGGCTGGATTCTAGAGTACCTACCACACTTGAAATAGCAATTTTCTTGTTGCAATGTTTTCTTTTAGCTAAAATAAGATGAAGAATTATAAAATTCGGGCGCGGAACCAAATATTTATATGAATTTTTACAAAAATAAAGTCAGATTTTACCTATTCTTGAAATGGATATTTTTATTTAAACATCCATATTCATCCTTTAGGATCTATACTATGGATGGATTTAAGCATTGGACACGCTAAAGTGACCAAAACGTGGTACTAATTAGATAAAAACGTTCAATTTTCGGGTGTCATTTTAATGAATACGTTGTATATTGTAAGCAACATGGGCTGGATTCTAGAATACCTATCACACTTGAAATAGCAATTTTCTTGTTGCAATGTTTTCTTTTAGCTAAAATAAGATAAAGAATTATAAAATTCTGGCGCGGAAGCAAATATTTAAATGATTTTTTTTTTAAAAAAAGTCACATTTTACCTATTCTTAATGAATACGTTGTATATTGTATGCTACATGTGCTGGATTCTAGAATACCTACGACACTTGAAATAGCAATTTTCTTGTTGCAATGTTTCCTTTTAGCTAAAATATAATAAAGAATTATAAAATTCGGGCGCAGAAGAAAATATTTATATGATTTTTTACAAAAATTAAGTCAGATTTTACCTATTTCTGGAATGGATATTTTAGTTAAAACATTCAGATTCATGCTTTAGGACCTATACTATGGATGGTTTTAAGTATTGTACATGCGAAAGTGACTAAAACGTGGTACCAGTCAGATGATAAACATTCAATTTTCAGGTGTCATTTTAATGAATACGTTGTATATTGTAAGCTACATGGTCTGGATTCTAGAATACCTACCACACTTGAAATAGCAATTTTCTTGTTGCAATGTTTTCTTTTTGCAAAAACATTATAAAGAATGATAAAATTCGGGCGCAAAAGCAAATAATTATATGATTTTTTACAATAATTAAGTCAGATTATACCTATTCTTGAAATGGATATTTTTGTTAAAACATTCATATTCATGCTTTAGTATCTATACTATGGATGGTTTTAAGCATTGGACTTGCAAAAGTGACTAAAACGTGGTACCAATCAGATAATAAACATTAAATTTTCGAGTGTCATTTTAAAGAATACGTTGTATATTGTAAGCTACATGGGCTGGATTCTACAATACCTACCACACTTGAAATAGCAATTTTTTTGTTGCAATGTTTACTTTTAGCTAAATTATGATAAAGAATTATAAAATTCAGGCGCTAAAGCAAATATTGATATAATTTTTTATTAAAATAAAGTCAGATTTTATCTATTCTTGAAATAAATATTTTGTTAAAACATTCATATTAATGCTTTAGGATCTATACTATGGATGGTTTTAAGCATTGACCAAAACGTGGTACCAATCAGATATTAAACATTCCATTTTTAGGTGTCATTTTAATGAATACGTTGTATATTAAGCTACATGGGCAGGATTCCAGAATACCTACCACACTTGAAATAGCAATTTTCTTGTTGCAATGTTTTCTTTTTGCTAAAATATGATGCAGAATTATAAAATTCGGGCGCAAAAGTAAATATTTATATGATTTTTTACAAAAATAAAGTCGGATTTTACCTATTCTTGAAATGGATATTTTTGTTAAAACATTTATATTCATTCTTTAGGATCCATACTAAGGATAATTCTAACATTAGACATGCAAAAGTGACTGAAACGTGTTACCAATCAGATAATAAAAATTCAATTTTCGGGTGTCATTTTAATGAATACGTTGTATATTGTAAGCTACATGATCTGGATTCTAAAATTCCTACCACACTTGAAATAGCAATTTTCTTGTTGCAATGATTCTTTTAGCTAAAATATGATGAAGAATTATAAAATTCGGGCGCGGAAGCAAATATTTATATGATTTTTTACAAAAATTAGGTCAGATTTTACCTATTCTTGAAATGGATATTTCTGTTAAAACTTTCATATTCATGCTTTAGGATCTATTCTATGGAATGTTTTAAGCATTGGACATGCAAAAGTTACGAAAACGTGGTACCAATCAGATAATATACATTCAATTATCGGGGGTCATTTTAATGAATACGTTGTATATTGTATGCTACATGAACTGGATTCTAGAATAACTACCACACTTGAATTAGCAATATTCTTGTTGCAATGTTTTCTTTTAGCCAAAAAATTAAAAAGAATTATAAATTTCGGGCGCGGAAGCAAATATTTATATGATTTTTTACAATAATAATGTCAGATTTCTCCTATTCTTGAAATGGTTTTTTTTGTTATAACATTCATATTCATGCTTTATATGAATAATTTTAGCATGGACATGCAAAAGTGACCAAAACGTGGTACCAATCAGATAAAAACATTCAATTTTCGGGTGTGATTTTAATGAATACATTGTATATTGTAAGCTACATGGGCTGGATTCTAGAATACCTATCACACCTGAAATAGCAATTTTCTTGTTAAAATGTTTTCTTTTAGCTAAAATATGATGAAAAATTATAAAATTCGGGCGCAGAAGCAAATATTTATATGATTTTTTTACAAAAGAAAACATATTTTACCTATTCTTGATGAATACGTTGTATATTGTAAGCTACATGGCCTGGATTCTAGAATACCTACCACACTTGAAATAGGCATTTTCTTGTTGCAATGTTTTTTTGTAGCTAAAAAATAAAGAAGAATTATAAAATTCGGGCGCAGAAGCAAATATTTATATGATTTTTTACAAAAATAAAGTCAGATTTTACCTATTCTTGAAATGAATATTGTTGTTAAAACATTCATATTCATGCTTTAGGATCTATACTGTGGATGATTTTAAGGATTGGACATGCAAAAGTGACCAAAACGTGGTACCAATCAAATAATATACATTTAATTTTCGGGTGTCATTTTAATGAATACGTTGTATATTGGAAGCTACATGGGCTGGATTCTATAATACCTACCACACTTGAAATAGCAATTTTCTTGTTACAATGTTTTCTTTTAGCTAAAACATGATGAAGAATTTTAAAATTTTGGCGAGGAAGCAAATAATTATCTGATTTTTTACAAAAATTATGTCAGATTTTACCTATTTTTGAAATGGATATTTTTGTTAAAACATTTATATTCATGCTTTTGGATCTATACTATGGATGGTTTTCAGTATTGTACATGCAAAAGTGACTAAAATGTGGTACCAATCAAATGATAAACATTCAATTTTCAGGTGTCATTTTAATGAATACGTTGTATATTTTAAGCGACATGGGCTGGATTCTAGAATACCTACCACACTTGAAATAGCTATTTTCTCGTTGCAATGTTTTCTTTTAGCTAAAATATGATGAAGAATTATAAAATTCGGGCGCGGTAGCAAATATTTATAAGATTTTTTACAAAAATAAAGTCAGATTTTACCTATTCTTGAAATGGATATTTTTGTTAAAACATTCATATTCATGCTTTATTATCTATACTATGTATAATTTTAGCATTGGACATGCAAAAGTGACCAAAACGTGGCTCAAATCAGATAATAAACATTTAATTTTCAGGTGTCATTTTAATGAATACGTTGTATGTTAAGCTTCATGGGCTGGATTCTAGAATACCTACCACACTTGAAATAGCAATTGTCTTGTTGCAATGTTTTCTTGTAGCTAAAATATGATAAAGAATTATAAAATTCGGGCGCTTAAGCAAATATTTATATGATTTTTTACAAAAATTAAGTCAGATTTTACCTATTCTTGAAATGGATATTTTTGTTAAAACATTCATATTCATGCTTTAGGATCTATACTATGGATGGTTTTAAGCATTGGAAATGCAAAAGTGACCAAAACGTAGTACCAATCAGATAATAAACATTAAATTTTCGGGTGTCATTTTAATGAATACGTTGTATATTGTAAGCTACATGAGCTGGAACTAGAATACCTACCACACTTGAAATAGCAATTTTCTTGTTGCAATGTTTTCTTGAAGCTAAAATATAATGAAGAATTATAAAAGTCGGGCGCGGAAGCAAATATTTATATGATTTTTTACAAGAATAAAGTCAGATTATACCTATTCTTGAAATGGATATTTTTGTTAAAACATTCATATTCATGCTTTAGGACCTTTACTATGGATAGTTTTAAGTATTGTACAATCAAAAGTGATTAAAACGTGGTACCAACCAGATGATAAACATTCAATTTTCAGGTGTCATTGTAATGAATACGTTGTATATTGTAAGCTACATGGGCTAGATTCTAGAATACCTACCACACTTGAAATAGCAATTTTCTCGTTGCAATGTTTTCTTTTAGCTAAAATGTGAAGAAGAATTATAAAATTCGGGCGCGAAAGCAAATATTTATAAGATTTTTTACAAAAATAAAGTCAGATTTTTACCTATTTTGAAATGGATATTTATGTTAAAACATTCATATTCATGCTTTAGGTTCTATACTATGGATAATTTTAACATTGGACATGCAAAAGTGACCAAAACGTGGTACCAATTAGATAATAAACATTTAATTTTTGGGTATCGTTTTAATGAATACGTTGTATATTGTACGCTACATGGGCTGGATTGTAGAATACCTACCATACTTAAAATTGCAATTTTCTTGATGCATTGTTTTCTTTTAGCTATAATATGATAAAGAATTATGAAATTCGAGCGCGGAAACAAATATTAATATAATTATTTACAAAAATAATGTCAGATTTTCCTATTCTTGAAATGGATATTTTTGTTAAAACATTCATATTCATGCTTTAGGATCTACACTATAGTTGGTTTAAAGCATTGAACTTTCAAAAGTCTCCAAAATGTGGTACCAATCAGATAATAAACATTCAATTTACACTGGAAATAGCAATTTTCTTGTTGCAATGTTTTCTTTTCGCTAAAATATAATTAAGAATTATAAAATTCGGGCGCGAAAGCAAATATTTATATGATTTTTTACAAAAATAAAGTGAGATTTTACCTATTCTTGAAATGGATATTTTTGTTAAAACATACATATTCATGCTTTAGTATCTATACTATGGATAATTTTAGCGTTAGACATGCAAAAGTAGCCAAAACGTGGTACCAATCAGGTAATAAACATTCAATTTTCGGGAGTCATTTTAATGAACACGTTGTATATTGTAAGCTACATGGGCTGGATTCTAGAATAGCTACCACACTTGAAATAGCAATTTTCTTGTTGCAATGTTTTCTTTTAGCTAAAATATGGTGAAAAATTATTAAATTCGGGCGCGAAAGCAAATATTTATATGATTTTTTACAAAATTAATGTCAGATTTTACCTATTCTTGAATTGGATATTTTTGTTAAAACAATTTTATTCATGCTTTAGGATCTATACTATAGATAGTTTTAAGCATTGGACACGTAAAAGTGACCAAAACGTGGTACCAGTCAGATAATAAACATTCAATTTTCAGGTGTCATTTTAATGAATATGTTGTATATTGTAAGCTACATGGGCTAGATTTTAGAATACCTACTAAACTTGAAATAGCAATTTTCTTGTTGCAATGTTTTCTTTTAGCTAAAATATGATGAATTATTTTATTCAGGCGCGGAAGCAAATATTTATATGATTTTTTACAATAATAATGTCAGATTTTACCTATTCTTGAAATGGATATTTTTGTTAAAACATTCATATTCCTGCTTTAGTATCTATACTATGGATAATTTTAGCATTGGACTTGCAAAAGTGACCAAAACGTGGTACCAATCAGATAATCATCATTTAATTTTCGGGTGTCATTTTAATGAATACGTTGTATATTGTTAGCTACAAGGGCTACATTCTAGAATACCTACCACACATGAAATAGCAATTTTCTTGTTGCAATGTTTTCTTTTAGCTAATATATGATAAAGAATTATAAAATTCAGGCGCGAAAGCAAATATTTATATGATTTTTTACAAAAATAAAGTCAGATTTTACCTATTCTTGAGATGGATATTTTTGTTAAAACATTCATATTCATGCTTCAGGATCAATATTATGGATAATTTTAGCATTGGACATGCAAAAGTGACCAAACCGTGGTACCAATCAGATACGAAACATTCTATTTTCGGATGTCATTTTTATGAATACGTTGTATATTGTAAGCTACATGGGCTGGATACTAGAATACCTACCACAATTGAAATAGCAATTTTATTGTTGCATTGTTTTCTTTTAGCTAAAATATGAAGAAGAATTATAAAATTCGGGCGCGGAAGAAAATATTTATATTATTTTTTACAAAAATAAAGTCTGATTTTACCTATTCTTGAAATAGATATTTTGGTTAAAACATTCATATTCATGCTTTAGGATCTATACTATGGATGGTTTTATGCATTGGACATTCAAAAGTGACCAAAACGTGGTACCAATCAGATAATAAACATTCAATTTTCGGGCGTCATTTTAATGAATACGTTGTATATTGTAAGCTACATGGGCTGGATTCTAGAATACCTACTACACTGGAAATAGCAATTTTCTTGTTGCAATGTTTTCTTTTCGCTAAAATATAATTAGGAATTATAAAATTCGGGCGCGGAAGCAAATATTTATATGATTTTTTACAAAAATAAGGTGAGATTTTACCTATTCTTGAAATGGATATTTTTGTTAAAACATTCATAATCATGCTTTAGGATCAATACTATGGATAATTTTAGCGTTGGAAATGCAAAAGTGGCCAAAACGTGGTACCAAACAGATAATAAACATTCAATTTTCGGGTATCATTTTAAAGAGCACGTTGTATATTGTAAGCTACATAGCCAGGATTCTAGAATACCTACCTCACTTGAAATAGCAATTTTCTTGTGGTTTTTTTTTTTTAGCTAAAATATGATGAAGAATTATAAAATTCGGGCGCGGAATCAAATATTTATTTTATTTTTTACAAAAATTAAGTCAGATTTCACCTATTCTTGAAATGGATATTTTTGTTAAACATTCATATTCATGCTTTGTGATCTATACTATGGATTGTTTATGCATTGGACATGCATAAGTGACCAAAACGTGGTACCAATCGGAAAATAAACATTAAATTTTCGGGTGTCATATTAATAATTTCGTTGTATATTGTAAGCTACATGGGCTGGATTCTAGAATACCTACCACATTTGAAACAGCAATTTTCTTGCTGCAATGTTTTCTTTTAGCCAAAATATGATGAAGAATTATAAAATTCAGGCGCGAAAGCAAATATTTATATGCCTTTTTACAAAAATAATGTCAGATTTTACCTATTCTTGAAATGGATATTTTTGTTAAAACATTCATATTCATGCTTTAGGATCTATACTATGGATGGTTTTAAGCATTGGACATGCAAAAGTGACCAAAACGTGTTACCAATCAGATTCAATTTGCGGGTGTCATTTAAATGAATACGATGTATATTTTAAGCTACATGGGCTGGATTCTACAATACCTACCACACTTGAAATAGCAATTTTCATGTTGCAATGTATTCTTTTAGCTAAAAAAACATTAAGAATTATAAAATTGGGGCGCGGAAGCAAATATTTATATCATTTTTTACAAAAATAAAGTCAGACTTTATCTATTCTTGATGAATAAGTTGTATATTGTAAGCTACATGGGCTGGATTCTAGAATATTTACCACACTTGAAATGGCAATTTTCTCGTTGCAATGTTTTCTTTTAGATAAAATATGATACAAAATTATAAAATTCAGGCGCGGAAGCAAATATTTATTTGATTTTTTACAAAAATAAAGTCAGATTTTACCTATTCTTGATGTATATTGTAAGCTACATGGGCTGGATTATAGAATACCTACCACACATGAAATAGCAATTTTCTTGTTGCAATGTTTTGTTTTACCTGAAATATGATGAAGAATTATAATATTCGGGCGCGGAAACAAATATTTATATGATTTTTTACAAAAATAAAGTCAGATTTTATCTATTCTTGAAATGGATATTTTTGTTAAAACATTCATATTCATGCTTTAGGATCTATACTATGGATAATTTTAGCAGTGGACATGCAAAAGTGACCAAAACGTGGTACCATTTAGATAATAAACGTGTAAGCTATATGGGCTGGATTTTAGGATACCTACCAAACTTGAAATAGCAAATTTCTTGTTGCAATGTTTTCTTTTAGCTGAAATATGATGAAGAATTATAAAATTCGGGCACGGAAGCAAATATTTATATGATTTTTTAAAAATATAAAGTCTGATTTTACCTATTCTTGAAATAGATATTTTTGTTAAAACATTCATATTCATGCTTTAGGATCTATACTATGGATGGTTTTATGCATTGGACATGCAAAAGTGACCAAAACGTGGTACCAATCAGATAATAAACATTCAATTTTCGGGCGTCATTTTAATGAATACGTTGTATATTGTAAGCTACATGGGCTGGATTCTAGAATACCTACTACACTGGAAATAGCAATTTTCTTGTTGCAATGTTTTCTTTTCGCTAAAATATAATTAGGAATTATAAAATTCGGGCGCGGAAGCAAATATTTATATGATTTTTTACAAAAATAAGGTGAGATTTTACCTATTCTTGAAATGGATATTTTTGTTAAAACATTCATAATCATGCTTTAGGATCAATACTATGGATAATTTTAGCGTTGGAAATGCAAAAGTGGCCAAAACGTGGTACCAAACAGATAATAAACATTCAATTTTCGGGTATCATTTTAAAGAGCACGTTGTATATTGTAAGCTACATAGCCAGGATTCTAGAATACCTACCTCACTTGAAATAGCAATTTTCTTGTGGTTTTTTTTTTTTAGCTAAAATATGATGAAGAATTATAAAATTCGGGCGCGGAATCAAATATTTATTTTATTTTTTACAAAAATTAAGTCAGATTTCACCTATTCTTGAAATTGATATTTTTGTTAAACATTCATATTCATGCTTTGTGATCTATACTATGGATTGTTTATGCATTGGACATGCATAAGTGACCAAAACGTGGTACCAATCGGAAAATAAACATTAAATTTTCGGGTGTCATATTAATAATTTCGTTGTATATTGTAAGCTACATGGGCTGGATTCTAGAATACCTACCACATTTGAAACAGCAATTTTCTTGCTGCAATGTTTTCTTTTAGCCAAAATATGATGAAGAATTATAAAATTCAGGCGCGAAAGCAAATATTTATATGCCTTTTTACAAAAATAATGTCAGATTTTACCTATTCTTGAAATGGATATTTTTGTTAAAACATTCATATTCATGCTTTAGGATCTATACTATGGATGGTTTTAAGCATTAGACATGCAAAAGTGACCAAAACGTGTTACCAATCAGATTCAATTTGCGGGTGTCATTTAAATGAATACGATGTATATTTTAAGCTACATGGGCTGGATTCTACAATACCTACCACACTTGAAATAGCAATTTTCATGTTGCAATGTATTCTTTTAGCTAAAAAAACATTAAGAATTATAAAATTGGGGCGCGGAAGCAAATATTTATATCATTTTTTACAAAAATAAAGTCAGACTTTACCTATTCTTGATGAATAAGTTGTATATTGTAAGCTACATGGGCTGGATTCTAGAATATTTACCACACTTGAAATGGCAATTTTCTCGTTGCAATGTTTTCTTTTAGATAAAATATGATACAAAATTATAAAATTCAGGCGCGGAAGCAAATATTTATTTGATTTTTTACAAAAATAAAGTCAGATTTTACCTATTCTTGATGTATATTGTAAGCTACATGGGCTGGATTATAGAATACCTACCACACATGAAATAGCAATTTTCTTGTTGCAATGTTTTGTTTTACCTGAAATATGATGAAGAATTATAATATTCGGGCGCGGAAACAAATATTTATATGATTTTTTACAAAAATAAAGTCAGATTTTATCTATTCTTGAAATGGATATTTTTGTTAAAACATTCATATTCATGCTTTAGGATCTATACTATGGATAATTTTAGCAGTGGACATGCAAAAGTGACCAAAACGTGGTACCATTTAGATAATAAACGTGTAAGCTATATGGGCTGGATTTTAGGATACCTACCAAACTTGAAATAGCAAATTTCTTGTTGCAATGTTTTCTTTTAGCTGAAATATGATGAAGAATTATAAAATTCGGGCACGGAAGCAAATATTTATATGATTTTTTAAAAATATAAAGTCTGATTTTACCTATTCTTGAAATAGATATTTTTGTTAAAACATTCATATTCATGCTTTAGGATCTATACTATGGATGGTTTTATGCATTGGACATGCAAAAGTGACCAAAACGTGGTACCAATCAGATAATAAACATTCAATTTTCGGGCGTCATTTTAATGAATACGTTGTATATTGTAAGCTACATGGGTTGGATTCTAGAATACCTACTACACTGGAAATAGCAATTTTCTTGTTGCAATGTTTTCTTTTCGCTAAAATATAATTAGGAATTATAAAATTCGGGCGCGGAAGCAAATATTTATATGATTTTTTACAAAAATAAGGTGAGATTTTACCTATTCTTGAAATGGATATTTTTGTTAAAACATTCATAATCATGCTTTAGGATCAATACTATGGATAATTTTAGCGTTGGAAATGCAAAAGTGGCCAAAACGTGGTACCAAACAGATAATAAACATTCAATTTTCGGGTGTCATTTTAAAGAGCACGTTGTATATTGTAAGCTACATAGCCAGGATTCTAGAATACCTACCTCACTTGAAATAGCAATTTTCTTGTTGTTTTTTTTTTTAGCTAAAATATGATGAAGAATTATAAAATTCGGGCGCGGAATCAAATATTTATTTTATTTTTTACAAAAATTAAGTCAGATTTCACCTATTCTTGAAATGGATATTTTTGTTAAACATTCATATTCATGCTTTGTGATCTATACTATGGATTGTTTATGCATTGGACATGCATAAGTGACCAAAACGTGGTACCAATCTGAAAATAAACATTAAATTTTCGGGTGTCATATTAATAATTTCGTTGTATATTGTAAGCTACATGGGCTGGATTCTAGAATACCTACCACATTTGAAACAGCAATTTTCTTGCTGCAATGTTTTCTTTTAGCCAAAATATGATGAAGAATTATAAAATTCAGGCGCGAAAGCAAATATTTATATGCCTTTTTACAAAAATAATGTCAGATTTTACCTATTCTTGAAATAGATATTTTTGTTAAAACATTCATATTCATGCTTTAGGATCTATACTATGGATGGTTTTAAGCATTGGACATGCAAAAGTGACCAAAACGTGTTACCAATCAGATTCAATTTGCGGGTGTCATTTAAATGAATACGATGTATATTTTAAGCTACATGGGCTGGATTCTACAATACCTACCACACTTGAAATGGCAATTTTCTCGTTGCAATGTTTTCTTTTAGATAAAATATGATACAAAATTATAAAATTCAGGCGCGGAAGCAAATATTTATTTGATTTTTTACAAAAATAAAGTCAGATTTTACCTATTCTTGATGTATATTGTAAGCTACATGGGCTGGATTATAGATTACCTACCACACATGCAATAGCAATTTTCTTGTTGCAATGTTTTGTTTTACCTGAAATATGATGAAGAATTATAATATTCGGGCGCGGAAACAAATATTTATATGATTTTTTACAAAAATAAAGTCAGATTTTATCTATTCTTGAAATGGATATTTTTGTTAAAACATTCATATTCATGCTTTAGGATCTATACTATGGATAATTTTAGCAGTGGACATGCAAAAGTGACCAAATAAAATTTGGGCACGGAAGCAAATATTTATATGATTTTTTAAAAATATAAAGTCAGATTTTACCTATTCTTGAAATGGATTTTTTTTGTTAAAACATTCATATTCATGCTTTAAGATATATACTATGGATTTTTTTAAGCATTTGACATGCAAAAGTGACCAAAACGTGTTACCAATCCGAAAATAAACATTCAATTTTCAAATGTTATTTTAATGAACACGTTGGATATTGTAAGCAACATGGGCGGGATTCTAGAATACCTGGACTCTAGAATACCTACCACTCTTGAAATAGCAATTTTCTTGTTGCAATATTTTCTTTTAGCTAAAATATGATAAAGAATTATAAAATTCGGCCGCGGAAGCAAATATTTATATGATTTTTTACAAAAATTATTTCAGATTTTACCAATTCTTGAGGTGGATATTTTTGTTAAAACATTCATATTCATGCTTTAGGATCTATACTATGGATGGTTTTAAGCATTAGACATGCAAAATTGACCAAAACGTGGTACCAATCAGATAATAAACATTCAATTCTCGGGTGTCATTTTAATGAATACGTTGTATATTGTAAGCTACATGGGCTGGATTCTAGAATACCTACCACACTTGAAATAGCAATTTTCTTGTTGCGATGTTTTTTTTTAGCTAAAATATGATAAAGAATTATAAAATTCGGGCGCAGAAGCAAATATTTATATGATTTTTACAAAAATTAAAACAGATTTTACCTACTATTCAAATGGTTATTTTTGTTAAAACATTCATATTCATGCTTCCGGGTCTATACTATGGATGGTTTTAAGCATTGGACATGCAAAAGTGACCAAATCGTGGTACCAATCAGATAATAAACATTAAATTTTCCGGTGTCATTTTAATGAATACGTTGTATATTGTAAGCTATATGGGCTGGATTCTAGAATACCTACCACACTTGAAATAGCAATTTTCTTGTTGCAATGTTTTCTTTTAGCTAAAATATTACAAAGAAATATAAAAATCGGGCGCGGAAGCAAATATTTATATGGTTTTTTACTAAAATAAAGTCAGATTTTACCTATTCTTGAAGAATACGTTGTACATTGTAAGCTACATGGGCTGGATTCTAGAATACCTACCACACTTGAAATAGCAATTTTCTTATTGCAAAGTTTTCTTTTAGCTAAATTATGATAAAGAATTATAAAATACGGGCGCGGAAGCAAAAATTTAAATGATTTTTTACAAAAATAAAGTTAGATTTTACCTATTCTTGAAATGGATATTTTAGTGAGAACATTCATATTTATGCTTTAGGATCTAAACTATGGATGGTTTAAAGCATTCGACATGCTAAAGTGACTAAAACGTGGTACCAGTCAGATAATAAACATTAAATTTTCGGGTGTCATTTTAATGAATACGTTTTATAATGTAAGCTACATGGGCTGAATTCTAGAATACCTACCTCACTTGAAACAGCAATTTTCTTGTTGCAATGTTTTCTTTTAGCCAAAATATGATAAAGAATTATAAAATTCAGGCGCGGAAGCAAATATTTATATGACTTTTTACAAAAATAATGTCAGATTTTACCTATTCTTGAAATGGATATTTTTGTTAAAACATTCATATTCATGCTTTAGGATCTATACTATGGATGGTTTTAAGCATTGGACATGCAAACGTGACCAAAACGTGTTACCAATCAGATTAAATTTTCGGGTGTCATTTAAATGAATACGATGTATATTTTAAGCTACATGGGCTGGATTCTAGAATACCTACCACACTTGAAAAAGCAATTTTCTTAATGCAATGTTCTCTTGTAACTGATATATGATGAATAATTATAAAATTCGGGCGCGCAAGCAAATATTTATATGATTTTTTACAAATATAAAGTCAGATTTTACCTATTCTTGAAATGAATTTTCAATTTTCGGGTGTCATTTTAATGAAAACGTTGTATATTGTAAGCTACATGGGCTGGATTCTA
Source organism: Stenolophus ochropezus (assembly GCA_035578165.1). Classification (NCBI taxonomy): domain Eukaryota; kingdom Metazoa; phylum Arthropoda; class Insecta; order Coleoptera; family Carabidae; genus Stenolophus; species Stenolophus ochropezus. The sequence continues at coordinate 1,826,187 of JAQOWZ010000045.1, forward strand.
GAATACCTTCCACACTTGAAAGAGCAATTTTGTTGTTGCAATGTTTTCTTTTAGCTAAAATAAGATGAAGAATTATAAAATTCGGGCACGGAAGCAAATATTTATATGATTTTTTATAAATATAAAGTCAGATTTTACCTACTCCTGAAATGGATTTTTTTTGTTAAAACATTCATATTCATGCTTTAAGATCTATACTATGGATTTTTTTAAGCATTGGACATGCAAAAGTGACAAAAACGTGTTACCAAACCGAAAATAAACATTCAATTTTTGAGTGTTATTTTAATGAATACGTTGTATATTGTAAGCAACATGGGCTGGATTCTAGAATACCTACCACTGTTGAAATAACAATTTTCTTGTTGCAATATTTTCTCTTAGCTAAAATATGATGAAGAATTACTAAATTCGGGCGCGGAAGCAAATATTTATATGATTTATTACAAAAATTAAGTCAGATTTTACCTATTCTTAAAATGGATATTTTTGTAAAAACATTCATACAAATGCTTTAGGATCTACACTATGGACAATTTTAGCATTAGACATGCAAAAGTTACCAAAACGAGGTTCTAATCAGATTATAAGCATTCAACTTAACCTTGTCATTTTAATGAATAAGTTGTATATTGTAAGCTATATAGGCTGGATTCTAGAATACCTACCACACTTGAAATGGCAATTTTGTTGTTGCAATGTTTTCTTTTAGCTAAAATATGATACAAAATTATAAAATTCATGCGCGGAAGCAAATATTTATATAATTTTTTACAAAAATAAAGTCAGATTTTATCTATTCTTGAAATGGATATTTTTTCTAAAACAATCATATTCATGCTTTAGGATCTATACTATGGATAATTTTAGCATTGGACACGCAAAAGTGACCAAAACGTGGTACCATTTAGATAATAAACATTAAATTTTCGGGTGTTATTTTAATGAATACGTTGTATATTTAAGCTACATGGGCTAGATTGTAGAATACCTACTACACTTGAAATAGCAATTTTCTTAATGCAATGTTTTCTTTTAACTGATATATGATGAAGAATTATAAAATTCGGGCGCGGAAGCAAATATTTATATGATGTTTTACAAATATAAAGTCAGGTTTTACCTATTCTTGAAATGGATTTTCAATTTTCGGGTGTCATTTTAATGAAAACGTTGTATATTGTAAGCTACATGTGCTGGATTCTAGAATACCTACCACACTTCAAAGAGCAATTTTGTTGTTGCAATGTTTTCTTTTAGCTAAAATAAGATGAATTATAACATTCGGGCGCGGAAGCAAATATTTATATGATTTTTTACAAAAAAATTGTCAGATTTTACCTAATCTTGATGAATACGTTGTATATTGTAAGCTATATGGGCTGGATTTTAGGATACCTACCAAACTTGAAATAGCAATTTTCTTGTTGCAATGTTTTCTTTTAGCTGAAATATGATGAAGAATTATAAAATTCGGGCACGGAAGCAAATATTTATATTTTTTTTTACAAATATAAAGTCAGATTTTACCTACTCTTGAAATGGTTTTGTTTGTTAAAACATTCATATTCATGCTTTAAGATCTATACTATGTATTTTTAAAGCATTGGACATGCAAAAGTGACAAAAATGTGTTACCAATCCGAAAATAAACATTCAATTTTTGAGTGTTATTTTAATGAATACGTTGTATATTGTAAGCAACACGGGCTGGATTCTAGAATACCTACCACTCTTGAAATAACAATTTTCTTCTTGCAATATTTTCTCTTAGCTAAAATATGATAAAGAATTATAAAATTCGGCCGCGGAAGCAAATATTTATATGATTTTTTACAAAAATTAAGTCAGATTTTACCTATTCTTGAAATTGATATTTTTGTTAAAACATTCATACAAATGCTTTAGGATCTACACTATGGACAATTTTAGCATTAGACATGCAAAAGTTACCAAAACGAGGTTCTAATCAGATTATAAGCATTCAACTTAACCTTGTCATTTTAATGAATAAGTTGTATATTGTAAGCTATATAGGCTGGATTCTAGAATACCTACCACACTTGAAATGGCAATTTTGTTGTTGCAATGTTTTCTTTTAGCTAAAATATGATACAAAATTATAAAATTCATGCGCGGAAGCAAATATTTATATAATTTTTTACAAAAATAAAGTCAGATTTTATCTATTCTTGAAATGGATATTTTTTCTAAAACAATCATATTCATGCTTTAGGATCTATACTATGGATAATTTTAGCATTGGACACGCAAAAGTGACCAAAACGTGGTACCATTTAGATAATAAACATTAAATTTTCGGGTGTTATTTTAATGAATACGTTGTATATTTAAGCTACATGGGCTAGATTGTAGAATACCTACTACACTTGAAATAGCAATTTTCTTAATGCAATGTTTTCTTTTAACTGATATATGATGAAGAATTATAAAATTCGGGCGCGGAAGCAAATATTTATATGATGTTTTACAAATATAAAGTCAGGTTTTACCTATTCTTGAAATGGATTTTCAATTTTCGGGTGTCATTTTAATGAAAACGTTGTATATTGTAAGCTACATGTGCTGGATTCTAGAATACCTACCACACTTCAAAGAGCAATTTTGTTGTTGCAATGTTTTCTTTTAGCTAAAATAAGATGAATTATAACATTCGGGCGCGGAAGCAAATATTTATATGATTTTTTACAAAAAAATTGTCAGATTTTACCTAATCTTGATGAATACGTTGTATATTGTAAGCTATATGGGCTGGATTTTAGGATACCTACCAAACTTGAAATAGCAATTTTCTTGTTGCAATGTTTTCTTTTAGCTGAAATATGATGAAGAATTATAAAATTCGGGCACGGAAGCAAATATTTATATTTTTTTTTACAAATATAAAGTCAGATTTTACCTACTCTTGAAATGGTTTTGTTTGTTAAAACATTCATATTCATGCTTTAAGATCTATACTATGTATTTTTAAAGCATTGGACATGCAAAAGTGACAAAAATGTGTTACCAATCCGAAAATAAACATTCAATTTTTGAGTGTTATTTTAATTAATACGTTGTATATTGTAAGCAACACGGGCTGGATTCTAGAATACCTACCACTCTTGAAATAACAATTTTCTTCTTGCAATATTTTCTCTTAGCTAAAATATGATAAAGAATTATAAAATTCGGCCGCGGAAGCAAATATTTATATGATTTTTTACAAAAATTAAGTCAGATTTTACCTATTCTTGAAATTGATATTTTTGTTAAAACATTCATACAAATGCTTTAGGATCTACACTATGGACAATTTTAGCATTAGACATGCAAAAGTTACCAAAACGAGGTTCTAATCAGATTATAAGCATTCAACTTAACCTTGTCATTTTAATGAATAAGTTGTATATTGTAAGCTATATAGGCTGGATTCTAGAATACCTACCACACTTGAAATGGCAATTTTGTTGTTGCAATGTTTTCTTTTAGCTAAAATATGATACAAAATTATAAAATTCATGCGCGGAAGCAAATATTTATATAATTTTTTACAAAAATAAAGTCAGATTTTATCTATTCTTGAAATGGATATTTTTTCTAAAACAATCATATTCATGCTTTAGGATCTATACTATGGATAATTTTAGCATTGGACACGCAAAAGTGACCAAAACGTGGTACCATTTAGATAATAAACATTAAATTTTCGGGTGTTATTTTAATGAATACGTTGTATATTTAAGCTACATGGGCTAGATTGTAGAATACCTACTACACTTGAAATAGCAATTTTCTTAATGCAATGTTTTCTTTTAACTGATATATGATGAAGAATTATAAAATTCGGGCGCGGAAGCAAATATTTATATGATGTTTTACAAATATAAAGTCAGGTTTTACCTATTCTTGAAATGGATTTTCAATTTTCGGGTGTCATTTTAATGAAAACGTTGTATATTGTAAGCTACATGGGCTGGATTCTAGAATACCTACCACACTTCAAAGAGCAATTTTGTTGTTGCAATGTTTTCTTTTAGCTAAAATAAGATGAATTATAACATTCGGGCGCGGAAGCAAATATTTATATGATTTTTTACAAAAAAATTGTCAGATTTTACCTAATCTTGATGAATACGTTGTATATTGTAAGCTATATGGGCTGGATTTTAGAATACCTACCAAACTTGAAATAGCAATTTTCTTGTTGCAATGTTTTCTTTTAGCTGAAATATGATGAAGAATTATAAAATTCGGGCACGGAAGCAAATATTTATATTTTTTTTTACAAATATAAAGTCAGATTTTACCTACTCTTGAAATGGTTTTGTTTGTTAAAACATTCATATTCATGCTTTAAGATCTATACTATGTATTTTTAAAGCATTGGACATGCAAAAGTGACAAAAATGTGTTACCAATCCGAAAATAAACATTCAATTTTTGAGTGTTATTTTAATTAATACGTTGTATATTGTAAGCAACACGGGCTGGATTCTAGAATACCTACCACTCTTGAAATAACAATTTTCTTGTTGCAATATTTTCTCTTAGCTAAAATATGATAAAGAATTATAAAATTCGGCCGCGGAAGCAAATATTTATATGATTTTTTACAAAAATTAAGTCAGATTTTACCTATTCTTGAAATTGATATTTTTGTTAAAACATTCATATTCATGCTTAAGGATCTACACTATGGATAGTTTTAAGCATTGGACATGCAAAAGTGACCAAAACGTGGTACCAATCAGATAATAAACAATACATTTTCGGGTGTCATTTTAATTTTGAATACGTTGTATATTGTAAGCTACATGGCCTGTATTCTAGAATACCTACCACACTTGAAATAACAATTTTCATGATGCAATGTTTTCTTTTAGCTAAAATAAGATGAAGAATTAGAAAATTCGGGCGCGGAAGCAAATATTTATATGATTTTTTACAAAAATTAAGTCAGATTTTACCTATTCTTGAAATGGATATTTTTGTTAAAACATTCATATTCATGCTTTAGGATCTACACTATGGATGGTTTTAAGCATTGGACATGCAAACGTGATACCAATCAGATAATAAACATTTAAATTTCGGGTGTTATTTTAATGAATACGTTGTATAATGTAAGCTACATGGGCTGGATTCTAGAATACCTACCACACTTGAAATAGCAATTTTTTTGTTGCAATGTTTTCTTTTAGCTAATTTTGTTTGTTCTCCGGGAAAGTGAGTTTTTAAAAAGAATTAAAATTACAACGGGTCTAATCTATGTTTTTTATTCGTATTAGAAGTACAAAAGACAAGATACATGACATGTACAGGCTGTTTTATAATGTACGTTATCTCTACAAGGAGATTTCATGTTCATGTTGATAGTCGGCAGATTGTGTTTCTTAACTCCTCCGGCCTTAGATGAGAACTATTGGGTTTTAGCCACAAAGTTCGATGAAAATGACATATTTGGCAACATTATTTTTTTTCTTTTCATTGCAAATTTCAACTTTATTTTTGTCTAAAAGTTTAGTTATTTTGAATGGTCCTAAAAATATCAATGACTTTTTACTTCTATTTAAAGGATTTTGTTTATAAACGGTTTGTCCTATTTTGAAAGCGTAATTTGTATCACCGTGGGTGTTATGTTTCGTTATTATCTTCTTTTTATTGGAATGTAGTTTATCAGAGACTTCTTGATAAACATGTTTTAATTTGTCTTTATGATTCTGATTGTAATCGTTGTAAAAGGAATTGGGAAGGAATATTTCGTTTGGATTTCTAGAATTTGTGTGTCCGAATGCTAATTCAAAGGGGGTGTAATTTGTAGCGCTGTGAATGGAGTTATTGTAACCAATTATTGCATATTGCATTTGATCAGTGCTATCGTCCGGATACATTTCTTTTAGAATTCTTAGATGTTCAATTATTGTTGAATGAAATCGTTATATAATGGAATTTGATTCGTGATGTAAAGGGATGGTAAAATGGACATTAATTTTATGCAATTTTAAAAGTTCTTTGGTAGTGTTATTATTGAACTCTTTACCGTTATCCAAAATAAAATTTTCGGGTATGCTAAATGAAGCAAAATATTTTATTAATGCATTACTAGTATGAAGAGCAGTATTTCCTTCTATGAATATAGCTTGTGCGAATTTTGTAAAGGCATCTACAAGAGTAAGATAATATTTATTATCAACCATAAAGATATGTACGTGTATTATCTGAAAAGGTCGTGAGGCTGTTTCAGTAAGCATGAGCGGGACATATGGTTTTTTCCTAGCATATTTTGCTCTTTGACAAATTTCACATGCGTTTATAAAATTTGTTATTGTTGTTTTCATATGTTTCCAATAATAATTTCTTTTAAGATATTCCAAAGTTTCATTAATGCCTCTATGGTTAGTACTACCTTCGTGATGATTTTTATAAGCAAAATTTTTTCTTCTTTGTCAGTTACGGTACGGTGTTAATAATTTTAGTGCATTTAATTAATTTCGGACCTTTCATTGAAAATTTATCTAAATAGACTTTTGAGAAATCTCGGAAAAGTTTGTCAGTGTGAAAATAAAGATGATAAATATTTTTTGAGTCGGTATAGTCTCTTAAGAATTCAAATATTAATTGGTGATTATTTTGTGCCGGTAATTTGATTTTAATAATTTTTTGATGTTCGTAATTGTTATGTGTAATAGAAGGTTTGTTATATATATGAGGAAAAACGTGAATCTGATTTGTTTTATTGTTTATAATTTCGTCTAATATTGTTATGCCGGTGTTTGTATTGTCATTCTCAGTGGAATGTTGTGTAATAAATTCAGAGTCTGTGTCTACGTCTATGTCTTCGTTATCAATGTTTTGTTGGGAATTAGTATATGTAGTGTTTGGGGGTTTAATTTGGATGTTGGATAAGATTTTGATTTTTGGTTTAGTCGGTTTACTAGTGGAAGGTTGGAGATGTAATTCATTTTTATCGGGTGTAAAATTTTCAGCAATGTTTCTAAAATATTCGATAATGTCGTTATTAATTTCGCCGGGATTATTAATTATGGATTATGTTTCAATGTCATTTAATTTTATTCTAGAAAGACAGTCTGCGTTGGTGTTAAATTTTCCTTTTTTGTATTGTATGTCATAGTCGTATTCTTCTAATTTTAGTCGCCATCTAACAAGTTTAGAATTTGGTTCTTTAATATTAAATAACCAAGTAAGAGGTCGGTGGTCAGTCATTATTGTGACCTTTCTACCATAAAGATACGGACGGAAATGCTCACAAGCCCAAACTATCGCTAGTAGTTCTTTTTCGATAGCGGAGTAGCGTGTCTCAGTATCATTCAAAGTTCTAGATGCGTAAGCTATAAGTTTGTCACGTGAAATTTCGCCTTGCGAAAGAACGGCACCTATCGCGAAATCGCTGGCGTCTGTCGTTAGTACAAAAGGTTTGTCAAAATCAGGGTATTGTAATATGGGATCGTTTGTAAGTAGTTCTTTACATGTATTGAAACTGTCTATGAATTCTTTGTCGTGAATAATTTTGGCGTCTTTTTTCAAACATTTGGTCATGGGTTTTGTTATTTTTGCAAAGTCTTTGATGAAACGTCTATAGTAACCTAGTAATCCTAAAAAGCTTTTAATTTTTTTTTGGTGTTCGAGGTATGGGGAAATTTTTGATTGCCGAAATTTTATCTGGGTTAGGTTTTACACCATCGGAGGTAATTACATGTCCTAAATATTGAACGGTTTTTTGAAGAAATTCGCTTTTGTCAAGTTGAATTTTGAAGTTACTGATTCGTAAATGATTAAATACTGATTTTAGTCTTTCAATATGCTCCTGAAGGGATGAACTAAAAATAATGATGTCATCGAGATATACTAAACATGTCTCGTGCTGAAGGCCGCGAAGAACACTGTCCATAACTCGTTGAAAGGTTGATGGGGCGTTTTTTAAACCGAATGGCATGCGTTTAAATTCATAATGCCCGCCTTCTACAGAAAATGCTGTTTTTTGAATATCATTAGGATCTACTTCTATCTGATGGAAGCCGCTAGCTAGGTCTAAAGTCGAAAAGTAAGTTGCTTTGCCAAGTTTGTCTAGTATGTCAGAAATGTTTGGTAATGGGTACTTGTCGTCAATGGTTTGTTCGTTCAATTTTCGGTAGTCTATAACTACGCGCCACTTCTTCTTACCAGAAGCGTCGAGTTTTTTCGGGACTATCCAGATAAGACTAGACCAAGGGGATACGCTGTCTTGTATTATACCTTGCTCAAGCATTTTATTAATTTGAGACTTGACTTCGTTTTTATGAATTTCGGGGAATCGATATGATTTTACTTGACTTGGTGTATCGTCTTTCAATTTAATTTTGTGGGTTATTTCGTTCGAAAAATTCAAAGGTGTTTTCTCGCAATAAAATATATCTCTATATTCGAAACATAATTTTCTAATTGCTTCTTTTTCTTCTTTATTACAATGATCTATTCTAATATTTTTCAAATTTTGTTTTAAAAGATTATCGTATTGTATATCGGGTTCTTCATCAATTTCTATTTTTTCAACAAAATTAATTTCGATAGGGTCTAAAGGTTCAATTTCTAATGGTTCTAATATGTTTATCTGAACAGAGTTCTCGTTAATATTTGTTAATGTAGTGACATTTACATTTGCGTTTAGTTGTCTTAAAAGATCAACACCGATGAGGCCATTGTATTTGTTACTGAATTTAAACAAATAAAATTTATGAGTTTCGGGAATATTAAAATTTTGAAAATAGGGATTTCTGCAACTTCATTGTGGTATGATACGTTATGTGCTGTTTGAATATTAAAATTTTGATTATAAATGTAATTTGGATAAAATGTGTATGCTAATTCCGGATTTATTAAACTTTTAGTGCTACCAATATCTATCAAAAAATTGGCATTTAATTCGGGGATATATATGTGGGGCAAATTTGCTTTTATTGTGTTTAATTGTACTACGTCTGATTGTTGGCATTGTTGGTCATAGGAAAATTTACATTTGATTCAGCATTGTTGATAACGAGTTCCTCATACCTGATGTTATCATCACTGTTGTAATAGGAATCGTCGTAAGTTAAAGTGTGTGAATAGTCATAATACGTGTCATATTCATAGTCTACGGGATTGTTCTCATAGGTTTCATATTCGGTGTTATAGGATATGTCTTGGGAAGTTTGGGGTGATTGTTCGGTGTCAGACTGGATATTCTGATTAAATAATTGGGTTGATGTGAATGTTTTTTGAGGGTTACTTCTTCTAGAATGGATTGATGAAGTGTCCATCGGTTCGGGTTTAAATGGTTGGGGTTGATTTGGACGTGTAAAATTTTGTTGGAAATTAGGACGGAAAGTATTTTGTTGTATATTTGGACGTGAGAAATTCTGTGGGAAATTTACTGGTTTCTGGATATGTTGAAATGTAGGTGGACGCATTTAGATTTGTGGTTGTCTTTGTGCATAATGCACGGGTCTATAATTAGGTTGAGTAGTATTTTGGATAGGATTCATTTTTGGAGGTGAATGCAATGTAGGACGTTGTTGAGAGATTTAGTAATTTGGTGTAGGAATTGGATTTGGTCGGTATTGGTAATTTTGGCTATAATTGGACGTTATTTGTTGTCTGGCTAGTAAAATTCTATGATCAGGTTTAAAATTTGATTGCGAGTTTATTGAACTTTGCCTCTGTGTAGAATAGAGGAAATTTTCTTCTTCAATAACTAAACTCATAGCTTTCTCTAAACTCTCAGGGTTCCGTAATTTGATGTTTGTTTGTATGTTAGGTGGTAAGCCGCGAATAAATGTTTTTGATGCTAAATCATTATAATTTTCTTGTTTTATCTTTCTTTCTTCAGCAGTAATTTCGAAACTATTTAATTTAGACATAATTAAGCTACGTGAATCTTGACATCTCATATCAAATTATAGGGTGATTCATTTTTATTTGGACGAAGCGATATCAAATCCTTTTCGGGTGTCATTTTAATGAATATGTTGTATATTGTAAGCTATGTGGACTAGATTCTCGATTACATACCACACTTGAAATAAAAATTTTCTTGTTGCAATGTTTTCTTTTAGCTAAAATATGATAAAGATATATAAAATTTGGGCGCGGAAGCAAATATTTATATGATTTTTTACAAAAATAAAGTCGGGTTTTACCTATTTGTAATGAATACGATGTATATTGTAAGATACAAGGGCTGGAGTCTAGAATACGTACCACAATTGAAATAGCAATTTTCTTGTTGCAATGTTTTCTTTTAGCTAAAATATGAAGAAGAATTATAAAATTCGGGCGCGGAAGCAAATATTTATATAATTTTTATACAAAATTAAAGTCAGATTTTACATATTCTTGAAATGGATATTTTTGTTAAACATTCATAATCATGCTTTAGGATCTATACTATGGATTGTTTTAAGCATTGGACATGCCAAAGTGACCAAAACGTGGTACCAATCAGATAATAAACATTCCATTTTCGGATGTCATTTTAATGAATACGTTATATATTGTAAGCTACATGGGCTGGATTCTAGAATACCTATCACACTTAAAATAGCAATTTTCTTGTTGCACCCTTTTCTTTTAGCTAAAATGTAATGAAGAAAAATAAAATTCGCTCACGCAAGCAAATATTTATATAATTTTTTACAAAAATAAAGTCAGAATTTACCTATTCTTGAAATGGATATTTTTGTTAAAACATTCATATTCATGCTTTAGAATCTATACTATGAATGGTTTAAAGCATTGGACATGCAAAAGTGACCAAAACGTGATACCAATCAGATAATAAACATTCAATTTTCGGGTGTTATTTTAATGAACACGTTGTATATTGTAAGCTACATGGGCTGGATTCTAGAAAACCTACTACACTTGAAATAGCAATTTTTTGGTTGCAATGTTTTCTTTTAGCTAAAATATGATGAAGATTTGTAAAATTCGGGCGCGGATGCAAATATTTATATGAATTTTTACAAAAATAAAGTCAGATTTTACCTATTATTGAAATGGATGTTTTTATTAAAATATTCATATTCATGCTTTAGGATCTATACTATAAATGGTTATAAGCATTGGACATGAAAAAGTGACCAAAACGTGGTACCAATCAGATAATAATCATTCAATTTTTAGGTGTCATTTTAATGAACACGTTGTATATTGTAAGCTACATGGACTGGATTCTAGAATACCTACCACACTTGAAATAGCAATAATCTTGTTGCAATGTTCTCTTTTAGCTAAAATATGATGATTATAAAATTCGGGGTCGGAAGCAAATATTTATATATTTTTTTACAAATATAGAGTCAGATTTTACAGATTCTTGAAATGGATATTTTTGTTAAAACATTCAAATTCATGCTTTAGGATCTATACTATGGATGGTTTTAAGCATTGGAAATGCAAAAGTGACCAAAACGTGGTACCAATCAGATAATAAACATTAAATTTTCGGGTGTCATTTTAATGAATACGTTGTATATTGTAAGCTACATGGGCTGGATCCTAGATTGCCTACCCCACTTGAAATAGAAATTTTCTTGTTGCAATGTTTTCTTTAGCTAAAATATGGTTGAGAAATATAATATTCGGGCGCAGAAGCAAATATTTATATGATTTTTTACAAAAATAAAGTCAGATTTTACCTATTCTTGAAATGGATATTTAAGTTAAAACATTCATATTCATGCTTTAGAATCTATACTATGGATGGTTTAAAGCATTGGACATGCAAAAGTGACCAAAACGTGATACCAATCAGATAATAAACATTCAATTTTCGGGTGTTATTTTAATGAACACGTTGTATATTGTAAGCTACATGGGCTGGATTCTAGAAAACATACCACACTTGAAATAGCAATTTTCTGGTTGCAATGTTTTCTTTTAGCTAAAATATGATGACGATTTGGAAAATTCGGGCGCGGATGCAAATATTTATATGATTTTTTACAAAAATAAAGTCAGATTTTACCTATTATTGAAATGGATGTTTTTATTAAAATATTCATATTCATGCTTTAGGATCTATAGTATGGATAGTTTTAAGCATTGGAAATGCAAAAGTGACCAAAACGTGGTACCAATCAGATAATAAACATTCAATTTTCGGGTGTCATTTTAATGAATACGTTGTATATTGTAAGCTACATGGGCTGGATCCTAGATTGCCTACCCCACTTGAAATAGCAATTTTCTTGTTGCAATGTTTTCTTTAGCTAAAATATGGTTGAGAAATATAATATTCGGGCGCAGAAGCAAATATTTATATGATTTTTTACAAAAATAAAGTCAGATTTTACCTATTCTTGAAATGGATATTTAAGTTAAAACATTCATATTCATGCTTTAGGATCTATACTATGGATAATTTTAGCATTGGACATGTAAAAGTGACCAAAACGTGGTACCAATCAGATAATAAACATTCAATTTTCCGGTGTCATTTTAATGAATACGTTGTACATTGTAAGCTACATGGGCTGGATTCTAGAATACCTACCACATTAAAATAGCAATTTTCTTGTTGCAATGTTTTCTTTTAGCTAAAATATGATAAAGAATTATAAAACTCGGGCTCGGAAGCAAATATTTATGATTTTTTACAAAAATGAAGTCAGATTTTACCTATTCTTGAAATGGATAATTTTGTTAAAACATTCATATTCATGCATTAGGATCAATACTATGGATGGTTTTGAGCATTACACATGCAAATGTGAACAAAACGTGGTACCAATCAGATAATAATCATTCAATTTTCGGGTGATATTTTAATGAATACGTTATGAATTGTAAGCTACGTGGGCTGGATTCTAGAATAACTACCACACTTGAAATAGCAATTTTCTTGTTGCAATGTTTTCTTTTAGCTAAAATATGATAAATAATTATAAAATTTGGGCGCTGAAGCAAATATTTATATGATTTTTTACAAAAATAAAGTCAGATTTTACCTATCTTGAAATGGGTATTTTTGTTAAAACATTCATATTCATGCTTTAGCATCTATACTATGGATAGTTTTAAGCTTTGGACATGCAAAAGTGACCAAATCGTAGTACCAATCAAATAATAAACCTTCAATTTTCAGGTGTCATTTTAATGAACACGTTGTATATTGTAATCTACATTTGTTGGATTCTAGAATACCTACCACTCTTGAAATAGCAACTTTCTTGTTGCAATGTTTTCTTTTAGCTAAAATAAGATGAAGAATTATAAAATTCGGGCGCGTAAGCAAATATTTATATGAATTTTTACAAAAATAAAGTCAGATTTTACCTATTCTTGATTAATACGTTGCATATTGTAAGCTACATGGGCTGGATTCTAGAATACCTACCACATTTGAAATAGCAATTTTCTTGTTGCAATGTTTTCTTTTAGCTAAAATATGATGTAGAATTATAAAATTCGGGTGTGGAAGCAAATATTTATATAAATTTTTACAAAAATAAAGTCAGATTTTACCTATTCTTGAAATGGATATTTTTGTTAAAACATTCGTATTAATACTATAGGATCTGTACTATGGATGGTTTTAAGCATTGGCCATGCAAAAGTGACCAAAACGTAGTACCAATCAGATAATATACATGCAATTTTCTGATGTCATTTTAATGAATATGTTGTATATTGTAAGCCACATGGGCTAGATTCTAGAATACCTACCACACTGGAAATAGCAATTTTCTTGTTGCAATGTTTTCTTTTAGCTAAATTATGATGAAGAATTATAAAACTCGGGTGCGAAAGCAAATATTTATATGATTTTTTACAAAAATAAAGTCAGATTTTACCTATTCTTGAAATGGATATTTTTGTCAAAACATTCATATTCATGCTTTAGGATCTATACTATGGATGGTTTTAAGCATTGGACATGCAAAAGTGACCAAAACGTGGTACCATTCAGATAATAAACATTCAATTTTCGGGTGTCATTTTAATGAATACGTTGTATATTTTAAGCTACATGGGCTGGATTCTAGAATACCTATCACATTTGAAATAGCCATTTTCTTGTTGCAATGTTTTCTTTTAGCTAAAATATTATAAAGAATTATAAAATTCGGGCGCGGAAGCAAATATTTATATGATTTTTTACAAAAATTAAATCATTTTTTACCTATACTTAAAATAGATATTTTTCTTAAAACATTCATATTCATGCTTTAGGATCTATACTATGGATGGTTTTAAGCATTGGACATGCAAAAGTGACCAAACGTGGTACCAATCAGATAATAAACATTCAATTTTCGGGTGTCATTTTAATGAATATGTTGTATATTGTAAGCTACATGGGCTGGATTCTAGAATACCTACCACACTTGAAATAGCCATTTTCTTGTTGCAATGTTTTCTTTTAGCTAAAATATTATAAAGAATTATAAAATTCGGGCGCGGAAACAAATATTTATATGATTTTTTACAAAATTAAATTATTTTTTACCTATACTTAAAATAGATATTTTTGTTAAAACATTCATATTCATGTTTAGGATCTATACTATGGATGGTTTTAAGCATTGGACATGCAAAAGTGACCAAACGTGGTACCAATCAGATAATAAAAAATTAATTTTCGGGTGTCATTTTAATGAATATGTTGTATATTGTAAGCTACATGGGCTGGATTCTAGAATACATACCACACTTGAAATAGCAATTTTTTTGTTGCAATGTTTTCTTTTAGCTAAAATATGTTGAAGGATTATAATATTCGGGCGCGGAAGCAAATATTTATATGATTTTTTACAAAAATAAAGTCAGATTTTACCTATTCTTGAATTGGATATTTTTGTTAAAACAATCATATTCATGCTTTACGATCCATAATATAGATGGTTTTAAGCATTGGACACGCAAAAGTGACCAAAACGTGGTACCAATCAGATAATAAACATTCAATTCTCGGGTGTCATTTTAATGAATACGTTGTATATTGTAAGCTACATGGGCTGGATTCTAGAATACATACCACACTTGAAATAGCAATTTTCTTGTTGCAATGTTTTCTTTTAGCTAAAATATGATGAAGATTTATAAATTTCGGGCGCGGAAGCAAATAATTATATTATTTTTTACAAAAACAAAGTCAGAATTTACCTATTCTTGATGAATACGTTGTATATTGTAAGCTACATGGGCTGGAAACTAGAATACCTACCACAGTTGAAATAGCAATTTTCTTGTTGCAATGTTTTCTTTTAGCTAAAATATGATGAAGAATTATTAAATTCGGGCTCGGAAGCAAATATTTATATGATTTTTTACAAAAATAAAGTCAGATTTTACCTATTCTTGAAATGGGTATTTTTGTTAAAACATTCATATTCATGCTTTAGGATCTATACTATGGATAATTTTGGCGTTGGACATGCAAAAGTGACCAAAACGTGGTACCAATCAGACAATAAACATTCAATTTTCGGGTGTCATTTTAATGAACACGTTGTATATTGTAAGCTACATGGGCTGGTTTCTAGAATACCTACCACACTTGAAATAGCAATTTTCTGGTTGCAATGTTTACTTTTAGCTAAAATATATTGATAGTTTTTTTTTATATTTTGGTTGGCGTGAAGTCCTCTGAATAAGAGTATTCTTTGTGTGTTCTTTAATTTTTTTATTTTTTTTGAGAGTTTCTTTTTCAAATTAATAATAATGTCTATACCAATCTGTTCAGAAAGAATTGTGCCATCATTTGAACTAATTATTTCTTGTTGGTTTAATTAAAGTGAAGAATTATAACACATTTTAATAATATTTTTGGAGTAAAATCCAACTTACTTAAGTCACAAGTGCGTGCAGGATTTAAGTTGTTTTGTGGTGGCTGATTCCAAGATGTCGTCAAAGTGTCTCATATGCAAAAATAATTATGATAAGGCATCTGCTATCTCCTGCGATAAATGCGGTCTCTCAGCCCACTCAAATTGTGCTGATTTCTCTCAAGCTGATGTTAGAGTGTTACGATCCAAAAAAAAATTGTAAATGGTTCTGCAACAATTGTTTAAAAGTTCCAACTGCTCAACCAGATCTCCCTCTTAATGAAGATATTGATGGACTAAAAAAATTTATATTAACCCTTCAAGCAACGGTTTTATCACTGCAAAAAGATTTAAATGAATTTAGAAATAAATATGAAGCTGATGGAAAAACCAACCTTGATAAACATGTTGAAATGGAGGAAATTATAAAGGAGATGGGTGATTGTAAAAATCGAGAACGAAACATTATCTTACGAGGCCTTCCTGAAAATTCTTCAGCTGCTGAAGAGCGTAACGTGGTCGATAACATGCTGGCTAATTTAGTTGCTGATACAGAATCATGTAATTATAACTTACATCGATTAGGTAAAAAACCAGAAAACAACAAACCTCGCATTTTAAAATTATCGTTTAATGACACAAAATACGTCAAAGAAATATTTAAAAATATTCGTAAGTTGAAAGAACTTCCCGTATTAAAAAATGTAATCATTACCAACGACAAAACACTCAAGCAGCGTGAACATCTTGCCCTGTTAAAAGAAGAAATTAATAGAATTAATAGTGATGGCAATAAAAAATTTACCATTAAGTATATGAAAGGTGTCCCCCAGATTGTTAATGCAAAAAACTAAACACAAGCACATTGAGAAATCCTGATCAAAATTTGCTTTCGGTATACTATCAGAATGTGCGTGGTCTTAATACCAAGCTTACTCAATTTTATAATAATGTACTTCTAAACAATTTTGATTTGTTTGTTCTCACGGAAACATGATTGAAAGACAATATTCACAGTTCTGAGTTGTTTGACAGCCGATATGTGGTGTTTCGTTGTGATAGAGACCTTGATCGGACAGGTAAAATCTGTGGTGGTGGCCGCTTTTTGCGGCCAAGGAGGAACTCAACCCAACGTATGTCCCCTTTTCGTGCAATGTTGATAGTGTGGAATACACTTGTGTGAAACTGTCTGCCGACAATATCAATTTTTACATCATTGCAGTGTACTTTGCCCCTCCTACCCAAGTTTCAACATATGAACTATTTCTTGATGCATTATTACCCCTTCCTTTCATATTTTTGTCCAATATTATTGTTATTGGTGATTTGAACCTAACTAATTTAAGTCAATTTTCTAATTATACTTATTGTAATGATTTATAATTAATAAAATTTGTTAATTATTTAAATCTTTTGCAAATGGATCAATTTAATAATGAAAATAATATAAATGGCAGACTTTTAGATATTGTTGCTTCAAATTATAAATGTACTGTTTCCAAACATCACGATCCTTTTGTAAATGAAGATGGTCATCATCCATCATTAATTGTAGAATTTGTCCGTCCTGTTAACACTACAGCTAAGTCGTGTAGAAGTAATGATTCGTATTACCAGTTTAAAAAGGGTAACTATGAATTATTGTATCGCTTATTGAGTGAAATTGATTGGTCGTGGATTTCAGAATGTAATGACGTGAATTTAGCTGTTGATAATTTATGAAATTATATTTAATGGTTTTGATCAGTGCATACCAAAAATTCAACGGTCTAAACGTAAATACCCTATATGGTTCAATAATAACCTTATTAAATTGATTAAAATGAAGGACAAATTTAGAAAATTGTTTCACAAAACTGGTAGTTTATCTTCTTTATCTAAATTCTAGGATACTAGGTCAAAATGTAAAACTCTTGCTGACAATTTATATAAGCAATATACAATTGATTTGCAGGCTAATGTTGAATTAAACAATGATGTACACAGTCTTTAAAAATTTTTAAATAGTAAAAAAGGGGGGAAGGGTATTCCCTCTCAAGTGTTTAACTGTGATGTTATGTATAAAGGTGGAGATCAGATTTGTAATGGGTTTGCTAATTATTTTATGAGTACATTTTCCAATGTCACTGACACATTTGTTTATAATAATCCATCTTCATCTGATAACAATTACATCTCGTTAGATGCAACAACTGTCTCAATAGTTGCTGACGCAATTCAAGCTCAAAGTAACAGTAAATCCCTCGGTCCTGACAACATTCCTGTTTACATAATAAAAGGTTGTACCCAATTTTTTTCTGAGGCTCTGTGTTTAATTTATAATTTATGTGTTAAATTGAAATCATTTCCAGATAAATTTAAAGAAGCTAGAATTCGACCTATTCATAAATCCGGTACCAAAACCCAATTCAAGAATTACCGACCAATTTCTTGTTTAAGTCCCCTAGCCAATTTTTTTGAATATATAATGTTTCAGTCAATTAAAAGTCAGACTCAATTTATTATATCTGAATATCAACATGGTTTCGTGTCTGGCCGCTCTACAGTCACCAATTTGCTTTGTTTTACCCAATTTGTTTCTAATGCTTTTTCGAATAATAAACAAATTGATTGTATATATACTGACTTTGCAAAAGCATTTGACAGTGTCTCTCATAAAATTTTAATTAGTAAATTGGATGCTATTGGATTTTCTAATAATACACTGTCTTTAATTAATTCATATTTACTGAATAGAAAGCAGTATGTTTTCATAGACGGTTTTCAGTCTACTCCTTTTATTGCAACTTCAAGTGTACCGCAGGGCAGTATTTTAGGTCCGTTACTTTTCATCTTCTTTATTAACGATTTAGTTCGTAACTTATCTTTTTGTAACTGTTTACTTTACGCAGATGATTTTAAGATGTTTGCCACGATCGAAGGCATTGATAACTGTACCAATCTACAAAATAATCTTAATAAAATTTTTGAATGGTCTATAAACAATAAATTATATTTCAATTTAAATAAATGTGAAATAATAAGTTACACCAGAAAAACTACAATTATTGAATATAATTACAAAATGAATGACACGTCTTTAATTCGCAAACAACATAAGAATGATCTCGGTGTATTATTTGATACGAAATTAAGTTTTCATTCACATATTAACACTATTATTAATGCTGCTTGTCGTACTTTAAGCTTTATCTTACGAATGACTTATACATTCCAAAATATAAAATGCTTAAAAATATTATTTGACACACTCGTAACAAGCAAATTGGAGTATGCAAGTATAATTTGGTCTCCTTCTTATAAATGCTATATTCTATCTTTAAAAAATGTACAAAAGAAATTTTTTAAACATTGTCACTTTAGATTAAATTCTGAATGGCCTGATACTGATTATGACCTCCTATTATTGAGTTTCAAAGCTGAATACATTGAAATTAGACAAAGTAAACATCAAATTCTCCGATTTATTGAATGTGTTGCACTTATAATAAATACTGTAAGGAACTTGATTTTAATGTTTCTATGGGAACTTTTAAGGGACTGGTAAATAATATTAGCTAATTAAGCCATTTTTCTTTTTCTGTTGTATTAGCTATTTTGTTATGTTAAGAATTGAAGTTTTTCTCATTATTCATTTACTTGTCATGTTTTGTGATATACTCTGTTTTTTTTTTGTATTTATTCTGTAATTGGGGCATTAGCCCTGTCGAATAAATGAATAAAATAAATAAAAAAATTTATAAAATTCGGGCGCGGAAGCAAATATTTATATGATTTTTACAAAAATAAAGTTAGATTTTACCTATTCTTGACGAATACGTTGTATATTGTAAGCTACATGGGCTGGATTCTAGAATACCTACCACATTCGAAATAGCAATTTTCTTGTTGCAATGTTTACTTTTAGCTAAAATATCATAAAGAATTATAAAATTCGGGCGCGTAAGCAAATATTTATATGATTTTTTACAAAAATTAAGTCAGATTTTACCTATTCTTGAAATGGATATTTTTGTTAAAACATTCATATTCATGCTTTAGGATCTATACTATGGATAGTTTTAGGCATTGGACATGCAAAAGTGACCAATACGTGGTACCAATCAGATAATAAACATTTAATTTTCGAGTGTCATTTTAATGAATACGTTGTATGTTGTAAGCTACATGGGCTGGAATCTAGAATACCTACCACACTTGAAATAGTAATTTTCTTGTTGCAATGTTTTCTTTTCGCTAAAAAATGATAAAGAAATATAAAATTTATATGATAAAGATTTATAAAATTTAAATGGATATTTTGGTTACAACATTGATATTCAGGCTTTAGGATCTATAACATGAATAATTTTAGCATTGGACATGCAAAAGTGACCAAAAAGTGGTACCAATCAGATAATAAACATTCAATTTTCGGGTGTCATTTTAATGAATACGTTGTATATTGTAAGCTACATGGGCTGGATTCTAGAATACCTACCACACATGAAATAGCAATTTTTTGCAATGTTTTCTTTTAGCTAAAATATGATGACGAATTATAAAATTCGGGCGCGGAAACAAATATTTATATGATTTTTTACAAAAATAAAGTCAGATTTTACCTATTCTTGAAATTGATATTTTTGTTACAACATTCACATTCGTGCTTTAAGATCTATACTATGGATAATTTTAAGAAATGGACATGCAAAAGTGACCAAAAAGTGGTACCAATCAGGTAATAAACATTCAATTTTCGAGTGTCATTTTAATGAATACGTTGTATGTTGTAAGCTACATGGGCTGGAATCTAGAATACTTACCACACTTGAAATAGCAATTTTCTAGTTGCAATGTTTTCTTTTAGCTAAAATATCAGAGAGAATTATAAAATTCGGGCGCGTAAGCAAATATTTATATGATTTATTACAAAAATTAAGTCAGATTTTACCTATTCTTGCAATGGATATTTTTGTTAAAACATTCATATTCATGCTTTAGGATCTATACTATGGATGGTTTTAAGCATTGGACATGCAAAAGTGACCAAAACGTGGTACCAATCAGATAATAAACATTCAATCTTCGGGTGTCATTTTAATGAATAAGTTGTATATTGTAAGCTACATGGGCTGGATTCTAGAATACCTAACACAATTGAAATAGCAATTTTCTTGTTACAATGTTTTCTTTTAGCTAAATTATGATAGAGATTAAAAATTCGGGTGCAGATGCAAATATTTATATGATTTTTTACAAAAATAAAGTCAGATTTTACCTATTCTTGACGAATACGTTGTATATTGTAAGCTAGTTGGGCTGGATGCTAGAACACCTACCACACTTGAAATAGCAATTTTCTTGTTGCAATGTTTTCTTTTAGCTAAAATATGATAAAGATTTATAAAATTCGGGCGCGGAAGCAAATATTTATATGATTTTTTACAAAAATAAAGTCAGATTTTACCTACTCTTGATGAATACGTTGTATATTGTAAGCTACATGGGCTGGATTCCAGAATACCTACCACACATGAAATAGCAATTTCCTTGTTGCAATGTTTTCTTTTAGCTAAAATATGATAAACAATTATAAAATTCGGGCAAGGAAGCATATATTTATATGATTTTTTATAAAAATAAAGTCAGATTTTACCTATTCTTGAAATGGATATTTTTGTTAAAACATTCATATTCATGCTTTAGGATCTATACTATGGATGGTTTTAAGCATTGGACATGCAAAAGTGACCAAAACGTGGTACCAATCAGATAATAAACATTCAATTTTCGGGTGTCATTTTAATGAACACGTTGTATATTGTAAGCTACATGGGCTGGATTCTAGAATATCTACCACACTCGAAATAGCAATTTTCTTGTTGCAATGTTTTATTTTAGCTTAAATATGATAAAGAATGACAAAATTCGGGCGCAAAAGCAAATATTCATATGGTTTTTTTACAAAAATAAAGTCAGATTTTACCTATTCTTAAAATAGTTATTTTTGTTAAAACATTCATATTCATGCTTTAGGATCTATACTATGGATAGTTTAGGCATTGGACATGCAAAAGTGACCAAAACGTGGTACTAATCAGATAATAAACATTCAATCTTCGGGTGTCATTTTAATGAATACGTTGTATATTGTAAGCTACATGGGCTGGATTCTAGAATACCTACCACACTTGAAATAGCAATTTTCTTGTTGCAATGTTTTCTTTTAGCTAAAATATGATGAAGATTTATAAAATTCGGGCGCGGAAGCAAATATTTATATGATTTTTTATAAAAATAAAATCAGGTTTTACCTATTCTTGAAATGGATATTTTTGTTAAAACATTCATATTTATGCTTTCGAATCTATACTATGGATGGTTTTAAGCATTGGACATGCAAAAGTGACCAAATCGTGGTACCAATCAGAGAATAAATATTCAATTTTCGGGTGTCATTTTAATGAATACGTTGTATATTGTAAGCTACATGGGCTGGATTCTAGAATACCTACCACACTTGAAATAGTAATTTTCTTGTTGCGATGTTTTCTTTTAGCTAAAATATGATAAAGAATTATAAAATTCGGGCGCGGAAGCAAATATTTATATGATTTTTTACAAAATTAAAACAGATTTTACCTATTCTTGAAATGGATATTTTTGTTAAAACATTCATATTCATGCTTTCGAATCTATACTATGGATGGTTTTAAGCATTGGACATGCAAAAGTGACCAAAACGTGGTACCAATCAGATAATAAACATTAAATTTTCGGGTGTCATTTTAATGAATACGATGTATATTGTAAGCTACATGGGCTGGATTCTAGAATACCTACCCCAATTGAAATAGCATTTGTCTTGTTGTAATGTTTTCTTTAGCTAAAATATATTGAAGGAATATAAAATTCGGGCGCGGAAGCAAAAATTTATATGTTTTTTTACAAAAATAAGTTCAGATTTTACCTATTATTGAAATGGTTGTTTTTGTTAAAACATTCATATTCATGCTTTAGAATGTATGCTATGGATAATTTTAGCATTGGACATGCAATAGTGACCAAAACGAGGTACCAATCAGATAATAAACATTCAATTTTTGGGTGTCATTTTAATGAATACGTTGTATATTGTAAGCTACATGGGCTGGATTCCAAAATACCTACCACACTTAAAAGAGCAATTTACTTGTTGCAATGTGTTTTTTTAACTAAAATATGATGAAGAATTATAAAATTCAGGCGCGGAAGCAAATATTTATATGATTTTTTACAAAAATTAAGTCAGATTTTACTAATTCTTGAGGTGGATATTTTTGTTAAAACATTCATATTCATGCTTTAGGATCTATACTATAAATAATTTTAGCATTGGACATGCAAATTTAACCAAAACGAGGTACCAATCAGATAATAAACATTCAATTTTCGGGTGTCATTTTAATGAATACGTTGTATATTGTAAGCTACATGGGCTGGATTCTAGAATACCTACCACATTTGAAATAGACATTTTCTTGTTGCAATGTTTTCTTTTAGCTAAAATATTATAAAGAATTATAAAATTCGGGCGCGGAAGCAAATATTTATATGATTTTTTACAAAAATTAAATCATTTTTTACCTATACTTAACCCTGCTGTTCTCCTCGGGTCTATTTGACCCAAAATTTTATTTATGTCCTGACAATTTTTTTATTTATTTAAATTTGTAACCAGTATGTAATGACTTTGTTTCCTACTTATTAAAGATTACATATCTTGCAGTTTTTTATATAGGGGTTTTACGTTATTGTTTTAAACGTATTTGTTACACAAAAATTCCTCGGGTCAATATGACCCGACAATTTAATATGCTAGTTGTCTACATGCAGTTTATTATCTAAACATTTTATCATCAGTTTAGATTACTTTACAATTGTTTGAACATTAGATGTAGGTTCGAAAAGTGATTGATGTATTGAAACAAGTTCAGATTTTCAACTTACTACAAACCTAAACGTGAAATTGTGAAATATAAATATCAGTTCTTCTTTTGCCATTGCGTAGTAAAGTATCTGTTTTGTGGGAGTATTTTATTTCCAAGATTGTGAAAATTACAATAATGGCTAAAAAAATAGTAAGTGATAAAGAATTAGCCAATATTTTTGAAAATTTGAGTGACAGTGACGATTATACTACTGAAATAGAAGATCATGTTAGCGAAGACAGTAATTATGAACCAGAGTCAGATGATGATATTCTAGAAAGTGTTTCGCAAGGAAATGCTAATATCGAAGTGGTGCAACCTATTCAATCGGTCCTATCTAAAGACAATGCCATAAATTGGAAACTAAAAGCACCACCGTGACAAGGGCGTACAACTAGCGCAAATATTATAAAACTGACACCCGGTCCTACTAGGTATTGTATTTCAAGAGTTCAGGATATAAAATCTACATTTCAGCATATTTTCAATTCTGCTCTACAAAATATCATATTGAAAATGACAAATATTGAAGGTCGAAGGGTGTTTAGTGACGATTGGCAAGATCTAGACGACATAACATTGCAAGCTTACATAGGTTTGCTACTTTTAGCTGGTGTTTATAAATCACATGGAGAATCCACTAAAAGTTTATGGAATTCAGATACAGGTAGACCTTTATTTCGCGCAACAATGTCACTAAAACAATTTCAACGTATATCACGTGTTATGTGATTTGATAACAAAAATGACCGTCAAGAAAGAAGGCTACATGATAAACTGGCTCCAATAAGAGATTTTTGGGAGAAATGGGCTGAAATTCTACCGAAATTGTACAATCCTGAAGCAAATGTAACGGTAGATGAACAATTAGTTGCTTTTAGAGGTCGTTGTCCGTTCAAGCAATACATACCAAGCAAACCTGCAAAATATGGCATCAAAATATGGACTCTATGTGACAGTACAAGTTCCTATGCTCTAAAACTTCAAGTATATACGGGAAAAACTCCTGGTGAAGCACCTGAAAAAAATTAAGGAATGCGAGTTGTCTTAGATCTTACCCACGAACTTAGAGGGCAGAATGTGACTTGCGATAATTTTTTTACGTCATACAAGTTAGGACAAATGCTTCTCAAAAGAAAGCTGACAATGTTGGGGACGGTTAGAAAGAATAAACCTGAGCTGCCTGTTCTGAGAATAAATAAAGATGTACATAGCTCTCATTTTTATTTCACTGAAGATACAACAGTTGTGTCTTACATTCCAAAAAAAAAAAAAACGTGCTTCTAATGAGTACATTGCATAGTAGTAAACAAATAAGCGACAGAGATGATAAGAAAACCACAAATTGATTATAATTCCACAAAAAGAGCAGTTGACACATTTTTTTAGAAGAACTGGGTTAGCATCTAATAAATCCCTATATTATGTCCAGACAACATATACCTCGTACGGAACAAGCTGCTGCTATAGTAAGAAGTGTACAAGGACCAACTGTTGAAATTACAGCTACATCTCTACCTGGACCAAGCAGTAAGAATAAAAGGGCACGCTGCAAATTCTGCCCTTCTAAATACGATAACAAAACTAATATGACTTGTTGTAAATGCAATAAATATTTGTGTAAAGCTCATGTAAAGTATTATTGTCCAAATTGTAAATAGTTCATGTCACATAATTTTTCAAATATTTTTTATTTTGTACCGGAATAACGGTTTATTTTGCAATTTTTTCTATTAAAAATGTATTTTGTTAAAGAAATATAATAAATATTAAAAAGAACAATAACAATTTTATACTGATTCCGTATTTCAGAGTTTTGGGTCATTATGACCCGAAGGAGTACAAGTGTATAGTCTGACGGAGGAGAACAGCAGGGTTAAAATAGATATTTTTGTTAAAACATTCATATTCATGCTGTAGGATCTATACTATGGATGGTTTTAAACATTGGACATGCAAAAGTGACCAAACGTGGGACCAATCAGATAATAAACATTCAATTTTCGGGTATCATTTTAATGAATACGTTGTATATAGTAAGCTACATGGGCTGGATTCGAGAATACCTACCGCACTTGAAATAGCAATTTTCTTGTTGCCATGTTTTCTTTTAGCTAAAATATGATGAAGAATTATAAAATTCGGGCGCGAAAGCAATTATTTATATGATTTTTTACAAAAATAATGTCAGATTTTACCTATTCTTGAAATGGAAATTTTTGTTAAAACATTCATATTCATGCTTTGGGATCTATACAATGGATGGTTTTAAACATTGGACATGCAAAAGTGACAAAACGTGGTACCAATCAGAGAATAAACATTCAATTTTCGGGTGTCATTTTAATGAATACGTTGTATATTGTAAGCTACATGGGCTGGATTCTAGAATACCTACCACACTTGAAATAGCAATTTTCTTGTTGCGATGTTTTCTTTTAGCTAAAATATGATAAAGAATTATAAAATTCGGGCGCGGAAGCAAATATTTATATGATTTTTTACAAAATTAAAACAGATTTTACCTATTATTCAAATGGATATTTTTGTTAAAACATTCATATTCATGCTTTAGGATCTATACTATGGATGGTTTTAAGCATTAGACATGAAAAAGTGTCCAAAACGTGGTACCAATCAGATAATAAACATTCAATTTTCGGGTGTCATTTTAATGAATACGTTGTAAATTGTAAGCTACATGGGCTAAATTCTAGAATACCTATCACACAGACATGCAAAAGTGACCAAAACGAGGTACTAATCAGATCATAAACATTCAACTTAACGGTGTCATTTTAATGAATAATTTGTATATTGTAAGCTACATAGGCTGGATTCTAGAATACCTACCACACTTGAAATAGCAATTTTCTTGTTGCTATGTTGTCTTTTAGCTAAAATATGATAAAGAATTATAAAATTCGGGCGCGGAAGCAAATATTTATATAATTTTTTACAAAAATTAAGTCAGATTTTACCTGTTCTTGTAATGAATATTTTTGTTAAAATATATATTCATGCTTTAGGATCTATACTATAGATGGTTTTAAGCATTGGACATGCAAAAGTGACCTAAACGTGTTACCAATCAGATTAAATTTTCGGGTGTCATTTAAATGAATACGATGTATATTTTAAGCTACCTGGGCTGGATTCTAGAATACCTACCACACTTGAAAAAGCAATTTTCTTAAAGCAATGTTCTCTTTTAACTGATATATGATAAATAATTATAAAATTCAGGCGCGGAAGCAAATATTTATATGATTTTTTACAAATATAAAGTCAGATTTTACATATTCTTGAAATGAATTTTTAATTTTCGGGTGTCATTTTAATGAAAACGTTGTATATTGTAAGCTACATGGGCTGGATTCTAGAATACTTTCCACACTTGAAAGAGCAATTTTGTTGCTATGTTTCCTTTTAGCTAAAATAAGATGAAGAATTATAAAATTCGGGCACGGAAGCAAATATTTATATGATATTTTATAAATATAAAGTCAGATTTTACCTACTCTTGAAATGGATTTTTTTTGTTAAAACATTCATATTCATGCTTTAAGATCTATACTATGGATTTTTTTAAGCATTGGACATGCAAAAGTGACAAAAACGTGTTACCAAACTGAAAATAAACATTCAATTTTTGAGTGTTATTTTAATAAATACGTTGTATATTGTAAGCAACATGGGCTGGATAAATAATTATAAAATTCGGCCGCGGTAGCAAATATTTATATGATTTTTTACAAAAATTAAGTCAGATTTTACCTATATTTGAAATGGATATTTTTGTCAAAACATTCATATTCATGCTTTAGGATCTACACTATGGATGGTTTTAAGCATTGGACATGCAAAAGTGACCAAAATGTGGTACTAATCAGATAATAAACAATACATTTTCGGGTGTCATTTAAATGAATACGTTTTATATTGTAAGCTACATGGGCTGTATTCTAGAATACTTACCACACTTGAAATAACAATTTTTATAATGCAATGTTTTCTTTTAGCTAAAATATGATGAAGAATTACAAAATTTCGGCGCGGAAGCAAATATTTATATGATTTTTTACAAATATAAAGTCAGATTTTACCTATTCTTGAAATGGATTTTCAATTTTCGGGTGTCATTTTAATGAAAACGTTGTATATTGTAAGCTACATGGGCTGGATTCTAGAATACCTACCACACTTCAAAGAGCAATTTTGTTGTTGCAATGTTTTCTTTTAGCTAAAATAAGATGAATTATAACATTCGGGCTCGGAAGCAAATATTTATATGATTTTTTACAAAAAAATTGTCAGATTTTACCTAATCTTGATGAATACGTTGTATATTGTCAGCTATATGGGCTGGATTTTAGGATACCTACCAAACTTGAAATAGCAATTTTCTTGTTGCAATGTTTTCTTTTAGCTGAAATATGATGAAGAATTATAAAATTCGGGCACGGAAGCAAATGTTTATATTTTTTTTTACAAATATAAAGTCAGATTTTACCTACTCTTGAAATGGATTTTTTTGTTAAAACATTCATATTCATGCTTTAAGATCTATACTATGGATTTTTTTAAGCATTGGACATGCAAAAGTGACAAAAATGTGTTACCAATCCGAAAATAAACATTCAATTTTTGAGTGTTATTTTAATGAATACATTGTATATTGTAAGCAACACGGGCTGGATTCTAGAATACCTACCACTCTTGAAATAACAATTTTCTTGTTGCAATATTTTCTCTTAGCTAAAATATGATAAAGAATTATAAAATTCGGCCGCGGAAGCAAATATTTATATGATTTTTTACAAAAATAAGTCAGATTTTACCTATTCTTGAAATGGATATTTTTGTTAAAACATTCATATTCATGCTTAAGGATCTACACTATGGATAGTTTTAAGCATTGGACATGCAAAAGTGACCAAAACGTGGTACCAATCAGATAATAAACAATACATTTTCGGGTGTCATTTTAATTTTGAATACGTTGTATATTGTAAGCTACATGGCCTGTATTCTAGAATACCTACCACACTTGAAATAACAATTTTCATGATGCAATGTTTTCTTTTAGCTAAAATATGATGAAGAATTAGAAAATTCGGGCGCGGAAGCAAATATTTATATGATTTTTTACAAAAATTAAGTCAGATTTTACCTATTCTTAAAATGGATATTTTTGTAAAAACATTCATACAAATGCTTTAGGATCTACACAATGGACAATTTTAGCATTAGTCATGCAAAAGTGACCAAAACGAGGTTCTAATCAGATTATAAGCATTCAACTTAACCTTGTCATTTTAATGAATAAATTGTATATTGTAAGCTATATAGGCTGGATTCTAGAATACCTACCACACTTGAAATGGCAATTTTCTTGTTGCAATGTTTTCTTTTAGCTAAAATATGATACAAAATTATAAAATTCATGCGCGGAAGCAAATATTTATATAATTTTTTACAAAAATAAAGTCAGATTATATCTATTCTTGAAATGGATATTTTTGCTAAAACAATCATATTCATGCTTTAGGATCTATACTATGGATAATTTTAGCATTGGACATGCAAAAGTGACCAAAACGTGGTACCATTTAGATAATAAACTTTCAATTTTCTGGTGTTATTTTAATGAATACGTTGTATATTTAAGCTACATGGGCTAGATTCTAGAATACCTTCTACACTTGAAATAGCAATTTTCTTAATGCAATGTTTTCTTTTAACTGATATATGATGAAGAATTATAAAATTCGGGCGCGGAAGCAAATATTTATATGATTTTTTACAAATATAAAGTCAGATTTTACCTATTCTTGAAATGGATTTTCAATTTTCGGGTGTCATTTTAATGAAAACGTTGTATATTGTAAGCTACATGGGCTGGATTCTAGAATACCTACCACACTTCAAAGAGCAATTTTGTTGTTGCAATGTTTTCTTTTAGCTAAAATAAGATGAATTATAACATTCGGGCTCGGAAGCAAATATTTATATGATTTTTTACAAATAAATTGTCAGATTTTACCTAATCTTGATGAATACGTTGTATATTGTAAGCTATATGGGCTGGATTTTAGGATACCTACCAAACTTGAAATAGCAATTTTCTTGTTGCAATGTTTTCTTTTAGCTGAAATATGATGAAGAATTATAAAATTCGGGCACGGAAGCAAATGTTTATATTTTTTTTTACAAATATAAAGTCAGATTTTACCTACTCTTGAAATGGATTTTTTTGTTAAAACATTCATATTCATGCTTTAAGATCTATACTATGGATTTTTTTAAGCATTGGACATGCAAAAGTGACAAAAATGTGTTACCAATCCGAAAATAAACATTCAATTTTTGAGTGTTATTTTAATGAATACGTTGTATATTGTAAGCAACACGGGCTGGATTCTAGAATACCTACCACTCTTGAAATAACAATTTTCTTGTTGCAATATTTTCTCTTAGCTAAAATATGATAAAGAATTATAAAATTCGGCCGCGGAAGCAAATATTTATATGATTTTTTACAAAAATTAAGTCAGATTTTACCTATTCTTGAAATGGATATTTTTGTTAAAACATTCATATTCATGCTTAAGGATCTACACTATGGATAGTTTTAAGCATTGGACATGCAAAAGTGACCAAAACGTGGTACCAATCAGATAATAAACAATACATTTTCGGGTGTCATTTTAATTTTGAATACGTTGTATATTGTAAGCTACATGGCCTGTATTCTAGAATACCTACCACACTTGAAATAACAATTTTCATGATGCAATGTTTTCTTTT
This sequence comes from Stenolophus ochropezus, assembly GCA_035578165.1. Taxonomy (NCBI): domain Eukaryota; kingdom Metazoa; phylum Arthropoda; class Insecta; order Coleoptera; family Carabidae; genus Stenolophus; species Stenolophus ochropezus. Next base: position 1,856,758 of record JAQOWZ010000045.1, read on the forward strand.
AGCTAAAATATGATGAAGAATTAGAAAATTCGGGCGCGGAAGCAAATATTTATATGATTTTTTACAAAAATTAAGTCAGATTTTACCTATTCTTGTAATGGATATTTTTGTTAAAACATTCATATTCATGCTTTAGAATTTGTACTATTTGTATGTATATTTTTTTACAAATATAAAGTCAGATTTTACCTATTTACCGATTTTTTATTTACCTACTCTTGAAATGGATTTTTTTTGTTAAAACATTCATATTCGTGCTTTAAGATCTATACTATGGATTTTTTTAAGCATTGGACATGCAAAAGTGATACCAATCAGATAATAAACATTTAAATTTCGGGTGTTATTTTAATGAATACGTTGTATAATGTAAGCTACATGGGCTGGATTCTAGAATACCTACCACACTTGAAATAGCAATTTTTTTGTTGCAATGTTTTCTTTTAGCTAATTTTGTTTGTTCTCCGGGAAAGTGAGTTTTTAAAAAGAATTAAAATTACAACGGGTCTAATCTATGTTCTTTATTCGTATTAGAAGTACAAAAGACAAGATACATGACATGTACAGGCTGTTTTATAATGTACGTTATCTCTACAAGGAGATTTTATGTTCATGTTGATAGTCGGCAGATTGTGTTTCTTAACTCCTCCGGCCTTAGATGAGAACTATTGGTTTTTAGCCACAAAGTTCGATGAAAATGACATTTTTGGCAACATTATTTTTTTTCTTTTCATTGCAAATTTCAACTTTATTTTTGTCTAAAAGTTTAGTTATTTTGAATGGTCCTAAAAATTTCAATGACTTTTTACTTCTATTTAAAGGATTTTGTTTATAAACGGTTTGTCCTATTTTGAAAGCGTAATTTGTATCACCGTGGGTGTTATGTTTCGTTATTATCTTCTTTTTATCGGAATGTAGTTTATCAGAGACTTCTTGATAAACATGTTTTAATTTGTCTTTATGATTCTGATTGTAATCGTTGTAAAAGGAATTGGGAAGGAATATTTCGTTTGGATTTCTAGAATTTGTGTGTCCGAATGCTAATTCAAAGGGGGTGTAATTTGTAGCGCTGTGAATGGAGTTATTGTAACCAATTATTGCATATTGCATTTGATCAGTGCTATCGTCCGGATACATTTCTTTTAGAATTCTTAGATGTTCAATTATTGTTGAATGAAATCGTTATATAATGGAATTTGATTCGTGATGTAAAGGGATGGTAAAATGGACATTAATTTTATGCAATTTTAAAAGTTCTTTGGTAGTGTTATTATTGAACTCTTTACCGTTATCCAAAATTAAATTTTCGGGTATGCCAAATGAAGCAAAATATTTTATTAATGCATTACTAGTATGAAGAGCAGTATTTCCTTCTATGAATATAGCTTGTGCGAATTTTGTAAAGGCATCTACAAGAGTAAGATAATATTTATTATCAACCATAAAGATATCTACGTGTATTATCTGAAAAGGTCGTGAAGCTGTTTCAGTAAGCATGAGCGGGACATATGGTTTTTTCCTAGCATATTTTGCTCTTTGACAAATTTCACATGCGTTTATAAAATTTGTTATTGTTGTTTTCATATGTTTCCAATAATAATTTCTTTTAAGATATTCCAAAGTTTCATTAATGCCTCTATGGTTAGTACTACCTTCGTGATGATTTTTATAAGCAAAATTTGTTCTTCTTTGTCAGTTACGGTACGGTGTTAATAATTTTAGTGCATTTAATTAATTTCGGACCTTTCATTGAAAATTTATCTAAATAGACTTTTGAGAAATCGCGGAAAAGTTTGTCAGTGTGAAAATAAAGATGATAAATATTTTTTGAGTCGGTATAGTCTCTTAAGAATTCAAATATAAATTGGTGATTATTTTGTGCCGGTAATTTGATTTTAATAATTTTTTGATGTTCGTAATTGTTATGTGTAATAGAAGGTTTGTTATATATATGAGGAAAAACGTGAATCTGATTTGTTTTATTGTTTATAATTTCGTCTAATATTGTTATGCCGGTGTTTGTATTGTCATTCTCAGTGGAATGTTGTGTAATAGATTCAGAGTCTGTGTCTACGTCTGTCTTCGTTATCAATGTTTTGTTGGGAATTAGTATATGTAGTGTTTGGGGGTTTAATTTGGATGTTGGATAAGATTTTGATTTTTGGTTTAGTCGGTTTACTAGTGGAAGGTTGGAGATGTAATTCATTTTTATCGGGTGTAAAATTTTCAGCAATGTTTCTAAAATATTCGATAATGTCGTTATTAATTTCGCCGGGATTATTAATTATGGATTCTGTTTCAATGTCATTTAATTTTATTCTAGAAAGACAGTCTGCGTTGGTGTTAAATTTTCCTTTTTAGTATTGTATGTCATAGTCGTATTCTTCTAATTTTAGTCGCCATCTAACAAGTTTAGAATTTGGTTCTTTAATATTAAATAACCAAGTAAGAGGTCGGTGGTCAGTCATTATTGTGACCTTTCTACCATAAAGATACGGACGGAAATGCTCACAAGCCCAAACTATCGCTAGTAGTTCTTTTTCGATAGCGGAGTAGCGTGTCTCAGTATCATTCAAAGTTCTAGATGCGTAAGCTATAGGTTTGTCACGTGAAATTTTACCTTGCGAAAGAACGGCACCTATCGCGAAATCGCTGGCGTCTGTCGTTAGTACAAAAGGTTTGTCAAAATCAGGGTATTGTAATATGGGATCGTTTGTAAGTAGTTCTTTACATGTATTGAAACTGTCTATGAATTCTTTGTCGTGAATAATTTTGGCGTCTTTTTTCAAACATTTGGTCATGGGTTTTGTTATTTTTGCAAAGTCTTTGATGAAACGTCTATAGTAACCTAGTAATCCTAAAAAGCTTTTAATTTTTTTTGGTGTTCGAGGTATGGGGAAATTTTTGATTGCCGAAATTTTATCTGGGTTAGGTTTTACACCATCGGAGGTAATTACATGTCCTAAATATTGAACGGTTTTTTGAAGAAATTCGCTTTTGTCAAGTTGAATTTTGAAGTTACTGATTCGTAAATGATTAAATACTGATTTTAGTCTTTCAATATGCTCCTGAAGGGATGAACTAAAAATAATGATGTCATCGAAATATACTAAACATGTCTCGTGCTGAAGGCCGCGAAGAACACTGTCCATAACTCGTTGAAAGGTTGATGGGGCGTTTTTTAAACCGAATGGCATGCGTTTAAATTCATAATGCCCGCCTTCTACAGAAAATGCTGTTTTTTGAATATCATTAGGATCTACTTCTATCTGATGGAAGCCGCTAGCTAGGTCTAAAGTCGAAAAGTAAGTTGCTTTGCCAAGTTTGTCTAGTATGTCAGAAATGTTTGGTAATGGGTACTTGTCGTCAATGGTTTGTTCGTTCAATTTTCGGTAGTCTATAACTACGCGCCACTTCTTCTTACCAGAAGCGTCGAGTTTTTTCGGGACTATCCAGATAAGACTAGACCAAGGGGATACGCTGTCTTGTATTATACCTTGCTCAAGCATTTTATTAATTTGAGACTTGACTTCGTTTTTATGAATTTCGGGGAATCGATATGATTTTACTTGACTTGGTGTATCGTCTTTCAATTTAATTTTGTGGGTTATTTCGTTCGAAAAATTCAAAGGTGTTTTCTCGCAATAAAATATATCTCTATATTCGAAACATAATTTTCTAATTGCTTCTTTTTCTTCTTTATTACAATGATCTATTCTAATATTTTTCAAATTTTGTTTTAAAAGATTATCGTATTGTATATCGGGTTCTTCATCAATTTCTATTTTTTCAACAAAATTAATTTCGATAGGGTCTAAAGGTTCAATTTCTAATGGTTCTAATATGTTTATCTGAACAGAGTTCTCGTTAATATTTGTTAATGTAGTGACATTTACATTTGCGTTTAGTTGTCTTAAAAGATCAACACCGATGAGGCCATTGTATTTGTTACTGAATTTAAACAAATAAAATTTATGAGTTTCGGGAATATTAAAATTTTGAAAATATAGATTTCTGCAACTTCATTGTGGTATGATACGTTATGTGCTGTTTGAATATTAAAATTTTGATTATAAATGTAATTTGGATAAAATGTGTATGCTAATTCCGGATTTATTAAACTTTTAGTGCTACCAATATCTATCAAAAAATTGGCATTTAATTCGGGGATATATATGTGGGGCAAATTTGCTTTTATTGTGTTTAATTGTACTACGTCTGATTGTTGGCATTGTTGGTCATAGGAAAATTTACATTTGATTCAGCATTGTTGATAACGAGTTCTTCATACCTGATGTTATCATCACTGTTGTAATAGGAATCGTCGTAAGTTAAAGTGTGTGAATAGTCATAATACGTGTCATATTCATAGTCTACGGGATTGTTCTCATAGGTTTCATATTCGGTGTTATAGGATATGTCTTGGGAAGTTTGGGGTGATTGTTCGGTGTCAGACTGGATATTCTGATTAAATAATTGGGTTGATGTGAATGTTTTTTGAGGGTTACTTCTTCTAGAATGGATTGATGAAGTGTCCATCGGTTCGGGTTTAAATGGTTGGGGTTGATTTGGACGTGTAAAATTTTGTTGGAAATTAGGACGGAAAGTATTTTGTTGTATATTTGGACGTGAGAAATTCTGTGGGAAATTTACTGGTTTCTAGATATGTTGAAATGTAGGTGGACGCATTTAGATTTGTGGTTGTCTTTGTGCATAATGCACGGGTCTATAATTAGGTTGAGTAGTATTTTGGATAGGATTCATTTTTGGAGGTGAATGCAATGTAGGACGTTGTTGAGAGATTTAGTAATTTGGTGTAGGAATTGGATTTGGTCGGTATTGGTAATTTTGGCTATAATTGGACGTTATTTGTTGTCTGGCTAGTAAAATTCTATGATCAGGTTTAAAATTTGATTGCGAGTTTATTGAACTTTGCCTCTGTGTAGAATAGAGGAAATTTTCTTCTTCAATAACTAAACTCATAGCTTTCTCTAAACTCTCAGGGTTCCGTAATTTGATGTTTGTTTGTATGTTAGGTGGTAAGCCGCGAATAAATGTTTTTGATGCTAAATCATTATAATTTTCTTGTTTTATCTTTCTTTCTTCAGCAGTAATTTCGAAACTATTTAATTTAGACATAATTAAGCTACGTGAATCTTGACATCTCATATCAAATTATAGGGTGATTCATTTTTATTTGGACGAAGCGATATCAAATCCTTTTTGGGTGTCAGTTTAATGAATATGTTGTATATTGTAAGCTATGTGGACTAGATTCTCGATTACGTACCACAATTGAAATAGCAATTTTCTTGTTGCAATGTTTTCTTTTAGCTAAAATATGAAGAAGAATTATAAAATTCGGGCGCGGAAGCAAATATTTATATAATTTTTATACAAAATTAAAGTCAGATTTTACCTATTCTTGAAATGGATATTTTTGTTAAACATTCATAATCATGCTTTAGGATCTATACTATGGATTGTTTTAAGCATTGGACATGCCAAAGTGACCAAAACGTGGTACCAATCAGATAATAAACATTCCATTTTCGGATGTCATTTTAATGAATACGTTATATATTGTAAGCTACATGGGCTGGATTCTAGAATACCTATCACACTTAAAATAGCAATTTTCTTGTTGCACCCTTTTCTTTTAGCTAAAATGTAATGAAGAAATATAAAATTCGCTCACGCAAGCAAATATTTATATAATTTTTTACAAAAATAAAGTCAGAATTTACCTATTCTTGAAATGGATATTTTTGTTAAAACATTCATATTCATGCTTTAGAATCTATACTATGGATGGTTTAAAGCATTGGACATGCAAAAGTGACCAAAACGTGATACCAATCAGATAATAAACATTCAATTTTCGGGTGTTATTTTAATGAACACGTTGTATATTGTAAGCTACATGGGCTGGATTCTAGAAAACCTACCACACTTGAAATAGCAATTTTCTGGTTGCAATGTTTTCTTTTAGCTAAAATATGATAAAGATTTGTAAAATTCGGGCGCGGATGCAAATATTTATATGATTTTTTACAAAAATAAAGTCAGATTTTACCTATTATTGAAATAGATGTTTTTATTAAAATATTTATATTCATGCTTTAGGATCTATACTATGAATGGTTATAAGCATTGGACATGAAAAAGTGACCAAAACGTGGTACCAATCAGATAATAATCATTCAATTTTTAGGTGTCATTTTAATGAATACGTTGTATATTGTAAGCTACATGGACTGGATTCTAGAATACCTACCACACTTGAAATAGCAATAATCTTGTTGCAATGTTTTCTTTTAGCTAAAATATGATGAATTATAAAATTCGGGGGCGGAAGCAAATATTTATATATTTTTTTACAAAAATAGAGTCAGATTTTACAGATTCTTGAAATGGATATTTTTGTTAAAACATTCATATTCATGCTTTAGGATCTATACTATGGATGGTTTTAAGCATTGGCCTTGCAAAAGTGACCATAACGTAGTACCAATTAGATAATAAACATTAAATTTTCGGGTGTCATTTTAATGAATACGTTGTATATTGTAAGCTACATGGGCTGGATTCTAGAATACCTACCACACTTGAAATAGCAATTTTCTTGTTGCGATGTTTTCTTTTAGCTAAAATATGATGAAAAATTATAAAATTCGGGAGCGGAAGCAACTATTTCTATGATTTTTTTATTAAAATTAAGTCAGATTTTACCTATTCTTCAAATGGATATCTTTGTTAAAACATTCATATTCATGCTTTAGGATCTATAGTATGGATAGTTTTAAGCATTGGAAATGCAAAAGTGACCAAAACGTAGTACCAATCAGATAATAAACATTCAATTTTCGGGTGTCATTTTAATGAATACGTTGTATATTGTAAGCTACATGGGCTGGATTCTAGAATACCTACCACACTTGAAATAGCAATTTTCTTGTTGCAATGTTTTCTTTAGCTAAAATATGTTTGAGATATATAATATTCGGGCGCAGAAGCAAATATTTATATGATTTTTTACAAAAATAAAGTCAGATTTTACCTATTCTTAAATTGGATATTTAAGTTAAAACATTCTTATTCATGCTTTAGGATCTATACTATGGATAATTTTAGCATTGGACATGTAAAAATGACAAAAACGTGGTACCAATCAGATAATAAACATTCTATTTTCCGGTGTCATTTTAATGAAAACGTTGTACATTGTAAGCTACATAAGCAGGATTCTAGAATACCTACCACATTGAAATAGCAATTTTCTTGTTGCAATGTTTTCTTTTAGCTAAAATATGATAAAGAATTATAAAACTCGGGCTCGGAAGCAAATATTTATGATTTTTTACAAAAATGAAGTCAGATTTTACCTATTCTTGAAATGGATATTTTTGTTAAAACATTCATATTCATGCATTAGGATCAATACTATGGATGGTTTTACCATTACACATGCAAAAGTGACCAAAACGTGGTACCAATCAGATAATAATCATTCAATTTTCGGGTGATATTTTAATGAATACGTTATAAATTGTAAGCTACGTGGGCTGGATTCTAGAATAACTACCACACTTGAAATAGCAATTTTCTTGTTGCAATGTTTTCTTTTAGCTAAAATATAATGAATAATTATAAAATTCGGGCGCTGAAGCAAATATTTATATGATTTTTTACAAAAATAAAGTCAGATTTTACCTATCTTGAAATGGGTATTTTTGTTAAAACATTCATATTCATGCTTTAGCATCTATACTATGGATAGTTTTAAGCTTTGGACATGCAAAAGTGACCAAATCGTGGTACCAATCAAATAATAAACCTTCAATTTTCAGGTGTCATTTTAATGAACACGTTGTATATTGTAATCTGCATTTGTTGGATTCTAGAATACCTACCACTCTTGAAATAGCAACTTTCTTGTTGCAATGTTTTCTTTTAGCTAAAATAAGATGAAGAATTATAAAATTCGGGCGCGTAAGCAAATATTTATATGAATTTTTACAAAAATAAAGTCAGATTTTACCTATTCTTGATGAATACGTTGCATATTGTAAACTACATGGGCTGGATTCTAGAATACCTACCACACTTGAAATAGCAATTTTCTTGTTGCAATGTTTTCTTTTAGCTAAAATATGATAAAGAATTATAAAATTCGGGTGCGGAAGCAAATATTTATATCAATTTTTACAAAAATAAAGTCAGATTTTACCTATTCTTGAAATGGATATTTTTGTTAAAACATTCATATTAATACTATAGGATCTGTACTATGGATGGTTTTAAGCATTGTCCATGCAAAAGTGACCAAAACGTGGTACCAATCAGATAATATACATGCAATTTTCTGATGTCATTTTAATGAATATGTTGTATATTGTAAGCCACATGGGCTAGATTCTAGAATACCTACCACACTGGAAATAGCAATTTTCTTGTTGCAATGTTTTCTTTTAGCTAAATTATGATGAAGAATTATAAAACTCGGGTGCGAAAGCAAATATTTATATGATTTTTTACAAAAATAAAGTCAGATTTTACCTATTCTTGAAATGGATATTTTTGTCAAAACATTCATATTCATGCTTTAGGATCTATACTATGGATGGTTTTAAGCATTGGACATGCAAAAATGACCAAAACGTGGTACCATTCAGATAATAAACATTCAATTTTCGGGTGTCATTTTAATGAATACGTTGTATATTTTAAGCTACATGGGCTGGATTCTAGAATAACTACAACACTTGAAATAGCAATTTTCTTGTTGCAATGTATTCTTTAGCTAAAATATGATGAAGAATTATAATATTCGGGCGCGGAAGCAAATGTTTATATGATTTTTTACAAAAATAATGTCAGATTTTACCTATTCTTGAAATGGATATTTTTGTTAAAACATTCATAGTCATCCTTAAGAATCTATACTATGGATGGTTTTAAGCATTGGACATGCAAAAGTGACCAAAACGTGGTACCATTCAGATAATAAACATTTAATTTTTGGGTGTCATTTTAATGAATACGTTGTATATTTTAAGCTACATGGGCTGGATTCTAGAATAACTACAACACTTGAAATAGCAATTTTCTTGTTGCAATGTATTCTTTAGCTAAAATATGATGAAGAATTATAATATTCGGGCGCGTAAGCAAATATTTATATGATTTTTTACAAAAATTAAGTCAGATCTTACATATTCTTGAAATGGATATTTTTGTTAAAACATTCATATTCATGCTTTAGGATCTATACTCTGGATGATTTGAAGCATTGGACATGCAAAAGTGACTAAAACGTGGTATCAATCTGATAATAAACATTCAATTTTCGAGTGTCATTTCAATGAATACGTTGTATGTTGTAAGCTACATGGGCTGGAATCAAGAATAACTACCACACTTGAAATAGCAATTTTCTTGTTGCAATGTTTTCTTTTAGCTAAAATATTATAAAAAATTATAAAATTTGGGCGCGTAAGCAAATATTTATATGATTTTTTACAAAATTTAAATCAGATTTTATCTATTCTTGAAATGGATATTTTGGTTAAAACATTCATATTCATGCTTTAGGATCTATACTATGGATGGTTTTAAGCATTGGACACGCAAAAGTGACGAAAACGTGGTACCAATCAGATATTAAACATTCAATTTTCGGGTGTCATTTTAATAAATACGTTGTATATTGTAAGCTACATGGGGTGGATTCTAGAATACCTACCATACTTGAAATAGCAATCTTCTTGTTGCAATGTTTTCTTTTAGCTAAAATATGATGTCGAATTATAAAATTCGGGCGCGGAAGCAAATATTTATATGATTTTTCACAAAAATAAAGTTAGATTTGACCTATTCTTGATGAATACGTTGTATATAGTAAGCTACATGGGCTGGATTCTAGAATGCCTACCACACTTGAAATAGCAATTTACTTGTTGCAATGTTTTCTTTTAGCTAAAATATGACGAAGAATTATAAAACTCGGGCGCTAAAGCAAATATTTATATGATTTTTTACAAAAATAAAGTCAGATTTTAACTATCTTAAAATAGGTATTTTTGTTAAAACATTCATATTCATGCTTTAGGATCTATACTATGGATAGTTTTAAGCATTGGACATGCAAAAGTGACCAAAACGTTGTTCCAATCAAATAATAAACATTCAATTTTCGGGTGTCATTTTAATGAACACGTTGTATATTGTAAACTACATGGGTTGGATTCTAGAATACCAACCACTCTTGAAATAGCAACTTTCTTGTTGCAATGTTTTCTTTTAGCTAAAGTATGATGAAAAATTATTAACTTTCTTGTTGCAATGTTTTCTTTTAGCTAAAATATGATGAAGAAATATAAAATTCGGGTGCGGAAGCAAATATTTATATAAATTTTTACAAAAATAAAGTCAGATTTTACCTATTCTTGAAATGGATATTTTTGTTAAAACATTCATATTAATACTATAGGATCTGTACTATGGATGGTTTTAAGCATTGGACATGCAAAAGTGACCAAAACGTGGTACCAATCAGATAATATACATGCAATTTTCGGATGTCATTTTAATGAATATGTTGTATATTGTAAGCCACATGGGCTAGATTCTAGAATACCTACCACACTGGAAATAGCAATTTTCTTGTTGCAATGTTTTCTTTTAGCTAAAATATGATAAAGAATTATAAAATTCGGGCGCGGAAGCAAGTGTTTATATGATTTTTTTACAAAAATAAAGTCAGATTTTACCTATTCTTGAAATGGATATTTTTGTTAAAACATTCATAGTCATCCTTAAGGATCTATACTATGGATGGTTTTAACCATTGGACATGCAAAAGTGTTAAAAACGTGGTACCAATCAGATAATAAACATTCAATTTTCGGGTGTCATTTAAATGAATACGTTGTATATTGTAAGCTACATGGGCTGGATTCTAGAATACCTACCACACATGAAAAAGCAATTTTCTTGTTGCAATGTTTTCTTTTAGCTAAAATATGATAAAGAATTATAAAATTCGGGCGCGTAAGCAAATATTTATATGATTTTTTACAAAAATTAAGTCACATCTTACCTATTCTTGAAATGGATATTTTTGTTAAAACATTCTTATTCATGCTTTAGGATCTATACCATGGATGATTTGAAGCATTGGACATGCAAAAGTGACTAAAACGTGGTATCAATCTGATAATAAACATTCAATTTTCGAGTGTCATTTCAACGAATACGTTGTATGTTGTAAGCTACATGGGCTGGAATCTAGAATAACTACCACACTTGAAATACCAATTTTCTTGTTGCAATGTTTTCTTTTAGCTAAAATATGATGAAGAATTATAAAATTCGGGCGCGTAAGCAAATATTTATATGATTTTTACAAAAATTAAGTCAGATCTTACCTATTCTTGAAATGGATATTTTTGTTAAAACATTCATAATCATGCTTTAGGATCTATACTATGGATGGTTTTAAGCATTGGACATGGCAAAGTGACCAAAACGTGGGACCAATCAGATAATAAATATTCCATTTTCGGATGTCATTTTAATGAATACGTTGTATATTGTAAGCTACATGGGCTGGATTCTAGAATACCTATCACACTTGAAATAGCAATTTTCTTGTTGTAATGTTTTCTTTTAGCTAAAATATAATGAAGAAATATAAAATTCGCACACGGAAGCAAATATTTATGTGATTTTTTACAAAAATAATGTCAGAATTTACCTATTCTTGAAATGGATATTTTTGTTAAAACATTTATATTCATGCTTTAGGATCTATACTATGGACGGTTTTAAGCATTGGACATGCCAAAGTGACCAAAACGTGGGACCAATCAGATATTAAACATTCCATTTTCGGATGTCCTTTTAATGAATACGTTGTACATGGGCTGGATTCTAGAATACCTACTACACTTGAAAGAGTCCGTGAAGTTAGCGACCACAACAAAAATCATGTATCAAAAGTTTGTGCTTTGGTTGCGCCGATTTGTGACCTACAAAGAAACCCAGCGACCCTTCGCGTTAATAAGTTATTAACAATTTAAAAGTGGCCGCCCACTTCACGCCTAGGGACCCCAAGTAAAGCACAAACGACGAGTCGTATGTCAAACGTTTGTGCTTCGTTTGTGCTATAAGAATATGTTAATAAAAATCAGCGACCCCAAAAATACAATTGTTATAAACAATTTAAAAGTGGCCGCCCACTTCACGCCTAGCGACCCCATATAAAGCACAAACGACGAGTTATATGTCAAACGTTTGTGCTTCGTTTGTGCTATAAGAATATGTTAATAAAAATCCAGCGACCCTAAGAATACAATAGTTATAAATAATTTAAAAGTGACGGCCCACTTCACGCCTAGCGACCCCATATAAAGCATAAACGACGAGTTATATGTCAAACGTTTGTGCTTCATTTGTGCTATAAGAATATGTTAATAAAAAACCAGCGACCCCAAGAATACAATAGTTATAATCAAATCAAAAGTGGCCGCTCACTTCACGCCTACCGACCACACATAAAGAACAAACGATGTGTTATATGTCAAACGTTTGTGCTTCGTTTGTGCTATAAGAATATGTTAATAAAAAACCAGCGACTCCAAGTGGCCGCCCACTTCACGCCTAGCGACCCTATATAAAGCACAAACGACGAGTTATATATAGTTATAGTTATAGAAAACATGGGTAAAATATCTTAGTAATAGAACAAATGAAAACTATGACCAATACAAACAACAAAGACGGAAGGTTAAAGAATGGGGTAGGTGACCAATTTCTAAATTTGGTATATGTGATAGCTTGTACAAAAATAATATACCCGTATTTTTTTAAAATTGTTAATTATATGTTGTTTTGAAGTAAATAAATAATATAGTACTTGGGAGGGGATTATGACGTCAACGAAGTTCATGAGAGCGGCGAAGGTAGACAGACGGAAATAGGTGGTGTGAGTGAGATAGTGCTAACTTAGTGAACGTCATAGTAAAGGACGCTGTTTCTATTTAACGCAAATTACTAAACAATTGCTGATAAATATTTAACTTTTTTAATGTCAACGTTAGTAAATAAATATACTTTCTATAATTCAATAGTTTTTTCATTAAAATTCTACCTTGGTCACCTACCCCATTAGTAACACAAGCGAAAGAAAAAAGCTGGGCACAATTTGGAAAACAAATGGAAGACAACAGTAAAGAAAGTCAAAAATTGTTTTATAAAACACTGAAATCATTAAGAAATGAGAAGAGGAAAGTAGCAAATACAGTCAAATCCAAAGAAGGTACAATATTAACGGAAGAACAAAATATCATGAACAGATGGAAGCAATATTTCCAAGAGCTATTATTCACAGATGAAGATAATCAGATAGAACCTGTTGAAGAAATTCTAACAGACCCCTGCTGTCCAGAGTTGTATTCCATACGTCCAGACTGGTTTAAAGATGCTTTTATATATCAGTAGTTTGTTTTCCAGTGACAGTTTGGAAGTTCTACCTAATAGCCAATAGTGCTGCCTAAATTTTAGTCCCAGTTGTTTTCTTTTTGAGAAGATGTGTTTACGCCATGTTAGTCTTCTATCAAGATGTATTCCTAGATATCTTGTTTCTTCAGTTTGCGGTAGCGGTTGGTTGTTGAGTGTTACCGCAGGACACGTACTTTTATTCAAGGTAAAGGTTACATGGACTGATTTGGTTTCGTTGGCTTTTATTCTCCAGATTTTTAGCCACTTTTCGATTTTTTTAAGCTGTATTTGAAGAAGATGTGAGGCCTCTGCTGAATTTTTATGACAAGCTAGGATTGCTGTGTCATCAGCAAATGTGGCAACTGTAGAATTTGGAATTGTTGGAATATCAGCTGTGTAAATGAGGTAGAGAGTAGGTCCAAGAACACTACCTTGGGGTACTCCTGATTTGATTGGGTATAATGGACTACATTCTTCTTTGTATTTTACTGTAAAATATCTGTTTGTTAGATAGGATTCTAGGATTTGATAGAAGGTATGAGGGATGTTACTTTTTAATTTATATAGCAGTCCAATATGCCACACTTTATCGAACGCTTGCGAAGCATCTATAAAAGCTGCTGAACAGTAATGTTTTCTTTCAAATGTTTTATTTATTACGTCGACTACTCTATGAACCTGCTCAATAGTTGAGTATTGTTTTCGGAAGCTAAACTGATGATCAGGAATTAATTTTCTTCGCATAAGTATGGGCTCCAGTCTTGTGATGAAAAGTTTTTCAAATACTTTTGAAAGTACAGGTAGTAAACTTATTGGACGATAGGACGATGTTTCCTCAGCGGGTTGCCCTGGTTTGTGTGTAAGAATAATTTGAGCTACTGTCCATTGTGATGGAAAAACTCCAAGTCTTAAGATTGTGTTAAATATATAAGTTATAAGAATGATCGTTTAAATGGGAGTTGTCTTAAAATTTTTTCAGAGATTAAATCGTATCCAGGAGTTTTTTTTTGGATTTATTGATTGCATATTATCTCGAGAACATCCTTCGGTTTAAAATGTTATATAGGATAATCCAACTGAAAGGCATGTTCTAACGTGTTGTATATGAATTGTTCATCTTCTGGTGGTATCGAGGGTGGAAAAGGTTGGAATACTTTTGTTAGGTGATTTGCAAAGGATAGAGCTTTGTCAGAGTCAGTCCTTGCCCATAGTCCGTCTTCTTTCCTAATAGGTGGAATGTGTTGTTGGGGCTGTTTGATTTTTTTCGTTGCTTTCCATAATGAGTAGTCACTAGCTTCTGTCGCTGATAAATTCTCAAGATAGTTTTGAATTGTTTCATTTTTTCTTGTTGCAATATTTTTTTCAAGTCTTTGGTGGCTTTATTTAATTTACTTTTTACTTGGGGGTCTCGAGTTGTCTGCCAGATTCTTCTAATTTTCCGTTTATGGGCTATTAAATGTTTGATGTACGCTGGTATTTTTGTTACAGTATTACAAGATTTTTGTATTGGCGTCGATTGCCAAGTTGATTCCTGAATTGATTTTGTTAAATGTTCTACAGCATTATCTAAGTCTTCTTGAGATTTTAAGCTGACATTTAACGAGATTTTACTTTCCAGTATGTTCCTGAATTTGTGCCAATTCGTTTTTTTATTACAGAGAGAGGCGGATTTATCTACTTTTGGTATTTGTGTACTGAATATTAGAATTACGGGTGAGTGGTCTGATGATAAATCTACGCAGGATTCTACTTTAAAATATTTTTCTGATTTTCCACTGACTATGAAAAAGCCAAGTAGATCAGGTATTTTATTTGGGTCAGTCGGCCAGTAGGTTGGTTCTCCAGTTGAAAGGGTTATGTAATGTTTATTCTGGATAGTTTTGAGTAATTCTCTTCCTCTTGATGTAATGAGTCTCGATCCCCAAATTTGGTGTTTAGCATTGTAATCTCCACCAGCAATGAACTTATTTCCCAATGTATTAAAAAAGGTAGTACATTCTTCGTTTTTAATTATATGTTTCGGTGACATATAAATTGCTGACACTACAAAAGATTCTCATAGCGTTTCAATTTTTATATTTGTGGCTTGCAAATATTCTTTCTGGTAGTTTACAAGTTCATAATGTTTAATTGAATTTTTTACAATAATTGCAGTTCCACCATGAGCCGTTCCGTCAGGATGATTTGTTGAATATATTGAATAATTTGGTATTTTAAGGTAGTTTTTATTCGTAAAATGAGTTTCTGATATAAGTATTATACCAAGTTGGGGGTTAATAATAAATTATTTTAATTCTTGGCTATGTTGACCCAAGCCGTTGGCATTCCATAATACAATTTTCATTTGAGTATTCATTTTATTTTTGAAATTAATGTTGTTAAAATATTTATCATTGTGTCCATACGTTCCATTAGTTTACATAACATTTGTTCTAGATTTTTATTAGAATCACCTTGTGTGTTTGTTTCCGGGGTAACGATTTCATTAGCTGGCGTCTCGACCTGTGAATTTTTTGCAGTATTTGCATTAATATTAGTAGGTTGCTGATTAGACATTTTTGCAACACTTGCATATGTATTGTTATTGTTTACATATTGTGCTGGACGGATGTTGACATTATTATTTGTAGGTCTTGAGTAATTTGTTTAGTACGTAAAGTGGAATATTTTCTTTTTTGAATCTCTTTGTAAATTGTGCAGCCTTTATAATTTGCAGGGTGTTTTCCATCACATAAGGCACAGGTTGCATCTGTATTAGATGGTTTTTCACACCTAGATGTATGATGATTTTTCCAACATTTCACACAGCGTGCTTGCCGCTCGCAGTAGTTATGGGTATGTCCGTATCTTTGGCAATTAGTATACTGTACGATTTGTCGTTTTACTCGCGGAGGTTCGAATTCAATTTTGCAGTTTAATAAATATTTAATGTCGTATACTTTTTTATTATTTTCCTGCTGTCCACATAAAACATGGAAAGCGGCTGTTTAGTTTTCCAATTTTTAATATTGTGAATATTAATAACTTTGTGCCCATACGATTCTATTTCAGTTTTCAAATATTCTATATCCGCAGAGTAGTGGATATTTCTTAGGACTTTTCTAAAATTTCTTTTCTGTTTTAACTGATATGTATGAAAAGCCGTTTTTTTCTCTGTTAAGGTCTTAATGATTTTTGTGTAACTTTCAGATGTATAGGGTTGGACTTTAACCTGATTGTTTGACATTGATTTTAAAAAATAATCATCCTTGGCTACTTAGTTCAATATTTTCAGTAATGGTTGCAATTTAATTATATCAGGAATAAAAATAGGTGGCGGTTTAGGTTCTCGTTTTTCAACTGTATTTTCGTCATCATTATCATTTTCTGGGTCTTGATTAGTTAATTCCTGGAATCTATTTTGAGTATTTATCCTTATCACAAAATCAGTTAGAGTTTTTTCTCTGACGTTCCTGCTGTTAATTTCTGGACTGTTTCGTTTTGTTTTGTTTGATTTAACTGTTTGCCATTCTGAGCTATTGTTCGCGCTGTTCGATAAAGGTGGAAAAATCTGGGTGTATCCTGTAGGAGAGTTTTGTGTTTGAGGCTGACTTTCTATTTCGGATATCTGTGTAAAGGGAATTGCAGTATTAGTTTGGAGAGGATTCTGAGAAGCGTCCGTTATGGGGTTGGCTGGGAGCGTATTGGTTGATGAAAGTGTCTGAGGATAAGTCGTAGTTGGTGTTGTATTGGAATTTCTAGGTGGTGAATGGTTAACAGGCATAGCTAGGTTGGTTGGGGATGTGCCGGGTTGATTTACTGAGCTTGGCTGGTTTCTAAGTACCAATGCTGCATTCTTAAGCTCTGGCGGTATAGATGTTTTCCCGTTAGGTGGAATAAAAAAGAAAACGCCGTCTCTTTTTGTTATTTTAGCTATTGACTTTTCAAACTTTTTCGACATACTTCATTGCGATGAACACAGGAAATAAATTTGCACTGTAAGCACACACTGTATGACACACTTTTCGACACTGCACGCGCACGGAATAGAACCACACGTCTGCACTGCTCGACGGTTGTAAGCCAACGGATGACGGTATTTAACACAATATATAGAGCGATATTGACGTACGGGTGTGAATCATGGATATTGTCAAATAGAACGAAAAGTAAAATACAGGCGATAGAGATGAAATATCTAAGAAGAGTTAAAGGAGTAACAATGTTAGATATAGTAAGGAATGAAGCCATCAGGGAAGAACTGCAATGCAAACCAATACTAGATTTCATAGAAACAAGACAACTAGCCTGGTGGGGACACATGATACGGATGAACGAAAGTAGACCGGTACGCCAAGTGTGGATGACCAACGTTACACCGAAAAGGGGAAGGGGAAGACCAAAGGACACATGGGATAACGTAATAAAGAAGATACTGACGAAAAGAAACATCCCGATGCAAGAAGCAAGAAGAATCGCAAAGGACAAGGAACAATGGGCAAAATTAGTGCACATGTGAAATTACTGGACATTAAATTATGTAAATTAAATTAAGATTAAGTGAAAATGTATACATCCTACACCTGAGGGTAGAAGGATGACTGACTATATATATATGGGGTCGCGTAAAGTGGGCGGTCACATTGATGGTATTCTTGGGGTCGTTGGTTTTTTATTAACATATTCTTATAGCACAAACGAAGCGCAAACGTTTGATATATAACTCGTCGTTTGTGCTTTATATGGGGTCGCTAGGCGTGAAGTGAGCGGCCACTTTTAATTTGATTATAACTATTGTATTCTTGGGGTCGTTAGTTTTTTATTAACATATTTTTATAGCACAAACGAAGCACAAACGTTTGACATATAACTCGTCGTTTGTGCTTTATATGGGGCCGCTAAGCGTGAAGTGGGCGGCCACTTTTAAATTGTTTATAACTAATGTATTCTTGAAGTCGCTGGTTTTTTACTAACATATTCTTATAGCACAAACAAAGCACAAACGTTTGACATATAACTCGTCGTTTGTGCTTTATATGGGGTCGCTAGGCGTGAAGTAAGCGGCCACTTTTAAATTGTTTATAACTATTGTATTCTTAGGGTCGCTGGTTTTTTATTAACATATTCTTATAGCACAAATGAAGCACAAACGTTTGACATATAACTCGTCGTTTGTGCTTCACTTGGGGTCGCTAGGCGTAAAGTGAGCGGCCACTTTCAAATTGTTACTAACTTATTAACGAGAAGGGTTGCTGGGTTTTTTTGTAGGGAACAAATCGGCACAAACCACAAACTCTTGATACATGATTTTTTGTTTGTGCTTTATAGTGGTCGCTAACTTCACGGACCCCACTTGAAATAGCAATTTTCTTGTTGCGATGTTTTCTTTTAGCTAAAATATGATGAAGAATTATAAAATTCGGGCGCGGAAGCAAATATTTATATGATTTTTTAAAAAATTAAGTCAGATTTTACCTATTCTTCAAATGGATATTTTTGTTAAAACATTCATATTCATGCTTTAGGATCTATACTATAGATGGTTTTAAGCATTGGACATACAAAAGTGACCAAAACGTGGTACCAATCAGATAATAAACATTCAATTATCGGGTGTCATTTTAATGAAAACGTTGTATATTTTAAGCTACATGGGCTGGATTCTAGAATACCTACCACACTTGAAAGAGCAATTTTGTTGTTGCAATGTTTTCTTTTAGCTAAAATATTATAAAGATTTATAAAATTCGGGCGCGGAAGCAAATATTTATATGATTTTTTACAAATATAAAGTGAGATTTTAACTATTCTTGAAAAGGATATTTTTGCTAAAACATTCATATTCATGCTTTAGTATCTATACTATGGATAATTTATACATTGGACATGCAAAAGTGACCAAAACGTAATACCAATCAGATAATAAACATTTGAATTTCGGGTTTCATTTTAATGAATACGTTGTATAATGTAAGCTACATGAGCTGGATTCTAGAATACCTACCACACTTGATATAGCAATTTTCTTGTTGCAATGTTTTTTTTAGCTAAAATATGATTAAGAATTATAAAATTCGGGCGTGGAAGCAATTATTTATATGATTTTTTACAAAGATAAAGTCAGATTTTACCTATTCTTGAAATGGATATTATTGTTAATACATTAATATTCATTCTTTACGATCTATACTAGGGATGGTTTTATGCTTTGGACATGCAAAAGTGACCAAAACGTGGTACCAATCAGATAAAACACATTCAATTTTCGGGTGTCATTTTTATGAATACGTTGTATATTGTAAGCTACATGGGCTGGATTCTAGAATAACTACCACACTTGAAATAGCAATTTTCTTGTTGCAATGTTTTCTTTTAGCTAAAATATGATAAAAAATTATAAAATTCTGGCGCGGAAGCAAATATTTATATGATTTTTTACAAAAATAAAGTCAGATTTTACCTATTCTTGATGAACACGTTGCATATTGTAAGCTAAATGGACTGGATTCTAGAATACCTACCACACTTGAAACAGCAATTTTCTTGTTGCAATGTTTTCTTTTAGCTAAAATATGATGAAAAATTATAAAATTTAGGCGCGGAAGCAAATATTTATATAATTTTTTACAAAAATAAAGTCAGATTTTACCTATTCTTGACATGGATATCTTTGCTAAAACATTCATATTCATGCTTTAGGATCTATACTATGGATAATTTTAGCATTGGACATGCAAAAGTGACCAAAACGTAATACCAATTAGATAATAAACATATATTTTTCGGGTGTCATTTTAATGAATACGTTGTATAATGTAAGCTACATGTGCTGGATTCTAGAATACCTATCACACTTGAAATAGCAATTTTCTTGTTGCAATGTTTTCTTTTAGCTAAAATATGATAAAGAATTATAAAATTCGGGCGCGGAAGCAAATATTTCTATAATTTTTTACAAAAATAAAGTCAGATTTTACCTATTCTTGAAATGGATAGTTTTGTTAAAACATTCATATTCATGCTTTAGGACCTATACTATGGATAAATTTAGCATTGGACATGAAAGAGTGACCAAAACATGGTACCGATCAGATAATAAACATTGAATTATCGGGTGTCATTTTCATGAATACGTTGTATTTTGTAAGCTAAATGGGCTAGATTTTAGAATAACCTATCACACTTGAAATAGTAATTTTCTAGGTGCAATGTTTTCTTTTATTTATTTATTTATTTATTTATTTAAGAATTACACTACCCGACAGGTAAAACCCAATTACGGGGTAGAGGAAAAACCATAAACATACAAAAGATATAAAATAAAGTCTAAAAACAATAAAAAGACAAAGTTAGAATTAAAATTAATTATTGTTTTTTAATTAATGAAAGAAATTTATTAGAGCGATGTAGGAAAACATCAACATCGGAATAACTATGATTATATAAATGACACATCCGGTATATACGTGAGTAGGATAAGATATTCGAACGAGCAGTAGGAAGGTAGAAAGTTTGGGAAAAACGTGTGAGCACATAAGGAGTATGGAACGGAAGTAATTGAAGGCTAATTGGATCGTCAATGTCACCATGGATTAGTTTGCAGAGATGATGGACCGAATAAAAATCTCGACGTTCAGTTAGACTATGCATATTGAATTTGTGCAATAGGTTAAGATACTGCATTTGATTGTCAGGATACTGACTATGTATTTTGAAATGTAAAAATTTCAAAAATTTCTTCTGAATATTTTCGATGCGGTCAAGATGAGTGTCATAGATGGGATTCCAGATAATAGAACAATATTCGAGTTTAGAGCGGACAAAAGCATAATACAGTGAAAGAATAGAAGTGACATTAGAGAAGGAACGAGTTTGACGAATAATAAAACCAAGCATACGAAGAGAGGAATTGCAAATATTGTTAATATGATTTAAGAAAGTAAGTTTGGAATCAAAAGTAACACCGAGGTCAGTAATATGTGAAGAACGCTGTAAAGGAGAGTCATTGATAGTATAGTTAAATAATAAAGGAGATGATTTACGAGTATAAGACATTATGTAACATTTATTTAAATTTAAGTTAAAATTATTTCTAGTACACCAGTTAAACAAATTATTGAGGTCATTTTGCATAAATTCACAGTCGTTAACTGAGGAAACATTATAAAATATTTTCAAATCGTCAGCAAACAGAAGTTTATCAGAAAGTAATATGTCTGTGATGTCATTAATAAAAATAAGGAAAAGTAAAGGGCCCAGATTAGACCCTTGCGGAATCCCAGAAGTAGAAATGAAAGTAGAGGATTTGTGGCCAAGAAATTGAACAAATAAATGACGATTAGATAGGTATGACGAGAGGAGATTAATAAGGGGCGATGATAAAGAAAATGAATGTAATTTCTGAAGGAGTATAGTGTGATCAACTCTGTCGAAGGCTTTGGTAAAGTCTGTATATACGCAATCGATTTGTTGCTTGGTATTTAAGATAGAAGAAATTTTGTGTGTGAAATAGATGAGATTAGTGGAGGTAGATCTCTTTTCCATGAACCCATGCTGTAATGGTGAAATCATGTTTTTAGCTTTACTGAAAATTGTAGTGTAGATTATTTTTTCAAATATCTTACTAAAATTTGATAATATAGCAATGGGTCGGTAATTTGTAATGTCAGCTGTATTACCTGTTTTAAAAATAGGGATAATACGAGTTAATTTCCATTTATCTGGAAAAGTATTTGTTTTTAATGATAAATTAAATATATGATGAAGAGCAAGAGATAGAGGATAGGCACAATCTTTGATTAAAAAACTGGGAATGAGATCAGGACCACATGACAAACCAGATTTTAATTTTGAAATAGCTTTGTTCACATCACTGAGTGAAATTAGCGTAGAGTCAGAAGGAAGGTTAGGAGAGGGGTTACTGGATGGTTGTGTGTACACAGATTTGAAATGAGAGGCGAAACCATTAGCAATATCTTCGGGATTGGAGTAACTAATATTATTAAGTATCATATCACTGGGAAATGTTGATGTTTTCCTTTTAGAGTTGATGAATTTCCAGAAAGTGTTAGGATCATTTTGGATATTAGATTCACACTGTGCATTATATTCTTTATAGGCTTTTTTAATGTTATGTTTTAGTTGAGTACGTAAGTCATGGTAACAATTACGAAGGTGGGAATTATTAGGGTGTTTAATACTAAGCCTGCGAAAGTGTTCTTTGCGACGAATATCAGCCTTAATTTCGGGAGTAAACCAAGGAGGATAGTGTCGTTTAGGTGGGGATTTAACAGGTACACATTCATCAAAGAAACTGTATAAGGTGTTATATAAACAATCACAAGCTGAGTTAACATCAGAGTACTGCGTTAGAATGTTCCAGTCAAAATTGCCAATAAGTTGATATAGTTTGGGGAAATCAGCATATTTAAAGTTGTAATTCGTTCCTTTGTAGTAGACTTTATCATTTTTAGTAGCATCAAACATTATTTGAAACTCGAGAGCTGGATGGTGATCATATTCAACATCAAGAATCAAATCATTGGCATGTTTAACTGTACATTCTGAATTGAAAACAATAACATCAAAAAGCCTGTTGTTTACATTTAGGATTGTGTTATACTGGGTGGCATTAAGAATATCCAAGAAACCATTAAATAGATTAACTTTGGGAGTGTTCGTTTCTAACACTAAATCAGGTATGTTAAAATCGCCTAAAATCATAAAATTGTTGTTGAATAGAAACGGAAGACTCTCAAAGAAATCAAAAATAGTTGTGTAATGATTAATGTCAAGTGCAGGAGGGATGTATATAACAAAAACATAAAATGATTTGTTGTTATTTGCAATTTTAGAACATACAATATCTACATTACAGGGAAGAATGTGTGAGTAATTACTAAGGTCAACATGACTAGATTTAATATTATTTTTTATTAGTAGGAGAACACCTCCACCACGAGTGACATTGCAAGCAGTAAAATTACGGTCACATCTGTAGATATTATATGATCTATCACATAATTCAGAATCCAATGTACAATTTTTTAGCCAAGTTTCAGTAAAGGCAACAATATCATAATCCCACGACGAACAATTTGAATATAATGTATTAAGTTTTAAATTAAGACTTTGAATATTTTGATAAAAGCAGTGGAGATTAGATGATTGGGCACGATTACTTAACTTTAGTTGCTATTTACCAAGAATATTTGATTTGAATTTCTGAAAAGTATCAATGAAAGTAGGGCATTTTGTGTCCCAAACATTGTGTGCAGTGTCATAAATAGTTTTATTTGAGACGTTGCTTCGTACACAGTTAATACATTTCGCTTGAGTAGATGTACAGTTTTTAAGCAAATGATCACCAGCACAGTTAGGACAAGAAGCTTGCTTTTTACATTGTTTGGAATGATGGTGCAATCCACAACAGTTGAAACAACGTCTCAACTCAATGGCATCGAAAACGGAACAGTAATCGTATCCAATGATTAAGTTCTCAGACTGCATAATTTTGTCATAAGTGCTACGATCAACTTGGATTAAAGCTTGATAAACATTTTTATTTTTCTTGGTTGGTGAATATAATAATAAATCGCAATTAGAATTCTCACTGAAACAAGTTTTATTTTGATTTTTTAAATAGTTGAGAAATTGATCGCCATCCAAATTGTCCGTCATGCCCACTACACGAATGCGTGGGTGTAATACGGGAAGTTGTTTAACGACATATTTATCGGACAGTTTGTCATTCACCAAATTTTTTAATTTGTCAGGGTCGTCATTATTGCATTTTATTATTAGAGCACCATTGTTAGCTTTTTTGACACTACTTATGGAGATATTGGATACTACAGGGTCTACGTTTTTTAGGATGTCCGATTTGGTTAATGAACTAGATTGAGCACTATTTTTTGGTTTAATTAACACTGGGGGCACTGAAGGATCGACACGCTGCACAATACTGGAGTAGGTGGGGCCCTGGGAGCTCGAAGGTCCGGAATAAGCATTAGAGGATGGTTGATTAAGGGCAGTCAGTATTTTCTTGTCGGCAGACGATGCTATCTCATTTTTGATGGATGTAAGCATCTCATTTTTGATGGACGTAAGAGAGTCGGCAATATATTTGGTTAGATCCGTTTTTAAATTTTGAAAAAGTTCCTCAAGATGGGGCTGATTAGGAACATTTAGTAGTTTTGATCTTATTTCATCAACAATTGACTCTGTGTTAAGAATTTTATTTTTACAGACTATTTCGCAGTTAATTTTGCATGAAGGGCACCAAAAGAATAAATGTCTGGATTTCTCCAATAAACGGAATTCATCATCTATTACAGATGACGCATGATATATGGTACCATTTTTGACAGGCGCCTTCACAACCAACTAATGGATCCCTCTTTTTAGTACGACACTTGCCACATTCGGTCATTATGAGATGATTTAGAATAATTCATCAAGTAAAAATATTCAGAACCACTGGTAAAGTTCGTTGACCGCGCACAGG
Organism: Stenolophus ochropezus; assembly: GCA_035578165.1. Taxonomy (NCBI): domain Eukaryota; kingdom Metazoa; phylum Arthropoda; class Insecta; order Coleoptera; family Carabidae; genus Stenolophus; species Stenolophus ochropezus. The sequence goes on from JAQOWZ010000045.1 coordinate 1,881,746, forward strand.
TGATAGGCGGTGTTAATTAGTCAGGATTTAAATTGTAGAGATAGTAAAGAGTATATGGGACAATATGATACAATTTTAAATCAAATATCACTTACATGGACGATGCACTTAATGTAAAAATAGTATATCAAGAAAGTACACAAACTCACGCACAGAATGGTATCACATTATCCAAAAATATAGCACAAAAATCACAAGAAATACTCTAAAATGCAGAGAGCAAAAAAAACACAACTGCGAATGGCCTGATGTCTATCACAATTTAGCTAAAATATGATGAAGAATTATAAAATTCGGGCGCGGAAGCTAAAATTTATATGATTTTTTACAAAAATAAAGTCAGAATTTTACCTATTTTAAAAATGGTTATTTTTGTTAAAACATTCATATTCATGCTTTAGGATCTATACTATGGATAATTTTAGCATAGGACATGCAAAAAAGACCAAAACGTGGTACCACTCAGATAATACACATTCAATTTTCGGGTGTCATGTTAATGAATACATTGTATATTGTAAGCTACATGGGCTGGATTCTAAAATACCTACCACCATTGAAATATAAATTTTCTTGTTGCAATGTTTTCTTTTAGCTAAAATATGATAAAAAAATATAAAATTCGGTCGCGGAATTAAATATTTATATGATTTTTTTACAAAAATCAAGTCAGATTTAACCTATTCTTGAAATGGATATTTTTGTTAAAACATTCATATTCATGCTTTAGGATCTAGACTATGGATGGTTTTAAGCATTGGACTTGCAAAAGTGACCAAAACGTGGTACCAATCAGATATTAAACATTCAATTTTCGGGTGTCATTATAATGAATACGTTGTATATTGTAAGCTACATTGGCTGGATTCTATAATACCTACCACACTTGAAATAGCAATTTTCTTGTTGCAATGTTTTCTTTTAGCTAAAATATGATGAAGATTTATAAAATTCGGGCGCGGAAGCAAAAATTTATATGATTTTTTACAAAAATAAAGTCAGATATTCCTATTCTTGTTGAATACGTTGTATATTGTAAGCTACATGGGCTGGATCCTAGAATACCTACCACTCTTGAAATAGCAATTTTCTAGTTGCAATGTTTTCTTTTAGCTAGAAGAATTATAAAATTCTGGCGCGGAAGCAAATACTTATATGATTTTTTACAAAAATAAAGTCGTATTTTACCTATACCTGAAATGGATATTTTCGGTAAAATATTCATATTCACGCTTTATGATTTATACTATGGATAATTTTAGCATTGGACATGCAAAAGTGACCAAAACGTGGTACCAATCAGATAATAAACATTCATTTTTCAGGTGTCATATTAATGAATACGTTGTATATTGTAAGCTACATGGCCTGGATTCTAGAATACCTACCACACTTTAAATAGTAATTTTCTTCTTGCAATGTTTTCTTTTAGCTAAAATATGATGAAGAATTATAAAATTCAGGCGCGGAAGCAAATATTTATATGATCCTTTACAAAAATAAATTCAGATTTTACTATTCTTGATGAATACGTTGTATATTGTAAGCTACATGGGCTGGATCCTAGAATACCTACCTTACTTGAAATAACAATTTTCTAGTTGCAATGTTTTTTTTTAGCTAGAAGAATTATAAAATTCCGGCGCGAAAGCAAATATTTATAAGATTTTTTACAAAAATAAAGTCAGATTTTACCTATATTTCAAATGGATATTTTTGGTAAAACATTCATATTCACGCTTTAGGATTTATACTATGGATGATTTTAAGCATTGCACATGCAAAAGAGAGAAAACCGTGGTACCAAACACATAATAAACATTCAATATTCGGGTGACATTTTAATGAATACGTTGTATATTGTAAGCTACATGAGCTGGATTCTAGAAAACCTACCACACTTGAAATAGCAATTTTCTTGTTGCAATGTCTTCTTTTAGCTAAAATATGATAAAGAATTATAAAATTCGGGCGCGGAAACAAATATTTATATTATTTTTTAAAAAATAAATTAAGATTTTACCTATTCTAGATGAATACGTTGTATTTTGTAAGCTACATGGCTAGATTCTAGATTACCTACCACACTTGAAATAGTTATTATCTTGTTGTAATGTTGTCTTTTAGCTAAAATATGATGAATAATTACAAAATTCGGGCGCGGAAGCAAATATTTATATTATTTTTTACAAAAATAAAGTCAGATTTTACCTATTCTTGAAATGGATATTTTTGTTAAAACATTGATATTCATGATTTAGGATCTATACTATGGATGGTTTTAAGCATTGGACATGAAAAAGTGACCAAAACGTGGAACCAATCAGATAATAAACATTCAATTTTCGGGTGTCATTTATATGAATACGTTGTATATTTTAAGCTACATGGGCTGGATTCTAGAATACCTACCACACTTAAAATAGCAATTTTCTTGTTGCAATGTTTTCTTTTAGTTAATTTATGATAAAGAATTATAAAATTTGGGCGCGGAAGCAAATATTTATATAATTTTTTACAAAAATAAAGTCAGATTTTACCTATTCTTGACATGGATATTTTTGCTAAAACATTCATATTCGTGCTTTAGGATCTATACTATGGATAATTTTAGCATTGGACATGCTAAAGTGACCAAAACGTAATACCAATTAGATAATAAACATATATTTTTCGGGTGTCATTTTAATGAATAAGTTGTATAATGTAAGCTACATGGGCTGGATTCTAAAATACCTATCACACTTGAAATAGCAATTTTCTTGTTGCAATGTTTTCTTTTAGCTAAAATATGATAAAGAATTATAAAATTCGTGCGCGGAAGCAAATATTTGTATGATTTTTTACAAAAATAAAGACAGATTTTACCTATTCTTGATGAATACGATGTATATTGTAAGCAACATGGGCTGGATCGTAGAATACCTACCATACTTGAAATAGCAATTTTCTAATTGCAATGTTTTCTTTTAGCTAAAATATGATAAAGAATTATAAAATTCCGGCGCGGAAGCAAATATTTATATGATTTTTTACAAAAATAAAGTCAGATTTTACCTATACCTGAAATGGATATTTTTGGTAAAACATTCATATTCACGCTTTAGGATTTGTACTATGAATAATTTTAGCATTGGACATGCAAAAGTGATCAAAACGTGGTACTAATCAGTTAATAAACATTTAATTTTCGGGTGACATTTTAATGAATACGTTGTATATTGTAAGCTACATGGGCTGGATTCTAGTATACTAACCACACTTGAATTAGCTATTTTCTTGTTGCAATGTTTTCTTTTAGCTAAAATTTAATGAAGAATTAAAAAATTCGGGCGCGGAAGCAAATATTTATATGATTTTTTACAAAAATAAAGTCAGATTTTACCTATTCTTTAAATGGATATTCTAGTTAAAACATTCATATTCATGGTTTAGGATCTATACTATGGATAATTTTAGCTTTGGACATGCAAAAGTGACTAAAACGAGGTACTAATTAGATTATAAACATTCAATTTTCCGGTGTCATTTTAATGAATACGTTGTATATTGTAAGCTACATGGGCTGGATTCTAGAATACCTACCACACTTGAAATAGCAATTTTCTTGTTGCAATGTTTTCTTTTAGCTAATATATGATAAAGAATTATAAAATTCTGGCGCGAAAGCAAATATTTATATCATTTTTTACAAAAATTAAGTCAGATTTTACCTATTCTAGAAATAGATATTTTTGTTCAAACATTCATATTCATGATTTAGGTTCTACACTATGGATGGTTTTAAGCATTGGACATGCAAAAGGGACCAAATCGTGGTACCAATCATATAATACACATTCAATTTTCTGATGTCATTTTAATGAATACGTTGTATATTGTAAGCTACATGGGCTGGATTCTAGGATACCTACCACTCTTGATATAGCAATTTTCATGTTGCAATGTTTTCTTTTAACTTAAATATGATAAAGAATTATAGAATTTGGGCGTTGAAGCAAATATTTATATGATTCTTCACAAAACTAAAGTCAGATTTTACCTATTCTTGAAATAAATATTTTTGTTAAAACATTCATATTCATGCTTTAGGATCTTTACTATGGATAATTTTAGCATTGGACATGCAAAAAAGACCAAAACGTGGTACCAATCAGATAATAAACATTCAATTTTAGGGTGTCATTTAATGAATACGTTGTATATTGTAAGCTTATAGGCTGGATTCTAAAATACCTACCCCACTTGAAATAGCAATTTTCATGTTGCAATGTTTTCTTTTAGCTAAAAAAGGATAAAGAGTTATAAATTTCGGGCGCGGAAGCAAATATTTATATGAATTTTAACAAAAATTAAGTCAGATTTTACTTATTCTCGAAATGGATATTTTTGTTAAAACGTTCATATTCATGCTTTAGGATCTTTACTGTGGATGTTTTTAAGCATTGGACATGCAAAAGTGATCAAAAAGTGGTACCAATCAGATAGTAAACATTCAATTTTCGGGTGTCATTTTAATGAATACGTTGTATATTGTAAGCTACATGGGTTGGATTCTAGAATACCTACCACACTTGAAATAGCAATTTTCTTGATGCAATGGTTTCTTTTAGCTAAAATATGATAAAGAATTATAATATTCTGGCGCGGAAGCAAATACTTATATGATTTTTTACTAAAATTAAATCAGATTTTACCTATTCTTGAAATGGATATTTATGTTAAAACGTTCATAGTCATGCTTTAGGATCTATACTATGGATGGTTTCAAGCAATGGACATGCAAAAGTGACCAAAACGTGGTACCAATCAGATAATAAACATTCATTTTTCGGGTGTCATATTAATGAATACGTTGTATATTGTAAGCTACATGGGCTGGATTCTAGAATACCTACCACACTTGAAATAGCAATTATCTTGTTGCAACGTTCTCTTTTAGCTAAAATATGATAAAGAATTATAAAATTCGGGCGCGGAAGCAAAAATTTATACGATTTTTTACAAAAGTAAAGTTAGATTTTTACCTATTCTTAAAAAGGATATTTTTGTTGAAACGTTCATATTCATGCTTTAGGATCTATACTATGGATGGTTTTAAGCCTTGGACATGCAAAAGTGACCAAGACGTGGTACCAATCAGATAATAAACATTCAATTTTCGGGTGTCGTATCAATGAATACGTTGTATATTGTAAGCTACATGGGCTGGATTCTAGAACACCTACCACACTTGAAATAGCAATTTTCTTGTTGCAATGTTTTCTTTTAGCTGAAATATGATAAAGAATTATAAAATTTTGGCGCGGAAGCAAATATTTATATGATTCTTTACAAAAATAAAGTCAGATTTTACCTATTCTTGAAATAAATATTTTTGTTAAAACATTCATATTCATGCTTTAGGATCTATACTATGGATAATTTTAGCATTGGACATGCAAAAAAGACCAAAATGTGGTACCAATCAGATTATAAACATTCAATTTTCGGGTGTCATGTTAATGAATACGTTGTATATTGTAAGCTTATAGGGTGGATTCTAAAATACCTAACCCACTTTAAATAGCAATTTTCTTGTAGCAATGTTTTATTTTAGCTAAAATATGATGAAAAATTATAAAATTCGGGCGCGGAAGGAAATATTTATATGATATTTTACAAAAATAAAGTCAGATTTTACCTATTCTTGAAATGGATATTTTTTTTTAAAACATTCATATTCATGTTTTAGGTTCTAAACTATGGATGGTTTAAAGCATTGGACATGCAAAAGTGACCAAAACGTGATACCAATTAAATAATAAACATTCAATTTTTGGGTGTCATTTTAATGAATACGTTGTATATTGTAAGCTACATGGGCTGGAATCTAGAATACCTATCACACTTGAAATAGCAATTTTCTTGTTGCAATGTTTTCTTTTCGCTAAAACAAGATGAAGAATTATAAAAGTCTGGCGCGGAAGCAAATATTTTTATGTTTTTTTTTAAAAATTAGTCAGATTTTACCTATTCTTGAAATTTGAAGCATTAGACATTAGCTAAAAGAAAACATTGCAACAAGAAAATTGCTATTACAATTGTGGTAGGTATTCTAGAATCCAGCCCATGTAGCTTACAATATACAAAATATTCATTAAAATGACACCTTAAAAAAGACTGTTTATTATCTGATTGGTACCACGTTTTGGTCACTTATCCAAGTCCAATGCTAAAACCATCCATAATATAGATCCTAAAGCATTAATATGAATGTTTTACCGAAAATATCCATTTCATGAATAGGTAAAATCTGACTTTATTTTTGTAAATGACGTTGAATGTTTATTATATAATTGGTACCACTTTTTAATCACATTTGCATGTCCAATGCTTAAAACCATCAATAGTATAGATCCTAAAGCATGAATATGAATGTTTTAAAAATCTGACTTAATTTTTGTACTAAATCATATAAATATTTGCTTCCGCGCCCGAATTTAGAATTCTTCATCATATTTTAGCTAAAAGAAAACATTGCAACAAGAAAATTGATATTTCTAGTGTGGTAGGTATTCTAGAATCCAGCCCATGGAGCTTACAATATACATCGTATTCATCAAGATTAGGTTAAATCTGACTTTATTATTGTAAAAATCATTTAAATATTTGCTTCCGCGCACGAATTTTATAATTCTTCATCATATTTTAACTAAAAAAAACATTGCAACAAGAAAATTGCTATTTCGAGTGTGGTAGTTATTCTAGAATCCAGCCCATGTATCTTACAATATACAACGTATTCATCAAGAATAGGTAAAATCTGAGTTAATTTTTGTAAATAATCATATAAATATTTGCTTCTGCGCCCGAATTTTATAATTCTTCATCATATTTCAGCTAAAAGAAAACACTGCAACAAGAAACATGCTATTTTAAGGGTGGTAGTTATTCTAGAATCCAGCTAATGTAGCCTACATTATACAACGTATTCATCAAGAATAGGTAAAATCTGACTTTATTTTTGTAAAAAATCATATAAATATTTGCTTCCGCGCTCAAATTTTATAATTTTTCATCTTATTTTAGCTAAAAGAAAACATTGCATCAAGAAAATTGCTATTTCAAGTGTGGTAGGTATTCTAGAATCCAGCCCATGTAGCTTACAATATACAACGTATTCATCAAGAATAGGTAAAATCTGACTTAATTTTTGTAAAACATCATATAAATATTTGCTTCCGCGCCCGAATTTTATAATTTTTCATCATATTTTAGCTGAAAGAAAACATTGCAACAAGATAATTGCTATTTCAATTGTGGTAGGTATTCTAGAATCCAGCCCATGTAGCTGAAAATATACAACGTATTCATTAAAATGACACTCGAAAATTGAATGTTTATTATCTGATTGGTATTACGTTTTGGTCACTTTTGCATGTCCAATGCTTAAAACCATCCATAGTTTAGATCCTAAAGCATGAATATGAATGTTTTAACAAAAATATTCATTTAAAGAATATTTAAAATCTGACTTTATTTTTGTAAAAAATCATATAAATATTTGCTTCTGCGCCCGAATTTTATAATTCTTCATCATACTTTAGCTAAAAGGAAACATTGCAACAAGAAAATTTCTATTTCAAGTGTGGTAGGTATTCTAGAATCCAGTCCATGTAGCTTACAAAGTACAACGTATTCATTAAAACGACACCCGAAAATTGGATGTCTTTTATCTGATTGGTACCACGTTATGGTCACTTTTGCATGTCCAATGCTTAAAATCATCCATAGTATAGATCCTAAAGCATGAATATGAATGTTTTAACAAAAATTTCCATTTCAAGAATTGGTAAAATCTGACTTTATTTTTTAAAAAATCATATAAATATTTGCTTCCGCGCCCGAAATTTATCATTCTTTATCATATTTTAGTTAAAATAAAATATTGCAACAAGAAAATTGCTATTTCAAGTGTGGTAGGTATTCTAGAATCCAGCCCATGTAGCTTACAAAATACATCGTATTCATTAAAACGACACCCGAAAATTGGATGTCTATTATCTGATTGGTACCACGTTATGGTCACTTTTGCATGTCCAATGCTTAAAATCATCCATAGTATAGATCCTAAAGCATGAATATGAATGTTTTAACAAAAATATCCATTTCAAGAAAAAGTAAAATCTGACTTTATTTTTGTAAAAAATCATATAAATATCTGCTTCCGCGCTTAAATTTTATAATTCTTCATTATATTTTAGCTAAAAGAAAACATTGCAACAAGAAAATTGCTATTTCATGTGTGGTAGGTATTCTAGAATCCAGCCCATGTAGCTTACAATATACAACGTATTCATTAAAATGACACCCGAAAATTAAATGTTTATTATCTGATTGGTTCCACGTTCTGGTCACTTTTGCATGTCCAATGCTTAAAGCCATCCATAGTATAGATCCTAAAGCATGAATATGAATGTTTTAACAAAAAAATCAATTTCAAGAATAGGTAAAATCTGACTTTATTTTTGTAAAAAATCATATAAATATTTGCTTCCGCGCCCGAATTTTATAATTCTTCATCATATTTAAGCTAAAAGAAATCATTGCAACAACAAACATGCTATTTCAAGGATGGTAGTTATTCTAGAATCCAGCCAATGTAGCTTACAATATACAACGTATTCATCAAGAATAAGTAAAATCAGACTTTATTATTGTAAAAAATCATTTAAATATTTGCTTTCGCGCCCGAATTTTATAATTTTTTATCATATTTTAGCTAAAAGAAAATATTGCAACAAGAAAATTACTATTTTAAGTGTGGTAAGTATTCTAGAATCCAGCCCATGTAGCTTACAATATACAACGTATTCATTAAAATGACACCCGAAAATTGAATGATTATTATCTGATTGGTATCAGGTTTTGGTTACTTTTACATATCCAATGCATAAAACCAACTATAGTATAGATCCTAAAGCATGAATATAAATGTTTTAACAAAAATATCCATTTCAAGAATTAGTAAAATCTGACTTTATTTTTGTAAAAAATCATATACATATTTGCTTCCGCGCCCGAATTTTATAATTCTTTATCATATTTTAGCTAAAAGAAATCATTGCAACAAGAAACATGCTATTTCAAATGTGGTAGTTATTCTAGAATCCAGTCAATGTAGGTTACAATATACAACGTATTCATCAAGAATAGGTAAAATCTGACTTTATTTTTGTAAAAAATCATTTAAATATTTGCTTCCGCGTCCAAATTTTATAATTCTTCATCATATTGTAGCTAAAAGAAAACATTGCAACAAGAATTTTTCTATTTCAAGTGTGGTAAGTATTCTAGAATTCAGCCCATGTAGCTTACAATATACAACGTATTCATTAAAACGACACCCCAAATTTGAATGTTTATTATTTGGTTGGTATCATGTTTTGATCACTTTTGCATGTCCAATGCTTAAAACCATCCATAGTATAGATCCTATAGCATGATAGTAGAGTGCCAGCGGCCGAATAAAACGCTTAAAAATTAATCCCGTGGGGGTTTTGAACGAAAAAGATGGGACCTTCAAAATTTTGAAGCTTATACCTCATATAGTGAAATGCCAGAAAGCGACGACTGACTGATAATTTCATTTCTATGATTTTTACAAATTATTTAAGTTTATTCCAAATAAAGTTTTGTTGATTCAGTAATATTAATTTTTGATTACCATTAATATTATTAAAGTATCACATTTATACTTCACATACTTATAAATATTCAAAATATGATTTCGTACAAGTAATAATACCTTTTTTTGCTTTAGAAATATTTTTTATTATTATTTATGTTGAGTTGCTATGATTTCAGTTTGTAGGCAAAGGTAGCGCGCGCGGTGGGTGACGTGAGGGGTAAGCAGCGAGCAATGCGGAATCCCGCTCAAGGCCAAAAGTGCAGTATTTCCTTAAAATTACTATTACACGAAAACTGTTTGCACTAAAATTATGGAACAAGTACTATTACAATGATATTAAATGAAGCTAAAACTTTTACAAATATCATTTTTTGATTTAACGCTTACTTTTGAAGATGTAAAAAGACACAATTTTTGCGGCTAGTCGAACGAAAATATTACCAGATTTCTTCAGACTGGGCCCATAAGGACCCGTGTTAAATCAAAAATTCAATTTGATTTTAATGGAAAACATGTACAGACTTTTTAATGAAATTTGGACAGTAGGTATAAAACTGCATTTCATATCGACTCTTGTACGTAACTCCAAAATTTTGATTTGTGCCCTTTGGCACAGGACAATTTTTTGACGAATCTGGCATTTTACTATATGAGGTATAAGCTTCAAGATTCTGAAGGTCCCATCTTTTTCGTTCAAAACCCCACTGGATGACACTTTTCAGGTGTTGTAGCACTCTACTATGAATATGAATGTTTTAACAAAAATATCAATTTCAAGAATAGGTGAAATCTGACTTTATTTTGTAAAAAATCATATACATATTTGCTGCCGCGCCCGAATTTTATAATTCTTCATCGTATTTTAGCTAAAAGAAATCATTGCAACAAGAAACATGCTATTTCAAGGGTGGTAGGTATTCTAGAATCCAGCGCATGTAGCTTACAATATACAAAGTATTCATCAAGAAAAGGTAGAATCTGACTTTATTTTTGTAAAAAATCATATAAATATTTGCTTTCGCGCCCGAATTTTATAATTTTTCATCATATTTTAGCTAAAAAAAAACATTGCAACAAGAAAATTGCTATTTCAAGTGTGGTAGGTATTCTAGAATCCAGCCCATGTAGCTTACAATATACAACGTATTCATTAAAATGACAACCGAAAATTGAATGTTTATTATCTGATTGGTACCACGATTTAGTCACTTTTGCATGTCCATTGCTTAAAACCATCCATAGTATAGATCATGAAGCATGAATATGAATGTTTTAACAAAAATATCCATTTCAAGAATAGGTAAAATCTGACTTTATATTTGTAAAAAATCATGTAAGTATTTGCTTCCGCGCCCTAATTTTATAATTCTTTATCATACTTTAGCTAAAAGAAAACATTGCAACAAGAAAAATGCTGTTTCAATTGTAGTAGGTATTCTAGAATCCAGTCCATGTAGCTTACAAAATACAACGTATTCATTAAAATGACACTTAAAAATTAAATGTTTATTACCTGACTGGTACTAGGTTTTGGTCACTCTTGCATGTCCAATGCTTAAAACCATCCATAGTATAGACCCTAAAGTGTAAATATGAATGTTTCAACAAAAATATCCATTTCAAGAATTGGTAAAATCTGACTATTTTTGTAAAAAATCATATAAATATTTGCTTCCGCACCCGAATTTAATGATTCTTCATCATAATTTAGCTAGAAGAAAACATTGCATCAAGAAAATTGTTATTTCAAGTGTGGTAGGTATTCAAGAATCCAGCGCATGTAGCTTACATTATACAACGTATTCATTAAGAAAAGGTAAAATCTGACTTTGCTTTTGTAAAAAATCATATAAATATTTGCTTTCGCGCCCGAATTTTATAATTTTTCATCATATTTTAACTAAAAGAAAACATTGCAACAAGAAAATTGCTATTTCAAGTGCGGTAGGTATTCTACAATCCAGCGCCTGTAGCTTACAATATACAACGTATTCATCAAGAATAGGTAAAATCAGAGTTTATTTCTGTAGAAAAGCATATAAATATTTGCTTCCGCACCCGAATTTAATGATTCTTCTTCATAATTTAGCTAAAAGAAAACATTGCAACAAGAAAATTGCTATTTCAAGTGTGGTAGGCATTCTAGAATCCAGCGCATGTAGCTTACAATATACAACGTATTCATCAAGAAAAGGTAAAATCTGACTTTATTTTTGTAAAAAATCATATAAATATTTGCTTTCGCGCACGAATTTTATAATTTTTCATCATATTTTAGCTAAAAGAAAATATTGCAACAAGAAAATTGCTATTTCAAGTGTGTTAGGTATTCTAGAATCCAGCCCATGTAGCTTACAATATACAACGTATTCATTAAAATGACACCCGACAATTGAATGTTTATTATCTGATTGGTACCACGTTTTGGTCACTTTAGCATGTCCAATGTTAAATTGTCCATAGTATAGATCCTAAAGTATGAATATGAATGTTTTAACAAAAATATTCATTTCAAGAATTGGTAAAATCTGACTATTTTTGTAAAATTATATAAATATTTGCTTCCGCACCCGAATTTAATGATTCTTTATCATAATTTAGCTAAAAGAAAACATTGCAACAAGAAAATTGCTATTTCAAGTGCGGTAGGTATTCTAGAATCCAGTTCATGTAGCTTACAATATACAACGTATTTATTAAATTGACACCCGAAATTTGATTGTTTATTAAGCCGATCAACATTGATCATTTTTGTTAATTCTCTACGCGAGCCCTTACCAAGACATTTCATTCGATACCAAACACGACATACTTCTATTAACTTTTTGCATAAAACAAAAGCCGATCAACATAGAAAATTTTCATTTCTGCACACAACAAAATTTAATCGACGTAGAACATTTTTGTCATTCGTGCACACCAGTCCACATTGTGTCGTTTCATTATAACTCAAGAACGACCTACTTCTAACAACTTTTTGCGAAAAACAAATGCAGGTCGACATGACACATTTTTTTTGTCATTACAAAACCGGCTCTTATGGTTTTCTTTCTTTTGATATCAAATATTTGATTTTTATTTAGTTACTTCATAATTTGGCAACACTATTTGTATTAAAAAAATTGTAGTTAATTTTAAAATATATAAATTAATATTGTCAATCCTAATACAACTGCCACCATCTTCATTGAAGTTAGTTTAGGAATATTTGGTTTTAATTTAGTTACTTCATTACACATTTGGCAACATTGACTTTTGCCTTTGAAAACGTCAAAATTTATATTAATTAAATACGTTATGTTTTAAACTTAAATTAGTTGTAAAACCTTTGCTCAGGACTATTATTCATGATACTGTTTTTAAATCTTTAATATAAATGTTCTATTAAAAGATATAATCATATAAAGTTCATAGACAAATTCTCAAAAGTGACGGATGACGGCGTGATTCTTCTAAAATATAGACATGGCCTCTGGGATCCATTGTTTCAAGGCAGCATTTGTGCACAGTTTTAATTTTTTACACAAAAACTACTAACAGTAAAAATATGAGACACCCAAAAGATCACCAGATCTCATTAGTCCCGACATATTAAAAAAAAATTATAACAATCACTTGCATGGTTCCGGTTGTAGGCCTTTCCAAAAGTTACTCAATGCTCGTTATGAATCTATAGATAGATAGATATATAGATATATAGTGAATGTAATCATTTAGTATAGTGATATACGACGTATTCATTATAATGATACCCGAAAAATAAATGTTTATTATCTGATTGGTACCACGTTTTGGTCACTTTTGCATGTCCAATGCTTAAAACAATCCATAGTATAGATCCTAAAGCATGAATATGAATGTTTTAACAAAAATTTCCATACCAAATATGTAAAATCTGATAATTTATTTTTGTAAAAAATCATATAAATATTTGCTTCCGCGCCCGAATTTTATAATTCTTTATCATATTTTAGCCTAAAGAAAACATTGCAACGAGAAAATTGCTATTTCAAATGTGGTAGGTATTCTAGAATCCAGCCCACGTAGCTTACAATATACAACGTATTCATTAAAATGACACAGAATAGGTAAAATCTGACTTTATTTTTGTAAAAAAACATGTTAATATTTGCTTCCGCGCCCGAATTTTAAAATTCTTTATCATATTTTAGCTAAAAGAAAACATTGCAACAAGAAAATTGCTATTTCAAGTGTGGTAGGTATTCTAGAATCCAGCCCATGTAGCTTAAAATATACAACGTATTCATTAAAATGACACCTGAAAATTGAATGTTTATTATCTGATTAGTACTACGTTTCGGTCACTTTTGCATGTCCAATGCTAAAATTATCCATAGTATAGATCCTAAAGCATGAAAAAGAATGTTTTAACAAAAATATCCATTTCAAGAATAGGTAAAATCTGACTTTATTTTTGTAAAAAATTATATAAATATTTGCTTTTTGCCCGAATTTTATAATTCTTCATTATATTTTAGCTAAAAGAAAACACTCCAATAAGAAAATTGCTATTTCATGTTTGGTACGTACTCAAAAAGCCAGCCCATGTAGCTTACAATATACAACGTATTCATTAAGAATAAGTAAAATCTGACTTTATTTTTGAAAAAAAATCATATAAATATTTGCTTCCGCGCCTGAATTCTATAATTCTTCATCATATTTTAGCTAAAAGAAAACATTGCAACAAGAAAATTGCTATTCCAAGTGTGGTAGGTATTCTAAAATCCAGCCCATGTAGCTTACAATATACAACGTATTCATCAAAAAAAGGTAAAATCTGACTTAATTTTTGTGAAAAATCATATAAATATTTGCTGCCGCGCCCGAATGTTATAACTTTTCATCATACTTTAGCTAAAAGAAAACATTGCAACAAGAAAATTGCTATTTCAAGTGTGGTATGTATTCTACAATCCAGCCCATGTAGCTTACAATATACAACGTATTCATTAAGAATAGGTAAAATCTGACTTAATTTTTGTAAAAAATCATATAAATATTTGCTTCCGAGCCCGAATTTTATAATTCTTTATCATATTTTAGCTAAAAGAAAACATTGCAACAAGAAAATTGCTATTTCAAGTCTGGTAGGTATTCTAGAATCCAGCCCATGTAGCTTACAATATACAACGTATTCATCAAGAAAAGGTAAAATCTGACTTTATTTTTGTAAAAAATCATATAAATATTTACTTCCGCGCCCGAATTTTATAATTTTTTATCATATTTTAATTAAAAGAAAACATTGCAACAAAAAATTTGATATTTCAAGTGTGGTAGGTATTCTAGAATCCAGCCCATGTAGTTTACAATATACAACGTATTCATTTAGAATAGGTAAAATCTGACTTTATTTTTGTAAAAAATCATATAAATATTTGCTTTCGCGCCCGAATTTTACAATTCTTTATCATATTTTAGCTAAAAGAAAACATTACAACAAGAAAATTGCTATTTCAAGTGTGCTAGGTATTCTAGAATCCAGCCCATGTAGCTTACAATATACAACGTATTCATTAAGAATAGGTAAAATCTGACTTTATTTTTGTAAAAAATCATATAAATATTTGCTTTCGCGCCTGAATTTTACAATTCTTCATCATATTTTAGCTAAAAGAAAACATTGCAACAAGAAAAGTGCTATTTCAAGTGTGCTAGGTATTCTAGAATCCAGCCCATGTAGCTTACAATATACAACGTATTCATCAAGAATAGGTAAAATCAGAGTTTATTTTTGTAAAAAAGCATATAATTATTTGCTTCCGCGCCCGAATTTTATAATTCTTCATCATATTTTAGCTAAAAGAAAACATTGCAACAAGAAAATTGCTATTTCAAGTGTGGTAGGTATTCTAGAATCCAGCCCATGTAGCTTACAATATACAACGTATTCATTAAGAATAGGTAAACTCTGACTTAATTTTTGTAAAAAGTCATATAAATATTTGCTTTCGCGCCCGAATTTTACAATTCTTCGTCATATTTTAGCTAAAAGAAAACATTGCAACAAGAAAATTGCTATTTCAAGTCTGGTAGGTATTCTAGAATCCAGCCCATGTAGCTTAAAATATACAACGTATTCATTAAGAAAAGGTAAACTCTGAGTTTATTTTTGTAAAAAATCATATAAATATTTACTTCCGCGCCCGAATTTTATAATTTTTCATCATATTTTAACTAAAAGAAAACATTGCAACAAGAAAATTGATATTTCAAGTGTGGTAGGTATTCTAGAATCCAGCCCATGTAGTTTACAATATACTACGTATTCATTTAGAATAGGTAAAATCTGACTTTATTTTTGTAAAAAATCATATAAATATTTGCTTTGGCGCCCGAATTTTACAATTCTTTATCATATTTTAGCTAAAAGAAAACATTGCAACAAGAAAATTGCTATTTGAAGTGTGCTAGGTATTCTAGAATCCAGCCCATGTAGCTTACAATATACAACGTATTCATTAAGAATAGGTAAAATCTGACTTTATTTTTGTAAAAAATCATATAAATATTTGCTTTCGCGCCCGAATTTTACAATTCTTCATCATATTTTAGCTAAAAGAAAACATTGCAACAAGAAAATTGCTATTTCAAGTGTGCTAGGTATTCTAGAATCCAGCCCATGTAGCTTACAATATACAACGTATTCATCAAGAATAGGTAAAATCAGAGTTTATTTTTGTAAAAAAGCATATAAATATTTGCTTCCGCGCCCGAATTTTACAATTCTTTATCATATTTTAGCTAAAAGAAAACATTGCAACAAGAAAATTGCTATTTCAAGTGTGCTAGGTATTCTAGAATCCAGCCCATGTAGCTTACAATATACAACGTATTCATTAAGAATAGGTAAAATCTGACTTTATTTTTGTAAAAAATCATATAAATATTTGCTTTCGCGCCTGAATTTTACAATTCTTCATTATATTTTAGCTAAAAGAAAACATTGCAACAAGAAAATTGCTATTTCAAGTGTGCTAGGTATTCTAGAATCCAGCCCATGTAGCTTACAATATACTACGTATTCATCAAGAATAGGTAAAATCAGAGTTTATTTTTGTAAAAAAGCATATAAATATTTGCTTCCGCGCCCGAATTTTATAATTCTTCATCATATTTTAGCTAAAAGAAAACATTGCAACAAGAAAATTGCTATTTCAAGTGTGGTAGGTATTCTAGAATACAGCCAATGTAGCTTACAATATACAACGTACTCATCAAGAAAAGGTAAAATCTGACTTTATTTTTGTATAAAATCATATAAATAGTTGCTTCCGCGTCCAAATTTTATAATTTTTCATTATATTTTAGCTAAAAGAAAACATTGCAACAAGAATAATGCTATTTTAAGTGTAGTAGGTTTTCTAGAATCCAGCCCATGTAGCTTACAATATACAACGTATTCATTAAAATGACACCCAAAAATTGAATTTTTATCTGATTGGTACCACGTTTTGGTCACTTTTGCATGTTCAATGCTTAACACCATCCATAGAATAGATCCTAAAGCTTGAATATGAATATTTTAACAAAAATATTCATTTCAAGAATAGGTAAAATCTGACATTATTTTTTAAAAATCATATAAATATTTTCTTCCGCTCCCGAATTTTATATTTCTTCATCATATTTTAGCTAAAAGACAACATTGCAACAAGAAAATTGGTATTTCAAGTTTGGTAGGTATTCTAGAATCCAGCGACTGTAGCATACAATATACAACGTATTCATCAAGAAAAGGTAAAATCGGACTTTATCTTTGTAAAAAATAATATAAATATTTGCTTCAGCGCCCAAATTTTATACTTCTTCATCATATTTAAACATTGCAGCAAGAAAATTGCTATTTAAAGTGTGGTAGGTATTCTAGAGTACAGCCAATGTAGCTTACAATATACAACGTATTCATCAAGAAAAGGTAAAATCTGACTTTATTTTTGTAAAAAATAATATAAATATTTGCTTCCGCGCCCGAATTTTATACTTCTTCATCATATTTAAACATTGCAGCAAATAAATTGCTATTTCAAGTGTGGTAGGTATTCAAGAATCCAGCCCATGTAGGTTACAATATACAACGTATTCATTAAGAATAGGTAAAATCTGACTTTATTTTTGAAAAAAATCATATAAATATTTGCTTCCGCGCCCGAATTTTATAATTCTTTATCATATTTTAGCTAAAAGAAAACATTGCAACTAGAAAATTGCTATTTTAAGTGTGGTAGGTATTCTAGAATCCAGCCCATGTAGCTTACAATATACAACGTATTCATCAAGAAAAGGTAAAATCTGACTTTATTTTTGTGAAAAATCATATAAATATTTGCTTCCGCGCCCGAATTTTATATCTTTTCATCATATTTTAGCTGAAAGAAAACATTGCAACAAGAAAATTGCTATTTCAAGTGTGGTAGGTATTCTAGAATCCAGCCCATGTAGCTTACAATATACAACCTATTTATCAAGAAAAGGTAAAATCTGACTTTATTTTTGTGAAAAATCATATAAATATTTGCTTCCGCGCCCGAATTTTACAATTCTTCATCTTATTTTAGCTAAAAGAAAACATTGCAACTAGAAAATTGCTATTTCAAGTGTGGTAGGTATTCTAGAATCCAGCCCATGTAGCTTACAATATACAACGTATACATCAAGAAAAGGTAAAATCTGACTTTATTTTTGTGAAAATCATATAAATATTTGCTTCCGCGCCCGAATTTTATATCTTTTCATCATATTTTAGCTGAAAGAAAACATTTCAACAAGAAAATTGCTATTTCAAGTGTGGTAGGTATTCTAGAATCCAGCCCATGTAGCTTACAATATACAACGTATTCATTAAGAATAGGTAAAATCTGACTTAATTTTTGTAAAAAATCATATAAATATTTGCTTTCGCGCCCGAATTTTACAATTCTTCATCATATTTTAGCTAAAAGAAAACATTGCAACAAGAAAATTGGTATTTCAAGTGTGGTAGGTATTCTAGAATCCAGCCCATGTAGCTTACAATATACAACGTATATATCAAGAAAAGGAAAAATCTGACTTTATTTTTGTAAAAAATCATATAAAAATTTGCTTCCGCGCCCGAATTTTATAATTCTTCATCATATTTTAGCTAAAAGAAAACATTGCAACAAGAAAATTGCTATTTTAAGTGTGGTATTTATTGTAGAATCCAGCCATTGTAGCTTACAATATGCAACGTATTCATCAAAAATAGGTAAAATCTTACTTTATTTTTGTAAAAAATCATATAAATTTTTGCTTCCGCGCC
This sequence comes from Stenolophus ochropezus, assembly GCA_035578165.1. Taxonomy (NCBI): domain Eukaryota; kingdom Metazoa; phylum Arthropoda; class Insecta; order Coleoptera; family Carabidae; genus Stenolophus; species Stenolophus ochropezus. The sequence goes on from JAQOWZ010000045.1 coordinate 1,900,726, forward strand.
CGAATTATATAATTTTTTATCATATTTTAGCTAAAAGAAAACATAGCAACAAGAAAATTGCCATTTCAAGTAACGTAGTTATTCTAGAATCCAGCCCATGTAGCTTACAATATACAACGTATTCATCAAGGATAGGTAAAATCTGATTTTATTTTTGTAAAAAATCATATAAATATTTGCTTCCGCGCCCGAATTTTATAATTCTTCATCATATTTTAGCTAAAACGCGCTATCTCAGAGTGAAAATTGCTATTTCAAGTGTGGTAGGTATTCTAGAATCCAGTCCATGTAGCTTACAATATACAACGTATTCATTAAGAATAGGTAAAATCTGACATTATTTTTGTAAAAAATCATATAAATATTTGCTTCCGCGCCTGAATTTTAAAATTTTTCATCATATTTTAGCTAAAAGAAAACATTGAAACAAGAAAATTGCTATTTCATTTGTGGTAGGTATTCTAGAAACCAGCCCATGTAGTTTACAATATACAACGTATTCATCAAGAATAGGTGAAATCTGACTTTATTTTTGAAAAAAATCATATAAATATTTGCTTCCGCGCCCGAATTTTATAATTCCTTATCATATTTAAACATTGCAACAAGAAAATTGCTATTTCAAGTGTGGTAGGTATTCTAGAATCCAGCCCATGCAGCTTACAATATACAACGTATTCATCAAAAATAGGTAAAATATGACTTTATTTTTGTAAAAAATCATATAAATATTTGCTTACGCGCCCGAATTTTATAATTCTTCATCATATTTTAGCTAAAAGAAAACATTGCAACAAGAAAATTGCTATTTCAAGTGTGGTAGGTATTCTAGAATCCACCCCATGTAGCTTACAATATACAACGTATTCATTAAAACGACACCCGACGCGCTATCTCAGAGTATCTGATTGGTACCACGTATTGGTCACTTTTGCATGAAAACCATCCACAGAATAGATCCTAAAGCATGAATATGAATGCTTTAACAAAAATATCCATTTCAAGAATAGGTAAAATTTGATTTTATTTTTGTAAAAAATCATATAAATATTTGCATCCGCGAACGAATTTTATAATTCTTTATCATAATGTAGCTAAAAGAAAACATTGCAACAAGATAATTGCTATGTGAAGTGCGGTAGGTATTCTAGAATGCAGCCCATGTAGCTTACAATATACAAAGTATTCATTAAAATGACACCCGAAAATTGAATGTTTGTTATCTGATTGATACTACGTTTTGGTAACTTTTGCATGTCCAATGCTTAGAACCATCCATAGTATAGATCCTAAAGCATGAATATGAATGTTTTAACAAAAATAGCCATTTCAAGAATAGGTAAAATCTGACTTTATTTTTGTAAAAAAACATGTTAATATTTGCTTCCGCGCCCGAATTTTAAAATTCTTCATCATATTTTAGCTAAAAGAAAACATTGCAACAAGAAAATTGCTATTTCAAGTGTGGTAGGTATTCTAGAATCCAGCCCATGTAGCTTAAAATATACAACGTATTCATTAAAATGACACCTGAAAATTGAATGTTTATTATCTGATTAGTACCACGTTTCGGTCACTTTTGCATGTCCAATGCTAAAATTATCCATAGTAAAGATCCTAAAGCATGAAAAAGAATGTTTTAACAAAAATATCCATTTCAAGAATAGGTAAAATCTGACTTTATTTTTGTAAAAAATTATATAAATATTTGCTTTTTGCCCGAATTTTATAATTCTTCATTATATTTTAGCTAAAAGAAAACACTCCAATAAGAAAATTGCTATTTCATGTTTGGTACGTATTCAAAAAGCCAGCCCATGTAGCTTACAATATACAACGTATTCATTAAGAATAAGTAAAATCTGACTTTATTTTTGAAAAAAAATCATATAAATATTTGCTTCCGCGCCTGAATTCTATAATTCTTCATCATATTTTAGCTAAAAGAAAACATTGCAACAAGAAAATTGCTATTCCAAGTGTGGTAGGTATTCTAAAATCCAGCCCATGTAGCTTACAATATACAACGTATTCATCAAAAAAAGGTAAAATCTGACTTAATTTTTGTGAAAAATCATATAAATATTTGCTGCCGCGCCCGAATGTTATAACTTTTCATCATACTTTAGCTAAAAGAAAACATTGCAACAAGAAAATTGCTATTTCAAGTGTGGTATGTATTCTACAATCCAGCCCATGTAGCTTACAATATACAACGTATTCATTAAGAATAGGTATAATCTGACTTAATTTTTGTAAAAAATCATATAAATATTTGCTTCCGAGCCCGAAATTTATAATTCCTTATCATATTTTAGCTAAAAGAAAACATTGCAACAAGAAAATTGCTATTTCAAGTCTGGTAGGTATTCTAGAATCCAGCCCATGTACCTTACAATATACAACGTATTCATCAAGAAAAGGTAAAATCTGACTTTATTTTTGTAAAAAATCATATAAATATTTACTTCCGCGCCCGAATTTTATAATTTTTTATCATATTTTAACTAAAAGAAAACATTGCAACAAGAAATTTGATATTTCAAGTGTGGTAGGTATTCTAGAATCCAGCCCATGTAGTTTACAATATACAACGTATTCATTTAGAATAGGTAAATTTTGACTTTATTTTTGTAAAAAATCATATAAATATTTGCTTTCGCGCCCGAATTTTACAATTCTTTATCTTATTTTAGCTAAAAGAAAACATTGCAACAAGAAAATTGCTATTTTAAGTGTGCTTTGTATTCTAGAATCCAGCCCATGTAGCTTACAATATACAACGTATTCATTAAGAATAGGTAAAATCTGACTTTATTTTTGTAAAAAATCATATAAATATTTGCTTTCGCGCCCGAATTTTACAATTCTTCATCATATTTTAGCTAAAAGAAAACATTGCAACAAGAAAAGTGCTATTTCAAGTGTGCTAGGTATTCTAGAATGCAGCCCATGTAGCTTACAATATACAACGTATTCATTAAGAATAGGTAAAATCTGACTTTATTTTTGTAAAAAATCATATAAATATTTGCTTTCGCGCCCGAATTTTACAATTCTTCATCATATTTTAGCTAAAAGAAAACATTGCAACAAGAAAATAGCTATTTCAAGTGTGCTAGGTATTCTAGAATCCAGCCCATGTAGCTTACAATATACAACGTATTCATCAAGAATAGGTAAAATCAGAGTTTATTTTTGTAAAAAAGCATATAAATATTTGCTTCCGCGCCTGAATTTTACAATTCTTTATCATGTTTTAGCTAAAAGAAAACATTGCAACAAGAAAATTGCTATTTCAAGTGTGCTAGGTATTCTAGAATCCAGCCCATGTAGCTTACAATATACAACGTATTCATTAAGAATAGGTAAAATCTGACTTTATTTTTGTAAAAAATCATATAAATATTTGCTTTCGCGCATGAATTTTACAATTCTTCATTATATTTTAGCTAAAAGAAAACATTGCAACAAGAAAATTGCTATTTCAAGTGTGCTAGGTATTCTAGAATCCAGCCCATGTAGCTTACAATATACTACGTATTCATCAAGAATAGGTAAAATCAGAGTTTATTTTTGTAAAAAAGCATATAAATATTTGCTTCCGCGCCCGAATTTTATAATTCTTCATCATATTTTAGCTAAAAGAAAACATTGCAACAAGAAAATTGCTATTTCAAGTGTGGTAGGTATTCTAGAATACAGCTAATGTAGCTTACAATATACAACGTACTCATCAAGAAAAGGTAAAATCTGACTTTATTTTTGTATAAAATCATATAAATAGTTGCTTCCGCGTCCAAATTTTATAATTTTTCATTATATTTTAGCTAAAAGAAAACATTGCAACAAGAATAATGCTATTTTAAGTGTAGTAGGTTTTCTAGAATCCAGCCCATGTAGCTTACAATATACAATTAAAATGACACCCAAAAATTGAATTTTTATCTGATTGGTACCACGTTTTGGTCACTTTTGCATGTTCAATGCTTAACACCATCCATAGAATAGATCCTAAAGCTTGAATATGAATATTTTAACAAAAATATCCATTTCAAGGATAGGTAAAATCTGACATTATTTTTTAAAAATCATATAAATATTTGCTTCCGCTCCCGAATTTTATATTTCTTCATCATATTTTAGCTAAAAGACAACATTGCAACAAGAAAATTGCTATTTCAAGTTTGGTAGGTATTCTAGAATCCAGCGACTGTAGCTTACAATATACAACGTATTCATCAAGAAAAGGTAAAATCTGACTTTATCTTTGTAAAAAATAATATAAATATTTGCTTCAGCGCCCAAATTTTATACTTCTTCATCATATTTAAACATTGCAGCAAGAAAATTGCTATTTAAAGTGTGGTAGGTATTCTAGAGTACAGCCAATGTAGCTTACAATATACAACGTATTCATCAAGAAAAGGTAAAATCTGACTTTATTTTTGTAAAAAATAATATAAATATTTGCTTCCGCGCCCGAATTTTATACTTCTTCATCATATTTAAACATTGCAGCAAAAAAATTGCTATTTCAAGTGTGGTAGGTATTCAAGAATCCAGCCCATGTAGCTTACAATTTACAACGTATTCATTAAGAATAGGTAAAATCTGACTTTATTTTTGAAAAAAATCATATAAATATTTGCTTCCGCGCCCGAATTTTATAATTCTTCAGCATATTTTAGCTAAAAGAAAACATTGCAACTAGAAAATTGCTATTTTAAGTGTGGTAGGTATTCTAGAATCCAGCCCATGTAGCTTACAATATACAACGTATTCATCAAGAAAAGGTAAAATCTGACTTTATTTTTGTGAAAAATCATATAAATATTTGCTTCCGCGCCCGAATTTTATATCTTTTCATCATATTTTAGCTGAAAGAAAACATTGCAACAAGAAAATTGCTATTTCAAGTGTGGTAGGTATTCTAGAATCCAGCCCATGTAGCTTACAATATACAACGTATTCATTAAAATTACACCCGAAAATTGAATGTTTATTATCTAATTGGTACCACGTTTTGGTCACTTTTGCATGTTCAATGCTTAGAACCATCCATAGTATAGATCCCAAAGCATTTATATGAATGTTTTAACAAAAATATCCATTTGAAGAATAGGTAAAATTTGACTTTATTTATGTAAAAAATCATATAAATATTTGCTTCTTGCCCGAATTTTATAATTCTTCATCATATTTTAGCTAAGAGAAAACATTGCCACAAGAAAATTGCTAATTCAAGTATGCTAGGTATTCTAGAATCCAGCCCATGTAGCTTACAATATACAACGTATTCATTAAGAATAGGTAAAATCTGACTTTATTTTTGTAAAAAATCATATAAATATTTGCTTCTTGCCCGAATTTTATAATTCTTCATCATATTTTAGCTAAGAGAAAACATTGCAACAAGAAAATTGCTATTTCAAGTGTGCTAGGTATTCTAGAATCCAGCCCATGTAGCTTACAATATACAACGTATTCATTAAGAATAGGTAAAATCTGACTTTATTTTTGTAAAAAATCATACAAATATTTGCTTTCGCGCCCGAATTTTACAATTCTTCACCATATTTTAGCTAAAAGAAAACATTGCAACAAGAAAATTGCTATTTCAAGTGTGGTAGGTGTTCTAGAATCCAGCCCATGTAGCTTACAATATACAACGTATTCATTAATATTACACCCGAAAATTGAATGCTTATTATCTGATTAGTACCACGTTTTGGTAACTTTTGCATGTTCAATGCTTAGAACCATCCATAGTATAGATCCCAAAGCATTTATATGAATGTTTTAACAAAAATATCCATTTGAAGAATAGGTAAAATTTGACTTTATTTTTGTAAAAAATCATATAAATATTTGCTTCCGCGCTCGAATTTTATAATTCTTCATCATATTTTAGCTAAAAGAAATCATTGCAACATGAAAATTGCTATTTCAAGTGTAGTAGGTATTCTAGAATCCAGCCCACGTAGCTTACAATATACAACGTATTCATCAAGAAAAGGTAAAATCTGACTTTATTTTTGTAAAAAATAATATAAAAATTTGCTTCCGCGCCCGAATTTTATACTTCTTCATCATATTTAAACATTGCAGCAAGAAAATTGCTATTTAAAGTGTGGTAGGTATTCTAGAATACAGCCAATGTAGCTTACAAATTAATTTCTTGATGAGTACGTTGTATAACAACGTACTCATCAAGAAAAGGTAAAATCTGACTTTATTTTTGTATAAAATCATATAAATAGTTGCTTCCGCGTCAAAATTTTATAATTTTTCATTATATTTTAGCTAAAAGAAAACATTGCAACAAGAATAATGCTAATTCAAGTGTAGTAGGTTTTCTAGAATCCAGCCCATGTAGCTTACAATATACAACGTATTCATTAAAATGACACCCAAAAATTGAATTTTTATCTGATTGGTACCATGTTTTGGTCACTTTTGCATGTTCAATGCATAACAATGCTAAAAGAAAACATTGCAACAAGAAAATTGCTATTTCAAGTTTGGTAGGTATTCTAGAATCCAGCGACTGTAGCTTACAATATACAACCTATTCATCAAGAAAAGGTAAAATCTGACTTTATTTTTGTAAAAAATAATATAAATATTTGCTTCAGCGCCCGAATTTTATACTTCTTCATCATATTTAAACATTGCAGCAAGAAAATTACTATTTAAAACGTGGTAGGTATTCTAGAATACAGCCAATGTAGCTTACAATATACAACGTATTCATCAAGAAAAGGTAAAATCTGACTTTATTTTTGTAAAAAATAATATAAATATTTGCTTCCGCGCCCGAATTTTATACTTCTTCATCATATTTAAACATTGCAGCAAGAAAATTCCTATTTCAAGTGTGGTAGGTATTCTAGAATCCAGCCCATGTAGCTTACAATATACAACGTATTCATCAAGAAAAGGTAAAATCTGACTTTATTTTTGTGAAAAATCATATAAATATTTGCTTCCGCGCCCGAATTTTACAATTCTTCATCATATTTTAGCTAAAAGAAAACATTGCAACTAGAAAATTGCTATTTCAAGTGTGGTAGGTATTCTAGAATCCAGCCCATGTAGCTTACAATATACAACGTAATCATCAAGAAAAGGTAAAATCTGACTTTATTTTTGTGAAAATCATATAAATATTTGCTTCCGCGCCCGAATTTTATATCTTTTCATCATATTTTAGCTGAAAGAATACATTTCAACAAGAAAATTGCTATTTCAAGTGTGGTAGGTATTCTAGAATCCAGCCCATGTAGCTTACAATATACAACGTATTCATTAAGAATAGGTAAAATCTGACTTAATTTTTGTAAAAAATCATATAAATATTTGCTTTCGCGCCCGAATTTTACAATTCTTCATCATATTTTAGCTAAAAGAAAACATTGCAACAAGAAAATTGGTATTTCAAGTGTGGTAGGTATTCTAGAATCCAGCCCATGTAGCTTACAATATACAACGTATATATCAAGAAAAGGAAAAATCTGACATTATTTTTGTAAAAAATCATATAAAAATTTGCTTCCGCGCCCGAATTTTATAATTCTTCATCATATTTTAGCTAAAAGAAAACATTGCAACAAGAAAATTGCTATTTTTAAGTGTGGTATTTATTGTAGAATCCAGCCATTGTAGCTTACAATATGCAACGTATTCATCAAGAATAGGTAAAATCTTACTTTATTTTTGTAAAAAATCATATAAATTTTTGCTTCCGCGCCCGAATTATATAATTTTTTATCATATTTCAGCTAAAAGAAAACATTGCAACAAGAAAATTGCCATTTCAAGTAACGTAGTTATTCTAGAATCCAGCCCATGTAGCTTACAATATACAAAGTATTCATCAAGGATAGGTAAAATCTGATTTTATTTTTGTAAAAAATCATATAAATATTTGCTTCCGCGCCCGAATTTTATAATTCTTCATCATATTTTAGCTAAACGAAAACATTGCAACAAGAAAATTGCTATTTTAAGTGTGGTAGGTATTCTAGAATCCAGCCCATGTAGCTTACAATATACAACGTATTCATTAAGAATAGGTAAAATCTGACATTATTTTTGTAAAAAATCATATAAATATTTGCTTCCGCGCCTGAATTTTAAAATTTTTCATCATATTTTAGCTAAAAGAAAACATTGAAACAAGAAAATTGCTATTTCATTTGTGGTAGGTATTCTAGAAACCAGCCCATGTAGTTTACAATATACAACGTATTCATCAAGAATAGGTAAAATCTGACTTTATTTTTGAAAAAAATTATATAAATATTTGCTTCCGCGCCCGAATTTTATAATTCCTTATCATATTTAAACATTGCAACAAGAAAATTGCTATTTCAAGTGTGGTAGGTATTCTAGAATCCAGCCCATGCAGCTTACAATATACAACGTATTCATCAAAAATAGGTAAAATATGACTTTATTTTTGTAAAAAATCATATAAATATTTGCTTACGCGCCCGAATTTTATAATTCTTCATCATATTTTAGCTAAAAGAAAACATTGCAACAAGAAAATTGCTATTTCAAGTGTGGTAGGTATTCTAGAATCCAGCCCATGTAGCTTTCAATATACAACGTATTAATTAAAATGACACCAGAAAATTAAATGTTTATTATCTGAGTGGTACCACGTTTTGGTCACTTTTGCATATCTAATGCTTAAAACCATCCACAGTATAGATCCTAAAGCATGAATATAAATGTTTTAACATAAATGTTCATTTCAAGAATAAGTAAAATCTGACTTTATTTTTGTAAAAAATCATATAAATATTTGCTTCCGCGCCCGAATTTTATAATTCTTCATCATATTTTAGCTAAAAGAAAACATTGCAACAAGAAAATTGCTATTTCATGTGTGGTAGGTATTCTAGTATCCAGACCATGTAGCTTACAATATACAAAGTATTCATTAAAATGACATCTGAAAATTGAATGTTTATTATCTGATTGGTACCACGTTTTGGTCACTTTTGCATGTCCAATGCAAAAATTATCCATAGTATAGATCCTAAAGCATGAATATGAATGTTTTAACAAAAATATCCATTTCAAGAATAGGTAAAATCTGACTTTATATTTGTAAAAAATCATATAAAAATTATTTTCGTGGCTCTGGTTTATGAGTTTTTAAAAATAATTATTTTATTCACAAATATTAAATTTAATGTTTTCAAAGCAAGATACAAGTCTAGACTGAATATAATATTTCTTTACAATCTTTTACATGTGTTTTTGATACAGAGTAATATAATATGATAACATGATAACAGGATGTCGGGAACTGCTGATGGTTACTACTCCTGGGCAGGTAACACCTTCCTCCTTAAGAAGAAACTCTAGGGCGGAACGACTTGAGTTTCGTCAATCTGCGTGGGAGTCCTGGGAATTGTATTCTGGAAAAATTTATTTTTTATTTTGAACAAAAAATATGTTGCGATCACCAATGACAGGCAGATGACTCCTATTATTGCAGCCACGGAGTATTTGTATTCTGTCTTCATCGGATCGATGTCGATTTCTTCAATTTCTTGTAGTTGGAGTTGATGTAGTTTGTCCAGTTTTAGTTTTTCAACTTGTAGGGTTGTAGGACTTCTTATGTTGATTTTTTCTAAGTTGATTGGATGATCAGTATAGAGTTTATTTTATTGGAATACACATAGGATGAGATTTTGATTGAGCAGTTTGGTGGTATAATGAATAGATAATTTCCTTGGAGGGAAGCGATGGTATTTCTACTGCACGTTGTTTTTATTTGTTGCGGTGTAGGAAATATTCCAATGTAATGTGCTTTATTTATTTCTAATACAATTTTTTGTCAAATTTTTACTGGCACATATTGGCAATTATTGGCAGTGGTATCGGTAGTTAATATTGAAGTTAGACATTCTTCATCTTTTTCCATTGGAAGGAGATTTGTGTTGTCGCATAGGAATTTCGACTCTAGGTTTATACACTTCTCGTTGGTGTATTGGTATGCGTTGTTGTTTAAGGATAGATAAGTAACAGGTGGGATAATTGTAGATTGATTAACGTTTGGAATGGAGTATAAATGGTAATGATCGAATGTTTCTGGGTGTACCAGCGGGAAATCAAGTGAAAACATAATTTTTACTAATATGTACTTTAATTTTAATAACGTGATAATATCTAGAAACGTCTTCAATGTTTGGAAATAATAATTGTTTGTGATCGTAAATGGATAATAATTCGCTAATGGCATGTTTCAAATCTTCAAAGGAAATTATGCTTGGGTGTACAGTTTCCAAAATGGCAAATGTTACCGCGTTTTCAATTTCTTCCAAATAGTGCACTAATGAATCAATATTATATTTAATTTCTTCTAAAATTTCTTGTATAATCAAATAATGGGAAAACGAGAAACTTGAGTTATTAATTGATTTGATTATCTCATTTGTTTTATTTTCTATATCATTTTGATTTTTGATTATTGATGTCATCGTTGCATTGATAGAATACATTATATTTTTTGAAAGTGATATCAGATTATTTAATTTAGTTACGATTGATTTTTGATTACTTTGTAATTTAAGTATGTTATCATGAATTTCTTCGGCGTCAGCATTATCCATGTTTCCTGTTATAAACTTGATAAGAGATCCTAAAGGATTGATAATACCACGTTTTTGCCGTTTTTCTGGGTAGAAATTTCTTAATTTTTTAGTTACAACTGATAATTGGTATTTCAAGTGTTCGTAATAATTGTTTAATACAGTGAAAATGTCGGGGGTGGCAGAGTTTATTGTTTCTTTTATTTTCGATAGGCTTTCATTTAATAAATCTACTCGATTAGATAGGGATTTGAGGTCAACGTAATGAAGAAATGTGTGGGAAGCGGTTTTAATTCTTGCTTGTCCTAATTTAAATGAGAGGATTCCAGGATTGTTGGATAGATTCTGGATTAGAACTTCTTGTGTCTTCGTCATCGTTATGTACAGAGTCGAGAGTCTGTGAAATTACGCTGGTTTTAGAATTTTGTTTTCTAAGATTTTGAATTTGTTTTTAGTCTTATTCTGTTTTTTAGGTTTTTTGTCTGGGTCTTTTTATGTTACTTATGTGGATGTTTGTAGAAGTGCTGCCGTGTTGTGGTTTTATTTCGGCGGTTTTTAGATTTGGATTGATTTTTTCAATTTCTTCTGGTTTCAATTTGTTATTCGTTTTGCTTTGCTTTTGTTTATTTTTTACGTAAATTGTTTTAGGTATTTCAGGTAGATCTTCGCGATTTTTATTTGCGTAATCAATAGTTTTTTGTTTGTATTGCTCGTTTGTGTCTCTGATTTTATTGTATAGCAGTTTAATTTTTTCCTTGTGATTGATTATATAATTATTAACTAGTTGCTTTTCCAATTCAAGGTCTAGGGGTGAGTTTACGTCAATGTGTCCTGATATAATTTTGCACGGTTTAAATTTTGTAGCAGAATGGATAGAATTATTGTATGCTAGCAAAGCGTAGTTGACTTTCATTTCAATTGGTTCTTTGTTATATTCGTTCTGATTGCTTAGTAGTCTTATATGTTCCACAAGGGTCGAATGAAATCTTTCAATTAATTCCTTTGATTCTGGGTGTTGTGATGTTATAAAATGGAGTTTTACTTTATGTACTTCTAATAATTCTTTAACTAATGAATTTTTAAATTCTAAGCCATTGTCCGAAATTATTTGATTTGGTATCCCATGATGGGTGAAATATTTAACAAGATTATTCACAACTTCTATGCCTTGTCCGGAATTCAATTTATAGGCTTGAGCATATCTTGAGAAAGCATCAATTATCGTTAAGAATTTTTGTTTTTCTAAAGTTATCGAGTCAATATGTAAAATTTCAAAAGGTTTTGTTGGGGTTGGTGAAATATTAAATTTTGGTTTAATAGGGATTCTGTCATATTTAGTTTTTAAATATACTTCACATTCATTAATGTAAGTTTGAACTGATTTCCTCAAATTAAGCCAGTAGTATTTCTTTCTAATTTCTTTCTCTGTTTCATCGATTCCTCTGTGATTAGTTTTGCTTTCGTGATAATTTTGAATAGTTTCTTTAATATCTTCTGAGTCTACGACATCTAATAATTTTTGAGTATATCTTACTAAATTTATTTGTGAGTTTTTGAAATATTTTTGAATAATTGAACTGAATTTTTCATATATTGGATCTTCGAAGTATAAGCAATATTTAACTTTCGGGATGATGTATTCTTTTATGAAATTAATTATATCTCTAGCAAAATTGTTTTTCGAAATTTGTACAAGGAAACGTTGTGTGTTTTCAAATAATTTTATAATTTTTGGTTTTTGGGGATCAAAATTTACTTCTGATATAATAATTTGGTTTGTTCCGAAATTAACTGGTTTATCACAAATAGGTATTCCTACGATCGGATTTTCTGTGTTCGTGTGAACTGTTTCATTGTCTGAAATAATTTCATCTTGATTTTTATTATCGGTTTGAACTACTAAAGAGACATTATCTAAATTATTTTCATTCTCTTGTTTATTAGTTTTAGAAAAATTTTTGTTAAAATTTTCTATGTATTCGAATATTCCTTCGGAGTTCTCATTTGTTTCGTTGGCATTTAATTGAATACGAGATAAAGCGTCTGCGATTAAATTTAGTGAACCTTTTTATAAACAATTTGGTAATCATATTCTTCTAGTTTAAGTCGCCATCTTACGAGTTTCGAATTGGGTTCTTTTAATGAAAACAACCATTGTAAAGGTCTGTGGTCCGTATAGATGACAAATTTACGACCAAATAGATAAGGCCTGAAATGTTTCACTGCCCATACTATGGCTAGTAGCTCCTTTTTAATTGTGGAGTATTTAGTCTCTGAATCATTTAACGTACGGCTGGCATAAGATATAGGCAGATCTGATCCTACTTTTCTTTGTGACAGTACGGCACCAATCGCGAAATTGCTCGCGTCTGTCGTTAAAATGAAAGGTTTCTCGAAATCAGGGTGTTGCAAAATAGGTTCATTAGCTAACAAATTTTTACAGGTATTGAAACAATTTATGTAATTTGGATTTTGTGTATCGATTTTGGCGTCTTTTTTCAAGCATGAAGTTAAAAGTTCTGTTAGATTTGCGAAATTTTTTATGAATTTGCGATAATATCCGAGTAATCCCAAAAATGCTTTTATTTCTCGCGTAGTTTTTGGTAAGGGGTAATTTCTAATTGCTTTGATCTTCTCGGGGTTAGGTTTTATGCCGTCTGTTGTAATTAAGTGACCTAAAAATGTGACTTCTGTTTTTAGAAATTCGGACTTATCGAGTTTTACCTTGAGGTTACTTTCGCGTAATTTTTGGAAAATACATTTTAAATTTGAAATATGCTCCTGAAGAGATGCTGAAAATACTATTATATCGTCCATAAAAACAAAGCAAATTTTGTTTAGATATTCTCGTAGTATGTTATCCATAACTCGCTGAAAAGTGGCTGGTGCGTTCTTTAAGCCAAAAGGTGTTCGTAAAAATTCATAGTGTCCGTGTTCTACGTTAAAAGCGGTTTCTGTATGTCGTCCGGGTGCATTTCAGTCTGATGAAATCCACTTACCAAGTCTAATGTTGAAAAGTATTTTGATCGTCCAAGTCGGTCTAGAATGTCGGATATATTCGGGATAGGGTAACGGTCATCTACAGTCTTCTCGTTTATCTTGCGATAATCGACGACTATACGCCATTTTTGTTTGCCAGAAGCATCAACCTTTTTTGGAACGATCCAAATAGGTGATGACCAAGGCGAATCACTGGGTCGTATGATTCCCTGTTCTAACATGTTGTTAATTTGTTTCTCGACTTCGGGTTTGTGAATGAATGGATATCTATAGGATTTTGAGTGTACTGGAATTTCATTTTTTGTGATTATTCGATGTTTGATCTTGTTTGTAAAAGTTAGTGGAGTTCCTTCTCGATAAAATATATCAGAAAATGATTTGACTAATTTTGAAATTTGATGTGTTTCTTTCGTATTCATGTGGTCGGTTCTAATTAATTTAGTTAAGTCTGATTTGTCTTGATATTGGATATTATTTACATCGTCATTGACTGTGACATTAAATAATTCGAATTCAGAATTATTAAATGGGTTGGCATTAATTGGTTCGTACAAATAAATTTCTTGTGGTTCATATGTATTATTAAAGATATCTACAGGGGCATAACCGTTTTGACAATTTGATAAACAATTTCTAATTAAACAATTCGAAATGTTTGTGGGTGGTATTAATACATCGCCGTCGGGTGCATGTACTGGAATTTTTACGGTTTCGAGAGTGTTTGGTTCTATTCGAGCAAAGAACAATAATTTTTGTTTCGATTCGTAGTGTGATAGTTTTAAACTCGTGTTTGGGGTTTTCAAGATAGAATGTTTTATATTTAGTTCGACGTTTAAGTCTTTTAACGTGTCATATTCAATTAATCCATCGAAAAAGTGATGAAATTTAAACAAATAGAATTTTATATTTTTGTCGGTATTGAATTCGGGGAATGCTGGAATTTCAATACAAGAATCGCGTTTAGTAGTTTGAAATATTGAACTAATTGTAAAATTTTCCTTTTTAATAAATGGTTTAAAATATTTTTCTGCAAGATCTGGATTTAAAAATGATTTTGTCGCTCCGGTGTCTATTAACAATTTTAAGGGTGGATTCGAAATTTTTATAAAGGGTAAATCTTTTTTATCATATATGGAATGAATTTCTATGTTTGGTTCTGAGACTGGCTCGTTTCGCAAAAATTTTGATTATCTTCATGAGAGTCGGGTTCGTATTCGGTTTCATTTGTGTCGACCGAAGTGTTTTGTCCGTATTGTTCGTAATTTTCCACTTCATTATAATTATCGTAATAATATTCTACTAATTTGTAAAATTCGGTGGGCTCTACATTAAATAGTTCCCCGGATACAAATTTTTGTTGTCCGTTATTTTGGAATTTTGATACAGTACCATGTGATATTCCACTCATGGGGGTTGGTTTGGGAAATTGTTGACGGGTGGCAGAACCTTGTGGTTTCCACACGTTTGTAGGATTGGGTCTAGGTTGAGGTCTTCTAAATACTTGTTGGTTTGTAAAGGTTCTTTGAGGTTGAATTGGTCTAGACTGTAAAGCTATTGGAGCACTGGGAAATGGTCGGGGTTGATTATAAAATTGTTGTTGCGGAGAATTATAGGTTGCTGGAGATTGATATCTCGGAAATTGCATTGAAATTTGTCTTTGAATGCGCATATTAGGCTGAGGTTTTTGAATAATTTTATCATTGAAAGCGGGTCTTTGTATATGTCTCATGTTATTTTCCGCTACTATATATTGTCTACTTTCTGCTAAACTAGTGGGCTTCATTGCGCGAATTTTTGAACCAAGTGGTTCTTTTAATCCAGCTAAAAATATTTTCAACGCATGTGTATTATAATAATTTTTCTTCACTGTTTTAATTGTGTCTTCTGATTCATGAATTTCAACATAATTATGAAGAAAGCTTAAATTTTGCATTACTTTTGTGTAAAATTGAAGTGCTGATTCATCTTTTTGTCTCAGTTGATTGAAATCAAATAATAAGCCATTTTCATTTCGCTGGTCGCCGAAATGGGCAACTAACGTTTTTTTTACTGTTTTCCAGTCTTTGGTTATACAAGTAGTGTATACTTCGCGGGCTGCGCCGGATAATTTTGCATATATTCCGTATACTACTGTAATATTTTGAACGCAATGTAAATTTTCAGGTTTCGGGTCCCAATAAGTTTTTATTAGGGCATTTGCAATTTCTAGGAATCCTGCTAATTCTGCTTGATTTCCATTGAAGTTTGGAACGATTTCCAGTAATTTAGTTTCAAATTTGGGAATTTGTGACATATTTTCGCTTATAGATAAATTAGAAAGAACTGAATTAATTATTGTTAAATCTACTTTTTGATTTCTGTAAGAATTCGTAAAATCTAAGTCTAAATCTAACTCGTTCTCACTGTTTTCCGCGGTGGAAAGGTAAGATGAAAGCGAGGAGTCGGACTTAAAATAAAAACAACTCACACAACCAATTTGATGAAGAGTCGCATTCCTGGCTGATTTCCTCGATGGAGATCTGCTGGGTCGGAGGGTGATTCCTTGGATTCTCGATGAATCTTGTAGAATTTCGGTCCGTCGCGAGTTAACAGTTGATACTGCAGGTTTTTTCACGATGAATTACCTCTCAGTATCCTACCGACTGCGCCAATTATTTTCGTGGTTCTGGTTTATGAGTTTTTAAAAATAATTATTTTATTCACAAATATTAAATTTAATGTTTTCAAAGCAAGATACAAGTCCAGACTGAATATAATATTTCTTTACAATCTTTTACATGTGTTTTTAAAACAGAGTAATATAATATGATAACATGATAACAGGATGTCGGGAACTGCTGATGGTTGCAACTCCTGGGCAAATAACATAAATATATGCATCAAGTGTGGTAGTTATTCTAGAATCCAGCCCATGTAGCTTACAATATACAACATATTCATTAAAATCACACCCGAAAATTGAATATTTACTATCTGATTGGTACCACGTTTTGGTCACTTTTGCATAACCAATGCTTAAAACCATCCATAGTATAGATCCTAAAGCTTGAATATCAATGTTTTAACAAAAACATCCATATCAAGAATAGGTAAAATCTGACTTAATTTTTGTAAAAAACATATAAATATTAGCTTTCGCGCCCGAATTTTATAATTCTTCATCATATTTTAGCTAAAAGAAAACATTGCAACAAGAAAATTGCTATTTCAAGTGTGGTAGGTATTCTAAAATCCAGCCCATGTAGCTTAAAATATACAACGTATTCATTAAAATGACATCCGAAAATTGAATGTTTATTGTCTGATTGGTACCACGTTTTAGTCACTTTTGCATGTCCAATGCTTAAAACCATCCAAAGTATAGATCCTAAAGCTTGAATAAGAATGTTTTAACAAAAACATCCATATCAAGAATAGGTAAAATCTGATTTAATTTTTGTAAAAATCATATAAAGATTTGCTTCCGCGCCCGAATTTTATAATTCTTTTTTATATTTTAGCTAAATAATAACATTGCAACAAGAAAATTGCTGTCAAGTGTGGTAGGTATTCTAGAAGCTAGCCCATGTAGCTTACAATATACAACTTATTCATCAAAAATAGGTAAAATCTGACTTTCTTTTTGTAAAAAATCATATAAATATTTGCTTTCGCGCCCGAATTTTATAATTCTTTATCATATTTTGGCTAAAGGAAAACATTGCAACAAGAAAATTGCTATTTCAAGTTTGGTAGGTATTCTAGAATCCAGCCCATGTAGTTTACAATATACAACGTATTCATTAAAATGGCACCCGAACATTGATTGTTTATTAACTGATTGGTAACACGTTTTGGTCACTTTTGCGTGTTTAATGCTAAAATTATCCATAGTATAGATCCTAAAGCATGAATATAATGTTTTAACAAAAATATCCATTTCAAGAATAGGTAAAATAAGACTTTATTTTTGTGAAAATTCATATAAATATTTGCTTCAGCGTCCGAATTTTTCTTCATAATTTAGCTAAAGGAAAACATTGCAACAAGAAAATTGCTATTTTTATTGTGGTAGGTATTCTAGAATCCAGCCCATGTAGTAAGTAAGTAGTAATTTATTAAAATGACACCCGAAAATTAAATGTTTATTATCTGATTAATACCACGTTTTGGTCACTTTTGCATGTCCAATGCTTAAAACCATACATAGTATAGATCCTAAAGCATGAATATGTTTGTTATTTCAAAAACATCCATTTCAAGAATAGGTAAAATCTGACTTAATTTTTGTAAAAAATCATATAAATATTTGCTTCCGCGCCCGAATTTTATAGTTCTTCATCATATTTTAGCTAAAACAAAACATTGCAACAAGAATATTGCTATTTCAAGTGTGGTTGGTATTCTAGAATCCAGCCCATGTAGCTTACAATATACAACGAATTCATCAAGAATAGGTAAAATCTGACTTTATTTTTGTAAAAAATCATATAAATATTTGCTTCCGCGCCCACATTATATGAAGGGTATGGGGAAAGAACAAGGTATGTCACATTTTTAACAAAATTTGAATTGTTAGTGCCATCTATTGAAAATGCCGGTCTCTATCTTTGGTAAAATTATAGGGGGATATAAGTAGATAGGTTTCACTTTATTTTAAAAATTAAAATCACTGCATGGGGAAAAACAAGGATTGTCCGCGCGCAAAGTGTAAAGAACAAGGAATGTCCATTCACACGATAATGAAAATTATGTGTTTCATTAGATGACGTTCTACTTATTTAAGGTTATATTATTTTCTGTACTGTCATAAGAAATTTAGTAATAATTTACATTGAAATAAACATGCCACCGCTTAAAATTTTTAATTCTATCAGTAGTGTAAGTAGTGAGAATAGTGTAAGTGAAAATTTGTGTAAAAAAAGAAAAAAGACAGGGAGAATGTCCGATGTACTAAAAAATATGAGACTTCAGACGCATGAAGAAGGTGATCCTTGTCAATGCAAACGCCTTAAGTGCTACGAAACAACAACATCTGACGAAAGAAAACGAATACTATTAAATTTCAATAGTCTTCCAAATCATGATGCTCAAAAATACTTAATGGTTTTGAAACAATTCTGTGGGCCAGTTGCTGCCGAGTTCTTTTCCAACCTACCGCACGATTAAATGGACATTCCCTCTTTTTCTCGCATCTTATATGTATAAGAGTGACATTTTATTTTATTATCAATAGAAGACAAAATATTTTTTATTTGTAAAGTTTAGTTTAAAAAATAAACATATTATAATTTATCTATAATTTATTTGAGCCTATTCTTTCAACAAATTAATAAGGTATTCGAGTAGTAAATCTTAAAATTCAATTAACTCGAATTCTTGTCTGCGGGACATACCTTATTTTTTCCTCATACCCTTCATATAATTCTTCATCATATTGTAGCTAAAAGAAAACATTGCAACAAGAAACTTGCTATTTCAAGTGTGGTAGGTATTCTAGAATCCAGCCCATGTAGCTTACAATATACAAAGTATTCATCAAGAATAGGTAATATCTGACTTTATTTTAGTGAAAAATCATATAAATATTTGCTTCCGCGCCAGAATTTTTTATTCTTAATCATATTTCAGCTAAACTAAAACATTGCAACAAGAAAATTGCTATTTCAAGTGTGGTAGGTATTCTAGAATCCAGCCCATGTAGCTTACAATATACAACGTATTGATCAAGAATAGGTAAAATATGACATTATTTTCGTAAAAAATCATATAAATATTTGCTTCCGCGCCCGAATTTTATAATTCTTCATCATATTTCAGCTAAAAGAAAACATTGCAACAAGAAAATTGCTATTTCAAGTGTAGTAGGTATTTTAGAATCCAGCCCATGTAGCTTATAATATACAACGTATACATCAAGAATAAGTAAAATCAGACTTTAGTTTTGTAAAAAATTATATAAATATTTGCTTCCGCGCGCGAATTTTATAATTTTTCATCATATTTTAGCTACAAGAAAACATTGCAACAGGAAAATTGCTATTTCAAGTGTGGTAAGTATTCTAGAATCCAGCCCATGTAGCTGACAATATACAACGAATTCATCAAGAATAGCTAAAATCTGACTTTATATTTGTAAAAAATCATATAAATATTTGCTTCCGCGTCCGAATTTTATAATTCTTTATCATATTTTAGCAAGAAAAAACATTGCAACAAGAAAATAGATATTTCAAGTGTGGTAGGTATTCTAGGATCCAGCCCATGTAGCTTTCAATATATAACGTATTCATTAAAATGACACCCAAAAAATGAATGTTTATTATCTAATTGGTACCATGTTTTGGTCACTTTTGCATGTCCAATGCTTAAAACCATCCATAGTATAGATCCTAACGCATGAATATGAATGTTTTAACTAAAATATCCGTTTAAAGAATAGGTAAAATATGACATTATTTTTGTAAGAAATCATATAATTATTTGCTTCCGCGCCCGAATTTTATAATTCTTCATTATATTTTAGCTAAAAGAAAACATTGCAACAAGAAAATTGCTATTTCAAGTTTGGTACGTATTCTAGAATCCAGCCCATGTAGCTTACAACATACAACGTAATCATCAAAAATAGGTAAAATCTGACTTTATTTTTTAAAAAATCATATAAAAATTTCCATCAGGGCCAGAATTTTATTATTTTTCATCATATTTTATCTAAAAGAAAACATTGCAACAAGAAAATTGCTATTTCAAGTGTGGTAGGTATTTTAGAATTCAGCCCATGTAGCTTACAATATACAACGTATTCATCAAGAAAAGGTAAATTATTTGCTTCCGCGCACGAATTTTATAATTCTTCATCATATTTTCGCTAAAAGAAAATATTGCAACAAGAAAATTGCTAGTTCAAGTGTGGTAGGTATTCTAGAATTCAACCCATGTAGCTTACAACAAACAACGTATTCATCAAAAATAGGTAAAATCTGACTTTATTTTTGTAAAAAATTAATATAAAAATTTGCTTCCGCGCCCGAATTTTATAATTCTTCATCATATTTTAGCTAAAAGGAAACATTGCTTCAAGAAAATTGCTATTTCAAGTTTGGTAGGTATTCTAGAATCCATGCCATGTAGCTTACAATATACAACGAATTTATCAAGAATAGGTAAAATCTGACTTTATTTTTGTAAAAAATCTTATAAATATTTGCTTCCGCGCCCGAATTTTATAATTCTTTATCATGTTTTAGCTAAAAGAAAACATTGCAATAAGAAAATTGCTATTTCAAGTGTAGTAGGTATTCTAGAATCCAGCCAATGTAGCTTACAATATACAACGTATTCATCAAAAAAAGGTAAAGTCTGACTTAATTTTTGAAAAAAATCATATAAATATTTGCTTCCGCGCCCGAATTTTATAGTTTTTCATAATATTTTAGCTAAAAGTAATCATTGCAACAAGAAAATTGCTATTTCAAGTGTGGTAGGTATTCTAGAATCCAGCCCATGTAGCTTACAATATACAACGTATTCATTAAAATGACATCCGAAAATTAAATGTTTATTATCTGATTGGCACCACGTTTTGGTTGTTTTTGCATGTCTAATGCTTAAAACCATCCATAGTATAGATCCTAAACCATGAATATGAATGTTTTAAAAAATATATCCATTTCAAGAATAGGTAAAATCTGACTTTATTTTTGTAAAAAGTTATATAAATATTTGCTTCCGCGCCCGAATTTTATAATTCTGCATCATATTGTAGCTAAAAGAAAACATTGCAACAAGAAAATTGCTATTTCAAGTGTGGTAGGTATTCAAAAATCCAGCCCAGTTTTTACTATATCCTCGTGGAGTGCAAACGTGCTTAGTACAGTGCTCAGCTATCGGCATGGTCAAAGTAAATAATTATTCTATATTAATCATTCCACATAAATATCATACATACAACACCGAAACTCACCAACAATCACTACCATATCTCACCAAAACCTACCATACAAAACAATATCCATAAAATACGTATTCCACCAAAATGAATATTAAAAACCACTGGATTCAGACAAAGTAAAGACATCTATAAAACAATAGCCAAACCTAAGACGCAAAACAAAACAAACTTTAACATGACAACAGAACAGAACGAGATAATACCAATGAACACACAAAACCAGCAAACAAATACAGGAAACTCATACGCCGACGCCACCTCACAAAATGTCAACAAACACCCGTCAAAAGAACAGGCAATTATCATAACAAGTATAAATGAAATCCCTTTAAAATCCTACCTTATAGCTATAGGTAATATAGTTCAGCCCAAAAACATTATATTCGCTTCCAGGATCTCACACAGCCGGATATGCATATACTTATCATCAAAACAAATAGTAGACGACATAACCAAAAAACATAAACACATCGACATAGATGGGAAAACCCTTGAAATAAGAAGGATGATTACCCCAACAAAAAGAATAATTATATCAAACGCATGCCCATCCATTCCTCACAATATTATAGAACAAAAATTAAAACAATTTAATATCAAAACGATATCTCCCATCACGTATCTCAGAATTAGTTCAATAGGAGACGAATATTCACATGTGTTAAGTTTCCGTAGACAAGTATATATAACCGAGAAAGAAAATACTTCAATCCCAGAATCCATATTCGTCACATTCGATAATACTGACTACCGATTATACTTATCTGGAGACACTCCCTCATGCTATATCTGCAAGCAACAGGGACATATCGCAACACCGTGTCAAGCTAAACCGACTACAGCCACCACCACATCTCAACCTACACCAATACCAACACATACACAACCACCAAAAAGCCAACAAATACCCAACGCGAGTACCTCACAAACAACAAAACCGAGCAAATCAAATCTCTTCCAAAACTTCTACCCCTTTACTCAAAATGAACCAATAACAATCTTACCACTCCACAACAAAGCACTAAATACAGACACGACAACCAGTGAACCAAAACCAGAACAAACTGACAAAAAAGAAAACCCTAATAATTCTCAAACACATAACAAATCCAACAACAAAAACCCCACAAAAAGATTAATAGATGAACCAAATACCTCAGACACAGATTATACAAACAATACGAACTCTCAAAAATCCAAAACAAATGACCCAAGAATTAGAAAAAAACCCAGATCAATTAGTCCCAGCTACAATTTAAGCACCGATGATCTGCTCTATGTACTGGAAGAAGAAATCACGAAAAACAAACAAAACTACCCTTTAACATATGATAAATTCAAAGATTTTATAGAGAATGCAACAAACAGTTCAGATCCCTTAAAAATATCCAGAGATTACACGGATGAGACGAAAGTGCTACTTAATATGATGATTAACCTATACCCGCTACTAAATCGAAAACTTTCAAAAAACCGCTTTACAAGAATCCAAAACAAAATCACCAACCAACTCAGTGAAGAACAAGAAGAAGCCGAAGAACAAATGCAAATATAATGAACATAATACAGTGGAATTTAAACGGGTTCTATGCCCATTTAGCAGAATTACAAAAATTAATTTCCGATACAGACCCACAATTCATATGTTTACAAGAAACAAGAACACACAACCATCAAAAAATAAACCTAAAAAACTATATAGCTTACAGAAAGGACAGACAAAACAAGAATATTGCTAGTAGCGGAGTTGCCATATTCGCAAAAAATACAAAACATGTAACAGAAGTGAAATTACAAACAAACTTAGAAGCAGTTGCTATAACAACATACTTACCAGAAAAAACAACAATCTGCTCAGTGTACCTACCACCAAATCAGCAAATTAATTCACAAGAAATAGAACATCTAATAAAACAGCTGCCACCACCTTTCATTCTAACACGCGATTTTAATGCACACAACTCCCTATGGGAACAAGAAAACATCAATACTGACAAACGTGGAAAAGACATTGAAACAATAATGAATAACAATTACAAATTAATCTTACTAAATGATGGAACAGACACTCATTTCATTGCAAGCTCAGGAAAACTATTTGCCATTGACCTAACCTTTTGCGACTCAACCCTCTCCCCATACCTAACATGGACTGTAATGCCACTCTCATATGTAGGAAACCACTTCCCGATAAAAATTACATATACTTCCCAAGCACGAGAAACCATAATACCAGCTCAAACACACCCAAAATGGGACACAAAAAATGGAAATTGGAACACGTTTATAGAACTCGCAAAAATGAAAAATCCACCCCAAACCGATGACGTAAACGAACAAGTAAAATTCTTAATAGAAATTATAACCGAAGTAGTAAATACAGCCTTTAAAAAAATCATAACCAAACGGAAAAAATATGTCTTATGGTGGAACTAGTAATGTATTGAAGTTATAAAAATTAATAAAAAAGCATTGAATACCTATAAAAAATACTGTTTAATAGAAAATTTAATAGTATTAAAAAAATTAAAAGCGCAATGTAGAAGAATAATACTATAAAGTAAATGTTAATTATGGTAGAATTATATTTTAGAAATTATTATCAATAAAATAATAACTGAAATTTGGTAAAAAATAGGAAGTATAAACGGTAAGAAAACTACATAACACACTGATATATTAATATATAATAATTAAGTAATATTAACTCTAAAAGAAATTGTGAATACCCTTGTAAAGTAATTTTATAAAAACTTATGTGATAAACAATACACCAAAGACTTTCTAGCACACAAAAAAAACACAGAGAAAGAAGAGATTAAGATCGACCACACCAACAAAGACCCAATTAATGACCCTATCTCAAAAACTGAATTGTTTACAGTCATACGAGAACTAACTCAGTCAACAAGCCCAGGCCCGGACGGAATCTCGTATGATATGATCAAAAACCTTCCTGTAGAATCATTAAACTATCTTCTAGAAATTTATAACAATATTTGGATCTTAAACAAATACCCAAGTACATGGAAAGAAGTCACTGTAATCCCTCTACTAAAACCAAGAAAGAACAAAATAGATGCAGAAAATTATAGACCAATAGCACTATCAAACTGTCTTAGCAAAGTATTACAGAAAATTATCAACAAAAGATTAATCTGGTTCTTGGAACACAACAATATACTAAATAACCACCAAAGCGGATTCAGACAAGGAAGATCTATAATCGACCAGTTAATAGCTCTACAATCAGAGATTCAATATGCCTTTAACAATAAACAATATACAACCGCGATTTTCTTCGACATCTCCAAAGCCTATGATACAGTTTGGAGACGCTATATCATAAAAACTATGAAAGAATATAACATAGATGGAAATATCACAAACTATGTTAATAACTTCTTACAAGACCGCAAATTCAAAGTAAAATTTAACGGACACTTTTCAAACACAGAAATTCAAGAGAACGGAACACCACAGGGAGAAATCATCAGTGTAACCCTTTTTCTCATTGCAATCAACAAAATTATAGACCATATACAACGTCATATAAAAATATCACTTTTTGCGGACGACCTCGCAATATACCAAAGCAATAAGAATATGAAAACAATAAAAGAAGAACTCCAAAAAACCACTAATAACTTAGCAGAGTGGTCAAAAACCACTGGCTTACAATTTTCGGAACAAAAAACCAAGATAATGACCTTCACAAAACTAACAAGACCATACACAAAACCTCGAATCAAACTGAACAACAAAATAATAGAAAACGTATCGAAAATCAAGTTCCTAGGAATGATATTAGACCAACGACTAACTTGGAAATATCATATTGAAAACCTAAAACAAGAAAGTTACGGAGGACTAAACCTATTAAAATGCCTATGCAACAACAAATGGGGAGCACATAAAGACATCCTACTAAAAATATACCAAACATATATAAGATCCAAGATAGAATACGGCGCTATTATATATCAGACAGCTAAACAACACCATCTTAAAACATTAGAACCTATCCAAAACACTGCTATAAGACTCTCAATAGGCGCATTTCGAACCAGCCCTGCTATAAGCTTGATGTCTGAATCCGGAATTATCCCACTTGAACATCGTCGATACCAAATCACGCTCTCCTACATAACAAAACTAGCCAAACACCCTAACAACCCGGCCTACAAATGCATATTTAGACCTAATCCCAGCCAAAAAATAACCCTAAACCATATTCCTCTCCAACAAAAAATAACCAATGCCCTAAACAACCTCAATCTGACCTTGCCCAACTTAGAAAAACACTACGAAGACAAAATACCGTCATGGAAGAAAAAAGAAGCCAACTACATTCTTGAACTCACAAAATACAACAAAAACGACACACCACCCGAACTCATAAGACAAGAGTACAGACGAATTTGTAGCCAACAACACCAACCACAAATGATATTTACAGACGGATCCAAGTCAGAAAATAGCACTACAGGAGCAGTGATCACGAATTGGAAAGAAATAAAACTACACCTACCGAAAGACACATCAATCTGTACTGCAGAAGCCTACAGTATACTAACAGCAGCTACCGAAATAGAAAAACTACAAGAAGCAAACCAAAATTACATAATAGTTACAGACTCACTCAGTGTCATACAGAACATAATGAAAACATACTCCACACAACCGACAATAAAAAAAATACAAGAAAGAATACATAATATCAAACAGAATAATAACATATCACTCATGTGGACACCATCCCATACAGGAATTGAGGGAAACGAGAAAGCAGATACTGCAGCAAAACAAGCCTTATCAGAAGACATACAAAAAATCCCCACCACAATTAAAGATTTCCAACAAAAAACCAAAAGACAAGTCAGACACCACTGGAACAACACATGGACAGGAATCACAAACAAAAAACTCAGAACAATAAAACATGACACTGAGAGAGGAGAATAAACCTACCAAACAGAAATGACCAAATTAAAATCACGAGATTGCGTATAGGACATACAAACATTACACACAAATACATCCTGGCAAAGACGGAACCCGAAAAATGCAACACATGCAACACACAGATAACTGTTGAGCATTTACTTATAGACTGCACAAAATACACAAACCAAAGACTACAGAACCAACTGGCAACATCACTACAAAAAGCCCTAGGAGACAACAAAACAGACCTGAACAATACAATAAACTATTGCAAAAATATTGATATTTTTAAATACATATGATGTAATTATATATATATATATATATATATATATATATATATATATAAATACCATTGTACCGGGTACTAATGATCGTAGTAATCGATGTACCCTAAATTTTTTCAATAAAAAAAAAATCCAGCCCATGTAGCTTACAATATACAACGTATTTATTAAAATAACACCCGAAAATTAAATGCTTATTATCTGATTGGTACCACGTTTTGGTCACTTTTGCATGTCCAAAGCTTAAAACCATCCATAGTATAGATCCTAAAGCATGAATATGAATGTTTTAACAAAAATATCCATTTCAAGAATAGGTAAAATCTGTCTTTATTTTTGTAAAAAATCATACAAATATTTGCTTCCGCGCCCGAAATTTATAATTCTTCATAATATTTTACCTAAAAGAAAACATTGCAACAAGAAAATTGCTATTTCTAGTGTGGTAGGTATTCTAGAATCCTGCCAATGTAACTTACAATATACAACGTATTCATCAAGAATAGGTAAAATCTGACTTTATTTTTGTAAAAAATCATGTAAATATTTGCTTTCGCGCCCGAATTTTATAATTCTTTATCATATTTTAGCTAAAAGAAAACATTGCAACAAGAAAATTGCTATTTCAAGTGTGGTAGGTATTCTAGAATCCAGCTCATGTAGCTTACAATATACAACGTATTCATTAAAATGACTCCCAAAAATTGATTGTTTATTATCTGATTGGTAACACGTTTTGGTCACTTTCGCATGTCTAATGCTTAAAACCATCCATAGTATAAATCCTAAAGCATGAATATGAATGTTTTAGCAAAAATATTGATAATACAGAATAAAGACGTATTTTTTTGCTATCATATATTTTAAACTATTATATCATATAATATATCAAACATTTCATATATAAAATGATCATTTATATCGAATTAATAAGTACAACTAATACAAGTGAAAATTAATAAAAATAAATTTAAAATTATAAACATAACCTTACATTTAACATATACGCGAGTAAAAATTTACAAAAAATTCTTCAGAAACTGTCTAAATTAGACACAATTGAGACTAAGATCAATAAAATCAATAAAAAAATAAATACATTCCATAAAGGTATCGAGGAAGTAAAAAAATCCTGTTCATTCTTTGAAAACAAGCTAGACAAACAAAGCGAAAAAATCGAAAAATTGGAAATACAAGTAAAAAAGAAGAACCTCATATTCATAGGTATAAAAGAAGACGAATCGAATAAAGTTGATCTCGAATCTAAGGTTATAACGATCACTGAACAATTATTACAAATTCTAATCACGTCAAACCACATCGAAAAGTATTTAAGATTGGAAAAGTGAAACAAGACTATAGTACACCAGTAATAGTAAAACTTGCAACACTGAAACTCAGAAAGAAAATTATCGATAACAGAAATAATCTGAAAGGTACGGGGATATTTATAAACGAAGATCTCACAACAAAAGCTTGGGAAGAAAGGAAACATCTCCTGGAGGAATTAAAACAGCTAAGGAGGGATGGTAAACAAGCTAAACTCGTAGGAAAGAAAATCATAGTAAATAATATACCGAAGGGTAAAAGAAACAGAACTTCACCTGGAGACGATTCACACTCAAGACAACGACAGCGTGTTGAAAAAGAATACGTAGAGAAGCAGAGTAACATCACAGAATTTTTTCGCCCCCATCTATCCAACAACGAAGAAGAGATCAGCGTCGGCCCCCAACAA
The DNA here is from genome assembly GCA_035578165.1 of Stenolophus ochropezus. Taxonomy (NCBI): domain Eukaryota; kingdom Metazoa; phylum Arthropoda; class Insecta; order Coleoptera; family Carabidae; genus Stenolophus; species Stenolophus ochropezus. The sequence continues at coordinate 1,929,244 of JAQOWZ010000045.1, forward strand.
AAATGAAAAGTTAAGTACATTAACGTCCTACAAAACTAATAATCGTTCATGTAATAATTTAAAAATAATATTTTGGAATTTAAGCGGGTACAATTCATTATTTAATTTAGGTTTGGAAATTAAAAAAAAATTAGCAATGTGTGAAATACTTTGTTTTTGTGAAACATGGCAACATAATGAAATAACTATAATACCTAATTTTTTACACGAATTTAATGAAAATATATTTCAAGTAAAAGCTGTAAAAAAGAAAAGTATTGGTAGAGCCAGTAGTGGCTTGATGGTTGTATGCAAAAATAAATATTTTTCAGAAACTAAAGTTGTAGAAGCTACTGAACATTGGCTTTTCTTAGAATTAAAAGTAATGTCTGAAAAATATTTAATTGCAACAATATACTTGAGACCTAGTTTAGATGATAAATTTATAATTTCAAAGTTAGAAAACTCATTAGAATCTTTTGTAGGTAATAGAGATCCACATACCAAAGTCATTATACAAGAGGACTTCAATTCTAAGATAGGACAGCTTAACCAGATAGATGAAAAAGTACTTCAAAATTTAAACATAGCCGAATCTCACGTATCCCTACATGAAGGCACCGACCTTAGAGGTAAAGAGCTAGTCAAAACTATGGAGTATCTTGGGTTGTATGTACTCAACGGGCGTACCGCTGGAGATATACCTGGCAAGTATACATTTTTCAATCACAACGGCAAAATACTATACAGGGTGTTTGGTGGAAGGCCGGCACCCAGAATATTTCGTTCATTTTGAAAGATACAAGAAAATTTTAAGGAGCAAAGTTAAACTAGATAAAGGGACTCATAAAATGGCTGTAGTAACAATTTTGTGTCACTTCCGGTTTTAGCGGAAATGTGTCCAACTTTAATTCTAGCATAGGGAATCGGTATTTTTGTATTTTTTTTCGACACAGTTAAAAATAAAATTAGAAGAACTGGGCTTTGGTTCGATTTGTGAAAATCAAAAAAATAATCAATATGAAATTAAGACAATACTGGAAACAGCTAAGATAAATTTGAAAGAAAAAGATTTAGAAAAACTAATAAATTCGAAATATAATGATCATTTCAGATTAATAAAACCAATAGAGAATAATAACTGCTGTAACGATAATTACTTATATCTTCAAGCATCATTTCAAAGAACAAGACTTATAGCTCAATTAAGGCTATCGCGTAAAGACAATTTAAAATTAATAGTAAATCAAATCAAATACGACATTGACATAAACAATATATGTAGAATATGCAATACACAAATCAGTGAAAATATTTACCACCTGTTTATTAAATGTCCAATCTATAAACCCATAAGGGATCAGTACTTGACAGGATATCTCCAGGGACTAACAGAGAATAAAATTCTTTTTACTTTTCTCAAACCTTAATAAAACCAAATTGGATAATATAATTTATTTCTTGGTCGGTGCACTCAAATTGAGGAGCTTTTGTTTAGAGGAATAAATAAATATAATTACAAATTTATTAATTACAACCACTTGTATAATGACTTGTATAATAATTATATTGGAAATGTATATATTTAAATTTTGGAAATGTATTGTAATTTGTAAGCCAATCTATTTGTATAAGACCATGAGTCTAAAAACAAATAAACTATTATTATATATTATTATTATTAAATATCCATTTCAAGAATAGGTAAAATCTGACTTTATTTTTGTAAAAATTCATATAAATATTTGCTTCCGCGCCCGAATTTTCAATTTTTCATCATATTTGGCATGCCTTGCCTAGAGTGTGTTTTTATTAGTGCTGCACTATTTTATTTTTTATATCGTTGTATATATTTATTTACATAATTTTTTCCGTATACCTTTTTGTGATCTACAATGTCCGCAACGAGAGATATTTCTGCTATTGTTGAGCGCACAATCAGCTCTCTATTATCAAACGATAATTTTGTCGGTAAGCTCTTAGACAAGCTTATTGATCGTTTTGATAAGAAGTTGAAGGAGCAAAAATCCCACTACGAAGGAGTCATCACCGAATTAACATCTCAAGTTAAATTATTGGAGGATCGGTTGGACCAGCAGGAGCAGAACTCCCGAAGAAACTGTATCCGTTTATTTGGTGTCTCTGAAGTAGTTGGTGAAAATACTAAAGATGTTGTGTGTTCTGTGTTGAATGAAAAGTTCTAATGTGGTGCCAGATGATAGATGGTGATAGATCGATGTCATCGTACCGGTAAAAGGGATTCAACTATAAACAATACATCCAAACCTCGCCCCATAATCAATAAATTCACCTCTTATAAACACCGTTCAGCTGTACTACAAAATCGTAGGAAACTTAAAGGTACTGGAATCACTATAAAAGAAGATCTCACTAAAAACAGACTTGAGTTATTAAAATTAGCGTCCATAAAATTTGGTTTTAAAAATGTATGGTCTAATGACGGTGTTATTTTTGCTAAAATTGGCAGAACAATAAAGAGAGTTACACTTGTGGATTTATAAATGTATTATAAATTTGTGTTAATTAAATTTGGAGCGTCAAATGCTATGCTTTATATTGCATTTGATTCTATATTTTATTTCAAATTGTATTTTTAAAGTTGATTCTTAATTAATTCAAACTTCATCTAGTGTCAATAACCTTTTAAACAAATATTAGCAAGATATTTCCAATTCAATTTAATTATTTTGTATTTAAATACACACATTTCATACACTGCAAAGTTTACTTGTCTATTTTTATACTTATTTATTTTTTGTTACACATTTGAATGTCAAATTCACTAACTATTTATTATCAAAACGTTAGAGGATTGAACACCAAGTTAAATTCACTCCATAATAACTTATTTACATCAGATTTAGATATCGTCTGTCTAAGTGAAACTTGGCTGAATAACAGTGTACTCTCATCAGAATTGTTTTCATCTCAATACGATGTTTATAGAAAAGACAGAGACACACTCAGGAGTGGCAAAATTCGAGGAGGTGGCGTTTTATGTGCTATTAACAATAAATTTAAATCTCAGTCTGTCAACTTCTCTTTACACCCTTCTTCTCTTTCTGATCTAGTTTGTGTAAAAGTTCATCTTTCTCCCAGTATCTTCATCTATATTATTGTTGTCTATTTACCTCCACCTGTACCTATTGAGCAGCTAAATTACAGTTTTGATTGTCTTGAATTGCTTCTTAATATATCGAATTCTAATTTTATTATTGTAGGTGATTTAAATATACCTAATATAGTTAATAAAGGCAATTGTGGTGATAATCTTACTTCTAATTTTATAAACTTTACAGTATTTTTAAATGCATGTCAATACAATAACTTTGTTAATACTAAAGCTAGAATATTGGATGTAGTTGTTAATAATTTACCCTGCACTGTTACCCATGATCTTGATCCACTTGTTGATGAAGACTCACATCATCCTGCTTTATCGGTTTTATTAAATTTTAACTGTGTTATTAAATTCTCTATTGTTACTTTCAATCTTAATTCCGCAACCAACAATTTTTCAGCTGCCAATTATTACTTCTTATATAATTTACTGTCGCAAATTGATTGGAACATTCTTAGACAATATGATGATCTCGATACTGCTTTTAATAAATTTTACTCATTAATATATGACGTTTTTGAGAAATGTGTACCGAAATATAACATGCATCCTTCTAATTATCCACCATGGCTCAACACTGACATTATTAATTAAAATAAAACTAAAACATCATTATCGCAAGCTATATAAAATCTATAAAAATGAACACTATTTAACTGAATTTAAACAATTACGTACAACCATTAAAAAATAAATTAACATCGAATACAACAAATATATTAATAATGTTGAATCTACATTATCCTCTGATCTGATTAATTATAAAAAACGATCTTCTAGTTTCCCCGGATGTATGACACTTCATGATCATAAGTACGTTAACACACTTAGCATAGTACAGGGTTTCGCCGACTTCTTTGCCAGTGTTTATATTTCATCCGAACAGCAAAACTACTCAACTTCAAACACTAAGGTAGATAACTGTACACACAACATTGTTAATATTTCTTATGTCACGGATGATCATATTTTGGAAGCAATTAAATGTTTAAAACCTAGTCGTAATCCTGGACCTGATAATTTACCAGCATATATTATTAAGGCCTGTAGTCACATATTTCTTGAACCATTAAAATATTTGTTCAACTTTTCTATGAAAAGTGAAGTCTTTCCCTCTATTCTTAAATCTTCTTTTATAAGTCCAATTTTCAAATCAGGTGACGTATCTGATATCACTACTTATCGTCCAATTAGTATTTTATCAAATATTTAAAAAAAAATTAAATCTATTCTCTACAAACAGATATACAGCAGTGTTGAAAATCTTATTTCAGTTTATCAACATGGTTTCGTGAAGGGCAGATCTACAACAACTAATTTAATTAATTTTACTGAATATGCATTAAAGTCTTTACATGATAATTCTCAACTTGATGTTATTTATACCGATTTCAGAAAAGCTTTTGATACAGTTAATCACTCTGTCCTTCTTAAAAATTACAAACTAATTTTAATTTTTCTTCTGATCTTATTACTCTTCTTCAATCTTACCTTCAGTCTAGAACTCTTAAAGTACGTATTAATAACTATAACTTCTCACCTTATATTGCCACTTTTAGTGTGCCTCAAGGGTCTAATCTTGGTCCATTATTGTTTGTTTTATTCATTAACGATATCGTTGATATTGTCAAGAATTCCGAAATTCTGCTGTATGCTGATGATTTCAAAATTTTTAGAATCATTAACAGTTTACAAGATTGTATTCTTTTACAAAATGATTTAAACAGATTATTAACTTGGTCTCGATCATCCAAATTATTTCTTTAGTAAATGTAAGTTGATGAGCTATCTTGTCAAAAAATTCGTTTATACTTATCCATACATCATGGAGAACACTTATCTTGAAAGGATATCACGATTTAAGGATGTTGGAGTGATTTTTGATAGCAAGTTAGCTTACAATTTACATATTGAGTAACTTAAAAAATCTTGTTTAAAAACATTAGGGTTCATCATAAGGTCTTGTAAACCGTTTCATAATTTGTATACTCTCCAACGTTTATATTATTCATTAGTTAGATCAAAATTGGAATATTGTTCACAAATATGGAATCCAATTTATGATAAATATTCTATTCAACTGGATTCTATTCAAAAACGATTTCTTAATTATTAATATTATAAGAAACATAACCAATATCCCAGCTATGATAAAGACTATGATTCTTTATTAACTGAATTCAAAATTATTTCCTTCTTCAATAGACGTAAAATACAAACCTGTTTATTTCTCTATAAAGTTTTGAATAATGTTAATAATGACAGCTGTATTAAAGGTCATCTTTTCTTAAATATTCCCCGTAAAACCTCTAGAAAAAAGTTTGCGTTTCACTGTAACAGAGCCAGAACTAACTATGAAATGAAATCACCTTTATTTCAAATGTGTAATATTTTCAATGGTATTACTTGCAGTATTGATATATTTGCTGACACCTTTCGTGCATTCAGACGAAATTTGATTAATTATTTTACATTTGTAAAAATTTAATTTAAAATTGTATGTATTAATAGAATGAACTTTTCCTTTGTAATTTGTATTTTTTCTTGTACGTATTGCAATTTTGTGCAAGGCTTTTGTTATTATAGTTCTCTTATAATTGTCCTTTAATTAGAACTTATGATCTGTAGGATAAATTGTTCAATAAATAAATAAAATAAATAAAATATTTTAGCTAAAATAAAACATTGCAACAAGAAAATTGCTATTTCAAGTGTGGTAGGTATTCTAGAATCCAGCCCATGTAGCATATAAAATGACACTCGAAAATTGAATGTTTTATCTAATTGGTACCACGTTTTGGTCACTTTTGCATGCCCAATGGTAAAATTATCCATAGTATAGATCCTAAAGCATGAACATGAATGTTTTAGCAAAAATATCCATTTCAAGAATAGATAAAATCTGACTTTATTTTTGTGCAAAATCATATAAACAATTGCTTCCGCGCCCAAATTTTATAATTCTTAGGCATATTTTAGCTAAAAGAAAACATTGCAACAAGAAAATTGCTATTTCAAGTGTGGTAGGTATTCTAGAATCCAGCCCATGTAGCTTACAATACACAACGTATTCATTAAAATGACACCCGAAAATTGAATGTTTATTATCTGATTGGTACCACGTTTTGGTCACTTATGCATGTCCAATGCTTAAAACCATACATAGTGTAGATCCTAAAGCATGAATATGAATGTTTTAACAAAAATATCCATTTCAAGGATAGGTAAAATTTGACTTTGTTTTTGTAAAAAATCATATAAATATTTGCCTTCGCGCCCAAATTTTATAATTCTTCTTCATATTTTAGCTAAATGAAAACATTGCAACAAGAAAATTTCTATTTCAAGTGTGGTAGGTATTCTAGAATCCAGCCCATGTAGCTTACAATATACAACGTATTCATTAATATGACACTTGAAAATTTAATGTTTATTATCTGATTGTGCCACGTTTTGGTCACTTTTGCATGTCCAATGCTAAAATTATACATAGTATAGATCCTAAAGCATGAAAATGAATGTTTTAACAAAAATATCCATTTCAAGATTAGGTAAAATCTCACTTTATTTTTGTAAAAAATCATATAAATATTTGCTTTTGCGCCCGAATTTTATAATTTTTTATCATATTTTAGCTAAAAGAAAACATTGCAACAAGAAAATTGCAATTTCAAGTGTGGTAGGTATTCTAGAATCCAGCCCATGTAGCTTAAAATATACAACGTATTCATTAAAATGACACCCAAAGATTTAATGTTTATTATCTAATTGGTACCACGTTTTAGTTACTTTTGCATGTCCAATGCTTAAAACGATCCATAGTATAGATCCTAAAGCATGAATATAAATGTTTTAACAAAAATATTTATTTCAAGAAAAGGTAAAATCTGACTTTATTTTTGTAAAAACTCATATAAATATTTGCTTCCCCGCCCGAATTTTATAATTTTTCATCATATTTTAGCTAAAAGAAAACATTGCAACAAGAAAATTGCTATTTCGAGTGTGGTAGGTATTCTAGAATCCAGCTCATGTAGCTTACAATATACAACGTATTCATCAAGAATAGGTGAAATCTGACTTTATTTTTGTAAAAAATTATATAAATATTTGCTTTCGCGCCCGAATTTTATAATTCTTCATCATATTTTAGCTAAATGAAAACATTGCAACTAGAATATTGCTATTTCAAGTGTGGTAGGTATTCTCGAATCCAGCCCATGTAGCTTACAATATACAACGTATTCATTACTATGATACCCAATAATTTAATGTTTATTATCTGATTGGTGCCACGTTTTGGTCACTGTTGCATGTCCAATGCTAAAATTATCCATAGTATAGATCCTAAAGCATGAATATGAATGTTTTAACAAAAATATCCATTTCAAGATTAGTTAAAATCTCACTTTATTTTTGTAAAAAATCATATAAACATTTGCTTTTGCACCCAAATATTATAATTCTTCATCATATTCTAGCTAAAAGAAAACAATGCAACAAGAAAATTGCTATTTCAAGTGTGGTAGTTATTCTAGAATCCAGCCTATGTAGCTTACAATATACAACGTATTCATCAAGAATATCTAAAATCTGACTTTATTTTTGTTAAAAAATCATATAAATTTTTGCTTCCGCGCCCGAAATTTATAATTTTTTATCATATTTTAGCTAAAGGAAAACATTGCAACAAGAAAATTGCTATTTCAAGTGAGGTAGGTGTTCTAGAATTTAGCCCATGTAGCTTACAATATACAACGTATTCATTTAAATGACACCCGAAAATTAAATGTTTATTATCTGATTGTACCACGTTTTGGTCACTTTTGCATGTCCAAAGCTAAAATTATACATAGTATAGATCCTAAAGCATGAAAATGAATGTTTTAACAAAAATATCCTTCTTAAGATTAGGTAAAATCTCACTTTATTTTTGTAAAAAATCATATAAATATTTGCTTTTGCGCCCGAATTTTATAATTTTTTATCATATTTTAGCTAAAAGAAAACATTGCAACAAGAAAATTGCTATTTCAAGTGTGGTAGGTATTGTAGAATCCATCCTATGTAGCTTACAATATACAACGTATTCATTAAAATGTCACCCAAAGATTTAATGTTTTATATCTGATTGGTACCACGTTTTAGTCACTTTTGCATGTCCAATGCTTAAAACGATCCATAGTACAGATCCTAAACCATGAATATGAATGTTTTAACAAAAACATCCATTTCAAGAATAGGTAAAATCTGACTTTATTTTTGTGAAAAATCATATAAATATCTGCTTCCGCGCCGAAATTTTATAATTGTTCATCATATTTTAGCTAAAAAAAAACATCGCAACAAGAAAATTGCTATTTCAAGTGTGGTAGGTATTCTAGAATCCAGCCCATGTAGCTTACAATATACAACGTATTCATTAAAATGACACCCGAAGATTTAATGTTTTATATCTGATTGGTACCACGTTTTGGTTACTTTTGCATGTCCAATGCTTAAAACGATCCATAGTATAGATCCTAAAGCATGAATATGAATGTTTTAACAAAAATATTTATTTCAAGAATAGGTAAAATCTGACTTAATTTTTGTAAAAAATTATATAAATATTTGCTTTCGCGCCCAAATTTTATAATTCTTTATCATATTTTAGCTAAAAGAAAACATTGCAACAAGAAAATTGCTATTTCATTTGTGGTAGTTATTCTAGAATCCAGCCCATGTAGCTTACAATATACAACGTATTCATCAAGAATATTTAAAATATGACTTTATTTTTGTAAAAAATCATATAAATATTTGCTTCCGCGCCCGAATTTTATTATTCTTAATCATATTTTAGCTAAAAGAATACATTGCAAAAAGAAAATTGCTAGTTCAAGTGTGGTAGGTATTCTAGAATCCAGCCCATGTAGCATACAATATACAACGTATTCATTAAGAAAAGGTAAAATCTGACTTTATTTTTTTTGCATACTCATATAAATATTTGCTTCCCCGTCCGAATTTTATAATTTTTCATCATATTTGAGCTAAAAGAAAACATTGCAACAAGAACATTGCTATTTCAAGTGTGGTAGTTATTCTAGAATCCAGCCCACGTAGCTTACAATATACAACGCATTCATTAATATGACACCCGAAAATTGAATGAATATTATCTGATTGGTACCACGTTTTGGTTACTTTTGCATGTCCAATGCTTAAAACGATCCATAGTATAGATCCTAAAGCATGAATATGAATGTTTTAGCAAAAATATCCATTTCAAGATAATGTAAAATCTGACTTTATTTTTGTAAAAAATCGTACAAATATTGACTCGCGCCCGAATTTTATAATTCTTCATCATATTTTAGCTAAAAGAAAACATTGCAACAAGAAAATTGCTATTTCAAGTGTAATAGGTTTTCTAGAATCCAGCCCATGTAGCTTACATTATACAACGTATTCATTAAAATGACACCCGAAGATTTAGTTTTATATCTGATTGGTACCACGTTTTGGTTACTTTTGCATATCCAATGCAAGAAAACATTGCAACAAAAAAATTGTTATTTCAAGTGTGGTAGGTATTCTAGAATCCAGCCCATGTAGCTTACAATATACACGGTATTCATCAAGAATAGATAAAATCTGACTTAATTTTTGTAAAAAATCATATAAATAATTGCTTCCGCGCCTGAATTTTATAATTCTTCATCTTATTTTAGCTATTAGAAAACATTGCAACAAGAAAATTGCTATTTCAAGTGTGGTAGGTATTCTAGAATCCAGCCCATGTAGCTTACAATATACAACGTAAGAAGATAAGGGAGGAGATTTTGAAAGGTAGGCTTCCTTTTGCCGAGGGGGGCGGTGTGGGTAGATTTATTAGGGTTGCTACTTGTATGACATTTATTAGTTTTTTTGGCTTTTTGTTGCCAGGTGTTTCTTTTGTTATGTATGAATCTTTTGATTTGGCCTCAAGTATTCTGGAAGAGGTTAGGGGTTGATTAATTTGAGTTTGCAGGTGTGTGAAATTTATGAGTTTTATGGACGTGAGAAAAATTTTCTTTGTAAATTTGTAGTTAGAGGATGATGTTCAGGTCCCTTACCGCCAGGTAGAAATCTCTGTCGCTTAGTTTTTTTTTTACTGTATAAAAAGAAAAATGTTATCTGGAAGTATAAGCATTGTAACTGAAGTGTTTGCCCTGGAAACATCAAATTGAGTACGTATATCTGTGTATTAGCTTATCCTATATGTATCTAATATTATTATTTTATATTACAGAAATGGATTTCTTCTTGTTGAATGAACGAGGAATGTTGAAAAATGACAAAACAGTCAAACGAATCACTGAATTAGAAATCAATAAACCGTATAAACTTGTTGATTTACGAAGTGTCAATACTAGCTTTGGGAGGAAAATACTTGCAGTATGTCAAGATTTTCTCACCTATCTTCCGGCACGATTTGACGACATCTCGGATGAAGAAATATCGAATTTAAGAAAATGTATTACTAATATAAGTTTAAAGTATATGGACGTTAATTGGAAAAAATAAGAAAGCAAACCTTGTAGAATTTGTTCAATTGTAATGAATTATAATAATAATAAAGCGTATGTACTTAAACCTTATTAACTGTGTATTATTTCGTTTAATGGAAACTATTTAATACATCCTTAGGTTTAATTAATATTCAATACACCTACCCAGCAGCGGCGTGCGGTGAGAAAAAACAATTCATATTAGTAAAATACAAGGGATAGGTACGAAGCATGCCTGCAGTGTACGCCACCGAAGGGCATTGTCCGGCACAGGTGCTGGTTACCTGACAAAAAGGTATCGCTCAGCTTCGGAATTCTTAATTCATTATCAAACAAAGAAAGTGGGGGAACCGTTCTTTATAACACATGTACGCTGGATACAGTAGTACATTTTGTTTATTTGTATACTATAAGACAAACACGTGTGATTTAAAAGCCTTGTGAAATAAAAATGTTTAATAATAATAATAATAATAATATTAATAATGAAATTAATAATCTAATATCCGTACAAAATATTTGTGATGAAATAATTCAAAGAGAAGAAGAAGATTTACGAAATAAGCAAAAACCAAATGAAGACGTGAATTTCCAACATTTTTTCAATATTTGTGAAAGTATAATCGATGATTCGTGCAAACCTCAGATTCAATCACAACATATCATTACAAAGTGGAAGTGGAGCTTTAAACCCCGAAAATAACATCATCGAAGATGATTATAAAAAATATTTTTCCATAATTTCAAATACTGAAAACCATGTGCGAAGGTTTAATTTAACAGGCAAACGAACAATGTTTCGTTTTATTGATCCTCCGGTAGATATAAATCCTGTAAAGTGGTTTAAAAATAGTTTGAAAAATCTAGTGAAATATATTATTAAATCAATTCCAGACTCTGATTTTGTTGGTTTAATTATGCATACTCCTGCTCTTGAGAATGGACCGATATGGGTAAGCTTTAGACTTGTGAGTCAGTTACATGTCGATGTCATCTTGAGTGCAATAAGTAACGTTATGCAGAGCAATGCAAATATATTTGTTCACGGAGAGTTCGAGGTAGAATTGACAAGAGTATCTGTACCAGTGGAAAGAGGTAGGAATCTGAATGGCCGTGGATTAACCTTTGCTGAATTATCCAAACGTAAACATGGTATAATTGAAATAACAAACTTTGATAATTTATGTTTACCAAGGGCATTAGTTGTTGCCGAATCATGGGTAAAAAAGGAAGCAGATTTTAAAAGTATATCAAAAAACCAATCATGTATACAGACGGCAAGAGCTCAGGCACTTATTGTAAAAGCAGGTGAAAATATATCTGTCGAGGGATGCAGTCTACCGGAACTTATAGAATTCCAAAGATGTTTATCGGATTATAATATAGTCGTGTACGAATATTGGACGGGTAGGCAATGTCATTTATGAAGGATTGAAGGACACAAACCTACCACGACTTAATTTACTCTATCATAATAATCACTACAATGTGATTAAAAGCTTAACTGCAGCTTTTTCCGTCTCATACTTCTGTGAACCATGCTATAAACCGTATAAATATCACGGTAAACATCGTTGTGCTAATACATGTGCTTACTGTTGCCGTACTCCTGCATGTTTACCTACTAATGAATCTGTCTTATGTACTAAGTGTAACAGACGATTCCGCGGAAAACAATGTCTCAATAATCATGTGGGAACTATATGTAATAATATCAACAGATGTACGAAATGTTTAAAACTATACAAGCATAAAGGTCAGAGATTACATATATGTGGCAAAATATATTGCAAATTATGTATGGAGTTTAAGCCGCCTGGACACCAGTGTTACATGAAAATAGACAAAAAAACGAAAAGAGATAAAGGTTCGTTATTTATTTATTATGATTTTGAAACTAAGCAAGAGAAAACCAAGAATAATTATAAGATTCACGAAGTGAACTTATGTGTGGCACAACAATTATGTAGCAAATGTTCTGATATTCTGAATTTAAATTTACCATGTAGTATATGCGGTATTTGTCAACATATATTCAAAACAGATCCTCTCGCATCTTTTGTTCGACACGTTTGCAAAGTACAAAAATCGTTAAAGAAAATAACATGTATTGCACATAATGCAAAAAGTTTTGATGCTCAATTTATTCTTAAATATTTAATTGAAATATATAATTTCAAACCTAAATTAATTTTAACTGGTACAAAAATTTTATTAATAGATATTAATTCCAAAATACGATTTATCGATTCAATTAATTATTTACCGATGTCTTTGTCTGTTCTGTCTAAAGCAATGGATTTGCCAGTTTCTTTGAGAAAAGGATTCTTTCCGCATTTGTTTAATACGGACGAGAATCGATTTTACGTAGGTCCTGTTCCAGCTATTGAATATTATGATGCAGATAATATAAGTACGAATACAAGGAAAGATTTTTTAAAATGGCATGCAAGTTAGATTCGTGATAATGTAGTTTTTACTATGGAACGAGAGATAGTTGAATATTGTATTTCAGATGTTGATATCTTACGTCAAGCATGTGAAAAATTTAGAAAAACATTTATTGAAAACTGTGACGCATGTCCTTTCACGGAAGCCGTAACAATAGCTGCGTCTTGCAATCGTGTATTCCGAAGACAATTTTTACAAGCTAACACCATAGCCATGATTCCTTCAAATGGTTACAGACTTACGGAAAACCAATCTAAAATTGCATTACAATGGCTTATTAGAGAGGAGACTTTACGAAAAATACGTATAGAACATGCGGGTCATGGGAAAGAAGTTATTTTAGGAAATTATTTGAAAGTTGACGGGTATTATGCTCCAGATCGTTTAGTATTTGAATTTATGTGTTGTTTTTATCACGGGTGTACATTATGTTACAAAACAAATCGCGATAGTGAAAAAAATTACAACAATTCTAAAGAAAGCTTAAATGCACGTTTTCAGAGGACTGAAGAAAAATTACGAAAATTAAGGGAGTTACGTTATAATGTGATTGAAATTTGGGAATGTCAGTTTAGGATTCAATTAAAAGCTATGAATGAAGAGGAGCGTCTATTGTTAGAAAATCATCCTTTAATAAAGTATTTACCATTAAAACCGCGTGATTCAATTTTTGGAGGACGGACAGGTTGTGTTTCTCTCTATCGAAAAATTGAAAATGGAGAAAAAATTAAATATTTCGATGTATGTAGTCTCTATCCATATATCTGCAAATACGGGAAATATCCCATAGGTCATTCGAAAATATTTGTACGCGACGAGTGTCACGAGATATTAGGTTCTGATAATAATATTGATAAAATAGAGGGTCTAATTAAATGTAAAGTTTTACCGCCCGATAATTTATTCCATCCGGTATTACCGCGTAAAGTTCATGGTAAACTAATGTTTTCGTTGTGTCGTACATGTTGTGATACTCTAAATCAGAACAATTGTTCACATACAATTAAAGAAAGACAATTTAATGGTACATGGGTGTCAGATGAACTTCAGCAGGCTGTAAAACTTGGTTACAAAACTTTATATGTATACGAAATTTGGGAGTATAATATAACAGTATACAACAAAGATACTAAATCTGGTGGATTATTTGCAAAATATATAGATAATTTCATGAAAATGAAACAGGAAGCTACAGGATACCCTCCAGATTGTATTGACGACGTCAGTAAAACCCGTTACATTGAAAACTATTTACAAAAAGAAGGAATTTCACTGGATCCTAAAAATATCGAAGAAAACTCTGGGAAAAGATCAATGGCTAAATTAATGCTCAATTCATTCTGGGGTAATTATTAATTTTTTATTATTGTTAACTAACTAATTTTTATTTTGAAATAGGGAAATTCGCTCAAACAGAGAATAGACTACGTACTACAGTCCTATCATCATCTGAAGAATTATATGATCTACTAGCTAACCCTTCGGTCACCGTTAACAGGATTATTCCAGCAGGCGAACGTATGATATATGTGAACTGGGAGAATGAAACAGAAGCTTTCGAGCTGCTCAAAACAGTAAATATTGTTATTGCCGCATACACGACAGCCCAAGCTAGATTACATCTACATAAGTACCTCCACCAGCTAGATTCTCGAGTTTTATATTATGATACAGACTCTATTATCTATTATTATTTACCAGATATGTATGAACCTCCTACAGGTAATTTTCTAGGAGACTTGACCGATGAATTAAGCAGTTATGATCCCTGGAGTTATATCACTGAATTTGTTTCCGGTGGACCAAGAACTTATGCCTATAAAGTGTATAATCCTATTAGTCGTGAAACTACACAAATATGTAAAGTTAAAGGTTTCACTTTAAATTATAAAAACTCACAAATAATTAACTTTGATTGTTTAAAAAGAATGATACTAAAAGAAAACGACGAAAATTGTAATCCTCCTGTTATTGTATTATATTAATAATATAAGAAATACTCTCGATCATGATGTAATTACGCGTACAGAGAGTAAAATATTTAATGTTAAATGTATGAAACGTCGTTTCTTGGATAACCATTCTTCTGTACCTTATGGCTTTAAGAAACCTAGAATAAATTTTAATTAAACTTTTATTGTTGTTCTTTCTGTTTTCCTGTTATTTTGACCGTTTAATAAAAATGTTTATGGGAGTTTTTATTTTGATTGGAGATTATAAATGAATTGTCCAGTAAACTTTTTGTTATTTCCGACTTTTGTTTTATGGTGAAATGTTAGATCCTATTAAATTCAAACATCCTTTTTACGCCATTGTGGCTGGTCCTTCGGGTAGTGGTAAATCTTATTTTGTTGTTAACTTTTTAAAAAATCTGATCAACATGTGTGATACAGTTTTTTCAAAAGTTACCTGGTTTTATAGCACATGGCAGAGTTTATATAATATAATACTTAATGTGAATTTTCAATAAGGTGTGCTAGATATGGATAATTTTGACGGTAATAACCCGCACTTAATAATAATAGATGATCTTATGCGTCAAACAGATTCACGTGTGGTTGATATTTTTACAAAGGGCAGTCATCATAAAAATTTATCTGTATTTTTCATTACTCAGAATATATTTAATCAGGGCAAGGGTCAGCGTGATATATCATTGAATGTTCATTACATAATTTATTTCAAGAATCCACGAGATAAAGCACAAATTTTACATTTATCACGAGAGGTTTGCCCTGGGAATACTAAATTTATTCAAGATGCATACAACGATGCTACTTCAGAACCCCATACTTACCTTATTTTCGATTTAAAACAATCTACACCGGATTGGAGTAGATTTAGAACCGTGCGCAACCAACAAGTTTACGTCTATATACCGAAGAAAAAGTGCTGTTTTGTTGAAAAACGCAGACAGTAATAACGTTCGTTGTATCTGTGAATGTGCACACAATATTCTACGTGGTATAGTCCCTCTAAATAAAAAACAACGTCATAATCTTGGGCGTCATAAACAAATATTACGTATACTTGTGAAACGAGGAGATAATTGGAAACAAAAGAAAAAGATTTTACTTCAGTCAGGAGGGGCGTTCGTCCCATTGTTAATAGCACCGCTTATCTCCGGAATTTTAAGTAGTATATTTAATAAGATTTAAAATGGAACATGCTAAAAATATGCTTTAATTACGCCGGAAACGTTACACAAACTTCGTGAAAATACCGTAACTGATAATAATAATATAATCACGCAACTTGATAAAGATATGAAAAAAGTATTAAATTAAAAAATTTCTCATTATGAAAAATGGGCTTTATATCAAGAAAATCTTATAATAATAATAATAATAATAATAATAATAATAATAATTTCTTTATTGAGTTATTCTCAAAGGCGAGGTTCAGCCAAAGGCTGGTCTTCCACCTAACCCAAATACAAATACATATGTAAATTTATAATTGTCTATAAAAGAGAAAATAGTTACAATTAATACAATATGAAATAAATATTAATCTACTAAATTGAACATATTCCTAATATGCAGCTTAAAAGTTGGCAGTGACAGTGATTTTAAATAATTTGGGATATCATTATAGAGAGAAGGAGCAATGTATGAGAAACATCCTTTAAATTTAGATTTATTAAAACCAGGAATATCAAATGCATCTTTATCACGTAGACTGTAAGTATGTCTTTTTATTGTAAGTTTTTTCCCGTAAATACGATGGAGTCTCCGTAAGGATTATTTTATGTACTAAACATAGATACAGATACTTCATACGTTCATCAATATAATTCATGTTGGCAGAAATTCTATACTCAGAGATGTGGTCAAATTTACGCACATTATACACGAAACGCAAACAAGAGTTTTGAAAAAGAGTAATCCTGCCAATATCCTTCTGTGTAAGATTAGGTACATAAACACAAGCGCAGTAATCGAACAAGGGCATAATAAGTTTGTTTATTAAACGTAACTTTAGTTCAGATGATAAAAATGATCGAAACTGATAAAGAAATTTAAGTTTTAATCTAGCAGCTGTTAGTTTCTTATTAATGTGAGATTTAAATTTCAAATCTTCTTCTAAAGATAACCCTAATACGTCGATAGCTGGGCTGATGTTTATGACTTTGTTTTCGACATTAATAGTTGGTTTGATGGTATAGTTTCCAACAGCTAGTAATTTGGTTTTCTCGGAGTTAATTAGTAAACCATTATTTTTGACCCAGACAATTAGATTTTGTAAATCTGCATTGAAAATGGACATTTTTTCCACCATTTCATTTGGTTTGAAAGATGTTAAAATCTGAGTGTCATCTGCATAAGAAAAAGCAAAGGAATCTTTTAATACGGATGGCAAGTCAGCAACAAAAATAATATAAAATAATGGCCCTAAAATAGACCCTTGTACTACTCCACGATTAAGAGGAAAAGAAGTGGAAATGTGGGTGTTTTCATCAGAGGTCATGTGAACATAAAATGCCCTGTTGCAAAAATAATTGCTACATAGTTTAATTGCATCGTATGAAAAACCATAGTAACGCAATTTAGCCAACAATAAATCGTGATCAACTAGATCAAAAGCCTTGGACAAATCAATTTGCGCGATTACACTGACTTCGGATTTATCAAAATTTGAAATAAGATTGTCTATCAAATTTAATAAACATGTTTGGGTGCTAAAACCTTTCCTAAATCCTGACTGGTTAGGAGGTAAGATTTGTGTATAAGTAGCATACGACATAATTTGGTCAAAACAAACTTTTTCAAGAACTTTTGATAAAGTTGGCAATATATTTATTGGTCTTAGATGGTCAAATGAAGTGGGATTGTCTTGCTTGACTATGGGTTTTACTATGGCGGATTTCCATACATCGGGGATTACTCCTTCCATCAAACAGCAGTTTACAATATGCGTAATCGGCTTGATAATGGATGGCAAAACAAGAACTAACATTTTTATAGAAATTCCATCAGCACCAACTGCATTAGATGTAACTTTTCTGAGTATAGAGTCGACCACAGATTCATCAACACAAGAAAATTCGAAAAAAGCACCACCTTGATTTATGAAAGAATTGGTTAAATAGAATTCCCGAGTATCTGAATTAATGGAAGCTGTTCCAATTTTGTTAAGCATGTATTCACCGTATTTTGTTGGGTTACAAAGATCTTCAGGTACTCCAAAGTTTTGCGGAATTATTAATATTTTTATTAATACTATGTTGAAAAAATGCATTTTTTTCTCTACGTATGGCAGCAGTAGTATAGTTTCTTAAATCTTTATAATACTTCCATTTCGCTTCAGTTTTATTCTTTTTGTAATCTAATAGAGCTTTATTACGTTTTTTTTTGCATAATTTTGATTACTGGAGTGATCCAAGGGCAATAATTCTTACTGGTTTTAATTGTTTTTAAAGGTGCATGTTTATCATATAAATTCAGAATGTTATCATTCAGGTACTGTAATTTATCGTTAATATTATTGAGTTGGAAAATTCGATTCCATACAATATTGTCCACGTCTTCATAAAAACGGTCGATATCGAAATTTTTAAAATCTCTGTATGTAATAGTTTTTTTTGGAATGTCTGGACTGGTCCGAGAGAATAGATGGAATAGCACCAGAAACTGCGCAAACTGAAGGATCCGATATTAATATTATATCAATTAGAGTATTCGATGCAGGTCTCGTGCATTCATTGATTAATTGGTGCATGTTATTTGATACAATAATATCTTGAAAAAACTTGGAATGAAAATCATTAGAGAACAAACATATCAATGTTTATATCTCCAGTACAGATCATTACATCACAGTGAATATTAAATTCTGCAAATATTCTATCTAAAATGGACAAATCTTTATACATATTTACGTGTGGATTATAAACAACACCTAAGCATACTTTTTGACTTAAAATACTAAATTGTATCCACAAATATTCAACATTATTAGCCTGCACGAAACTGGTGTCCAAAACCGAAAAACGAATATTTTTTTCGTACATAATATGCAACACCGCCTCCACGTTTATGTTTTCTCTCACAGCTAATTAGTGTATAATCATCGATGTGAAATAAACATTCAGGTGAATTTGAACTAATCCACGTTTCCGTGACTGCAACAATATCAAATTTATTTTCGAAGACAAGTTCTTTAAATTCTAAGAAGCATGAATTCAACAATCGTACATTTATCTGTGCAATTTTAAGTTTATTGTCAGCAAGTTCAACGACCTCCATATTTACTACACACAGGGTTTGAACAAGTTATCGTGCAGGTTTGCAAACAGGTGATTTAAATTAACAACAATTGGCAGTGTCCGAACTTAAATTTAGGAAATAGATTCTTATTTATTTTATACAAGTAACAAAAGAAAAGAAGAAAAAAATAATTTTTAGTGCTAAACTTAATTTAATACTAAGTAACAACAAGAAAATAGATATTGAAAAACTGGATTTCCACAGCTCCGTTAGACCAAAAATGAAAACAATTTAAATTTAATTAGCGTCACTCTCGGTGTCCTATAAATCAGTGCGATAGTCAATTTTTTTAACAATACCGTCGACCTTAGCATAAATGAAACCGTCTCTTGTCCACACATTCCTAAAACCATATTGCTTTGAAGCACGCGTAAATAAATTCAGTCTGTCTTTAGTAAGATCTTCCTTAATTGAAATTTTGGAACCCTGCAATTTCTTACGGTGACTCATGACAAGTTGGCGGGATTTGTAGGAGACGAATTTTACAATTATGGAACGCGGTTTTGAATGGGATGGAAGTCTCTTACTGATCCGGTGACAGCGATCTATATTGTTTGGTTCAACATTCACTTCACACATATTTTTAAACACATCACACACTTTGGCTTCAACGTCCTCGTCGACACTCTCTTGAACTCCGAAGATGCGGATGCAGTTGCGCCTTGAATATTGTTCCTGTTGATCCAATTTCTCCTTCAGGATACGGTTGTGGTCAGTCAATTCAGATATTACACTTTCATAATGCACCCTTTGTTCTTCTAGTTTATCATCTAACCGACTGATAACTTTTTCGACTAATGACTTAAGGAACGTTTCGTTTGTAAGTAGTGCATCCAGAACTTCCTTGACTGTACCACGTGTGGTTACGAATGCGCCACACATTTTATACTTTCATAACTTATTCAAATATTAATAAAAACGGCAAAAATACCCTGAGCTGACCACTATTGAAAAACTTAAGACGGAGCTGCGCAAACACACGTCTACTCTCGATGACACATAGACATAGACATCTTCAACGATATCTCCATTTTCAAAAACAACTACGTGAACCTGTCAAAATTCCTTTAATTGACGACACCACCAGCACCGCAGCCGCTTCTATTGAAACAAAAGAACAGTTGCCATATATATTAAAATTAAAGAGCAATTAGCTGACGATATAATTTTAAATACTCTACCGAAAACATACTGCAAAAAAGCGAATATTTTTTTAAATATACTTAAATCAGATAAGAATATAACGTGGGATGAATACGGTTTAGTTAGTATGAATAATAGTGAAATACCAAATTCAAATATTACCGATTTAGTTGGAGATATCATTAGACCGAGGAAAAAAAAGTAACCCAGAGGGATGGCAAGAATTTTCAAAAGTACTGATAAAAAATAACATTCCTAACGAATTGATTGGAAACCCGCGTAGAAAAAGAGAATTTACAGATATGTCGTCTCCATTTATTCACAGTAATAAAGAGAGTACGCACAGAAGTGCACGCGTTCCTTCACCCGACGTGTGGGAATCGTTTAAATTTTAAAAATGAACCGTACACTGACAGATATTTATTTCAACCCTTCTCATGCCGCTGGGTTCACAGGATTAGCGAATCTTAAGAAAATAGTTAAAGGTAAATACTCTACTGAAGCTGACAAAAAATGGTTAAGTAGTCAAGATGCCTACACACTACATAAACCGATACGAAGAAGATTTCTCCGAAACAAATACAAGGTTTACAATATTAATGATTTATTTCAAGCTGATCCGAATGATATGAGAAGTCTTAGTAAATTCAATGACGGTTTTAAATATGTTTAACTGTAATTGACGTATTTAGCAGATTTGCTTAGGCAATACCATTATCCGATAAGAAACCGGGTACTATCATTAATGCTTTTAAAAAAATATTTAACGACAGTAAGCGTATACCTATATACCTACAAACAGACAAAAGCACAGAATTCATTGCAAGTAGCGTACGGAGATTTTTGCGTGAATATGATATTAACTATTACGTAACACAAAATCCTGATGTTAAAGCTTGTTTCGTGGAAAGAATAAATAGAACATTGAAAACAAGAATGTATCGTTATTTTACACGCAGCAGTACGTACCGATATATCGATATGCTTTCTATACTTTTAAAAGCATACAATAGTACCGTACATTCGTCAATCAAAATAGCCCCGAAAGATGTACACGATAAAAATATTCTACAAGTCTAGCGGAATCAGAATAGGAATGATAAAAAAATTAAAAATAAAATACCTAAATTAAAAGTTGGAGATACTGTACGTATATCAAGAGAAAAACATGTTTTTGAAAAAGGCTTTACGAGTAATTGGTATCAAGAAGTATTTAGAATTAAAACGGTAATTAAAAGACATCCACCCGTTTATAGATTGGAGGATTTAAATGAAGAAAATATTGAAGGAGTATTTTACGAACCGGAATTACAGAAAGTGTATATAAACGCTCAAGATGAATTTAAAATAGATAAAATAATCGAATCGAAGGGTACTGGTAACAGAAAGAAAGTGCTTGTCAAATGGAAAGGATATACTGATAAATTCAACTCTTGGATACCAGCAAAAAATATAAAATATTTTGAGAATAATGTCTAAAAATGAATTTTATATGACATTGCCTAGTAATAGTTCGATGAATTATTTTCCGAATAATAAAACAACACTATTCACTACGCAACTAACGCAAAGTGTAAAACTTGACGGTAACTGGGAAGTTGCCCTAGCTGAAATACAGTATCCTTGTACTTTCTACACAGTTTGCGCTCATGAAAACTATATTAAATATCAACTTAAAACATTTGTGGATGGAAGACCTAAAATACACAAAAGAGAAGCACATATTCAGCCTGGATATTATAGAAGTGTAGACGATGTAATAAACGCGATTAATCAGCATACTAGACTTCGCGACCATATTAATTTCGAAATTGAAAAAAATATTCGTCGCATAAGAGTATATTTTATTAAAGATACAGACTTTTGTTCTTTGAAATTATCTCCGAAACTTTCACAACAGCTAGGATATGAACCGGGAACTGATTTATTTGCTGAGAGATTATCATATTATGATTCGTGAAATCTTTATCTCGGAATACATCCTGAAATGTTTATATATTGCGATATTGTTGAACAGCAATTTGTTGGAGATTTACTCGCACCCCTGTTACGAACAGTACATGTTGATATTTCAAATTATATACACGGTTCTAGTAGAATGGTTACATTTTCTTCACTATATTATATTCCTGTGCTCCGACGAGTATTCCAGAATATTGAAATCGATATAAGATGTGTTGAAAGGAAACCAATACCATTCCAATTTGGAACTTTAAGTGTTAAGTTACACTTTAGACGTTCACAATGAAACATTGCCCCTATCAAATTTATTATAACCATCAAGCAGGAACCGGGATTGGTTCTGTTGTTTGTCGAGACTCTGCTTATCAGCGAGGTCACGGGCTTGGTAGTTTTTTTAGTGGATTATTTAGAACGGTCTTACCAATTATTAAAAGAGGAGCAAGCGTCGTTGGGAAAGAAGCACTCAGAACAGGGATGAGTTTCTTAGGAGATTTGAGTGAAAATCGACCTGCAAAAGAAGCGTTCCAGCAAAGACTGTCTGAAACGGGAAATAATTTGAAACGAAAAGCTGAATCCAAAATTGACACATTTATGAGTGGTTTAGGTTATAAAAAGAAGAGAACGTCTCTAAAACGTAATCACTCGCGACAGCAGGCTAGAGGTGTGAAGAACAAAATAAATAGAGTTCTGGACGTCTTCGATAAATAATAATAATAACAATCAGTTATGGCTTTCCTACATACGCAATCATGCGAGTGTATTAAAACTGAACTTGATTTATTTTCGCTACCACCTACGCAAACAAGCATAGAAAATGGACAATGGATTAGTTACAGACCCTTATCATCTATAACTGAAGATGGGCCGGTGGAATTTGTAGTCCCCGGTCAGAGTAATGAATATATAGATTTGTCACAAACTATGATTCACTTGAAAGCAAAAATAACCAAAGCAGACGGAACAGCCCTAACCGCCACCAACACTACAGTTGGTCCTGTAAACAATTGGCTTCATTCCATGTTCAGTCAGATAGACGTATATCTCAATCAAAAACTTGTTTCACCTCCAAACAATACATATGCGTATCGTTCGTACGTTGAAACGTTATTGAATTATGGCAGCGATGCTAAAAAATCGCATCTCACAGCATCATTATGGTACGCGGACGATGCAGGAAAAATGAATAACGTGATTAATGACAATAAAGGCTTTGAAAAACGAAAAAAATATACAGAGTTAAGCAAAGAAGTTGATATGATGGGACATCTACATGTTGATATTTTTAATCAAGAAAAATTTCTTATCAACGGCGTTGAACTGAGAATGCGACTTATTCGCTCCCGAGATAGTTTCAACATTTTATCAGGATTAGAGGGTGTGAATGTGAAAACTCAAATAACGGAAGCTACATTACTTGTAAGAAGAGTGAAATTAAATCCTAGCGTCTTACTGGCCCACAACAAAGCACTACATTTAACAACCGCTAAGTACCCTGTAACTAGGGTCATATGTAAAACTCTAACATTAGCTGGAGGTGCCCAGGGAAAATCGTTAGATTATGTATTTTTAGGACAGATACCTAAAAGATGTATTCTAGGGTTTGTAGCGAATAAGACTTTTCACGGAAGTTACGACACAAACCCGTTTAATTTTCATCATTTTAAAATTAATTTCTTATCATTATATGTAAATGGACAGCAATTACCGTCAAAACCATTGCATACAAGTTTTTCGAATGTTAAATCTTATATTCAAATGTACAATACATTATATTCCGGAACAGGAATTCATTTTTCAAATGACGGTAATTGTATTGATAGAGATAGTTTTCCAGATGGTTTCTGTTTAGCAGCTTTCGATCTGACGCCGGACTTGTCAGCTAATACAATGAATCACTGGAATCTGACACGTCATGGCTCGGTACGCATCGAAGTTGGTTTCGAAGAAGCTCTAACAGAAACCGTGAATTGTATTATTTATGCAGAGTTTGATAATATTATTGAAATAGATAAGGATAGAAATGTAATTATAGATTTTGGTGGTTAAATATTTTGTATAAAATTA
Organism: Stenolophus ochropezus; assembly: GCA_035578165.1. Lineage (NCBI taxonomy): Eukaryota > Metazoa > Arthropoda > Insecta > Coleoptera > Carabidae > Stenolophus > Stenolophus ochropezus. The sequence goes on from JAQOWZ010000045.1 coordinate 1,953,789, forward strand.
TTATTATTAATAAATATATAATCTCTTGTAAATATTAGTTAGTTTAATTTAAACCTTTGGCAGCAATGGGTTATATTATTGACATACAATATTTCAATGGTGAAAAAGATGAATTAATTGTAAAAGAGCTAGCAGCAACAACCCTCGACGGAAAAGTTTTTCAACATTTTTTATTCAAACCACCGTATTCGAAAAATCGTCTCTCTGTAAAACAAATTTCTCAAATAAATTGGTTGAAAAAATATCATCACGGGTTTGACTGGGACGATGGTTTTATTGAATATGACAATTTAAAAACCATCTTAACAAGTATAATTGATTTCGATGAAAAGTTTGTATTTGTTAAGGGATTAGAGAAAAAAATAGTAATTGAAAATATACTAGAGCGCGATAATTTGTATGATTTAACGAGTCTGGGCTGTCCAAGCCTTACAAATTTGCGCAGTCTTCAATATAAAACATCGGATATTACTACTAAATGTTGTATTCCATATGCACACAGCAGTATGATATGTGCGTCCGAGAATATACTTCATCTGTGTAAATAGTACAACAGTTATTGTAAAGATGAATGCGGTGTTCATAGAGACGATTCTCCATCGCTACTTCAGGAATGCGTGTCAATATGGCGTCTTTGCAGCAGATAAGTTACCTATACAGGTAAATTACCTTTGCGCCATTGTAGCAAATTTCGATGGCACGTCAGACCCTGGGAGCCATTGGATCGCCATCTTCATTGACCATAACGGGCGTGCAGAATATTTCGATAGTTATGGACGACCACCACAAATCCCTCAGCATATCCAGTTTTTAAAACGTAATACTGTAATTTGGAATTATAATACACTTAACATGCAAGACTATTTTTCGTCAGTGTGCGGTCATTACTGTCTAATTTATCTGTTGTTTAGAATTAACGGATATTCTCTAAACTATTTTCAAAAATTGTTTAACGAACATGACCGTATGCTGAATGATGTTTATATTAAAAAATTGTTTCATTAATATTTCAGGGCAATGTAACTAGGTTAATTTAGTAATAGAAAATAAATTACAAAATATATTTTAATTAACTACGTATTTCATATTGTTGTTACATACATCTTTTATATACATAAGACAATTTTCAAAACATTGTAAAAAACTAGTATTATTGATAGAAAATACATACACATTCATTTTTAAGTAACTGTGTTTTATTTCAGTATTGTCACATATTTTTTTCCCTATTCATATAATGATACACATATTCCAAATCCATGTTCAACTTAACATTATAGTATGTAGATAATTCCCACAATATTACACTTATAAAACAATAATCCATGTCACAATTCTGTATTAACGTTTTATATGCTGTTTTTCTTAAATCTAAACTTATATCGATAAGTTTACAGATGGCTGTTTTTTGTAGAAAATTCAAATAATTTGTATAAATGTCAATATTAGAAAATCTCTTTTCCAAAGATAATGTTATATTCTGTAATAAATTTTGAGCATTAATTAAATTTTCAATTTCATCTTTATTCAAAACAATAAAATTTCTTTTGTAAAATAATTTAATTTTTTTGCATTGGTAACTTCGTAATATTAACACCGCTTACATAATTACCCTTATTACATCCTGATATCTTTGTCAGAAGAGAATTCTTTACGTTTTGATTTAAATATTCACAAATTTTCCCGATATTAATAATGTCAATTTGTTGACTGGTTTGAATATCTACAAGTCTTATGGTTATTTTAAATTTATTGTGAGGATTTAAACCAATATTAACAAATTTTTTTCGTTCAACCTCATCAATATATATAAAACTTCCCTGCAGTGGTCTATAGCTATGATCGTATTTACTTAGATTTATTGGTAAAGCGAAATATGTATCGACTGAGGCCGTTCCCGTTATGAATTCTAAATTTATATTAGGAAAATCTTCAGTTTCGTCATTCCAGTCTTGTGCATACTGGTCCAAACATGTAGTATTTTTTTCTAACAGTGCCGCGTTTATTGATGCTGATTGCTGTGGTATCTGGTACTCGTTATCCTTATCATCGTCGATGAATATGATATCCGGTGTTGGCGCCCGTTCAGGTGTACGGAATGAATAACTCCATGGTTGTTTCACTATGTCACAATCACTATTTTTTACACTTTTGTCTGGCACAGATTGTTGCTGGACCTGCAGCTCTTGGGGTTTTTCATTAACCAGAGGATCGATGATCATGTGAGGTGTTAAAGGACGCTCGGGCATGTAGATCAGATCTTCCTTAGTTGTTGATTGTTGTGTTTCGTTTGCTGACTTCGTCTTTTTCAAAATTTCACTTTTCTTTGTTTTATTCTGTTTAACCGCCGACCGAGCCGGCTTGACTTTAACATTACTGGTAATTTCTATATTCTTCTTCTTTTTCTTCGGTTCCGGCTGACGACAGATTTCACTAGCTTCTCCAAAGAGTTCAAAACACAATTGTTCATATGTACTCATGATGACGAACGATAACGATTTCTTAATCAGAATATAGCTTATTTAAACTGTTAAGTCTAAACAGATATACAGTCTTCATAGCTCACAACTCTTCGTTATATAGGTACAAGGTTTTTCCCCACTACTCATTCACAGGAAATCTCCCTCTTCCAAAGTTTTGTTAAAAAATCTTCCCATAAAGGCCGAACACGTCTGTTAGATAACAATTTTCTTTTTATACAGCAAAAATTAAAAAATATAATAATAATAAATAAAAAATAACAACAATCTACTCATATAGTAACAATAACCCAGAGAATCGTCAAAGTACGAACAAATATAAAAATTCCCAGTAATAAATTTGACTAAGAGATCTCTACCTGGCGGTACCTGAACATCATCCTCTAACTAAAAATTTACAAAGAAAATTTTTTCTAACGTCCAAGTGTGGTAGGTATTCTAGAATCCAGCCCAGGTAGTTTCCAATATACAACTTATTCATTAAAATGACACCCGAAAATAAAATGTTTATTATCTGATTGGTTCCACGTTTTTGTCACTTTTGCATGTCCAATGCTAAATTATCCATAGTATAGATCCTAAAGCATGAATATGAATGTTTTAACAAAAATATCCATTTCAAGAATAGGTAAAATCTGACTTTATTTTTGTAAAAAATCATATAAATGTTTGCTTTCGCGCCCGAGTTTTATATTTTTTCATCATAATTAACTAAAAAAAACCTTGCAACAAGAAAATTGCCATTTCAAGTGTAGCAGGTATTCTAGAATCCAGCCCATGTAGCTTACAATATACAACGTATTCAATAAAATGACACCCGAAAATTGAATGTTTATTATCTAATTGGTACCACGTTTTGGTCACTTTTGCATGTCCAATGCTTAAAACCTTCCATAGTATAGATCGTAAAGCATGAATATAATTGTTTTAACAAAAATATCCATTTCAATAATAGGTAAAATCTGACATTATTTTTATAAAAAATCATATAAATACTTGCTTCCGCGCCGGAATTTTATAATTCTTTATCATATTTTAGGTTAAAGAACACATTGCAACAATAAAATTGCTATTTCAAGTGTGGTAAGTATTCTAGAATCCAGCCCATGTAGCTTACAATATACAGCGGATTTATTGAAATGACACCCGAAAATTAAATGTTTATTATCTGATCGGTACCACGTTTTGCACACTTTTGCATGCCTTAAGCTTACAAACATCCATAGTATAGATCCTTAAGCATGAATATGAATGTTTTAACAAAAATATCCATTTCAAGAATAGGTACAATCTGACATTATTTTTGTAAAAAATTATATAAATATTTGCTTCCGCGCCCGAATTTTATTATTCTTCATCATATTGTACCTAGAAGAAAACATTTCAACAACAAAATTGCTATTTCAAGTGTGGTAGGTATTCTAGAATCCTGCACATGTAGCTTACAATATACAACGTATTCATCAAGAATAGGTAAAATTTGACATTATTTTTGTAAAAAATCATATATATATTTGCTTCCGCGCTCAAATTTTATAATTCTTCATCATATTTTAGCTAAATGAAAACATTGCAACAAAAAAATTGCTATTTCAAGTGCGGTAGGTATTATAGAATCCAGCCCATGTAGCTTACAATATACAACGTATTCATTAAAATGACACCCAAAAATTGAATGTTTATTATCTGATTGGTACCACGTTTTGGGCACTTCTGCATGTCCAATGCTTAAAACCATCCATAGTATAGATTGTAAAGCATAAATATGAAGGTTTTAACAAAAATATCCATTTTAAGAATAGGTTAAATCTGACTTAATTTTTGTAAGAAATCATATAAATATTTGCTTCCGAGCCCGAATTTAATAATTCTTCAACATATTTTAGCTAAAAGAAAAAATTGCAACAAGAAAATTGCTATTTCAAGTGTGGTAGGTATTCTAGAATCCAGCCCATGTAGCTCACAATATAGATCCTAAAGCATGAATATGAATGTTTTAACAAAAATATCTTTTTCCAGAATAGGTAAAATCTGACTTTATTTTTGTAAAAAATCATATAAATATTTGCTTCCGCGCCCGAATTTCATAATCCTTCATCATATTTTAGTTAAAAAGAAAACATTGCTACAAGAAAATTGCTATTTCAAGTGTGGTAGGTATTCTAGAATCCAGACGCTGTAGCTTACAATATACAACGTATATTAAGAATAGGTAAAATCTGACTTTATTTTTGTAAAAAATCATATAAATATTTGCTTTCGCGACCGAATTTTATAATTCTTCATCATATTTTAGCTAAAAGAAAATAATGCAACAAGAAAGTTGCTATTACAAGTGTGGTATGTATTCTAGAATCTTGCCCATATAGCTTACAATATACAACGTATTCGTGAAGAATAGGTAAAATCTGACTATATTTTTGTAAAAAATCATATAATTATTTGCTTTCGCGCCTGAATTTTGTAATTCTTCATCATATTTTAGCTAAAAAAAAACATTGCAACAAGATAATTGCTATTTCAAGTGTGGTAGGTATTCTAGAATCCAGCCCATGTAGCTTACAATATACAACGTATTCATTAAAATGACACCCGAAAATTGAATGTTTGTTATCTGATTGGTACCACGTTTTGGTCACTTTTGCATGTCCAATGCTTAAAACCGTCCATAGTATAGATACTAAAGCATGAATATGAATGTTTTAACAAAAATATCCATTTCAAGAATAAGTAAAATCTGACTTTATTTTTGTAAAAAATCATGAAAATATTTGCTTCCGCGTCTGAATTTTATAATTTCTCATCATATTTTAGCTAAAACAAAACATTCCTTCAAGAAAATTGCTATTTTAAGTGTGGTAGGTGTTGTAGAATCCAGCTCATGTTGCTTTTAATATACAACGTATTCATCAAGAATAGGTAAAATCTGACTTTATTTTTGTAAAAAATCATATGAATATTTGCTTCCGCGCCCGAATTTTATAATTCTTTATCATATTTAGCTAAAAGAAAATAATGCAGCAAGAAAATTGCTAATAAAAGTGTGGTAGGTATTTTAGAATCCAGCCCATGTAGCTTACAATATACAACGTATTCGTCAAGAATAGGTAAAATCTGACTATATTTTTGGAAAAATCATATAATTATTTGCTTTCGCGCCCGAATTTTGTAATTCTTCATCATATTTTAGCTAAAAGAAAACATTGCAACAAGAAAATTACTATTTCAAGTGTGGTAGGAATTCTAAAATCCAGCCCATGTAGCTTACAATATACTACGTATTCATCAAGAACAGGTAAATTCTGACTTACTTTTTTGTAAAAAAATATATAAATATTTGCTTCCGTTCCCGAAATTTTAAATTCTCTATCATATTTTAGCTAAAAGAAAAATTTCAACAAAAAAATTGCTATTTCAAGTGTGGTAGATATTCTAGAATCCAGCCCATTTAGCTTACAATATACAACGTATTCATGAAAATGGCACCCGAAAATTGAATGTTTATTATCTGATTGGTACCACTTTTGGTCACTTTTGCATGTCCAATGCTAAAATTATCCAAAGTATAAATCCTAAAACATGAATATGAATGTTTTAACAAAAAATGTCCATTTTAAGAATAGGTAAAAACTGACTATTTTTGTAAAATATTATATAAATATTTGCTTCCGCGCCCGAATTTCATACTTTTTCATCATATTTTAGCTAAAAGAAAATATTTCAATAAGAAAATTGCTATTTCAAGTGTGGTAGGTATTCTAGAATCCAGCCCATGTAGTTTACAATATACAACGTATTCATCAAGAATAGGTAAAAACTAACTTTATTTTTGTAAAAAATCATATAAATATTTGTTTCCACGCCCGAATTTTATAATTCTTCATATATTTTAGCTAAAAGAAAACATTGCAACAAGGAAATTGCTATTTCAAGTGTGGTAGGTATTCTAGAATCCAGCCCAGGTAGTTTCCAATATACAACTTATTCATTAAAATGATACCCGAAAATAAAATGTTTATTATCTGATTGGTACCACGTTTTTGTCACTTTTGCATGTCCAATGCTAAATTATCCATAGTATAGATCCTAAAGCATGAATATGAATGTTTTAACAAAAATATCCATTTCAAGAATAGGTAAAATCTGACTTTATTTTTGTAAAAAATCATATAAATGTTTGCTTTCGCGCCCGAGTTTTATATTTTTTCATTATAATTAACTAAAAAAAACCTTGCAACAAGAAAATTGCCATTTCAAGTGTAGCAGGTATTCTAGAATCCAGCCCATGTAGCTTACAATATACAACTTATTCATCAAGAAAAAGTAAAATCTGACTTTATTTTTGTAAAAATACATACAAATATTTGCTTTCTCGCCCGAATTTTATAATTTTTCATCATATTTTAGCTAAAAGAATACATTGCAAAAAGAAAATTGCTATTTCAAGTATGGTAGGTATTCTAGTATCCAGCCCATGTAGCTTACAATATACAACGTATTCATTAAGATAACACCCAAAAATTGAATGTTTATTGTCTGATTGGTACCACGTTTTGGTCACTTTTGCATGTCCGATGCTTAAAACTATCCATTGTATAGATTATAAAGCATGAATATGAATGTTTTGACAAAAATATCCATTTCAAGAGTAGTTAAAATCTGACTTTATTTTTGTAAAAAATCATATAAATATTTGCTTTCGCTCCCGAATTCTATAATTCTGCATCATATTTTAGCTAAAGGAAAACATTGCAACAAGAAAATTGCTATTTCAAGTTTGGTAGGTATTCTAGAATACAGCCCATGTAGCTTACAATATACAAAGTATTCATCAAAAATAGGTAAAAACTAACTTTATTTTTGTAAAAATTCATATAAATATTTGCTTCTGCGCCCGAATTTTATAATTCTTCATCATATTTTAGCTAAAAGAAAACATTGCAACAAGAATAAATTGCTATATCAAGTGTGGTAGGTATTCTAGAATCCAGCCCATGTAGCTTACAATATACAACGTATTCATCAAGAACAGGTAAAATCTGACTTTATTTTTGTAAAAAATCATATAAATATTTGTGTCCGCGCCCGAATTTTATAATTCTTCATCATATTTTAGCTAAAAGAAAACATTGCAACAAGGAAATTGCTATTTCAAATGTGGTAGGTATTCTAGAATCCAGCCCATGTAGTTTACAATATACAACGTATTCATCAAGAATAGGTAAAAACTAACTTTATTTTTGTAAAAAATCATATAAATATTTGTTTCCACGCCCGAATTTTATAATTCTTCATATATTTTAGCTAAAAGAAAACATTGCAACAAGGAAATTGCTATTTCAAGTGTGGTAGGTATTCTAGAATCCAGCCCAGGTAGTTTCCAATATACAACTTATTCATTAAAATGATACCCGAAAATAAAATGTTTATTATCTGATTGGTACCACGTTTTTGTCACTTTTGCATGTCCAATGCTAAATTATCCATAGTATAGATCCTAAAGCATGAATATGAATGTTTTAACAAAAATATCCATTTCAAGAATAGGTAAAATCTGACTTTATTTTTGTAAAAAATCATATAAATGTTTGCTTTCGCGCCCGAGTTTTATATTTTTTCATTATAATTAACTAAAAAAAACCTTGCAACAAGAAAATTGCCATTTCAAGTGTAGCAGGTATTCTAGAATCCAGCCCATGTAGCTTACAATATACAACTTATTCATCAAGAAAAAGTAAAATCTGACTTTATTTTTGTAAAAATACATACAAATATTTGCTTTCTCGCCCGAATTTTATAATTTTTCATCATATTTTAGCTAAAAGAATACATTGCAAAAAGAAAATTGCTATTTCAAGTATGGTAGGTATTCTAGTATCCAGCCCATGTAGCTTACAATATACAACGTATTCATTAAGATAACACCCAAAAATTTAATGTTTATTGTCTGATTGGTACCACGTTTTGGTCACTTTTGCATGTCCGATGCTTAAAACTATCCATTGTATAGATTATAAAGCATGAATATGAATGTTTTGACAAAAATATCCATTTCAAGAGTAGTTAAAATCTGACTTTATTTTTGTAAAAAATCATATAAATATTTGCTTTCGCTCCCGAATTCTATAATTCTGCATCATATTTTAGCTAAAGGAAAACATTGCAACAAGAAAATTGCTATTTCAAGTTTGGTAGGTATTCTAGAATACAGCCCATGTAGCTTACAATATACAAAGTATTCATCAAAAATAGGTAAAAACTAACTTTATTTTTGTAAAAATTCATATAAATATTTGCTTCTGCGCCCGAATTTTATAATTCTTCATCATATTTTAGCTAAAAGAAAACATTGCAACAAGAATAAATTGCTATATCAAGTGTGGTAGGTATTCTAGAATCCAGCCCATGTAGCTTACAATATACAACGTATTCATCAAGAACAGGTAAAATCTGACTTTATTTTTGTAAAAAATCATATAAATATTTGTGTCCGCGCCCGAATTTTATAATTCTTCATCATATTTTAGCTAAAAGAAAACATTGCAACAAGGAAATTGCTATTTCAAATGTGGTAGGTATTCTAGAATCCAGCCCATGTAGTTTACAATATACAACTTATTCATTAAAATGATACCCGAAAATAAAATGTTTATTATCTGATTGGTACCACGTTTTTGTCACTTTTGCATGTCCAATGCTAAATTATCCATAGTATAGATCCTAAAGCATGAATATGAATGTTTTAACTAAAATATCCATTTCAAGAATAGGTAAAATCTGACATTATTTTTATAAAAAATCATATAAATATTTGCTTCCGCGCCGGAATTTTATAATTCTTTATCATATTTTAGGTTAAAGAACACATTGCAACAATAAAATTGCTATTTCAAGTGTAGTAAGTATTCTAGAATCCAGCCCATGTAGCTTACAATATACAGCGGATTTATTGAAATGACACCCGAAAATTAAATGTTTATTATCTGATCGGTACCACGTTTTGCACACTTTTGCATGCCTTAAGCTTAAAAACATCCATAGTATAGATCCTTAAGCATGAATATGAATGTTTTAACAAAAATATCCATTTCAAGAATAGGTAAAATCTGACTTTATTTTTGTAAAAAATCATATAAATGTTTGCTTTCGCGCCCGAGTTTTATATTTTTTCATCATAATTAACTAAAAAAAACCTTGCAACAAGAAAATTGCCATTTCAAGTGTAGCAGGTATTCTAGAATCCAGCCCATGTAGCTTACAATATACAACGTATTCAATAAAATGACACCCGAAAATTGAATGTTTATTATCTAATTGGTACCCACGTTTTGGTCACTTTTGCATGTCCAATGCTTAAAACCTTCCATAGTATAGATCGTAAAGCATGAATATAATTGTTTTAACAAAAATATCCATTTCAATAATAGGTAAAATCTGACATTATTTTTATAAAAAATCATATAAATACTTGCTTCCGCGCCGGAATTTTATAATTCTTTATCATATTTTAGGTTAAAGAACACATTGCAACAATAAAATTGCTATTTCAAGTGTGGTAAGTATTCTAGAATCCAGCCCATGTAGCTTACAATATACAGCGGATTTATTGAAATGACACCCGAAAATTAAATGTTTATTATCTGATCGGTACCACGTTTTGCACACTTTTGCATGCCTTAAGCTTACAAACATCCATAGTATAGATCCTTAAGCATGAATATGAATGTTTTAACAAAAATATCCATTTCAAGAATAGGTACAATCTGACATTATTTTTGTAAAAAATTATATAAATATTTGCTTCCGCGCCCGAATTTTATTATTCTTCATCATATTGTACCTAGAAGAAAACATTTCAACAACAAAATTGCTATTTCAAGTGTGGTAGGTATTCTAGAATCCTGCACATGTAGCTTACAATATACAACGTATTCATCAAGAATAGGTAAAATTTGACATTATTTTTGTAAAAAATCATATATATATTTGCTTCCGCGCTCAAATTTTATAATTCTTCATCATATTTTAGCTAAATGAAAACATTGCAACAAAAAAATTGCTATTTCAAGTGCGGTAGGTATTATAGAATCCAGCCCATGTAGCTTACAATATACAACGTATTCATTAAAATGACACCCAAAAATTGAATGTTTATTATCTGATTGGTACCACGTTTTGGGCACTTCTGCATGTCCAATGCTTAAAACCATCCATAGTATAGATTGTAAAGCATAAATATGAAGGTTTTAACAAAAATATCCATTTTAAGAATAGGTTAAATCTGACTTAATTTTTGTAAGAAATCATATAAATATTTGCTTCCGAGCCCGAATTTAATAATTCTTCAACATATTTTAGCTAAAAGAAAAAATTGCAACAAGAAAATTGCTATTTCAAGTGTGGTAGGTATTCTAGAATCCAGCCCATGTAGCTCACAATATAGATCCTAAAGCATGAATATGAATGTTTTAACAAAAATATCTTTTTCCAGAATAGGTAAAATCTGACTTTATTTTTGTAAAAAATCATATAAATATTTGCTTCCGCGCCCGAATTTCATAATCCTTCATCATATTTTAGTTAAAAAGAAAACATTGCTACAAGAAAATTGCTATTTCAAGTGTGGTAGGTATTCTAGAATCCAGACGCTGTAGCTTACAATATACAACGTATATTAAGAATAGGTAAAATCTGACTTTATTTTTGTAAAAAATCATATAAATATTTGCTTTCGCGACCGAATTTTATAATTCTTCATCATATTTTAGCTAAAAGAAAATAATGCAACAAGAAAGTTGCTATTACAAGTGTGGTATGTATTCTAGAATCTTGCCCATATAGCTTACAATATACAACGTATTCGTGAAGAATAGGTAAAATCTGACTATATTTTTGTAAAAAATCATATAATTATTTGCTTTCGCGCCTGAATTTTGTAATTCTTCATCATATTTTAGCTAAAAAAAAACATTGCAACAAGATAATTGCTATTTCAAGTGTGGTAGGTATTCTAGAATCCAGCCCATGTAGCTTACAATATACAACGTATTCATTAAAATGACACCCGAAAATTGAATGTTTGTTATCTGATTGGTACCACGTTTTGGTCACTTTTGCATGTCCAATGCTTAAAACCGTCCATAGTATAGATACTAAAGCATGAATATGAATGTTTTAACAAAAATATCCATTTCAAGAATAAGTAAAATCTGACTTTATTTTTGTAAAAAATCATGAAAATATTGCTTCCGCGTCTGAATTTTATAATTTCTCATCATATTTTAGCTAAAACAAAACATTCCTTCAAGAAAATTGCTATTTTAAGTGTGGTAGGTGTTGTAGAATCCAGCTCATGTTGCTTTTAATATACAACGTATTCATCAAGAATAGGTAAAATCTGACTTTATTTTTGTAAAAAATCATATGAATATTTGCTTCCGCGCCCGAATTTTATAATTCTTTATCATATTTAGCTAAAAGAAAATAATGCAGCAAGAAAATTGCTAATAAAAGTGTGGTAGGTATTTTAGAATCCAGCCCATGTAGCTTACAATATACAACGTATTCGTCAAGAATAGGTAAAATCTGACTATATTTTTGGAAAAATCATATAATTATTTGCTTTCGCGCCCGAATTTTGTAATTCTTCATCATATTTTAGCTAAAAGAAAACATTGCAACAAGAAAATTACTATTTCAAGTGTGGTAGGAATTCTAAAATCCAGCCCATGTAGCTTACAATATACTACGTATTCATCAAGAACAGGTAAATTCTGACTTACTTTTTTGTAAAAAAATATATAAATATTTGCTTCCGTTCCCGAAATTTTAAATTCTCTATCATATTTTAGCTAAAAGAAAAATTTCAACAAAAAAATTGCTATTTCAAGTGTGGTAGATATTCTAGAATCCAGCCCATTTAGCTTACAATATACAACGTATTCATGAAAATGGCACCCGAAAATTGAATGTTTATTATCTGATTGGTACCACTTTTGGTCACTTTTGCATGTCCAATGCTAAAATTATCCAAAGTATAAATCCTAAAACATGAATATGAATGTTTTAACAAAAAATGTCCATTTTAAGAATAGGTAAAAACTGACTATTTTTGTAAAATATTATATAAATATTTGCTTCCGCGCCCGAATTTCATACTTTTTCATCATATTTTAGCTAAAAGAAAATATTTCAATAAGAAAATTGCTATTTCAAGTGTGGTAGGTATTCTAGAATCCAGCCCATGTAGTTTACAATATACAACGTATTCATCAAGAATAGGTAAAAACTAACTTTATTTTTGTAAAAAATCATATAAATATTTGTTTCCACGCCCGAATTTTATAATTCTTCATATATTTTAGCTAAAAGAAAACATTGCAACAAGGAAACTCTGAGATAGCGCGT